>JAVXUP010000234.1:0-618384 GCA_033070095.1 Escallonia herrerae | reverse complement strand
GTAATACCCCGATTTGTCAAAACGTAATTTTGACGCCCTAAATACGAATTTTAGACTATTGTAGAACAATTTAAGCGTAACACAATTTAAATAATCAATTGGTATGAACAAATTGAAAAATACTTACTTGTTTTAACTTGATATATTTCAAGAAAAATCCACCGATCTTCTAGCGGTTATCCACCAATCTTCTAGTGTAAATTTTTTTTGTTTGTATGTAGGTGAGATAGGGAGAATGAGGAGGGTGGAAAAATGATTCGGGAGGAGGAATTTTACAGAGAGAAAAGTGAGAGAGGAAGGGAAGAACCGTGAGTGAACAGCAGGGAGGGGGAGGGGGGAATGACACGTGGGGGTGGGGGGAAGGTGGTAATGACACGTGGGGGAAGAGGGGGTTCACGGGTGGGGAAGGGGGTTCACGGGTGGGGAAAAGGACATAGGGTGGGGGCCACGGGGTGGTGGGCAAGGGGGGTGACGCGTGGGGGGGGGGTAAGGGGAGTGGGGTCACGAAAGGCAATAATGCCAACCGCAGGGGGAGGGGACGCCACGTGGCAGGGGGAGGGGACGCCACGTGGCAGAGGGAGGGGACCAACCGCGGGTGCCACCCGCGGTTGGGCCACGTGGCAGGGGGAGGGGACGCCACGTGACAGAGGGAGGGGACCAACCGCGGGTGCCACCCGCGGTTGGGCCACGTGGCAGGGGGAGGGGACGCCACGTGGCAGAGGGAGGGGACCAACCGCGTGTGACACCGGCGGTGGGCCACGTGGCAGGGAGGGACGCCACGTGGCAGGGGCCATGGGATTGGGCCACGTGGCAGGGGTTGGGGGCGGCACGTGGCGGCAAATTAATGCCAACCGCTGGTTGTGCATGCGGTTGGTGTCCTTTTTCTCCTCTCAGCCATTTTTCTCACCATTTCTCGTGCTTTTTTTGCCATTAATGCGGTGGCCGTACACCTTTTGCGCCACGTGGCCCAACCGCTGCTCTTACCTGCGGTTCGGTGGAGAAATTGTTATTTCTCCACCGGTGGATGTGGATCGGCCCCCATATATATATATATATATATATATATATATATATATATATATATATATATATATATATATATATATGAGCTGATCCGTTGATAGCGCTAGCAAAATAGGAGATCTTGCTAGCGCGATCTGGCCGTCCATCCCGAAGGGATGGACGGCCCAGATCCTTTTTTTTGCGGCGCTGTCAGTCGTCCGCTACATAGTGTAGCGGACGACCTTTTTACCATTTTGCCCCTGCTCCCCCCTCCGCTACACTGTCTAGCGGACCACTTTCTTGGGCCCACGTTGACAGCCAAAAGTCGTCCGCTACACTGTCTAGCGGACGACTGACTTCCCTGACACAACTGACACATTTCCACGTGTTTGTACCTTTATTTCTACACACGACGGGTTGTCGGAATTCCTCAAGCTCCTTCGGCTACAATTTTCTTCTCCTTCGGACTCGCTTCCATTTTCAGCTCCCTTCAAGCTTCGAGTAAAACTTGCTTCAAGCTTCACTCAAGTAAGGTAAGTTTGCGAATGGTGAAGTTTTCTTTATGGATTGACTGGTAAAATATAATTTTATTTTGTTCGGACAAAAAAGTATAGATTTTTTTTTATGTTCTAGAAATTTGTCACTGTATTCTTCAATTTGTGATGTTCTAGACATGATGTTCATAAAAAAGGTGTAATTTGTTAACTCTAAATAAATTCATTATAGTTTAATTCGATTTTTTGGCATGATGAATTCGTCTATTTATCTTAGTAATTTTAATTTGTTATGTTCAATAAATTAATAATTGTTAATTTGGAGACACTTTCAGAGGTTATGCATACGGTATGTTTGTCATCCTAAATTGGTCTATTCGCCAAGGTAATTTTTAGGTAATATTTTCAGTTAGAAATGCCATTTGATTGTTAAGCGTAGTCTATTTCTACACAGGTCTTGTTTCACAATGTCTGATTTCGTGTCGAGCTCCAACGTCCCCGTAGATGCTAGTGATCCGTATCTAGGACGAACGTTTCAAACATTGGAAGAAGCTGAAGAATGTTTTCGAGCGTATTCATTGAGGGTTGGTTTTGGCATTAGAATAAAGACTACAAGAACAAGCAACGTAACAAAAAAGATATGCTCTCGCTTATACGAGTGTCATAGGGGCAGAAATCCACAGCAAAATGAGACACGCGTAGGCAATGATGACAGTGATGACGAAATAGGATATTCGCGTAGAAGACGGGACTGCTTTGAGCGCACAAATTGCCAGGTCAAGATGTTCGTAAGCTACAAAGCCAATCATGATCATTGGCTTATTACCAGCCTGGAACTGGCACACAATCACCCGTTAGTAACTCCTTCTAAGGTGAGTCAGATGCATCAACACAAGAAGATGGGTAAGGTCGCGAGGAGCCTAATTCACACAATGAGCAATGCGCGAATTGGACCTACTGAGATTGTTAATGTTCTTGCTGAACAGGCTGGGGGAATTCAAAATTTAAACTTTAACACGACAGACGTTCGTAACGCGGTCCGAACCCATAGACGAGCCGCGTATGACCTCAATGATGCGCAATCGACAATGAGCCTATTGAAACGGATGCAGATGGAGGACCCGCAGTTTACCTTCGATTATAAACTTGACGACGAGCATCGAGTTAGTACAATTTTTTGGGTCGACGGTCGTTCGAGGCTAGCTTATAAGCATTTTGGGGATGTCGTGACTTTCGACACCACATACCGTACCAACAAGTACTCGATGCCGTTCGCTCCTTTCACCGGCGTCAATCATCATTATCACTCCATCCTGTTCGGGTTCGCCTTGTTAAGGGACGAGAGCGAGGGTTCTTTTGTATGGTTGTTTAGGACGTGGCTGGAAGCAATGAACTTCAAAGCACCCAAAGTGATCATCACCGATCAAGATTTGGCAATGAAGAAGGCTATTGCGACCGTCTTCCCAGACACCCGGCACAACTTGTGCACTTGGCACATAAGCAACAAATACCCGGAACGTCTGCATCACGTGTACGCAAAGTATCCAGACTTTAAACAGGATTTTGACAAGTGCGTTACCAAGTCGTTAACGATTGAGGAATTCGAGGAGAGGTGGGAAAAGCTTGTTCGGGATTACTCATTGCAAGACAACGAGTGGCTCCAGCACTTGTACGAGCGCAAAGAGCAATGGATTGGCGTTTACACGAGGAGGTATTTTTCAGCGGGCATGAAAACGACGGGCAGGAGTGAATCTATGAATGCCACGTTCGATAGTTATGTGGGTACAACTACCAATTTGAAGACTTTCGTTGCATCCGCACAAAAAGCGGTAGCTTCGTTGTTCGTAAAAGAAAGGGCTGCCGACTTTGCAACAACGTACAAACAAAGGAGAAGGTTGCTCGAGACCCCGCTGGAGCTGAACGGTGCCAAAGTCTATACGAAGGAGATCTTCTTGCTATACCAAGTAGAGCTGCGAAAATCGGGACGATACAGTATAAACAAGGTGGCAGAAATGTCTACGCGTGAGTACAAGGTTTATTCGCTCGTGAATGACCTCGTCCCTGAGAAGCTGCGCAGAATTTATACGGTGAGCCACGACACATTGACGGACTCGGTGACATGTGTTTGCAAGAAGTTTGAGTTCCATGGCATCCTGTGTAGACACATTCTGCGGTTTTTCACCCAGAAGAATATCAGGACAATCCCCGATAAATACGTCCTGCCACGGTGGACGAAAGGTGCAAACAGGTTGCACGGTACCATTTCCTTTCCGGAGCACCCGTATACTGACTTTGAAGAATCAGAGACGTTGCGGTATAATCATCTGGTGACGATGTTCACCCGTTTGTCCGTAAAGGCTGCTGCTACAATGGTCGGATATAAACATCTCCTCGAGGTAGCTCAGCAGCAAGAGCCCATCGTCGACCAGTTGGAAGCAGCTTCAGTCAGCAATGCGGTTGACACCGAGCCTACGACGGAATCAGAAGATGACGAGCCGGGGGAGGAAGGCGACAATGATATCCGGCCGTTGGATCCAATTATATCGCAAACGAAAGGCCGCAAGAGATCTACGCGGATGAAAAGCTCAATTGAAACGGCAACTCAACCTAAAAAGCTGCGAAGGTGTGCATTGTGCAACAAAATGACCGACCACGACAAGCGGAACCATTACAAGGCACTGGGGATAAGTCCAGGGGGTTTGCAAGATGGGGAAGAAGATGAGGCCGAAGATGAGGACGAACAAGCTGCAGTGGACCTTTAATTTTTTGTATAAGTTTGACATTTGTAATAATTTTTATATAAGTTTGACATTTGTAATAATTTTTTCTAATAATTTTTCGACCGAATACTGGAATTTTTTTTTCCTGATGTAGCGGACGGATATGCATAGCCCTAATTTTTTGGTCTTCATTTATGTCCGCTATATAATGTAGCGGACGGCATCGCAGAAAAACTTTTGGTCATCATTTATGTCCGCTATACAATGTAGTGGATGTCATTGCAGAAAAACTTTTGGTCTTCATTTATGTCCGCTATACAATGTAGCGGACGTCATCGCAGAAAAACTTTTGGTCATCATTTATGTTCGCTATACAATGTAGCGGACTGAATCGCAGAAAAACTGTTGGTCTTCATTTATGTCCGCTATACAATGTAGCGGACGTCATCGCAGAAAAACTTTTGATTTTCATTTATGTTCGCTATACAATGTAGCGGACTGAATCGCAGAAAAACTGTTGTTTTTCATTTATGTCTGCTATACAATGTAGCAGACCTCTATCCTATTATATATATTAATCAAATCGGGCAATTAGCTTTTATCATCCGCTATATCTCTCTCTCTCTCTCTCTCTCTCACATCTAACCCAAGCCGCTACCCCATCTACGGCGACCCACATCTCCGGCGACACCACCGTCCTCCCCTCATTGCCGACCTCGATGGCTTCTGGATCGGAGACCACCTACGATTTTATTGGCAACTTGCACCTGGCAGGCAAACACTTTTTCAAAGTCATGATGCCGGGATTTGAGAATGAACTTGTAGGCCATCCCTCTTTCTCTGTATTTTCGTGTGTTAAAAGTTTGATCTTTTGGTTAAAAACTAACCTATTTTTTGTATTGTGTTTGTTAGGACATACCGGAAGCCTTTACCAATCAATTTACAACAATTCATGACAGTTCAAGATTATATAGCCGCAAGGGGGCCTGGCAGGTTGAAATCAAGCTGAAGCCCGGCCGACCCCAAAAAAAGCAATTCGCAGAGGGTTGGAACGTCTTCGTGCGCCAGCATGGCCTCGAACTCGGGGACTTTGTAGTGTTTGAACACCTTGGGTGGTGGGATTTTCAAGTTGTAATCTTTGATCGGAGCGCTTGTGAGAAAATTTCTTAACCCGATTGTGAACCCTAATTTATTATTAATAACCAAATTTATTGTATACATGTTCATTATGTTTCTAAATTTTTTCTTGCTTAATTGTGCCGTTTGAGATACACTCAATATATTGAGATCGTTGATTGTGAATCGTACGTTATTTATTGTTTATCGATATTAAGATTGTTGATTCCGTCGCTAAGTGTCTGGTTCGTGCCAACCATTTTCTGGTCCAAGTTGCAGACAATGATCTGCACCACTATGACGTGAGATCCTCTCAGCTATGCACCTCGCCACATTGTGTAGCGGACGGACCAGCAGAATATCTTAACCCAACACTTAGAAAATTTTTACTTCCCCCACTGTCCGCCACATTGTGTAGCGGACGGATCAGCAGAATGTCTTAACCCAACACTTAGAAAATTTTTTCACTTCCCCCACTGTCCGCCACGTTGTGTAGCGGACGGACCAGCAGAATGTCTTAACCCAACACTTAGAAAATTTTCACTTCCCCACTGTCCGCCATATTGTGTAGCGGACGGACCAACAAACACTCAACACTTAGAAAATTTTTTCACTTCCCCCACTGTCCGCCACATTGTGTAGCGGACGGACCAGCAGAATGTCTTAACCCAACACTTAGAAAATTTTTTCACTTCCCCCACTGTCCGCCACATTGTGTAGTGGAGGACCAGCAGAATGTCTTAACCCAACACTTAGAAAATTTTTTCAATCCCCCAATGTCCGCCACATTGTGTAGCGGACGGACCAGCAGAATGTCTTAACCCAACACTTAGAAAATTT
Source organism: Escallonia herrerae (assembly GCA_033070095.1). NCBI lineage: Eukaryota > Viridiplantae > Streptophyta > Magnoliopsida > Escalloniales > Escalloniaceae > Escallonia > Escallonia herrerae. The sequence goes on along the minus strand of JAVXUP010000234.1, from coordinate 612,212 downwards.
TCACTTCCCCACTGTCCGCCACATTGTGTAGCGGACGGACCAGCAGAATGTCTTAACCCAACACTTAGAAAATTTTCACTTCTCCCACTGTCCGCCACATTGTGTAGCGGACGGACCAACAAACACTCAACACTTAGAAAATTTTTTCACTTCCCCCATTGTCCGCCACATTGTGTAGCGGACGGACCAGCAGAAACTCTTAACCCAACACTTAGAAATTTTTTTCACTTTCCCCACTGTCCGCCACATTGTGTAGCGGACGGACCAGCAGAATGTCTTAACCCAACACTTCTCTACTGTCCGCTACACATTTTGTTTTTCACCTTTCAATCATTCTCAATGAGAGCCAAAAAAACCAAACTCAAATCAATCAAAATCATCTTCAACGGAAATCAGACAAATCAATCAATCAATAATCTTCAACACAAATCAATGAGAGCTTTCTAAATAATCATAGTTTATTAAAAAAATTTGACAGTGTAATGGTACAATGTCAACTGGGGGAATCATGTTGGGAGGGATTCTCGGCATTAGCCGGATTTACAATAAACCTAACCGCTCTAGGCCGGCCTTTCATAATTTGCCAAGCCATTCTATATCTAAAGGTGTCTACTTCTGCTTGGCTCCACACCGCCGCCTTGAGGCTCTCGGACCGGCAAATGTAATCCATGTACATGCAAAGGAAGACGCCGCAGTCCGAAGTGTTACGTTGCTTGGGCCTCCTCTTCTTCAATCGCCAATCGAGCTTTGGCCGCGCCGGTACAGGGTTACCACGGATACCATTGACCATTGCACAAAATATATTCTGCGAGAAACACAAAACGGCGTAAGACACGAGTTAACATTTATGCCAAGTTACAATAACTGTTAAACAACAATCGTAATATTACCATTGAGTCCAACTGGGCTTTGTACATCTGCAGCACAGGCATGTGGGCGGTATCGTCGTGGAGACTGTCGATCACCGATACGACTTTCTCACCGGTTCATAGCAAACCAAGTACCAGTGGCTTTCCCCTAAAAATGGGATTAGAAACACGTCGGCAACACTTGCGCTCACTGGACTATCCCTAGCAAGATACGCTCGTAGGTTAGCGGACGGTCTCCACTGGCTCAACTTTTTCTTCCGCCTTTGCTCGACCCACTCATGCCATTCAGACACTAGGAGGCTATGAAAAAAGGCATCCACCAAAAAAACGGCCGGGTACTCGTTCAGCCGCTCCCGACCCCTTTCCTTCAGAATCTCCACGTATGTGGAGATGACACCGTTGTCTAACCAACTCCCTGGAGCCAGGGAGGCCATTTCTCCCCACTCGCAAGTGTAATCCATGCCCTCCGGATGATTCACACTATACAACGCTTTGTCCCGGGGGAAGCCGCTAAAATAACGCTCTCTGATTATTTGGCATTTATGCGGCTTTAGGGGCTTCACTGGATGCCCTTTGCGATATTGCCCTCGGGGGTCGACAGGGGGATATTGCACTCCTTCGGGGGGGTCGACAGGGGGATATTGCACTCCTTCGGGGGGTCGACCGGGGGATATTGCCCTCCTTCGGCAATAGATGGTCCTGCCCACGGGACAATGGGCAGTGTCTCCGACAGACTGATGTGTCCGAAACCCCAGTCTTGCGTGACTTGACTCTGAGAGAAGGGTTGGGGTTCCGAGTCCAATAGCAAAGAGAAGGAGGGCGCACTGTAGTCTTCCCACGGCGCTTGAGCCTGGCCCATGGTGCTTGGCGATCCCCAATCACCACCCATTCCCAGTACAGAGGGACCACCATATCCCTGGCTCACTCCCGAAGTCTGTCCCGAGGGATCGGTGTATCCCTCGCTCACATATGGGGGCTGCCACCCCGGATAACCCATTCCCGGGCTGACGCCGGAAGGCTGGCCCGATGCTTGGCGTAAAAAATTCCCGCAGCCATACGCCAACGCATCAGCCTGTTGGCGAAGCTCCTCGCCCATTGCATCCACCAAATCCTTCCGCTCGCGCAACTTCTGGAAGAAGGCGAACGAGGCATTAACCTACATCCAGAGAGATAATAAATAAGTAACTTCATACACAGTTAGAATCATCAAGTTCAATTAAAGCACTTATTGGCCAACTTACCAGATTGTATGCCATGTGCTCATCGATCTGACCCCTAGGGTGGTACTTCTCCCCGCGTTCAAACCTTACTGGAGCTACTCTCCTCCGGGTGATGCGGTAGTACCACCCATTGTACTGTTCGATGCTGATCACGGGGTCAGGCTCCGACACAATGGCCGCCAGCGTGTCCTGCCAGGAATCCCAAACCTCAAGTTCTCGTGCGCACAAGTCGTGCGCATTTGCCTTGCCAAACCGAGGGACACCCGGTGGGTTCCTGTTAAGCCTCATATCCGGCGCGCCGGCTGGCAACCCCTGCAGGCACTCAAAATGGCGCATAGCACGATCTGGCAGCTGCCACTCTGCGACCTCGAAGTGGATCAGGGGTGTGCGTTGCAACCCGGAGAGCGTGAAGACGAACGACTCTCCCACCCGTCGCGCCAAATGTTTGTACGGTGCCCATCGCATCTGGCCAGGAGATAACGAGTCGAGCTCCCCCTGATAGTACGTAATGTTGTGATGGGGATCGTCTCTCCTCTGGTAGTGGCTGTCCTTCCGGCTGTACTCCCAGGCGCACAACCGAGGCCACACATTATCGGTTCCGTCCCTACGCGTGGGTGCGCCGGTAGCAAGGTGTTCATAAGACCACACCTGAGAGCAAAGACAAATTAAATAAAGTATCGTCAAATTTTATTGTCAATTCAACCCAAAAAAAAAAGAAACGAGCAAGTAATCAAGAATTGTATGATATACCTGCAATAGCGAGAGACATGCACATATCGCTTTGGAGTCGGGCCTCGTTGCCTTGTGCAATGCTCGGTAGAGGTACGCAAGAGTTGCGGCTCCCCAGGCATAATCCCCAACCTCCAGCAGGTTACCCAACAACGGTAAATATTTGACGCTGACGGTATTCTTCGACGTTGTTGGGAACAGAATTGCCCCCATCACCCACAAGAGGAAAGCTTGTGTGTACAGCACAAGCATCTGATCCGTGTAGTTATCCGGCAGAACCTTGTAGGTATCTACCAACCATTTCAACTTGATACCCCCAGTGCTAAATTGATCCTGGGGTATCGAAGTAAAGAAGTCCCTAGCGGTCCTCTTATTCGTTGCTTCCGACGGAGGAGCTATTACCGGCCGCCCCGTCACCGGTAACCCTAAGATGAACCCTACATCTTCTAGGGTAATTGTCAGCTCTCCGAGAGGGAAGTGAAACGTATTCGTTTCACTTCTCCACCTTTCAACAAGGGCACCTATTAAGTGCCGGTCAAGTTGTTGAAAGATCTGCCCACGCGTGAAAATCCCAAACCCAATCCCACGCAGTAATCTTTTCTGGGTTCTGTTCAATTTCCATGCTTTAAAATTATCGGATACTTCTACCGTGTTGAGAAGTGCTCTTTCCTACGAATTAATAAATACAATTTAAGCAAATTAAACGATATACAACGTTCCCAAGAATAACAAAGTTGATAAAATAAGTATCTTACTCCACCATCCCATATGAGCGTACTGATATGGTTTGCTTGGTCGTATAATACGGACGGATCTTCTGGTCCAGGGTTGAAATCCATTTTTTGCAACTGAAATTATGCAAAACGGCAAGGTTGGAAGCGTAAACATTCTCAAACATACAACGCTAGCACAGTCAACGCTAGCATGTGATCAGATAATACTCACATAAGTTCACATGCTGTGTATATGCAATGTACATAGATACAAACAGACACGGAATGAGATTTTACAAGTGAAATCACATGAACAAATAATACGCAATACACATATATAATCTATATATATGAATAGATACATTGACAAACGCTAGCACAATGCACCGCGCACACATTCAAAATCATGCATAAGCCGCGATAACAACTCTAGATTATGAACAAATAAAGGATTGGTTTGTGAACTTACGTGATTGATTCGTCGAATAAAGGATTTCTTGAGAAGAAATTGCGCCGATCTACTTGCCAACGCCGCTAGAAGAATTGTGAGAAGAAGGAATGAATAGCAGTTTAGAAGGAATGAATAAGGGTTTCGAAGTAAAGAAAGGGAAAAACGGTCCGCTACACTGTCTAGCGGACGGTGGGATAATGACAAAGTAATAGTCGTCCGCTAGACAGTGTAGCGGAATCCTTTTTGGCTGTCAACGTGGGCCCAAGAAAGTGGTCCGCTAGACAGTGTAGCGGAGGGGGGAGCAGGGGCAAAATGGTAAAAAGGTCCGTCCGCTACACTATGTAGCGGACGACTGACAGCGCTGAAAAAAAAGGATCTGGGCCGTCCATCCCTTCGGGATGGACGGCCAGATCGCGCTAGCAAGATCTCCTATTTTGCTAGCGCTATCAACGTATCAGCTCCCATATATATATATTAGATCAAAAGAAGAAGAATTTATATCAAGCAATCCATACAGACCAACCAAAAATTGGATGACAGACCCAACCAATGCAAAAGAAAGATACGAGAACTCGTAGGAACTATAAGGAAGCAAAACACCACTAGAGGAGCATCAGGACCAAAATCAGATAGCAGGAGGACGAGTCACAGTTGCTAAACCCGCAAACCAGACCTGATGATCTCAAAACTGGATCAGATAACAAAAGACGATGCTAATGTAGTAGCTAGAGACAAAACCTCATATTTTTCGTGGGTGATATACAACGAGTGCAAAATCCTGCTATTCATTTGTAATCTATACAAAATATTGACAAAGGATAAATTCCTTTGATCAGGATTCTCTATCTGCATCATAAATTTAGGCTGAAGAAGGAGAATAATAACTTGAGTACACTCGACTTGAAGAGTTGTCATGGCTTATACCAACCAAACAACCTTCTTTCCACGACCACTGGCATGATGGCGCCACTGCACGCCTTCACACTGAAGTCTCATCTGTGCTGCTACCTTCATGATTAGAGTGACTGGCTTGAAAAATCAGGTTAGACACTTTTACAGCGACTAGACTTAGATTAGTATGGCATATTTTATTATACATTTATGTCACACGCCCTCGCGAGTTACGCCATAGCATGCAAATCATACTGCATCTGCTAAATGCAGACCGACAATGGAAGTGATGAATGAATCCCTACTTTGTCACTGTGTGGGCCACTTGGATCGAAATAGTTTTGATCTTATATGGTACCCTTTTTCACCTTAAACTAAGTCATGAAGAGGATATTCAATGTCGTTACTTTAGCATGTACCCTTAGATCATGGATGATGCGGTCTCGCGGGGCATGTCTATGAAAGCAGTTGGATCTAATTGGAATGACATGAGGGCTTTGGGAAGAAAGTTCAATATTACACTATGTTGTGTGATTCATAGCCCGGGCGACTTTGTCGATTTTCGTTTCGATATGAGTCATGAATACATAACATATGAGAGATTTAACACTGCTCATTATGAGGGATTTGAGAGTGTTTAATCTGGTGTAGTTGAACTATCTGGGGTACATACGAGATTTTTTAGAGTGATGTATTGTGTTAGTTTGGTGATAACTTAATATAATACTCCTCAACTGGATATTCTTTTCTCTGAAGTAGCACGTTCGATATCCTGTATGAGGATATGAGTGGACAAGAGATAAGGAGGGACTGGACGATTTATTTACCCTATATGTGGGCGAGTGGGAGTTGTTAATAAATTGGGTCAGCGGGTGTATTTGTTAGTCTGGATAATTACAGTTATTTAGAGGATCTTTATCTCCTAAGTGTTTGAGATAAATACAATATTTATCTCATAGGTGTTTGAGATAAATACATCTTTATCTCATAGGTGTTTGAGATAAATACATCTTTATCTCCTAAGTGTTTGATGTAAAGTCTGTCTCTAAATATTATCTCTATATAAAGGTTAGAGATATCCCAATAAATTATATGTCATGCACCTATAAGTCAAAAGACAATCCCTCTCTCTAAAGCAATCACCAGGCTCTAGAATTTGGTTCATGGATGAAGAACTCGACTCTAGTAGCCGTTTTCGTACCTACGAAAAAGATCAAGCGTGTTGGAGGCTCGTAACAACAATGATCTATCGTCAGAATTTTTGAAGACTTCATACGGTATGTTTCCGAACCCACTAAGTATTACATGTTAGCGCATTAATTGTGATTCAATATTGGTATCAGAGCATGATTACTTGTTGATTCACCTTTAACATGCTAGAATAAATTATGTGCATGTTGCGATTTTTTTTCGAATACATGAATGAGACCCATTATAAAAATTCGAAATTTTGGAGCATGTTTTTTTGAAAAATAATTACATGTTTTTGTTCTCCTATGGTTGAGGATGAACTTCATTAAATTTCGTGATTATTGGATGCATGGTTTGTGAGAAATCACGATTTTATTTTTCAAGAAAACTGTGATTTTTTTTTCTAGTTTTGGGACTCAAATTCGGAGCATGATATTCAGTTCTTATCATGATCGGTTGGTACATAATTAATCTATGTCGCATGATCTTTCCATCGATATATGGCACGCATTATTTGGCTTAAAAATGAGAGAGATATGGCCTTCAAAAGTTGGCATTGAAGCATGGCGGCGGCTGAAAAATTAAGGTTTTTTAAATGAAGAAGATGAACAGTGTACACGCGCCAACGCGCTCAGTCGAGTCGCCATACGCCACCAAGCCGCACGTGAGAATCACTCATCGAGCAAGCCGACCATGCGCCGCACGCGCGCCATGCCGTGCGCCATGAGCTGCCACACTTGCTTACGCGCTCCCACGCGCCAGCCATGGCTGAACTCACGCCCCACACGCACACACAACAAGCTATGGACACGCACTCCCCACTAGAGCGGTTGCTTCTCACGCGCCTGCCAGAGAACACAGATGCTGCCCCACACTCATGGTGGCACGTGAGGGTGTTTTTCGGCAGTTTCAGACCCACTGTCGGCGCGTGGAGCCTTGTCTTGTCTTTTTAAGTTTTTCTTTGGTGTTCAATTTACATTTATACTCTCTGTGTGTGTCCAGTTTAATTTTTTAAACCACTTTTTCTATAATAATTAGCTTAAATTTTTTTTTATATTCACATAATTTTTTCTTTAGTTTTAGAGGGTATAACAGGGGTAAATTCATTGTATGTCAATTTTTAAAAAAATTTCTCTCGTTTTTTGGGAGTATTTTTTGGTACTTATGTGGTCCCAAAAATACGAATAATGTGTAAATATTATTTTTTGTACTTAAATAAATACTTTGGAGAGCTATATGACATAGATGAATTTTGCTATATTTATTTGTTTTGACTAGTGTTATGGTTTAAATATATTTTTGTTGAGATATATTTGTTGGGCTTTTGGTAAGCCCGTACTTTAAACCCAATTTCAAGGCCTTCATGCCCGCTTTTCTTGGAAGGAGAATATGGCCTGTTCATTGATTTAATTATCCTTTAACTTGTTATTTGAACATGCTCGTTTTAAGTTAAATGGATGGATATTAGATTGACATTCTAAAGAAACTTATGTTTATATATTTACTCTTGTTTAAGAACTTTTTTTTGATAATAATGTGTTGTGCAGCATCTCTATTTGTTTTATTAGAGTAGTTTGTAGTGCAGGATTGTCAAAGATGTTGTATTCTATTATTTTCCTGTATACTTTTAATCCATGTACGTGGATATAATTTCGCACACACATTATTCAAGACAGAATTTTCTTAGCATAAGTTATTAGAATGCCAATAGGGCTCAATGGAGTCCTTGCACACTTTATTGCATGGTACAATTTTATATTGTTCTAAATTATCATGTGGATGATTTATTACATTGTGGCTTATATGATGATGAAATTTATTGCAAAAAATTACTTAGAAAATATTTTTCCAACTCACATACATGAGAGATGATTACGAGCTTAGCAAATTTTCGATTTCATGATGTGAGGAAGGATTATGTTTTTCATTTGAATTTTTTAAAATAAGTAGAATGATGTATAATTAATGTCTTTTTCTTTACGCAAAGTAATGTAGTGAATAGAATGGCTATCAAGAATGTCATAGCTGATCTCGTTAAGGGTGAAAAACTTAACAGAGATAATTATGAAGTTTGGCACAAAAAGACAAAATTCATGCTAAATGAACAGGAGCTTGAGTAGTACTTGACCAAAGAGATGGTCGCGCCCACTGAGCGGCAACCCCTAAGAGACCACACTGCCTACCATAAGTAAAATCAGAAAGATCCTAGTGCGTGCTATTCCTTGTTCTTTTTTTGTGGAACCTCAACTACGCGGCTTCGTGGCCTTGTGATCAAGTTTGAGGAGTACATAAAAGACCCTAAGCATACAACGAGTGAACATCTAAGGGTGATGTCCAATATGATTGATAAGCTGAGGGATGCTGGCCATGCGCTCATAAATGAGCAGCAAGTCAGAGCTGTCATAAGGTACCTTCCTACCTTATGGGCCAATTAAACAAATATTGACCCACGGTGAAAACATCAAAAACTTTTCTGATGTTTGACACCATGTCATCCTTGAGGCCGAGACTCGAGATGCTGACAAAACCCTTACTTATGTCATCCAAGGAGGATCACACAATGCAAATGGCAAGCGCGGAAGACAAAATAAGAAAGACAAGAAAGGTGAGGCTAGCACTTCTGTGCCAAAGGAAGGGAAAATGAAGAAACGCAAGAGAGAAAAATGTGGTGAAAAAAGGATTTGTCCAAAGTCAAATGCTTTAACTGTTAAAAGCAAGGACACTTTGCTCGTGATTGCACTGAGCCGAAGAAGGTACCTTCTGAATCTCTCTCTCAGTTATATGTTTCATCACGTGTGATGGTTGCTCATTCCTAACCTGTGTGGTTTGTAGATATAGGTGCAACAAACATGTAGCACACGATCGAGCGGGGTTCGTAGATTATCACCGAATTCCAGTGAAAAACAAACATATCTTCATGGGAAACAATAGCTCCGAATAGGTGCTAGGGGTTGGTTCTTACCAGCTCAAGTTGCACACTTGGCGCACATTAATTCTCGAGGATGTGCGATATGCACCCACTGTTCGGCTTAATCTACTTTCAGTTACTACTTTATTAGACAGTGGTTTTTCCTTTAATTTTAGGGGTAATAAGTTGGACATTTTCTTGGATGATGTTTTGTTCGGGCATGATTTTCGCATGGATAGTCTTTTTTAATTGGATTTAATTGATTCTCAGTCCTCTTATTCTTATGTGGGTGAATATTAATATTGTGAATAATTCTAGCACCTGGCATGCAAGACTGGGCCACATAGGCCAAGATAGAATGACTCATTTGGCTAGAGAAGGCCTTTTGGGCCCACTCGCAAAAGTCAATCTACAAAAATGTGAGGCTTGTTTGGCCTGTAAAGCATGCAAGAAGCCTTTTGGAAAGGCTATGAGAGCAACTCAGCCACTTGAGCTAGTTCACTCTGACATATTTGGACCTATGAGTGCAAAGGCACGCCATGGCCCCTCTTATTTCCTTACACTGATAGACGATTTTATGCAATATGGTTACATGTATTTGATATCTCACTGCTATGAAGCTTGGGATTATTTCAAACACTTTGTAGCAGAGGTTGAGAATCAGAAAGAGAAGAGTTTAAAAACTCTTCATACTGGCCAGGGACACGAATATTTGTCCGATCACTTCAAGAAGTTTTGTGAGGAAAAAGGGATACGTAGGTAACTTACTATTCCTAACACTCCACAACAAAATGGTGTTGCGGAAAGAAGGAATAGAACATTGTTAGATATGGTTAGGTCTATGATGGCACAAGAAAACCTCCCAATATCTTTTTGGGGGAATGCTCTTTTGACTGCAGCCTATATACTTAATCGAGTGCCTTCATAATCGGTCAAATCCACCCCCATATGAGTTTTGGAATGGCCAAAAGCCAAATTTGGAGCCCATGAGGCTCAGCAGGTTATGTTCTCAGCAGGTTATGTTCATATTACTTCTCATAAGTATGGAAAACTAGGGCCTAGAGCTAAAAAGAGTATCTTCTTGAGGTATTCTGAAAACTCTAAAGGCTATGTGATGTATGGTGAACATCCAAATGGTGGAAAGACTGAAATTGAGTCTTGTAATGTCAATTTCATAGAGAGTGATTTTTCTAGCATTAAAAATGCGAGTAAGAATCTTGACCTCTATAGTTAAAGGAGGTTGAAGCCACTTTACAATCTCCAAGTGAAGGTGGGGAATTAGTTCATTATCTGGTTGTCGCTGAAGATAGTATAAGCGACCTTCAACCTAGAGGGAGCATCCCAGACAGTGGGAGCACACCACCAGGACCATCAGGTCAACAAGATTCTCAACTGCGTTGAGGTGCATGAGGAAGAGTTTTACGTCGTTGTTTTGAGATTGACCGAAAAATTCTTATGTGCACTCCAACTGATGAAGATGAGCCCACTTCTATGGAAAAGCCTTATTTTCACCTATTAGTAATGAGTGGTGGCTGCAATTAGACCTGGCAAAAAATGATCCGTACCAGCGGGTCTACCCGTACCCGTCAAAAATCCCGGTACGGGTACAAGAATCATAGACCCGTTGAAATTTTACCCGTACCCGAACCGACCCGTAAATTCCGGTTCTGTCCGGATCGGGTACGGGTTACCCGGCCTACCCGTATTTGTTCACTATATAGCCATTAGGGTTTCTCTTTCTCTTCAGAATATCTTATTGCGCCCCTCCCCAGCCTCCCCTCCCTCTAAACTCTCTCGCAACAACCCGTCTCTCTATTTCTTCCCCCCAAGTCAGATCCACCTGCAGTCCCACACAACACAACCCATCTCTCTCTCTCTCGCTCTCTGTTCCCCCCAAACTCAGATCCACCGTTGAGCGACCACCGATCTGCACATCACGTTTACTCGCCGTCGCACTCGTCGCTCGCTGCTCACTGCTTTGTTGCTCAATCTGTCACCGTCGTCTTCATACACAACTTCTCCGTAGCTCCGCCGTCAGATCCTGCTATCGTCACCGCCAAACCCTTGCCGTCGCCACTCGCCGACCAGAGACTCACTACGTCTCGCTGGATGAACGCTGATCTGCTGACAGATCTACCTTGATCTACACAGTCATCCGACTAAATCGATTGATATACTTGTAATTTTTTTTGATCATTTGTTTACTTATGTTAATTATATTACTTTAGACTTTGGAACTAATTTTGAGGTGATTTTCAAGTTTTTAAAGATATGTATGTGCTTACTGGTTGAGATTTGAGAGTTGAGAATAGAGATTTGAGATGATTGTACTGAGTTTGTTGTGTGTTATTAAAAATTAGCAAGGTGATAATTGTGTAACCAAAAAGGAGGAGAAAATACTCGAAAGAAAAAGCAAGTGAATAATTAGTTCAGAAAGTTTTTTATTTTTTTGAAAAATCATCAGTTTACCCACGGGTAATACCCGAACCGGCAGGGTAGGGTACGGGTTCAAGAAATGGCTACCCGTAAAAATCGGGGTAATTTTTACCCGGCCCGTTTTTATCAGGACCCGACCGGGTATTGCCCGTACCCGGCAGATTTACCCGTTTGCCAGGTCTAGCTGCAATAAAGGATGAGTTGAGCTCAATGAAGAAGAATCAGGTCTACGAGTTGGTTGACGGAGAAATTATGTCTCTAAATACTATCTCTATATAAAGGTTAGAGATATCCCAAGAAATTATATGTCATGCAACTATAAGTCACAAGACAATTCCTCTCTCTATATAACTCTCTCTAGAGCAATCACTAAGCTCTAGGATTTGGTTCGTGGATGAAGAAATCGACTCTAGTAGCCATTTTCGTACCTACGAAAAAGATCAAACACGTTGGAGACTCATAACAACAAGGATCCATCGTCAGAATTTCCGAAGACTTCATACTGTATGTTTTCGAACCCACTACGTATTACGTGGTAGCGCATTAATTATAATTCAACAAGGTGTAACCTTATCTACCTTGGTTAGAACAATCAAAGAGCCCAAGGGAACAGATTGGGCCAAGGTATTCATTGCCAGTTTTGTATAGCGGAAATCCTAGGCTCATTATTAGGAACGTCAACTCCTTTTTTACTTACCGCCTATACCTCTGTCCTTCGACTTCAAGTCTTATTTCTGTGGATTCCAAAAGAGTAAGAGAGAATTTAATTACGTGCCGGCCGGTGATCTTATGGGCATGTTTTTATAGAGAAGGTGGTGAACGATCTTCAAAGTTTAAACCTGTCAAAATATGGGTCGGACGGACATGAACAAATTTTTTTACAGGCCATCCAGCCCTTTCAACTTTTATATGACATAATAAGTTGTTTTTGTAGAAGACATGGGTTTTTATATTTTCTTATTCTTTCTTTCAAGAGAAAATATTTTGTGCTTTGCGTGCATGTTTGGAGACGATTCCATATATCTTACGCTTCATTTTCATTTTATTTTCTCCTGTATTGTGAAAGCATGGTTTCCATGCTTGTATTTCTATCAATTGAAACATCATTATGTTCCCTACGGTGGCTATACAACACACTTAGGGTAGGTTTGACACTCTTTTTTTGCCTCTTTTTTTTTTTTTCAGTTTTAAAAATTGAAAAAAAAGGAGCGTTTGGTAACCATTTTTTTTTCAATTTAAAAAACCAGTTTTTAAACTGAAGAGTAAAAAAAAAACTCCAAAAACTGGTTTTTTTTTTTCACTTTTGATTTTTTTTTTAGACCACCACCACCACCCTCCCACCGCCGGCAGCCACCTCAGGCGACCACCGCCGGAGACTGCCGGCAGCCACCTCCGGCCGCCGGCGACCACAGCCGGAGACTGCCGGCAGCCACCTCCGGCCGCCGGCCACCACCGCCGGTAACTGCAGGCAGCCACTTCCGGCTGTCGGCCACCACCACCACCACCACCACCGTTGACCACCGCCACGCCCCACCACCGCCACCACAAACCACCCAAAAAAAAGTCAAAATAAAAAGGGTTACCAAACACCAAAAAAAAAGGAGTTATCAAACACCCACTTGTTTTTATAAAAAAATAAAATTAAGCTGCTCTTTAAAAACTGAAAACAAAAAAAAAAATTTGTCAAACGAACCCTTAGTATAGATGGTTAAAAATCACGTTCATCGAACTACCTTGCAATCATGGGCAATCTATTAGCAGCCTGGGTTCAGCTTATGCCCACTAAAACTTTTGTGGGCTGAGTTTGGAAAGATATTGTCGTGCCCATTTGGGTTGGGCTTGAGCACAATTTTCTTAGAAAAAAGTGGTACCAAACACTCTTATTTTTTCCAATTTTCAAAACTGAAAAAAAAAGAGCAAAAAAAAATCCTGTCAAACGGCCCCTTAGAATATGCCCAACTCTCGAGCACGCCCGGCCTACTAAGTTGCAACCCTAACCATGACTCTCCACCTCCTTAGAGCATTTAAAGGGGAGAAGGAATGGATTAAACTTCGTAGGCTCTTGTTTGATTGAAAAGTAAATCCGAGAACTGGAATCTGGAAGTGCAGTAGTCTTCTGATTTAAAAGCATCAGCTATTTGCTGTTTGGAAATATAACCAAGGGAAGACGTGCATTTTAATTTTAACATCTGTAATAATCTTTCTATACATCTACAAAGATACTTGGCTGACCCTAAATTAGAGTGACACAAATATATATGCAATGCAACTTACAAATATTCCTTTTCAACGCATGTAGCCAGCTAAGTCCATCGTCTTTGAAGGCGGACTGTTCCTCTTGCAAACAAATTTTTGCATCCCAAGTTCAGACTTCATCATCATCATCATCATCCTTTTAGTGATGGTCCAAGTCCCATGATCCATCATCCTGTTGAACCATTCCTTCGTTCCTTTCAATCCACCAAAAGTTTGGTACCAAATATTTTTCCTTCAGAAGACCCGTATGCTTGTTTACCAGTGCCATGTCCCGTTTAACTACCAAATGGAACCCTCCGTTGGGCCCTTGTGTTCCCGCAACTCCGTGCAAGTAAGCCGCCTCCAAGTTATGCGGACTTGCCAAATCTCCGGTAAAGTTTACGTAATTTGACTTCGTGGTGTCGATCAAATGTTCTTCCCCGACATCAGAGAATCCAGCAGGCGGCAGGAGGGGAATAGGGTCCGAGGCATTATTGATACGCAAGGCGTGAAGATTCTCTGTTGAATGAAAGGCATCGTGAAAATGGGAGTCGCCAACTCGTGCACTGGCAAATATGAAGGCTGTTACAGGACAGCGGTTGCCAGGTTGGTCTTTTGGCGCGTTATATCCGTTGGTGGCGATGTCAACGGCATTCAGTGTCGCCAGTGATCCGCCTAAGCTGTGGCCAGCTACCGTTATGCTGATGTCCTCATCCTTGTATATTTCTACCTGCCGCTTGACCTCTGCTAGAACCTGGTATTTCAAACCAAAATGTGCAACAGATTTAGCATATTTCAATGTAGGCAAGGATAAGGAAAATGTGTTAAACCATAAGTCGTTCTCTATTATCTAAGTACCATGACTACACCAACTCCCAACATTACGCTCGAGGAGACGGATTGTATTTCGGTTTTGTCAACCGTCTTTGTTACGTTATCCTTTGGCAGATGAACTGAATGCTCCCGTGCCATTCATCGACCTTCATTGACCATTTCTTTGGAAACGAAGAACCCTTCCAACCACCTACCTTCATCGACCATTTGAATAGGGGAGGAAGGGACTTCGTCCCACATATTTAGGCATCCACGTACCTTATTTTTTCGTTGGAGGTGGGGTAACGACTAACCCTTGATATCGCGTCCATTATTCTAGAAAAGACCTAATTCTATTTTGCATACAACCATACTTCGCTTCATGGAATGCTTTAGTTTCTGTGTGTGAGCTTTTGGAAACTTAAACTTATTGCCCATTGACAGTATCAAAACAATTCCATGACATGACTAGTGTTGAATATCACCTGATCTCTTGCACTGATTTTATTAAGCTTTGACTTGGGATCAGCTGAAGTATAGATGGAAAGAAACCCGCTGTGGACTTTAGCACAACTATGTTTCCCAAACAAAATAGAAGCTGATGTCAAAGGGAAGATGAAATCATCAACCCATTCCAATGCCTGCACACTTCCTCTCCAAGCAATCAAAATATCTCGGCTTCCCAATGCCACCTTCCCTTCATCAGTAGCCACAGCTATGTAGCCCATCCAGTTTAACTCTTTACACCAGGATTATCTTGACAATGACTTCAACAAGAATGCAGACGGTAAGGCAATCTGCGATGTTGCGTAAATGTACTTGACTGGCTTGTACTTGTACGGATTGCCTAATTCAAGGCCTACCATGGCAAAAAGATTCCTTTTGCCGTATCGGCTGGTTCCCGCATACTTCGATTTTTCATCAGAGTTGAAAGTATCGTATGTCACTTGAGCTGTTTCACCATAGATAATGATGTATTGACGGAGATCAAGGTCTAGAGGGTACAAAAGATTTTTCCAGTTGTCCAGGCCACTGAGCACCTTCCATCTCTCCGCTATTGTTTTTGACATCCCAGACTTATTGTCTGCTTCAAATGTCATGTTGTACTCACTTCTCTCAAGATCGTCTCTCCTTAATTTCGCTTGTGGTGGAGTAGAAAACACCAACTCCAAGTACTATGATGGATACGAGAACGTAAGGGAGATATTCGACATGAGAATGATGTAACAAGACACAATCTTCACCATGTCACTCTAGCACGTCAAGGCGGATTCTCATAACAAATTTACCTGTTGGGAAGATATCACACAATTCTCGTGTCAAACGACTTTCAACAACATGAACAAATACGGAGTGCTTGACCAAATTTGACAAGCGCAATGAAGAATGGCTCAACCAGATTGCTCCGATTTGCTGAGGTCCTCTATTACGCTGGCATGTCCTCTATGACTCTCCAGCTGCATGCTTCGTACAATAAGAACACGGACGTCTGCTACCATTGTGTAGCCCTGTACTGGCACGTGCTTTGCACATGAAATAGTGATTATTTATCACTTTGTTAGCAAATAATTAACTTATATTTCATTTTCATCTACCGTAATCCGTCAAACTACGTCATGTTGCGTGTTTGCGCACTTACTTTTAGTAAAAGCTTGTGCTTTTAGCACCAATAATCATTTACCACATAAACTTTTATTTCAAGTCCAATTATATAGCCGATGTATTCTTGATATTAAGTTTACATATGAACTTTGTTACGTGAACTTTCAAATTTTTGAAGAAAGGAAAACAAAACATAACGTGTAATCAATAGGATATAGAATTCATTTCGTCCTGACACACACACACTCGTATAACCGGATAAACCCGTACTACAAGAAACAATGGCTTTAGCGACCACGTCTGGCGGTCACTAAAAGTGTCAACAAAGTCACTAAAATGGTCGCTAAATTTAGCGACCACTTTCAAAATTCAGTCGCTAAATTTAGCGACCTCGTCTGGCGATAACTAAATGTTTTTTAAATTTTCTTTTTTAATATTTTTTATTAAATATTATTATATATTTGCGACCGAGTTAGCGACCGACAGTAGCGGTCGCTAAATATTTTTAAATTTTATTTAGAAATATATTAAAATTAGCTACCGCACTTATTTCATTTAGCGACCGCTATGTGCGGTCGTTAAATATTTTTAAATATTATTTATTGAAATATTAAAATTAACGACAGCTTTTTTTCATTTAGCGACCACACATCACGGTTGCAAAACCTAATTTGCAAGAAAAAAAAAACGCAGGTCAAATAACCTGTCCAAAACCTGTCCAAAACCTATCGCAGAAGTAAAATCAATTCATAAGCAATTCACATTCAATCCAATACCAATCCAAAGTTAAATCGGTCCAAAAACCGATTTAACCTGGGTTGAAACGATTTTGAATGAATGCGTGCAAAGCTTTCAATGCAGTCATTCAAAACCGTTTCAACCCCCTGTCCCGCATTCATCAAAGTATAGATAAACGTTAATATATGCATTAAAATAGTAAAATTCATACAGTTAAGTACCGATGATCAATTCAAAACAATAAAAATAGTCATTGCAGAAACCAAACCAAACCCCTATTTAGATCACTCGTTGGCAGAACAACCAGCCCGTCCTCATCTTCTTCATTCCTCGATGAAGAAGGCACGTTCGATCCAACAACATCTTCATCGCCTCGGGGGTCACCGGCACTAGGATCATCGGTATCAGCCTGCACGAAGCCATACAAATAATTCAACATCATATATCAAATCAAGATCACATATAGAGCACAAAATACATAAGTCACTACAAGAAAATCTACTCTTAGCAACGGAATTTTTCGTCGCTAAAAGTGGGTATTCCCTTGGAAAAACTTTTAGCGACGGACTGTCTGTCGCTAAAAGCCGTGGGTGAAAACCCCGTTATTAAAAGATTAGGGATGGAATTTCTTGATCAGTAGGCAAAAATTTAATATTAACGATGGAGTTAATAATTTTTAGTGATGGAATTTTTCGTCGCTACAATGTATTTTCTACATTTGTGTAATTTTTAAAATTTTCAAAAAAATAAAAAAACTTTTAGCGATGGTATTTCCATCACTAAAAGTCCGTCAGAAAAGTCTTTATGAACATTAATTTTGTCGCTAAAAATATGTCTCTAAAAAGGTTTATTGATTGATCTGTAGGAACTTTTAGCGACAAAGTTCCGTCGCTAAAATTAAAAAAAAAGCTATTTTTAAATTTTTGTTAATTTTTATGAATTCATACCCGTTTCAAACATTCTTTAAACTAAGATTCATCATTTACCAAATTTTAAGTGATACAAATAAAGTTTAAATCATATACACCATCAACTAACATTAAATACAACAAATTACATGTACAATTGATCATATTTTACATATCCCAAAAAAAAAATTACAAGTTTCATTGAAACTAAAAAAAATATAAACCAAGATCCTTGCTTCCCAAAATTGTTACTTGTTTCTCTTTGTCGATCGCAAGCTGAAAAGGAGCATCAAATGTACAAATTTATTTACAATGAACAAAATGAATAGAAGAAGGCTACGTGTTAAATTTCAACCAAAAATCCAGTCAAAATCAGTTGCAAGAAATTATGCAAAAATTATCGAGCCCTGTGAGAGTTTGAAAATCTCTATTCAACCCAAAATCAAGAGTTTGAAAAGGTGAGTTGTATTGATTCTTGGGAGGAAGGTTACATGATCCCTACTAAGCAGCCTCTACTCACTTCTCCCCGTTGATGCATTGATGCATTCCTACTTCCACCAAACCCAATTCCCCTTGCATTCCAACTTACCCCCCCCCCCCCCCACAAGTTCACTGGCTCACTCTAAAGGACACACCTAAACCTAATGATATAGACCTAACAACACACCACTGCCTATTACATCTCATCATGTAAATTGTCCAACTTAATTGGCAAAGTATGAAAACTATAAAACAACAAGAGAAGAGAGAAAGGGTAAGTAACTATACAATCATCCTAAAAGCATTTGGGCATTATTTATCATGGGTCTGCACTAGTTGGGGAGTGCACATCGTAGCACTATACCAGCTAGATATCTATCAGTCTTACATGTTTGACTCGGTTAGTGACCAAATTGTCTTGCTAAATCATGAGGGTGAAAACTATCCTTTATAGATTTCTTCATACTAGGTTGACACTTAAAGCAGCTCTTTTACTTTGTTAAACATAGTGAACCCAAGGTTTCATCTGAGCAATAACTGGACTAATATTGAATGTTAATTCACATGAAATATTAATGTAACTTGATGATTAGCTCTTAACATATGTTTTCGTGCTTGCTTGGTTACTTAGAGATCTAAAAATTACTTATGTAGGGTATTAGATACTTTCGAGCTACAGGCATACACACAAAGGAAAATAAATCATAATCTAAGCGATCAATTCTAGGAACTCTATAGTTGAGACAAAAGCAAGGTAGGGATATAAACTTACTCCTATGTCATTGTGAAGGGAGAATTCCCTGAAGACTTGTTGTTTTGCCATCATTTAAGGGACAAAACGGGAGTTGGTAGAGCAGTCATGGAGTCATCACCAACAGCAAAGGGTCTCAGCTAGGGATGGAGGGGAGCTAATTCTTTTAATAATTTGAAGTGCAAAAACCTCAGTATATATATATATATATATATATATATATATATATATATATATATATATATATATATATATATATATATATATCTTTTCAATTCTTGCCTCAAATAGCTTAGCAGCATGTAGTGCACCCTTAAACTTTCCCAATCTGTTTAGTATTCATAGTGCATTTTTTTATCCTAAAACTTTCATGCTGGACAGCTCTAAACACAGGTGCTTAAATTTGTCATGTTTTAACTCCATGACAAATAACTGCAATTTTCTCTATCTAATTTTCCATTGTACTAGCGCCTTTGAAGAATACAATTGATTGGGTTGGCAGACCACAAAATGTTTGGGGTGATAAGGCCGCTGCTATTGTAAGTGCGGGAGCAGGTTTTGGTTGGGGACGCTCACACTATCATCTCTACCAAATTGGAATCTACAGGTACACACAATCTCACACACGCACTCCCTCTTCTGCAATTGTTTTTCCCTATTCTGCAATCTGCGTAGTGCACTGTGCACCCTTCAAGCCCCTTCTGACCTTCTTCATTTTCATTAATCTCTAATCACCCTAAAGCCCTCAGGGCTTCAAATCAATAGAAGGAGGAGGAATTAAAGAGAGAACTAACCGTTGGAGGAGAGAATCGAGATATACTGACAGGGAGGAGTGGTCGCTCACTCGCTGCCGTCGGCCGGTGGATCTGGACTGGAGGCTGGAGAGAGATTTGAGAATAGACACTGGTGGATCTGGACTGAAGAGTGGTCACCGACTCGCCGCCGCTGCTGGCAGTTGCATTCTCTCAGAGGTAAGATAGAGATACGAGAGTGAGAGAGTCGGTGGAATGTGAACACAGAGAGATGTGAGATTGAAAGTGTGGAGACAACGGGGTGGAGGAGGGGGGGTGGCGTGGAAGGTGGGTGGCAACGGTGGGCGGTGTCAGTGCGGGTGAGTGAGAGAGAGAGAGAGAGAACAGGAGGAGGAAAGTGAGCGGCGGGGAGAATGAGAAACAGAAAGAGAAAAAAAATAGGGTTTCTTGGTTTTAATATATAGATTTTTACCGACGAACACAATCCATCGGTAAAAATCCGTCTCTAAAACCTTTCTTAATTTTTTTTCTCAGGGAAAATATATGAAATTAATGGAAATTTTTTGAAAATAACATTTAGAGACGAAAAGTCCGTGGCTAATTGTCCATCGGTAAAAGTCCGTCTTTAAAAATCTTTATCGATGGAACATTTCTTCAGGAAAGATCTTTAGCAACGGACTTTTACTGACGGAAAAATCCGTCGCTAAAAGGCACTTTTAGCGACGGATTTCTTTCCATCGCTAAAAATCCATCAGTAAAAGAACATTTTCTTGTAGTGAGTGCTAATCAGTGTTGAATAGCACTAATTAGGATTAATCAGTATTGATTAGAGCAAATCAGAGCCAATTAGGGCTGATTAACCTAATCAGTGTTGATTAGGGCTAATTAGTGTCCATCGGTGTTACCTAGGGCTAATTAGGACCGATTAGTGCTTAATAGGGCTAATCCGGATTGATTAAGGCTAATTAGGGTTATTTAATGTCCATCGATGTTACTTAGGACTAACTAGGGCTGATGAGTTCTAATTACGGCTATCAAGGCTATTTAGTGTCCATCAGTGTTAATTAGGGCTGACTAGTGCTAATATAGGTAGCACGGACACGGACACTGCGTCCGACACCGACCGGGACACAGCAAAGAGGTGTTGGACACGTGTCTGGAGGTGCCGGTGATCAAGGTGTCGGACACCATACCTCGACTCATATAAAGTGTCCATGCTTCGTAGGTGTTAATCAGGGCTACTAAGTGTTAACCAAGGTTAATTAGGGATAATGAGGGCTGATTAGCCTAATCAGTGTTGATCAGTGCTAATAAGTGTTGATTAACACTAATCAAGATTAATCAGTGTTGATTAGGACAAATTCAGGACAGAACAGGAATTTCACCCTCGTGGAAGATGAACCTTATTAACCTAATTTCAACCCACCATGTCATGTTTCATTACCGCGTTAACCTAATTAACCTAATTTCAACCCACCATTCAACTAAGTCACATATTCGATATCTCAATTCAATTGGATCCCATCCTCCATCAACGATCTTAATGCTCAATGCATAACTAAGAATCTAAAATTAAAAATCAAATAATCAATGCTCAAATGGGAGAAAATCTGTTCAAAATGCACGTATCCGATATTTCAATCCAATTGGGTCTCATCCTCCATCAACAATCTCAATTCTCAAATGAACAAGTATGCTTTTAAAATCTACCAAATGAACAAGTATGCTTTTAAAATCCTAACACAGCTAATCCAACATACACTAGTAAAAACCATCTAAAATACTATGTTGTCTTAAAATTACGAGATATTCTAAAGACAACTAACAAGGCATGTAAAGTAAAACACAATATGCGTCCAACATATCCATAAGAACAAAAAAACTACAATGCAAAACATAAAATATAGACTGCATCCTTTACACATACTGCAAGTTTACCTAATGAATTAAAACGATGTTCTCTGCCAGCCACATTAAAACCATTAAAATCAAAAGTAAGTAGCAGAAATACATACCCCTTGGATTCTCTACCCAGTAACAGGACACTTAGGTCCAAAAGAACAGGCTTTAAGCCATCAATACTCTAAGACTAAGAAGAAAAGAGAATTAAACTCTCAGTATTCCCAAAAGCAAAATAAACGGACAAGTGTGTTATTTCACTTCTTTAGCTTGTTGAAGTGACACCAACAATAATTTATCTAACCAGATTTAACTAAATTGTTATTTAACCAATAAAATTAGTTCATCCACATAAAAGTTTGTACATAGACAACGAGTGGCTCCAGCACTTGTACGAGCACAAAGAGCAATGGATTAGCAGGCATGAAAACGACGGGCAGGAGTGAATCTATGAATGCCACGTTCGATAGTTATGTGGGTATAGCTACCAATTTGAAGAGTTTCGTTGCATCTGCACAAAAACGGTTGCTTCGTTTTTCGTAAAAGAAAGGGCTGCAGACTTTGCAACAACGTACAAACAAAGGAAAAGGTTGCTTGAGACCCCGCTGGAGTTGAACGGTGCCAAATTCTATACGAAGGAGATCTTCTTGCTATACCAAGTAGAGCTGCGAAAATCGGGACGATACAGTATAAACAAGGTGGCAAAAATGTTTACGCGTGAGTACAAGGTTTATTCGCTCGTGAATGACCTCGTCCCTGAGAAGCTGTGCAGAATTTATACGGTGAGCCACAACACATTAACAGATTCGGTGACATGTGTTTGCAAGAAGTTTGAGTTCCATGGCATCCTATGTAGACACATTCTGCAATTTTTTACCCATAAGAATATCAGGGCAATCCTCGATAAATATGTGTTGCCACGGTGGACGAAAGGTGCAAACAGGTTGCACGGTACCATTGCCTTTCCGGAGCACCCGTATAGTGACTTTGAAGAATTAGAGACGTTGCGGTATAATCATCTGGTGACGATGTTCACCCGTTTGTCCATAAAAGGTGCTGCTACAATGGCCGCATACAAACATCTCCTCGAGGTAGCTCAGCAGCAAGAGCCCATTGTCGACCAGTTGGAAGCAACTTCAGTCAGCAATGCGGTAAAAATTGAGCCTACTACAGGATCAGAAGATGACGAGCCGGGGGAGGAAGACGACAATGATATTCGGCCTTTCGACCCAATTATATCGCAAACGAAAGGCCACAAGAGATCTACGCGGATGAAGAGCTCTATTGAACCGGCAACTCAACCTGAAAAGCTGAGAAGGTGTGCATTGTGCAACAAAATGACAAACCATGACAAGGGGAACCATTACAAGGCACTGGAGATAAGTCCAGGGGCTTTGCAAGACGAGGAAGAAGATGATGCCGAAGATGAGGAAGAAGCAGCTATAGTGGACCTTTAGTTTTTTGTATAAGCCATCAAGTCTGTTTGACATTTGCAATAATGCGTAATATTCTTGTGATGAGATTATCTTTCGACCGAATACTGGAAGGTTATTTTTGATGGACCTATTAGAGCTACCATCAAATCTAACTTTAGATTTTATTTTTTTTGTAGTTGGCCCGTCCGCTACACTATGTGGCGGACGGCGCAACAGACAACCAAATTTTTAGTTGTCTAGAGTATCCACAGCTCACTATAGGGGACAATTCGTGGCACAATATAGCAGACAAGAAAATCCTTGTTAGGCCTTATGTCCGCTACACAGTGTAGCGGACGTGTCTTACTTCTTCAAATGCAAATCAAATCGACCTTTCTTTTTACGTGTCTTACTTCTTTAAATACCAATCAGATCGGCCTTTCTTCTTTCTCCCGTCAAACTTCTCTGTCTCGAACATTTCACCCACCTGCGACCCCCTCTTCGGCGACCGTCCTGATGGCTTCTGCTTCGATGAACAGGGACGTTTCAGTCGGCAGACACTTCTTCAAGGTCATGATGCCTGGGTTTCATATAGAACTTGTACGCCATCCCTCTTTCTCTGTGTTTTCGTGTGTGTTAAATGTTTTATCTTTGGTTAAAAACTTACATGTCTTATATTGAATGTGATAGGCCATACCGGTAGCCTTTTGCAGATTGCTTACCACACTCTGGTTCGAAGCAACTTTAACGATCAAATTTGTTTCGAAGAGGGTTGGAGCAATTTCTGTGAGCAGCACGACCTCAATGAAGGGGACTTTGTAATCTTTGAACACAAGGGGCATATGCGTTTTCAAGTGACGGTGTTTGACCATAGCACTTGTGAAAAAGCTCCCCCCCCCAATGTTGAACTCTGAGCCCTAATTTTGTGTAATTTGAACAACTTATTAATTTGAAAGATTGTGTTATTTGAACTATTTTAAGGTGTTCTTAATTTAAGGTTGTTAATTTTGCATTAGAAAATTGTGATTATTGAGGTTGTCATTGTTGTGTAATTTGGACGTCCAAATACAGAAACTTTGATCTCCAACTCCTAAAAAATTTTTGTTTCCTTTACGTCCGCTACACTGTGTAGCGAACGGGGAAGCAGAGACAATCAACACTTCAACACTTAGAAAAACACTTCAACACTTAGAAATTTTTTTGTATTTGGACGTCCGCTACACTGTGTAGCGGACGGGGAATCAGACGCAATCAACTCTAAATTTGGACGTAGCGGACGGGTAAGCAGAAATTTTTTCTGTTTTTGGACGTCCGCTACACTGTGTAGGGAACGGGGAAGCAGAAACAATCAACTTCAACACTTAGAAAATTTTTGTCTTTGGAAGTCCGCTACACTGTATAGCGGACGGGGAAGCAGAAACAACCAACTTCAACACTTAGAAAATTTTTGTCTTTGGACGTCCGCTACACTGTGTAGCGGACGGATATAGGCCAGCAACTAAAAAATTCTCCCCATTTTGTTTCCCACCATTCAATCATTCTTAATGAGAGCAAAAAAACGAACTCTAATCAATTCAACCCAAATAAAATGTCCACTGATAGGGACACAAATCAGTCAAATCATTCAATCATTCAACACAAATCAACTGATCTCAACACAAATAAAATCACACCAATGACAGCTTTCTAAATAATCACGATTTATTAAAAAAAATTATTGTAATGGTACAATGTCAGCTAGGGGTCCTCATGTTGAGCCGGATTCTCGTCCTTAGACGGATTTTTAATAAACCTAATCACTTCAGGCCGGCCTTTCAAAATTTGCCAAGCTATCATATAACTGAAGCGTTCTACGCATTCTAAACTCCAAGCGGCCACCCTGAGGCTCTCAGACCGACAGATGTAATCCATGTACATGCAAAGGAAGACACTGCAGTCCGAAGTATTATGTTGCTTGGGCCTCCTTTTCTTCAATCGGAAATGGAGCTTTGGTCGCACCGGTACAAGTAGTAGACCACATATAGCATTGACCATGGCACAAAATAGATTCTGCGAGAAACAGAAAATGGCGTAAGACACGAGTTAACATTTATAATTGGCAAGTTACAATAAGCATTAAACAACAATCGTAAGCTTATCATAGAGTCCAACTGGGATTTGTACATCCGCAGCACAGGCATGTGGAGGGTATCATCGTGGAGATTGTCGATCACCGATACGACTTTTTCCGTTGGTTCATAGCAAACAAAGTACCAGTGGCTTTCGCCTAGAAATGGGATTAGAAACACGTGGGAAATCATTGCGCTCATTGGACTATCCCTATTCAGATATGCTCGTAGGTTATCCGACGGTCTCCACTGGCTCAACTTTTTCTTCCCCCTTTGTTTGACCCACTCATGCCATTCAGCCACTAGGAGGCTATGAAAAAAGGCATCCAACAAATATACGCCCGGATACTAGTTCGGCCGCCCCCGACCCCTTTCCTTTAGAATCTCCACGTAGGTAGAGATGATGTCGTTGTCTAACCAACTCCCCGGAGCCAGGAAGGACATTTCTCCCCACGAGCAACAGTAATCCATGCCCTCCGGGTGATTCACATTATATAACGCTTTGTCCCGGGGGAACCCGCTAAAATACCGCTCTTTGATAATTTGGCATTTATGTGGCTTTAGGGGCTTCAGTGGATGCCCTTTGCGATATTGCCCTCGGGGGTCGACCGGCAGATCTTGCACTCTTTTGGGGGGGGGGGGGTCGACCCCCAGATATTGCCCTCCTTTCGCAACAGATGGTCCCGCCCACGGGATAATGGGTAGTGTCTTTGACAGACTGATGTTTCTGAAACCCTAGTCCTGTGTGACTTGACTCTGAGAGAGGGGTTGGGGTTTCGAGTCCAGAAGCAAAGGGAAGGAGGGCATAATGTACTCTTCCCAAGGCACTTGAGCCTGGCCCATGGTGCTAGGCAGTCCCCAATCACCACCTATTCTGGTACAGAGGGACCACCGTATCCCTGGCTCACCCCCGAAGTCTATCCCGAGGGATTACCGTATCCCGAGCTCACATAAGGGGCTGCCACCCCGGTTCCCCCATTCCCGGGTTAACGCCCAAAGGCTGTCTGAATGCTTGGCGTAAAAAATTCCCACAGCCATACGCCAATGCTTCGGCCTGTTGACGAAGCTCCTTGCCCATTGCATTGACCAGATCCTTCCGCTCGCTCAACTTATGGAAGAAGGAGAACGAAGCATTAACCTACATCCAAAGAGATAATAAATAAGTAACTTCATACACACACACACACACACACTTAGAATCATCAAGTTCAATTAAAAGCACTGGTTGGGCAACTTACCAGATTGTATGCCATCTACTCATCGATCTGACCCCTAGGGTGGTACTTTTCTCCCCGTTCAAACCTTACTGGAGCTACTCTCCTCCGAGTGATGCAATAGTACCACTCATTGTACTGTTCGATGCTGATCACGGGGTCAGGCTCTGACACAATGGCCGCTAGCGTGTCTTGCCAGGAATCCCAAACTCAAGTTCTCGTGCGCACAAGTCGTGCGCATTTGCCTTGCCAAACCGTCCGATACCTGGTGGGTTCCTGTTACCCCTCATATCCGGCGCATCGACTGGCAACCCCTGCAGACACTCAAAATGGCACATATGTAATATCCCAAACTTTAGGAGCCGACTAAAATAATCATTCGGGCTCCGAAAAATAAACGGGCGCTAAATTTAAGTAATACTCGGGTATAAGAAGCTTGTGGAAGCTTAAAAGAATTTTGGAGCAAAAATGTAATTTTTAATATTTTGGGGGCATTTTCCTAATTTTTGAAAACTCTAGGGGGCATAAAGGTAAGTAATGTTATCGGTGATGAAATGAGCGCCAGTATATGTTTTAGGGGCATTTAATTAAATTGAGAATTTTTAGAATAATTTTGGAGCTTAAATGCAATTACACAAAATTTGGGGTTTATTTTGTAATTATGTAAAGTTTGGGGGGTCTTTTTGTAATTTTATAAAAATAATTTAGAAAATCATGTTTTTTTTAAGGATTTGCCACCACCTACTTACTTTCATGACTAAGCTAAATTAAACTATTTAATAATAGATTGGATAAGGGAAAAAAAGGGAATAAAAGAAAACAAAAAAAAAAGAAATTTGGAAAGAAGAACAAACAAAAGAGAAAGAGGAAGAACAAGAAACAGAGAGACAAATAGGGGCTTCGGCCGAGAAGAATTTAAGGGGAGAGAAAGAGATTGTTTAAGGTAACCACTTCTCTGCTAGAGTTAGTATGAGGTTGTGTGTGTGTTTTCTGTGTGCGCAGAGTGTGTATTCATTGTGTGTGTAGCTGTGTGTTCTTGTGGGTTTAAGTGAGTGCTCCTAATCTAGGTTCGGGCGTGTTAGGTGTTATGCGATGTATTGCTGTGTGATCAGAAGGTGTGGTGTGTGATCTTAGGTAGCAAAGTGTGGAAGTGTATGTCGTGGAGGCATTGACAGTGTATGTGGGTTGATAATATGTATATGTATATATTCATGCGAGCAGCGTGATTTTGCGTGAATTTGTGGAGGATGAATCTGTAGTTATGTGCGCGTATATGTGCCTTACATGTGAGTATAATTGTGTTTACAGTGTGGGTGTGTGCGTGAGTGTATGTGCAGTGTGTGGGTTCAGAGTGTGCTTCAGTGTGTGTGTTCATATGTGTTTCAGGTGAGTGATGGGGTGTATGAGTAGACCTGGCAAAAACTCGCCCGTACTCGCGGGTCTATCCATACCCGCTCAAAAAACCGGGTACGGGTACAAAAAACTACACCCGTTAAAATTTTACCCGTACCCGGACCGGACCCGTAAATCCCGGTTCGGTTCAGTCCGGGTATGGATTACCCGGGTTACCCGGGTTCTGGGCTATATATATGGTATTTTTATGGTTTGTGACACTTTAGGTTACACTTCTCATTTTCTCAAACTATATTCTCCTCCTCATCACAACTCTCTGCCGTGCCGCTCTCTCTCTCTCTCACAAGAAAACAATCGGCGCCGACGCCGATCTTTCTCACCCTCACTCATTCAAGAACCACCACAGATTGACAGCCGCGACGCCTCACCGCCACCTCTCTTTCTGTCTCTCACAGATCGACGGCCCCGACGCGTGACCGCCACCTCTCTCTCTGTCTATCTTTCACAGATCGACAGCTCCAACACCTCCACTCCTCCACAACCCTACAGATCCACTGCCGAGGACCTATCTCTCTATCCGTCGTCGACGGCCGATGCCCCACATATCGACGGTCATTTCAGCTCCATCGTCCCAAATCTTTGATGTTCGACATCACCAGGAAGGCCCTCAATGCACAGATTTTTCGGATTAATTTTTTAATGTAATGTAATTTTTAATGAGATGAAAACTATTTGTGATGTACCATGTATTTTTGGATCTGTGTGGCTATGTCCATTCTTGAGTCTTCTTTGTTGGTATTGATCGGTAGATCAGTTGCCATTGTGCCATGCTATTTGATTGGTTATTATTATGTGCATTTTCCTTCTTTTTATTTTGAGTTTTGTGAAATTAAAACTACTTTTAACAACAAGAAAATGTGCTGGGGAAAAATAATAATAATTTTGTTCAACTTAAGTATCAGGAAAATATTTATATAAAAAAATTGAATTTACCCGCGGGTATTACCCGGTATGTGCGGGTAGGGTATGGGTATAGAAAAAGGCTACCCGAAAAAATCTGGGTATTTTTTACCCAGACCGGTTTTACCCGGACCCGGCGGGTATGCCCGTTTGCCAGGTCTATGTATGAGGGTGTGATTAATTGAATGTTAATGTGAGTATTTAGGTGTAAATTCATTCGGGTAGAGGTTTTGGGAGCATTTGGAAGGGTAGCCGTGGGTTTCAGTGAATTTCGAAGACCATCAGTGAGTTGTGTGTGTGTTCGAACAAGGAAGATGATGTGTGTAAAAGGTGCAATAGTGTGTGCTTTGATTTGAATAGTGAGTGTAATGGTCACTAAAGATACAAATCAACTAGGCAGTTTTTAATCCTATTTTTTATAAATAGTTAATTCCAAAATTAGACAAAGTGCAAAACCTTAACCCCCAATATTTTTACGATAACTACACTCTGGAATGTTTTGGGAATTTTCGGAGTCCGCAAAGAGTGCTAAATTGGGGTACCGATTAAAGAACTGTATCAATTTATTTAGCATAGCAAACCTAACATTTTTAATCTGAAAACTTTATTCTACTGATATGTTTAATATTATAAAATTTCAGGCCCTTCCAAGGTCGATAGGTATTTTTTTTGCAAAACTGGCCTTTTAGCGCTTGATCCGGACACCGGTTAGGGAATTTTGGGCAAAAAATTTCTAAAATACTTTTTAGGCCAAAAATAACATCATGATACTTAAAATAGCGGGTTAAGATATTTTTAAGATTTTTTTGGTGCCGGAAACCCCCAGGGTTGTTTTGGTAATTTATCACCCCGAAGGGGTATTTTGGTTATTTGACCTATAAGAGGTATTTTGAAGTAAATTTACATATAGTAAGATTATTTTAGTGACTTTGCTTGTGGAAAAGTCAATTTGATGATTAAAGTGTAACATGGGTGTTTTGGTAATTTGCCACCCTGAAGGGGAATTTTGGTAATTTGACCTAAGAAAGGTATTTTTGCATAAATTTACATGTGGAAAGCTTATTTCAGTGATTCTACTTACGGGAGGACCGTTTGGGTGATTTAAGTCCGAGAGCGGCATTTTGATAATTCTACACCCTAAGGGCGTTTCGCTAATTTTACATACCCGGTAAGAGGAGGTTCATTTTGGGAGCATGCATGAGTTTGTATTACATTATACTTTTATTCTATAGGCTGTATTCTAATGGTTCGATTATTCCGTTTAGGTTAAAGTTAAAGACTTCCAGTTAGGATAATTTAGCTACGGATCCAGGTAAGGGATTCTATCTGAACCTTGGGTAAGGACTTTTGTCCGAACCCTTATTTGATTACTTGTACTCATAAGTATTCCTTTGATATAATTATGGCTAATGCCGAACTCTAAGTTATGTATTGATATCATCATGTTCTTGCCCAAAAAACCCTAATGTTGAACCTGAATCGGTTATTTGGAAATCTTGTGATGCTCGCATGTTATTGCGGGCTGAGCAAATTTGATAATTGTCTGTATCCATTCTTTTGAATTGTTATGATTATATTCAATAATTATTCATAGTCGTTTTTGTTGTTTATCAGTGATTATTTTTCGTATTCATTCTTTCAAATTGATATGATTATATTCGATAATTATTCACGGTCGTTTTTGTTGTTTATCTGTGATTTTTCTTCTGAAGTTTTGATTTCTTCTAAAAATCCCGAATGCTGACTTATGTCAATATGATTATTGTTATGAGAACCCGAATTGATTTCGGGGATATGAGCTTATGTTAACACTGATTGATATTGTTAATTTCTGTGTTGACCTGGATACCTGTTTAGTGGGGAGGCGGTATAAGGTGGTTGAATCCTGCATAAAACGCGGGCTAGTACCCAAGTGGACTACTAATTATTTTTGTACATCATTCATGTGTACACTATATAAGCTTTCCATAATGGTATTGCAATCGCCCAGGATCAACATTGATTTTTGATTTTTTTAGCTAGAATGATTTGTGCTTGGGTTGAAAGCCCTTGACAAACATTCATTGTATTTAGCTAAAAGGATTTGTACTTGGGTTAAAATCCCTTGACAAGCCTTTATCGTATTATCTTATTTGATTTCTGCTTGGGTTAAAATCCCTCGGGAAATCTTACTGTATTTTCGAAATGAATTTCTACTCGGATTGAAATCCCTTGAGCAAGGAAAATTTTCATGGTACTTGGAAATACTAACTTGAAAAGGGTCTTGTATTGATCATTTTAGATTTTGTTCTGATTGTTAATATTTATTTTGGCATCTATTTTTGATGAATTTTGATCATTTTGGGTAATCATTGAGTTTTGATCGGTTCGAAGTGTTTTGAAAATCATCGTCAGTTACATTTTTTGGAGTCGTATTATAATCTCTTTTGTAGTCCTTGTACGACCTTACTGGGCTCTCAAAAGCTCACCCTTCGTTTGGCTCCCTTCTGCAGGTGATGATCAAATGTAGCATGTTCGGGAATGGGTTAGAGTCTGTGTGAGATCCCGATGAGCCCATCACTACTGTGTAGGGAGACCCCTGCGTGGGTCAGTTTTGTCAACTCGTTCTATAAGAACTTCAGTTTGTAAAGAACCTAGATTTTAATAGTTCAAGTTTAAGTAGTTTTGTAATACTGAATGTGAAGAGTTTGAGTTGATATCGGATTAACTGTTTTGGAAGTGTGTGTTAGTGAACAGATATGACAGGTTTGATGTGATCCGGTTGGTTAACGACCTGGGAGTTCGGGGCGGCGAAGCTTGAAATTTTTGGGGGTGTTACAGCATAGCACGATCTGGTAGCTGCCACTCTGCGACCTCGAAGTGAATCAGAGGTGTCCGTTGCAACCCGGAGAGCGTGAAGACGAACGACTCCCCCACCCGTCGAGCCAAACGTTTGTACGGTGCCCATCACATCTGGCCCGGAGATAGCGAGTCGAGCTCCCCCCAATAGTACGTAATGTTGTGATGGGGATTGTCTCTCCTCGGGTGGTGGTTGTCCTTCTGATTGTACTCCCTGGCTCACAATCGAGGCCACACATTATCCGTTCCATCCCTACGCTTGGGTGCACCGGTAGTAAGGTGTTCATAAGAGCACACCTGAGAGCAAAGACAAATTAAATAAAGTATCGTCAAAATTTATTGTCGATTCAACAAAAAAAAATGAGCACGTAATGAAGATTTGTATGATATACCTGCAATAGCGAGAGACACACACATATAGCTTTGGATTCGGGCCTCGTTGCCATGCTCGGTACAGGTACGCAAGAGTTGCCTCACCCCAGGCATAATCCCCAACCTCCAGCAGGTTACCCAACAATGGTAAATATTTGACGCTGACCGTATTCTTCGACGTTGTTGGGAACAGAATTGCCCCCATCACCCACAAGAGGAAAGCTTGTGTGTACAACACAAGCATCTTGTCTGTGTAGATTTTCGGGAGAACCTTGTAGGTTTCTACCAACCACTTCAACTTGATACCACCAGTGCTAAATTGATCTTGGGGTATCGAAGTAAAGAAGTCCCTAGTGATTCTATTATTCGTTGCTTCCGACAGAGGAGCAATTACCGGCCGACCAGTCACCGGTAACCCTAAGATGAACCCTACATCTTCTAGGGTAATCGTCATCTCTCCGAGAGGGAAGTGAAACGTATTCGTTTCACTTCTCCACCTTTCAACAAGGGCACCTATTAAGTGCCGGTCAAGGTGTTGAAAGATTTGCCCATGCGTGAAAATCCCAAACCCAATCCCACGCAGTAACCGTTTCTGGTATTTGTTCAACTTCTAGGCTTTGAAATTATCGGACACTTCTACTATGTTGAGAAGTGCTCTTTCCTACGAATTAATAAATACAATTTAACCAAAACATACGGTATACAATGTTTGTAAGAATATGAAAGTTGATAAAATAAGGATCTTATCCCACCATCCCATAAGAGCGTACTGACATGGTTTGCTTGGTCGTATAATACGAAGGGATCTTCTAGTCCAGGGTTAAAATCCATTTTTTGCATATGAAATTATGGAAAAACGGCAAGGTTGGAAGTGTAAAAATTCTCAAACATGCAATGCTAGCATGTGCTCACATAAGTTCACATGTTGTATATATGCAAGTGAAATCACATGAACTTTTACGCAATACACATATATTGACAAATGCTAGCACAATCCACCGCATACATATTCAAAATCATGCATAAGCCGCAATACACATATATTGACAAATGCTAGCACAATCCACCGCATACATATTCAAAATCATGCATAAGCCGTAATACTCATAACAACTCTAGATTATGAACGAATAAAGGATTGGATTGTGAACTTACGTGATTGATGAGACGATTAAAGGATTTCTTTGGAAGGAATTGCGCAGATCTACTTGCCAACGCCGCTAGAAAAATTGTTTCGAAGAAAGAATGAATAAGAGTTTCAGAAGAGGTGTGTTTGTGGGTCAAGTCCGTTACATAGTATAGCGGATAGAAAAAACTGTCAAGTTGTCCGCTACAAAGTATCGCAGACAGTGGGATAAGGACAAAGCAACAGTCTTACCGCCCCAGGACTGGTGTGACAACTGTCAGGGGGGTTGTGGATGACTTGACTACCGTCAGTCAAAAAGTCGTTCGCTACACAGTGTAGCGGACGACTTTTTAACTGACGGTGTCAGGCCAAAAAAGTTGTCCGCGATACTGTGTTGTGGACGAGGGCGTGGGGCAATATGGTAAAAAAGTCCGTCCGTCCATCCATTCGGGATGGACGGACAGATCACGCTAGCAAAATCTCTTATTTTGCTAGCGCTATCAACGGATCAGCTATATACATATATACATATATATATATATATATATATATACATATATATATACATACATATATATATACATATATATATACATACATATATATATACATATATATATACATACATATATATATACATATATATATACATACATATATATATATATATATATATATATATACATAGACACACACACACCCACACACCCCAATACTCGGGTTCTTTGAATAAGTACAAGTAGATTGTGCGTCCAGGTCAGTTTTTGTCAGGTCTAATGTTGTTGTTTAATCATATGTTGTTTTCTTGACTAATTATTGACTAATTAGGCCAAAAAAATTAATTAGGTTAATAAATTTAAACACCGGATGTCTTCATAGAATAGAAGTGTAAATTGTGAAACATCTCGACTACTTTGTTAGGACACTCCAACATGTATCTGCATGATGGTTCTAGAAAAAGATTAGGATTAAAGGAAATTTCTCTCCTCTTCTCACTTCTGCCACCGCTTTGTCTCTCAAGTCTCTCACTCTCACATATTTACTCTCAAAGATCCACTCTCTTAAGTCTCTCACTCTCATAGATCTGTTCTCTCAAGTCTCTCACTCTTACAGATCCACCAAAATCACGACAACACTACTCCACTCCACGGCGTCACGTCTTTCATTTCCTCACGGATCTACCAGAGCTCTGCCGCCAATCCCATCGTCACTCCATCACCGCAGCCACCGTTCGAGAAAGTGACCATTGTCTCTTCATCACTGACAATCACTCTTGACGTGACCCTGATCGTCACTCCGTAATTCTTTCTCCGACCAGATCTTCTGTGACTATCACTCAAGAGTCAAGGTCAAGCATTTGCAAGAAAAGAAAATCATGAGTCTGCTATTTTATCGTCACTCTTGTTCTTGAGAAGGCCTGATAATGAAGAATTTTATTTTTATTTTTTAATTCGAGAAGGCCGGATCTTGATTTTCAGTCTTGTTGTTGTTGTGTAGACTTTTAGATTGTTGTGTAATGGATCTTGATGGAGTGGTACTTGTAATGTAGAATTTTCAAATTGTGTTTGTGTACTACAGTGTGATAAATAAAAGAAGAAGGAGAAAGAAAGAAAGAATATTCAAGAAATAAATATTTGTTATTACAAAAACACTTGTAAAAACTAATCTTTTACACGCGGGTTTATTTAAACTGCATGGATAGGGTATGGGTATAGAAAAAGGTTACCTGAAAAAAATTGGGTAATTTTTTAACAGTACCCGACGGGGTAATATCCGTACCTAGCAAGTTTACCCGTTTGCCAGGTCTAAACATAATACACATGTACATCATAGATGTTTGACTTATAACCCCTTGATAGCACCAAAGAATCTATTGTTTCGTAATACATGAAATTGACCGTGCTAAGTTCTATAAGGGCAATAATTACTTAGGTACTAAAAACAACATTGATTTTTATAATCGGATGCACTAACAGTGTTTTAGCATTGACACATAAAAACGTCCATGTCTTGAGTTCCTAAACTTGGCACCTTTAACCTCTCTCACTCTTAAAACTAGCTGGTGAAATGCATTTCTTTTGGAATGAATTCAAGATGTCGGTCAACCTACATGTGTACCGCTGCAAATAGGGCGGACCACCCACCTAACTACTGGGGGCCATGGCACCCCCCATTTTTTGGAAAATTTTCTTTTTGATATATAGATAGTGCATAATACATTTAAATAAATTATAAAATACCGTTATAATAATTAATTAAGATTTTATTTCATTGTGTTTACTCTTTGTGCCATCGGTTATCATATATTTGTCCTTTTTCATTTCTTTGTTTGATCTTCACTCTTTTAAATTATAAATTTTAAAACTTCATATTACAAAAAAAAAAAAAAGATTAGGTCAAGATTAATTCTTTTTTTTTTTTAGTTTAAAATTTTATACATATGTTAACTTATACGTTACTATTGTACGCATACAATTGATGATAACATTAGTAAATTCTTTTATGTAACTTTAATAATTTGTTATTACTAATCTTACCAAGTTAAAATAATCACTTTGAATAGTAAAATTATATGATTAGTAGTCAAATTGAGCAGATATTTTGTATACAGTGATGCTAATTACATTATGTTTCTGATTTGTCACGTAATTAGACTTTCTAAATCCGTCCCTGGCTGCAAAGATGCCTACCTGACTTGAGACGACGAACTTGGGAAGAAAGAAAGTGGTCTCATAGGTTCTAACATCGAAAGAAGCTCCCTGCAAATTAATGATTCCAAAGTTCCATCAATAAGATGATTCTTCGATGCTGGAGTTGTTGGCTTGTTCTTCTATGAGAGGCCGACTCCCGCTAGCTTCGTTATTAGTATGTCACATAAAATTTATGCAAGGCTAGGCCTAGTCTACACACACAATGCTGTCAGAGAGTACATCAGAGAAGGAAAAAGAAAAAAAATTACATAATGTGAGGTGTATGCCGCAAGGTCCGTTCCTTGTAATCACAACCTCATTAACTTGTACGCTTTCCACAATCAGTTATCCATATCTAATTTGAGATAGCCTCATCACTTTTGCTCATGTATATGGCCATTAGTTAAATAGGTACTCTTCAGACTTTTGCTTATTTTTTTTTTCAATCTCCTCATTGATTTTGCTGATATCATCCTAAGAGCAGCACTGGTTAGATATCTCGCACTTTTGCCTTTTTCCTTATTTTTTTTTCCTCAAGTTCCGCTTTTTTTCAATATCCTTATTTTTTTTCCTCTTCTTTCGTCTAAGTTTGTAGCGGATGTGTTTCCTTTGTTCGTTTATTAGGAAGACAAATGTGTGTTACTCGGTGTCCTTAAGGTTTTTGCAATTAATTGAGTTATTGCACTTGCAAATTTTGTATTATCTTGTTACAAGTTACTAACTATTGTACTAGATTGAAGGTAAAGTCAAAAACACCCAATTTAACAAGCTCTAATTTAGAAGAGGGATACTCTAAAAATATTAAAAAGTTTAGTCATTTAACCCATTTGTGCATGCTTTTATACGTAGTGTAACTTTTAATAAATTTTCAACGGTAGAAAAAGTTCAAATCAAACGAGAAGTAGTTAATTTTAAGTAAATCTGACAATGTCATCCTCATCATCAGTGAGGGCTAAGGAAATAATGTTCACATCAAAATAGAATCATACGCTCTAAATCTGATAGAGATTCCTTCTCAATTTCATCTTCTTTGTCTATAGAGTGAAGTGAAAGAGTAGATTTACTTAAAAGAGAATAACTATTGGGGACATGACTCTAGCACAACGAACAACAATAAAGAAATCGATTGATTACGGATTTGGGGTTTTAAGTTTTTTTTTTTGTGGTTAACATATCGATTTATTATGTTACGAAAAAAAGAATAAAAAAAATGCACGGTTGAGATGATGCCACCATGCAAAAATCAAAGATTAAGATTTTTGGGCTTTTTTTTTACGCCTCCACTATTGCCTTGCGCTTGGGCACCGAGGCTCGCAAGGTGCACGAATTTTTAAAAGGGCTATGCTGTAGCGCCCCAGATTTATTTCCGGTGCGTTAATGCCCAATACACAGAGATAAGATAAAAACCTATAATTATCATAAAACTCCAAAATGGTAATTCAGAGCATTCACTAATATTCTCAAAATACATCAACCTTTAACACAACGGCTCCAAGTCTTTATACAATTCAAGTACTTCGACACGAAGTTTTCTAAAATAAAACCTTAATAATAACAATCTGTCTCAATTATTACACTCAAAATATCAGTACTAACTCTAAAACAAAGGTACCTAATTCTTGAGCATTCAGCTAGCCCTTCAATCCCAAGGTCCCACCGACTGATCACCTAAAAGGAGAAACCAAATGAGGATGAGACAAATGTCCAGTAAGGTCGCTCAATGACCAATCAACGGAAACAAAAAATGTCTGAGAATCGAGATTTCAGAAGCATAAAAGTTCAAACGGAACGGACATCAAACTAGATATCGAATGTCAAATTGTAACTGAGTACGGAGACAGACACTAGAGAGCCATTCCGAAAGTGGTCACATACGTCACTACTGACATGTGAGACCGGATCAGAAAGTAAGATCGCGATCTCTAGCTCAACTCCCCTGAGCTAGCCCACGTTTCAATCCATGTGGGTAAGTCAGAAATAAGTCACATACACTGTGACATGGCTCATAAAGTCAACAAAACAAAATCTTAAAATAACCGTTATCAAATATCGGACATTCAAACCATATCCAAAGGTTTCAAAATAACATTATCAAGTTACGGACTTGTTGAACAATAAGTAGAATTTACGAAATAATGACAATCATAAATCACTGAAACGACCGATATCAATATGTCAAATTCTGAGGTCAAACAAATTCCACGGAATTTGATTTTCACAAATCATAGAATTAAGAACAAGTCATTCTTAACAAAGTTCAAAACAAAAAGGAGAAGAAGAATCACTTATCTCCATTTGAAGAAGTTCAAATTTTAAAAGAATCTAAAGACTTACATGTGCGATTGGTCCATCGCTGATTTTTATTTCGAATATTAAACCCTTACCTTAGCCAAGTTTTTGATAAATACACTCCTTAAGCTCCACTTTAGAACTTCCAAACTTTCTAAGCCTTCTCTCTCTCTCTCTCTCTCTCTCTCTCTCTCGCACGCGCGCGCACGCGCTCCTGCAAAGGAAG
Organism: Escallonia herrerae; assembly: GCA_033070095.1. Lineage (NCBI taxonomy): Eukaryota > Viridiplantae > Streptophyta > Magnoliopsida > Escalloniales > Escalloniaceae > Escallonia > Escallonia herrerae. Next base: position 574,035 of record JAVXUP010000234.1, on the reverse strand, counting down.
AAGAAGTAGAGAACCCAAAAAGGCTAGAGAGGAAATAAAAAGACTATTTATATGGGACCAAAATTTTAAGTTTTCATTCGACCGAAAATAGTTTTCGGTCAACCGAATGTAACAGAGATGAAAATGGTTTAATTTTTTTTTCAATTCAACATAAAACCTTTCAGTTGGCTAAAAACTTTTTAGTCAGCCAAAAACTTCAATAGCTTATTCTACACACAAAAATCTTTTCATTCGGCAGAAAAATTTTTAGTCAGCCAAAAACTTTTAGTTGGCTAAAAAACTTTTTAGTCGACCGATAACTTCAGAAACAAACCCCAAACCATTTTCTTAATTTTAACAAAAAGACCACAAACTTATTTGATCAAAAATACTAATTTCACATTGAAAAAAAGAAATTTTTTTGGGATATTACATTCTCCCCTCCTTAAAAGAATTCAGTCCTCGAAATTTAAAACGTACCTTAAATGACAAAAAGCTGAGGGTGCTTTTCGCACTTAGCATCTTCAAGCTCCCAAGTGGCTTCTTCTATTTCATGATTCCGCAACAAAACCTTAACTAAAGGAATGAATTTCGTCCTTAACACTTGGTCGCGACGACTGGTTGCTCTTTGTAGGAAAGGTCCTCCCGAACTGACAAGGGCTCGTACTGTACAATGTGCGTCGGATCGTAGACGTACTTCCTTAGAATAGAGCCATAAAAACGTTATGAACGTGCGAAAGTTCTGGCGGCAATGCCACTCTATAAGCCACTGGACCGATCCTTTCCAAAACATTGTATGACCCTACAAACCTAGGGCTAAGCTTGCCCTTTCTACCGAAACGCATCACTCCTTTCCAAGGTGAAACCCTCAAAAAACACGTGATTATCCACCTCAAATTCAAGTTCGCGACGACAATTAGACGTATAATTGCGTTGTCTGTCCTGAGCCTCTTTGAGACGTTCCCGAATCAAATCAACTTTTTGAATGGTCAATTGCACCAACTCTGGTCCCAATAATTGTCTCTCCCCTACCTCATCCCAACATAGCGGTGTCCTACACTTCCGTCCGTACAATACCTCAAATGGAACCATCTGAATACTCGCTTGATAACTGTGGTTAAATGCGAATTCAACCAAAGGCAAATGACTATGCCAACTACCACCAAGGTCTAGTGCACAAGCTCTCAACATATCCTCTAACGTCTGAATGGTATGTTCATACTATCCATCTGTCTGCGGATGATAAGTAGTGCTAAAACGAAGGTCAGTGGCCATAGAGTTTTGGAAGCTCCTCCAAAATTTCAAAGTGAAATGCGGATCTCGATCTGACACTATGGAAAATGGTACACTATGCAACCTTACAATCTCATAAATATATAATCGAACTAACTCAAATAAAGGTGTTGTTGCTTGGATTGGAAGGAAATGCGCAGTCTTAGTCAATCTATCAACGATAACCCAAATAATGTCAAAACCTTTACCGGTTCTCGGTAAGCCTCCTACATAATCGGTTGTCCCATGATCCCACTTCCACTGCAGAATCTCAAGTGGCTGAAGCAGTCCGCTAGGCTTCTGATGCTCCATCTTCACTTTTTAACAAACTAAACAATGAGATACAAAATTTTCTATATCCGACTTCATGCCGCTCCACCAGAAATGCTCTTTAAGGTCATGATACATTTTTGTTCCTCCCGGGTGAATAGAGAAACTAGAACTACGAGCCTCCAATAGTAAATCCCTCCTCAAGGTTAAATCAGTTGGCAACAAAGTCTCTTATGGAACCAAACCACCCCGTGCTCGTCAATTCTGAACTCATATTGCTTTCCAACGCTAATATTCTCAATGATGTGAGCTATACCTAAATCTCCATCTTGGGCTTCCTTGATTCTGCTGATCAAAGTAGGCTGTACCTGTAATGCTTTTAAGTATTCTCTACCATCTTGCCATCTAATCTCAAGATCCAAATTCATCATATCCTCCAACACTTGAGGCTGACAAGTAATCAATGATGCTAAGTTTCCGATGCTCTTTCACTACAAGAAAAAAGGCTTTCAGAGACGGAAAAATCCATCGCTAAAAGCCCAAAATCCGTCGCTAAAACTTTTAGCGACGGATTTTTCGTCGCTTAAAGTCCCTCGTATAAAAGCCTGTTACTAAAGTTTGACGACGAAAATTTCAAATCCATCGTCTAATATTGCAGTTTTTGCGACGGAGTTATTAATTAATTAGCGACGGAATATCCGTCGCTAATTATATTTTACGTGTTTTCATTTATTTTCTGTTTTGTGAAATTAGCGAGGGAATAAATATTTTAGTGACGGAACATTCCGTCGCTTAATAAGATTTTTGGGGACGGAATATTTCGTCGCTAAAAAGTTGATAGTAGGAACACTTTTAGAGACGGAATCAATCCGTCGCTAAAAGTAAAAAAATTAAAATATTTTTTTATTTTTCTATTACCTAGACCTGTAATAAAATTTTTAATTCTCAACAACAGCGCACAAGAATAAATACACAAAGAAATATATAATCAATCATAAAAAATATTTATTATAAAAAAAAACTCATGATGTACAAGCCGGGAACTTGATACAGCCGGTTAGGGGAGGGGAGAAGAGTACAAGCCGGGCTGGGTGGGGCGACAAGCTGGGACCGGGCACGAGAAGGGGCTCATCAGGAGTTACCGAGTCCCAGACCTAGATCCTACTGATTCGGGGTCGGCTCGGCATGTCCAGCAGCGGTACCCTGCTGATCTTGCTTCCTGATCATCCTCAACACCACCGTAGCAATGCACTGGATCTCCCCGTCGTCCAACAAATAATGAGGAGCTGGTGTCTGTGGAGAGACAGCGGGGGGTGAGGACGCTCCTATCACAGCACGAGCAGTCATGCTAGGCAGGCCGCATATGCAGCCTTTCAGCCGATTGACGAACTCCGGCGTATCCAGCCATCGCTTCAATGCCCCAATACTCGCACTCATACTAGTAGACGCTGATGGCTGTCCGGACTGCTACTCGGACCCCCTAAGCTGTTCATATGAGGCCTGAAAAAATAATGATTTAAAGATATGTTAGGGCATCAATTAACACAATAGACATTGAGGATAGAAAGACAAAAAAATAACAACTTAAACAAATTGACTCACATCGATCCACCGGGCAATATCCAAAACATAGTCGCCGGCCCGGTGCGCCGGGTCCTTGTCCTTCTTTCGCATGTGCGTCTAATTATACATCAGAGTTATGACCTCATCCTCCTCCAGATCCGGGTTCTGGACCGCATTCATGTGTCGAACGATGTCGTGTGGCACCGACACCCCCGTGTGCGTCGGATCTCTGCTGTCTGTTCTCGACTCTACTCTTACTCTTGGCGTCCTAGCCTGGATCCGCAGCCAACCGATCTATTATCTCCCCCCATACAGTCGGAGATATCCAATGTGGGGAGTATGTCTTTATCTCTGTCATCGGGGCACCCTCGAGCAGCATCGTCTTCGCCCGGTCCAGTGCATCGTGGAGCCATCGGTGTAATTCTTGCCGATAAAAGCAAAGAAGGCCTGCCGCCCCAGTGCCTGCTGATCAGGCGAGTCAAATGTGAACCCATCGTGTAAGGCATTCAAATTAACTACAGAAAACAAATTCTAATTAAACAAATACTATACAAAAAAAAAATACTTCACCGTACCAGCCACTCCTCCCATAGGGACTCCCTCGCAGAGGCATCCCAGTCCTTCTAGTACAGGCGTGGCTCCAAGAATCGGCCCTTCACAAGAACGCCGATCTTCGTCCTCGCCTGATTCTCCAGGATCCTGCCAAAGAAGTAAATAAATAAATTAATACAGTTCAAATATAAATTAGCACCCCAAAATTTTAAATATAAGGCATGATGTGATTTTTTTTACTTACAGGCTCTCCTGGGTGAGCGTAACTCTCTATTTACACTGGGGGTCGATGCGTACCCCGCGTGTTGGGCCACAGCCTCATCGAGATCCTACAAAACACAGACATTAATAAAGTTCAAATATACTTTAAATATAAGGCTAACAAAAATGTAGTAAACACCGTTATCAACTATACTGGAGGTAGAACCCACGAAAAAAGGAGAATCAACTCGCGTGTGGGATGAATCTGTGTCAGGCTGGGGTGACGGCTGGGGTTGGAGCGAAGGCTAGGGCTGGAGATGGGGCCCCATCTGCTGTACACGAGCACTCTGTGCCTCGTCATCAGAGGGCAATGATGAGGTGGGCCCCACTGGGGGGAAGAAGCAGCTCGGCGTCCAACCCGGCCACGAATAGCTCGTATCCTATCCATACTTGACTTCGTATAGATAAATTACAGAGACATTAACACATTAAAAACAATAATTTGGTAGAAATCATCATCAACACTATATATATATATATATATATGTGTGTGTGTGTGTGTGTGTGAACGGAGGTGCAAAAACACATCAATATGAACCAAGTTCTAAAATATTACTACATTTTTTTAGTGATGTTACAACATTACAAGTCAATCATTTTCAGTTTGAGAATCATCATCATCTTCATCACTTTCCTCGTCGTCCTCTTCATCTTCTAATTCATCCTCTTCATTAGTAGACTCAGTCACATCATCTCCAACACTTTCCACGTCTTCCGCGTCATCATCTATGACTTCTTCTCCTACATGAAGTGCTGTTGGAAGAGGAAGACCGTCCTCCTCGTTGTTGACCTCAACAGGGAACAAGACAGGTGGTTAGTCGGCTTGAGAGGAGCCTAGCTCATTGTCATATGTCACGGGCAATTTCTTGGACTTGATAATTGTATACCAATGAGAATTGAGATTGGCGACGTCCTCCGCGTAAAAGACTTGTACAACTTGACCAGTAAACAGAAAGGGATTGTCTGATGCAAGTCTTGACTTGACATTGACATCTACATTCCCTTGAGAGCTAACACGGATTCCTCTACTGCATGTGACATCGAACCCCGTACACTTGAACATTACCAGGTAGTTTTAGGAACCTAGATATGTTAGCTCAACAATCTCATCTAGCTCTCCGTAAAAGTTCATGCAATTCTCTGCATAACAGTCGCCGTTGACCAAGACCCTACTGTTTTGGGTTTGTTTTGTTCGGTCATCATCTTTAAATAGAATTCGTTGGCAGCGAGTTGAACCATCTCTTTACCAATGGACTTCGCAAAACAACAACAAATATAAAGAATGCAAGGTTTATAAGCAACGAGTAATTGAACCATCTCTGGGCTAATTAGTGTTAATGAGGGTTACCTTGGGCTAATTATAGATAATTAGGATTGATTAGGAGTAATTAGGGTTATTTTGAGCTGATAGCCTGGTTTTATTGTGCGGAGGAGTGTTGATTAGTCCTAATTAGGGTAATTAGGCTTAATTGAGTTATGTTAGGGCTAGTTAAGTGTTAATGAAGATTACCTTGGACTAATTATAGCTAATTAGGGTTGATTAGGACTAATTAGGGTTATTTTGAGCTAATTAGGGTTTAATTGTGCGGAGTAGTGTTGATTAGTCCTAATTAGGCTTAATTGGGTTATTAGGCTTTTACGACTAATTAGGCTCGTAATCAGAGTTTAGTTAGGTTTTAGAGTTTAGGGTTTAATTAATCTAATCATGGCTCTACAAGATATGAGTAATTAGGGCTAATTAGGATTTAATTTGGACTGATTGGTGTTAATTAGGATCAATTTGGGGGTAATTACAGCTAATTTAATTTTCATTGGGTTCTTAGGGTTAATTAAAACTAATTAGGCTCGTTAGAGCTAATTAGGGTTCATTGGGTTCATGAAGGTTAATTAAGACTAATTAAGGCTAATTATAGCCAGTGCGGGAGCCACGATGAGATTCTAAGGGGTGCTAAAAATGTCGCGTTGACCTAATTAACCTAAATTCAACAACCAACCATTCAACTAATTCACAGATATTTCAATCCAATTGGGTCCCATCTCCGTCAACAATCTCAATTCTCAAATTCTCAATATATAGTCAACAATCTCAATTCCTAATACCTCATATAGGGTGTTGGTATGGTGTCGACACCTCCGGACATGTCCGAAGACATTGATTTATTTTTTAAATGCCGGATGCCGTGTCCATCACCCTTTGAAGAGGTGCGGACACCTCTTGAAGAGGTGTCCACAAGTATAAAGTAAAAAATGTGACATTTCAGTGTTGATCGCACGCGGTGTCCGTGACCTACCAACACCTCGACACCTTATCTACACATCCGAAAACGTGCCGGACACCTCCAGACACGTGTCCAACACCTCCGAACACGTGTCTGACACCTACCGACAAGTGTGCGACACCTCCGGACACGTCTGAAGTCATTGATTTATTTTTTAAATGCCGGACACCGTGTCCGTCACCCCTTAAAGAGGTGTCCACAAGTATAAAGCCAAAATGTGACATTTTTCGGTTTCGGTGTCGATCGGAAGGGGTGTCCGTGACCTACCGACACTTGACACCTCATCGACACATCCGGACATGTGTCAGACACCTCCGAACACGTGTCCGACACCTCTCAGTGGTGTTCGAAGACATTGATTTATTTTTTAATTTCCGGACACCATGTCAGACACCCATTGAAGAGGTGCCGGACACCCATTGAAAAGGTGTTCACAAGTATAAAGCTAAAATATGTGGTTTCGGTGTCGACGTCAATCAGACACAGTGTATGTGTATGTGTCTGTGCTGGGGCTGGGGCTGGAGCTGGGGCTCTATCTGCTGTACGCGAGCACTCTGTGCCTCGTCATCAGTGGGCAATGACGAGACGGGACCCACCGGGGAAGAAGCAGCTCGGCGTCCAACCCGGTCACGAATAGCCCATATCCTATCCATATATATATATATATATATATATATATATATATATATATATATATGAACGGAGGTGCAAAAACACATCAACATGAACCAAGTTCTAAAATATTACTACATTTTTTCCGTGATCTTACAACATCACAAATCAATCATTTTCAGTTTGAGAATCATCATCATCTTCATCACTTTCCTCGTCGTCCTCTTCTTCGTGGGACTCATCGTTCTCTTCATCTTCTAATTCATCCTTTTCATGAGTAGACTCAGTCACATCATCTCTAACACTTTCTACGTCTTCCTCGTCATCATCTACCACTTCTTCTCTTACATGAAGTGCTGTTGGAAGAGGAAGATCGTCCTCCTCGTTGTTGACCTCAACTGAGAACACGACAGGTGGTTAGTCGGCTTGAAAGGAGTCTAGCTCTCTGTCATATGTCACGGGCAATTTCTTGGACTTGATAATTGTATGCAAATGAGATTTGGGATTGGCGACATCCTCCACGTAAAAGACTTGTACAACTTGACTAGCAAACATAAATGGCTCGTCTGATGCAAGTCTTGTCTTGACATTGACATCTAAAATCCCTTGAGAGCTAACACAGATTCCTCTACTGCATGTGACATCGAACCACGTACACTTAAACATTACCAGGCAGTTTTGGGAACCCAGATATGTTAACTCAACAATCTCATTTAGCTCTTCGTAAAAGTCCATGCAATTCTCCGCATAACAGTCACCGTTGACCAAGACTCCACTGTTTTGGGTTTGTTTTGTTCGGTCATCATCTTTAAATAGAATTCGTTGGCAACGAGTTGTACCATCTCGTTGCCAATGGACATTGTAAAACAACAACGAATATAAAGAATGCATGGTTTATAAGCAACGAGTAATTGAACCATCTCTGGGCTAATTTGTGTTAATGAGGATTACCTTGAGCTAATTATAGCTAATTAAGGTTGATTATGAGTAATTAGGGTTATTTTGAGCTAATAGCTGGGTTTTATTGTGCAGAGTAGTGTTGATTAGTCCTAATTAGGGCTAATTAGGCTTAATTGGGTTATGTTAGGGCTAATTAGTATTAATGAAGATTACCTTAGACTAATTATAGCTAATTAGGGTTGATTAGGACTAATTAGGGTTATTTTGAGCTAATTAGGGTTTTATTGTGCGGAGTAGTGTTGATTAGTCATAATTAGGGTTAATTAGGCTTAATTGAGTTATTAGGCTTAATGACGACTAATTAGGTGCGTAATAGAGGTTTAGTTAGGTTCTAGGGTTTAATTAATCTAATCACGGGTCTACAAGATATGAATAATTATGGCTAATTAGGGTTTAATTTGGACTGATTAGTGTTAATTATGATCAATTTGGGTAATTACAGCTAATTTAATTTTCATTGGGTTCTTAAGGTTAATTAAAACTAATTAGGCTCGTTAGAACTAATTAGGGTTAATTGGGTTCATTAAGGTTAATCAGGACTGATTAAGGCTAATTATAGCCAATGCTGGAGCCACGATGAGATTCTAAGGAGTGCTAAAAATGTCGCGTTAACCTAATTAACCTAAATTCAACAACCAACCATTCAACTAATTCATAGATATCTTAATCCAATTGGGTCCCATCCTCCGTCAACAAACTCAATTCTCAAATTCTCAATGCACAGTCAACAATATCAATTCCCAATACCTCATATAGGGTGTCAGTATGGTGTCTGACACCTCCAAACACGTCCAAAAACATTGATTTATTTTTTAAATACCGGACGCCGTGTCCATCACCCCTTGAAGAGGTGTCCATCACCCCTTGAAGAGGTGTCGGACACCTCTTGAAGAGGTGTCCACAAGTATAAAGCCAAAATGTGACATTTCTGTGTCGGTGTCGATCGGACGCGGTGTCCGTGACCTACCGACACCTCAACACCTCATCGGCACATCCGGAAACGTGTCGGACACCTCCGAAAATGTGTCCGACACCTCCAAACACGTGTCCGACATGTACCGACACGTGTCTTACACCTCTGGACACGTCTGAAGTCATTGATTTATTTTTTAAATGCCAGACACCGTGTCCGTCACCCTTTGAAGAGGTGTCAGACACCCCTTGAAAAGGTGTCCACAAGTATAAAGCCAAAATGTGACATTTTTCGGTGTCAGTGTGGATAAGACGGGGTGTCCGTGATCTACCGACACCATGACACCTCATCGACACATTCGGACACGTGTCGGACACCTCCGAACACATGTCGGACACCTCCGGACACGTGTCGGACACCTCTCAGCGGTGTTTGAAGACACTGATTTATTTTTTAATTAACCGACACCGTGTCGGACACCCATTGAAGAGGTGTCCACCAGTATAAAGCTAAAATATGTTGCTTTGGTGTCGGCATCGATCGGACGCAGTGTCCGTGTCTGTGCTACCTAACGGGGATCTCAATCCAATTGGGTCTCATCCTCCGTCAACAATCTCAATTCTCAAATGCTCAATGTAATAAAAATCACACATTCAATTCAATTGGGTCCTATCTCTCGTCAATAATCTCAATTCTCAAATGCTCAATGCAATAAAAATCACACATTCAATCCAATTGGGTCCCATCCTCCATCAACAATCTCAATATCTCAAATGCTCAATGCATAATTAACAATCTAAAATCATTAATTAACAACATAAAATCATAAATTAATAATCTCAATTTCTTCAAATGCACAGCTAATAACCTAAAATCATCAATTAACAACCTAAAATCATCGATCAATAATCACAATTCTCAAATGCACAATTAATAACCTAAAATTATCAAACCAATGATCAATGTTTAAATGGGAAAAAAATTGTTCAAAATGCACATATCCGATGTGCTTGAATTATTTCAATTTGGGGTTCGATTCGATTAGGGCAATTAATTTAGGATTCAATTAAGGTGTTCAATTACATCAATTTAGGGTTCAATCAGGGGGTTCTATTAGTTTAATTTAGGGTTCAATTAAGGGGTCCAATTTAGGGTTCGATTGGATTAGGACACTCAATTTTGGGTCTAATTAGTTTAATTTAGGGTTCGATTTGATTAGAGAATTCAATTTAGGGTTTAATTAAGGTTCAAATACATCAATTTAGGGTTCAATTAGTTCAATTTAGTGGTCGGTTGAATTGGGGCATACAATTAGGAGGTTCAATAAGTTGAATTTAGGGTTCGGTTAGATTAGGGCATTTAATTTAGGATTCAACTAGGGGTTCAATTAGTTTAATTTAGGGTTCGATTTGATTAAGCATTCAATTTAGGGTTTAATTAGGGTTCAGTTACTTCAATTTAAGGTTCAATTAGGGGGTTCTATTAGTTCAATTTAGGGTTCGGTTGAATTGGGGCATTTAATTTAGGGTTCAATTAGGGGGTTCAATTCAGGGTTCGATTGGATTAAGGCATTCAATTTAGGATTCAATTAGTTTAATTTAGGATTTAATTAGGGTTCAATTACTTCAATTTAGGGTTCAATTATGGTTCAATTACTTCAATTTAGTGGTTGGTTGAATTGAGGCATTCAATTTAGGGTTCAATTAGGGGGTTGAATAAGTTCAATTTAGGGTTCGGTTGGATTAGGGCATTCAATTTGGGGTTCAATTAGTTTAAATTAGGGTTCGATTCGATTAATGCATTCAATTTAGGGTTTAATTACGGTTAAATTACTTCAATTTAGGGTTCAATTGAGAGGTTCTATTAGTTCAATTTAGGGTTCGGTTGAATATGGGCATTCAATTAGGGGGTTTAATTAGTTCAATTTATGATTGCTTTACCCAATTAGGGGGTTCTAATAAAGGAGGTTGCTTTACCCAATCATGCTGCCACACGAGACAGCGGGAACTCACCGCCACCACCAAACAAACTCAAACACACTAGCACAAGCACTAAGTTGGGGGATAGGAAATGACAAAATACAAGCCTAAAATTACACCCGCTCTTAAAAACTAAACCAACCACATACAACAAACTAAACCATAAAGGACACTGAGCTAGGGGGAAAGGGGAGGAATAAACACTAGCCTTAAAATTAACCCTTTTCGCACGGCCTCACCAGGAACCCAAACATACATCCCACACCCCCCCTATAGCTGCCTATATAGCAAACACACCTACCAAAGGCTCGCTCATGCCAACTGGTCATAATCACATCCACTGATGTGACTTTATAGCCGTTTGCAAGCAAAAGTTAGTGCCCAAGCAAACTAGTTAGAACCGAAATATATTTAGTAACCCTAACATTGCTTTGATTCATTCGGACAACCTAAAAGTAAGATTTAAAGAAGCAAAGCTTCTACCCACTATCAAGTATATAGGCAATAATTGATGGAATCAAGTCTAAAATGGACTATTTCCTCTTAGGGTGAACATGATCATGACATGTAAACCATATTAGCATACCTAAGTTTAGATAAAAGTAAATAACTTTGGGAAAAAGGGTTCATCGAGAATCTGATTCACATTACAATTTCAACTTCACTGAAAAAAGCTTCACAAAATAAGACTAAACAAGCACAAAATTCACATTGCTAGACAAACTTCACATAAACCTAAAATTGTTGCATAAGGTAAATTCTAAAACTCATGGACATACCAATGGTGTAGCTGATGGCGGCAGGAATCCATGGCGGTGGCAAGTTTAATTCCGTCGGGGGGTGGGTTGTCGTGGATGATAGAGACGGAGGTGGCAACGGAGGTGGCACGGCGTCGGGGGGGGTTGCCGGAGTAAATATCGTTGGTGAGAGATAATTAAGGCATCGGGGGGGGGGGTTGTCGTAGATGTGAAGGTTGCCGGAGTAAATATTGTTGGTGAGAGATAATTAAGAGAGAGAGAGAAAAAAAAGAAAAAGGGGATCTAATATTTTAGATAAGATTTTTAGCGACGGGACTAGGCCGTCAGTAAAAGTCCGTCAGTAAAGCCTTGCTTTTGCCGATGGAATTTTTACCGACAGAATAATTCCGTTGCTTATATTTTTAAAAAAAATCATCAAAAATTATAAAATTCTATAAAAATTATACAATCCATCGGTAATAATCCGTTGGCAAATACTTTGACCGACGGAATATTCCGTCGTTAAATATTTTTACCGACAATTTTTTATCGACGGGAAAATCCGTCGCTCAAAGATATTTTAGTGACGGAAGATTCCATCGCTAAATCTGTTTTTTCTTGTAGTGTTCCTACTAAGTGCAACGGCCACAACATTCGCCTTATCAGGATGATAATGAATCAAACAGTCATAATCCTTCAAAAGCTCCAACCAACGTCTCTGTCTCATGTTCACCTCTCTTTGGGTGAAAATATACTTAAGACTTTTATGATCAGTGTAAATCTCGCAGGTCTCACCATACAAGTAGTGTCTCCATATTTTCAAAGCAAAAAACACAGCCGCTAATTCGAGATCATGAGTGGGATAGTTCGATTCATAAGGTTTAAGCTGTCTAGAAGCATATGCAATCACCCAACCATGTTGTATTAAAACACACCCCGATCCTTTCTTCGAGGCGTCGCTATGTATCACAAAACCTCTGGAACCAGATGGTAAAGTCAATACTGGTGCAGACACTAACCTCTTCTTTAGTTCTTGGAAGCTAGCTTCACATTCTTCACTCTAAAAAAACCGGGTAATTTTCTTAGTCAACTGAGTTAAAGGCACAAAAATTTTCGAAAAGCCTTCTAGCAATCGACGGTAGTAGCCTGCCAATCCCAAAAAGCTTCATACCTCCGTAACAGTACTAAGTCTCTGCTAGTCAATCGCCGCTGCAATCTTAGAGGGGTCAACGGTTCTTCCATCCTTAGACCCCACATGTCCTAGAAATGTAACATGTTCAAGCCAAAATTCACATTTCAAAAACTTAGCACAGTTTATTATCTTTCAAAGTCTACAAGATAATCCGCATTTGCTCACGATAATCCTCCTCTGATCTAGAGTACACCAAAATATCGCCAATAAAATAACGAATCGATCTAAATACAGTCTAAACACACGGTTCATCAAATCCATAAAAGCAATAGGGGCATTAGTCAGCCCGAACGGCATTACCAAAAACTCATAATGACCATAACGAGTCCTAAATGCAGTCTTTGGCACATCCTCCGCCTTGACTTTTAGCTGATAATATCTAGAACACAAATCTATCTTCGAGAAAACTTCGCCCCTTGAAGTTGGTCAAAGAAATCATCTATGTGCGGCAACAGATATTTATTACAGATAGTGATCTTATTCAACTCATGGTAGTCAATGCAAAGTCTCAATGTACCGTCCTTCTTCTTAACAAAAAAGACAAGGGCACCCCATGGAGACACAAAAGGGTGAATGAGCCCCTTATCAAGTAGCTCTTGAAGTTGTTCCTTTAGCTCCTTCATTTCCGAAGGCGCCATTCGATACGGAGCCTTAGAAATAGGTGCCGCACCGGAAAATAAATCAATTGTGAATTCCATCTGACGATCCATGGGTTTTCCAGGAAACTCCTCTGGAAACACCTCAGCAAAATCACAGACAACGGGTACTTTTGATATTTCAAGACTTTCATGACTAGTATCATGGACGTGTGCAATGTAACCCCTTAAACCCTTACGAAGCATGCGGCGAGCCACAACAGCTGAGACAATGGACAACCCACTAGGTTTCGAACCCCTAAACTCAAATTCAGACAAATCAAATAAACGAAAACGGACTCGCTTCTCAAAGCAGTCAACTAAGGCATGATAGGATGCCAACCAATCCATACCCAAAATCACATCAAAATCACAGATATCTAAAGGAATTTAGTCCCCCGAAAGGTCCCTATCACATATATACGGATCTTACAGTTTTTCAATACTGAATCAATTATCACAAAATCTCCAACGGGAGTACCGACAGACAACTCATCGTCAAGTGACTGGGGTTTAACCCCAAGTCGACGTACAAACGAAAGTGAGACAAATGAGTGTGTGGCACCAGAGTCAAACAATACATGTGCATCGATTCAGTTAACCTGTATCGTACCTGCTACCACATCCTTTGAATTTGACGTATCCTTAGCCATCATGTTGAACACCCCGCCTGTAGTCTTAGGTTTGTGTCCCCCGGATGACTGATTCATAGTCTGTCTAGGGCCCAAAGCTGTACTCCCTGCAACCGAACCTTGTGGGCCAGATTGCCCTGATGCTAACATAGGATAATCTCTGATAAGGTGACCCTTTTGGCCACACATGAAGCACGCTCTGGTATCCTAATAATAACTCTGACCGCCATGTCGCTTGTTGCACCTTTGACAAATAGGATCGGAACCTACAGACGTAGGTCTCTGAGCAAAGTTCTGGCTTAAGCTCCTACTAAACTTACCTTGAGTTTGACCCTGCCTCTGACCTTGGCTCCTCTGACCAACAGAAGTCGACGAAGATGCCTGTTTCTGCTTCCTATCACTTTGTACCGCATGTGACTGAGATAATTTTGGGCAATCTCTCTTACCTACCTTGGCTTCTTTCTTCTCTCTAAAATCCTTTGCCTCGGATTCAATAGTCTTCCCAATGTCCACGCACTGAACATAGGTCTCAATCGGGACTGGAACAATTCGCTGTTTAATGCTAAACTTAAGACCCCAAGTAAACATTTGCACTCTATCCTTTTCATTAGCCACCAATTGCTTACCATAACATGACAGTCGTGTAAACTTTACCTCATATTCGGCGACACTCTCGTTATCCTCCTGCCTCAGATTAAGAAAATCACGATATATCTGTTCTTTTACACTCCTAGGAAAGTAGCGGTCAAAGAACAAAACCTTGAACTAATCCCATGTCATCGCCCTACGTTGTTCCACCGTCTTACTATCCTCGATCATCTTTCACTAATGGTCTACCTCCTCGTCTAGCTTATACACCGTAAGTTCTATCTTTGTCGCATCAATGCGACCCATAGGCCTAAACACCTTCTCAAGTTGAGAAATCCATTTCTCCGCCACAATCGGGTCGTCGGTTCCTCCTAAAGGTTCTACATTTTTCTTATCAAATTGCTCCAACAAGCTACAGTTTTGAGTCTGCCTGGTATTCGGATTGTGAGGTAGGTTAGGGTGATTTCGCTGATTTAACTGAGCTTGTTGATTACCAAGTAATTAAGTCAACTGAGCTTGCTGGTTTTCAAGGAGGGTTACAAGATCTGGCGGATTCATGTTTGCGGTGACGTTTGGATTTTCCACAGTCCGATTTTGGGTTTGCCTGGTATTACGACTGCTTGCCATAGCTACAAAAAAAACTAAAATCAGAAGCGGATAAAGACATTACTCTTAGATCTACCCATCCTAGCCGTCTCACAACTTATCTGATCCTAAGCATGAGTATACAAAATCTCAAATCTGAGCTCTCATACCAACTGTAATGCCCCGGATTTATTTCCGGTGTGTTAATGCCAAATACAAAGAGATCAGATAAATTCCTATAAT
Organism: Escallonia herrerae; assembly: GCA_033070095.1. NCBI lineage: Eukaryota > Viridiplantae > Streptophyta > Magnoliopsida > Escalloniales > Escalloniaceae > Escallonia > Escallonia herrerae. The sequence goes on along the minus strand of JAVXUP010000234.1, from coordinate 558,783 downwards.
TATCATAAGACTCCAAAATGGTAATTCAGAGCATTGACTAATATTTCCACAATACATCAACATTTAACACAATGGCCCCAAGCCTTTATAAAATTCAAGTACTCCGACACGGAGTTTTCCAAAATAAAACCTTAATAATAACAATATATCTCAATCATTACACTCAAAAATCAGTACTAACTCTGAAACAAAGGCAACTAATTCTTGATCACTCGATCCCAAAGTCCCACCTACTGATCACCTGAAAGGAGAAACCATAAGGGGATGAGCCAAATGCCGAATAAGGTCGCTCAATGACCAATCAACGGTAACAAAAATGTCTGAGAAATGAGATTTTAGAAGCATAAAAGTTCAAACAGAACGGACATCAAACTAGATATCCAACTCTGGTCCCAATAATCGTCTCTCTCCTACCTCATCCCAACATAGCGGTGTCCTACACTTCTGTCCGTACAATGCCTCAAACGGTGCCATCTGAATACTTGCTTGATAACTGTCGTTATATGCAAATTCAACCAAAGGCAAATGACTATGCCAACTACCACCAAGGTCTCGTGCACAAGCTCTCAACATATCATCTAGCGTCTGAATGGTACGTTCAGACTGTCCGTCTGTCTGCAGATGATAAGCAGTGCTAAGACGAAGGTCGGTGCCCATAGAGTTTTGGAAGCTCCTCCAAAATTTCGAAGTGAAATGCGAATCTTGATCTGACACTACGGATAACGGTACACCATGCTACCTCACAATCTTATCAATATATAATTGAACTAACTCAGATAAAGGTGTTGTTGCTCGGATCAAAAAGAAATGCGTAGTCTTAGTCAATATATCAGCGATAACCCAAATAGTGTCAAAACCTTTACTGGTTCTCGATAAGCCTCCCACAAAATCGGTTGTCACATGATCCCACTTCCACTGCGGAATCTCAAGTGGCTGAAGCAGTCCGCTAGGCTTTTGATGCTCCATCTTCACTTTTTGACAAACTAAACAATGAGATACAAATTCTGCTATATCCGACTTCATGCCGTTCCACCAGAGATGCTCTTTAAGGTCATGATACATTTTTGTTCCTCCTTGGTGAATAGAGAAACTAGAACTATAAGCCTCCGACTGTAAATCCCTCCTCAAGGTTAAATCACCTGGAAACAAAGTCTCTTACTGAACCAAACCATCTCGTGCTCGTCAATTCAGAACTCAGATTGCTTTCCAACATTAATATTCTCAATGATGTGAGCTATACTTGAATCTTCATCTTGGGCTTCCTTGGTCCTGATGATCAAAGTAGGTTGTACCTCTAATGCTGCCAAGTATTCTCTACCATCTTGCCATCAAATCTCAAGATCCAAATTCATCATATCCTCCAACAGTTGAGGCTGCCAAGTAATCAATGTTGCTAAGTTTCTGGTGCTCTTCCTACTGAGCGTGACAGCCACAACATTCGCCTTCTCAGGGTGATAATGAATTTAACAGTCATAATCCTACAAATCTCCAACCAACGTCTCTGTTCGGTGAAAATATACTTAAGACTTTTATGATCAGTGTAAATCTCGCAGGTCTCACCATACAAGTAGTGTCTCCATGTTTTCAAAGTAAAAATCACAGCCGCTAATTCGAGATCATGAGTGGGATAGTTCTGTTCATAAGGTTTAAGCTGTCTAGAAGCATAAGCAATCACCCTACCATGTTGCATTAAGACACACCCCAAGCCTTTCTTCAAGGCGTCGCTATAAATCACAAAACCTCCGGAACCAGATGGTAAAGTCAATACCGGTGCAGACACTAACCTCTTCTTTAGTTCATGGAAGATAGCTTCTCATTCTTCGCTCCAAACAAACCGGGTATTTTTCTTAGTCAATTGAGTTAAAGGCACAGTAATTTTTGAAAAGCCTTCTACAAATCAACGGTAGTAGCCTGCCAATCCCAAAGAGCTTCGTACCTTCGTACCAGTTCTAGGTCTCTGCCACTCAATCACCGCTGCAATCTTAGAGGGGTCAATGATTATTCCATCCTTAGACCCCACATATCCTAGAAATGTAACAAGTTCAAGCCAAAACTCACATTTTGAAAACTTAGCATACAGTTTATTATCTTTCAAAGTCTGCAAGATAATCCATGATAGCTCATGATGCTCTTCCTCTGACCTAGAGTACACCAAAATATCGTCAATAAAAACAATAATGAATCCATCCAAATATTGTCTAAACACACGGTTCATCAAATCCATAAAAGCAGTAGAGGCATTAGTCAGCCCGAACGGCATTACAAAACTCATAATGACCATAACAAGTCCTAAATACAGTCTTTGGCACGTCTTCCGCCTTGACTTTCAGCTGATAATATCCAGAACACAAATTTATCTTCGAGAAAAACTTTGGTCTTTGAAATTGGTCAAACGAATCATCTATGCGTGGCAACGGATATTTATTACGGATGGTGATCTTATTCAACTCACGGTAGTCAAAGCAAAGTCTCAATGTATAGTCCTTCTTCTTAACAAATAAGACAGGGGCACCGCAAGGTGACACAAAAGGGCGAATGAGCCCCTTATCAAGTAGCTCTTGAAGCTGTTCCTTTAGTTCCTACATCTCCAAAGGCACCATTCGATACCGAGCCTTGGAAATAGGTGCCGCACCGGGCAATAAATTAATTGTGAATTCTATCTCACGATCAACGGGTTTTCTGAAAAACTCCTCTGGAAACACCTCAGCAAAATCACAAACTACGGGTACTTTTGATATTTCAAGACTTTCATGACTAGTATCATGGACGTGTGCAATGTAACCCCCACAACCCTTACGAAGCATGCGGCGAGCCACAATAGCTGAGATAATGGACAACCCACTAGGTTTCGAACCCTTAAACTCTAATTCAGACAAATCAGATAAACAAAAATAGACTCACTTCTCAAAGCAGTCAACTAAGGCATGATAGGATGCCAACCAATCCATACCCAAAATCACATCAAAATCACGGATATCTAAAGGAATTAAGTCCCCCGAAAGGACCCCTATCACATATGCGGATCTTACAGTTTCTCAATACTGAATCAACTATCACAAAATCTCCAACGGGAGTACCGACAGACAACTCATCATCAAGTGACTGGGGTTTAACTCCAAGTCGACGTGAAAACAAAAGTGAGACAAATGAGTGTGTGGCACCAGAGTCAAACAATACATGCGCATTAATTAAGTAAACTTGTATAGTACCTGCTACGACATCCTTTGAATTTGACGTATCCTTTGCCGTCATGTTGAACACCCTGCCTGTAGTCTTAGGTTTCTGTCCCCCGGATGACTGATTCATAGTCTGTCTAGGGCCTGAAGCTGTACTCCCCACAACCAAACCTTGTGGGCCAGATTTCCCTGATGCTAACATAGGACAATCTCTGATAAGGTGACCCTTTTGGCCATACCTGAAGCACGCTCCCGTATCCCAATAATAACTCTAACTGCCATGTCGCTTGTTGCACCTTTGACAAATAGGATAGGAATCTACAGAGGTAGGTCTCTGAGCAAAGTTATGGCCTAAGCTCTTACTAAAATTACCTTGTGTTTGACCCTGCCTCTGACCTTGGCCCCTCTGACCAATAGAAGTCGACGAAGATGCGTGTTTTCGCTTCCCATCACTTTATTTTGCGTGTGACTGAGATAATTTCGAGCAATCTCCTTTACCTGCCTTGGCTTCTTTCCTATCTCTTAAAGCCCTTGCCGTAGATTCAATAGTCTTCGCAATGTCGACGCACTGAACATAGGTCTCAATCGGGACTGGAACAATTCGCTGTCTAATGCTAGACTTAAGACCCTAAGTAAACATCTGCACTCTATCCTTTTCATTAGCCACCAATTGCTTACCATAACGCGATAGTTGTGTAAACTTTACCTCATATTCAACGACGCTCTAGTTATCCTCCTGCCTTAGATTAAGAAAATCACGATACATCTGTTCTTTTACGCTCTTAGGGAAGTAGCGGTCAAAGAACAAAACCTTGAACTGATCCCATGTCATTGCCCTACGTTGTTCCACCGTCTTACTATCCTCGATCATCTTCCACCAATGGTTTGCCTCCCCATCTAGCTTATGCACCGTAAGTTCTATCTATCTGCATCGGTGTGACCTATAGGCCTAAACACCTTCTTAAGTTGAGAAATCCATTTTTCAGCCATAATCGGGTCGTCGGTTCCTCCAAAAGGTTCTACATTTTTATTATCAAACTGCTCCAACAAGCTATGGTTTTGAGTCTGCCTGGTATTCGAATTCTGAGGTGGGTTAGGTTGATTCTGCTGATTTAACTGAGCTTGCTAATTAGCTAGTAATTGAGTCAACTGAGCTTGTTGGTTTGCCAAGAGGGTCAGAAGATCTGGCAGGTTCTCGTTCCCGATGATGTTTGGATTTTCCACATTCCGATTTCGATTTTGCCTGGTATTACAACTACTTGCCATAGCTACAAAAGAAAACTAAGATTAGATGAGGACCAAGACATTACTCTTAAATCTACCCATCCTACCCGTCTTACAACTTATCTGATCCTAAGCATGAGTCTACAGTATCTCAAATCTAAGCTCTGATACCAACTGTAACGCCCCGAATTTATTCCGGTGCGTTAATGCCAAATACACAGAGATCAGATAAAATCCTATAATTATCATAAGACTCCAAAATGGTAATTCGGAGCATTCACTAATATTTTCACAATACATCAACATTTAACAGCCTTTATACAATTCAAGTACTCCGACACGGAGTTTCCCAAAATAAAACCTTAATAATAACAATATGTCTCAATCATTACACTCAAAATATAAGTACTAACTCTGAAACAAAGGCAACTAATTCTTGATCACTCAGCTAGCCCTTCAATCCCAAAGTCCCACCTACTGATCACCTGAAGGAAAAACCATAAGGGGGTGAGCCAAATGCCCTGTAAGGTCACTCAAGGACCAATCAACGGAAACAAAAATGTCTAAGAAATGAGATTTCAGAAGCATAAAAGTTCAAACGGAACGGACATCAAACTAGATATTGAATGTCAAATTGTAACTGAGTACAGAGACAGACACTAGAGAGCCATTTAGAAAGTCATCACATACGTCAATACTGACATATGAGACCGGTTAAAATAGTAAGATCGCAATTTCTAGCTCAACTCCCCTGAGCTAGCCCACGTTTCAATCCACGTGGGTAAGTCGGAAATAAGTCACATACACTGTTACATGGCTCATAAAGTCACCAAAACAAAATCTCAAAATAACCGTTATCAAATATCGGACATTTAAAACATATGCAAAGGTTTTAAAATAACAATATCAAATTAGGGACTTGTCGAACAATAAGTTGAGTTTACGAAATCATGACAATCATAAATCACTGAAATGAGCGATATCAATATGTCGAATTCTGGGTAAAACAAATTAGACGGAATTTGATTTTCACACATCATAGAATTGACAACAAGTCATTCTTAACAAAGTCCAAAACAAAAAGGAGAGGAAGAGTCACTTATCTCCATTTGAAGAAGTTCGGATTTTAAAAGAATCTGAAGACTTACATTAGCGATTGGTCCATTGCTAATTTGAACTTCGAAAATTAAACCCTTACCTTAGCCAAGCTTTTGAGAAATACACTCCTTAAGCTCCATTTTAGAACTTCCAAACTTTCCAAGCCTTCTCTCTCTCTCTCTCTCTCTCTCCCCCTCTCTCTCTCTCTCGCGCACGCGTGCGCGCAAAGGAAGAAGTAGTAGAGAACTCAAAAAGGCTAGAAAGGAAATAAAAGGACTATTTATATGGGACAAAATTTTTAAGCTTTCATTCGATCGGAAATAGTTCTCGGTCAACCGAAATAGTTTTCAGTCGACCAAATCCAACAGAAGTGAAAATGGTTCAATCTTTTTTTTTTTTCAATTCAACAGAAAACTTTGTTAGTTGGCTAAAAACTTTTTAATCGGCCAAAAACTTCAGTAGCTTATTCTACATACAAAAATCTTTTCATTCGGCCAAAAAAATTTTAGTCGGCCAAAAACTTTTTAGTCGACCAAAAACTTCAGAAAGAAACCCCAAACCATTTTCTTAATTTTAACAAAAGACCACAAACTTATTTATTGAAAAATACTAATTTCATATAGAAAAAAAGAAATTTTTTGGGATATTACATATGTCTAGCCCTAGGCGAGGTGTAAGGAGTGCGCCTTGTGCCTAGGCGCACCTTTGATAACACTAGACCAGCCCATCGTTATCAACCACCGCCAACCATCACCAGCCACCGGAAACACCACCAACCCTTTGAGTAGCCAATAAGAACAACTCCCACCTTAATAACTCCTAAGCTCCACCCTACCCCACCTTCTTATGCCAAAACCCACACACCTAGCCATTATCCCTACCATGTGGAGCCAAAACAAAGCCTTCCACCAAGGTAGCGGCATCCACCACCTCCAAAATTTTCCAAGCTAATCGTTTTGCATAAAGGGGGTGGGGGGTTGGGGGAATCTATTGGAGGGGGAGGGGGAAGGTAACCATTGTGGAGACAAAACCCTTACTTACAGAATCACCACCTTATCTAACCAGAGGCACCACCACTCCAACACACTGTAACAGAGTAAATACCCTACCATCCCTTTGCGACAGTTGCTTAACCCACCAACCATAGACCAACCTTCCCCGCCCACTGGCACACACCACACTCTGCGACTTGTTGCATCAACAACCTCTGGCGATAAATCCACGTCTAATATGCTTCCTTCCAATTTCTCATTTACTCATTTTTACACATACACTTCTTGCACGCATACACTAACTACACAAAGTAATACACTCTTGCCTTGTAGCTTCCCTTCCACCTCACAAATATACACTTCTAATACACACAAATGGGTTAAAGAACACACTCATTGTCATCTTTATCTTGCCCTTACACCCCCTGCCGTAGTAGTGGGTTTCCCTCCCCCTTTCTTTTTTCCTTTCATCTTCATTATCCACTCATATGACTCACTTATACCATACCTCTACTCCCAAATTCCCATAACCCATTACTGTAACTCCTCATCTCCATTTATAGCTACTACCGCAAGGCAGTAGCTTATTTCCTTTTGCTAAAAAAAGCTCTAAACAAAATTAAGGACACAACAAAAATTGAACACAACCAAACAGAACCCTAAACTACCACACCACCATAAGTGGAGGAAAATAGGAAGTGGTGATGAAAAATGAAAGAGAGACGTTGATTTTTGAGAGGTGAGTTTTCTTCCGTAACAAGTGAAGAGACGTTGATTACTTGAACTCTTTAAAAGAGAGCTTCTTATTTGTAAGTCATCACTGTATATAGTTTTTTTTTAATCCATTTAGGCATGTGTTTTCCATATTTGTTCATAGTTTTATTTTTTTTCCTTTGGTAGCTTCCAAATCAATTTTAAAGCACCGAATGTCTTACTATTTCCTTCGAACCAAGTCCAAAAATTGTATACAACTAATGACATATTGTCAATAAACAAATTTTTTTAAGAAGGCTTTGCCTCGAGATTTCAAATAGCTGGCACCCTGCACATTCTAATATGAGATTGAGCTCACACTCTGAGTACAAAGTAGTCAATGACAACGAATTTGAAATGAATATTGTACTTCGGAATACATGTCACTCTTATTTATAGTCTTGCTACTTAAGAAGTCTACGCTTCAAGGTAATAGTACTTTAGCTAGTAGTGCACTATTATATTAACGAGCACATAATCGTGTAATTCTGTAGTACAAGTGTGAAAACATTGCACAAATTTGAAGGAACATAAGCAAAGTTGAGGGAAAGCACATGCTAGGATGGCAGTGCTCGGTACCGTTTCAACACATCGCTATAACTTTCGGGTGGTAAATCTATGGGAGTATGTTCCCTACTCAGTAATTTCTTTATAAATGAATGAGGTTGCACGCATTCTGGGGGCGTGCAGGAAACTATGAAGCGGGATGAATTTAGCTTTTCTAGTTAGTATACTATTGAAGGCGCTAATGCTACACATGTGAATTAATGTTTACTTTTGGTGACAATATCCTTTGTTAGAGGCACCTTACTGAGCTCGATTTCACTGACTTGCTAGCCCATTCTGACCATGCAGTTTTGATCGCTCATAAGACCCGCTTTCACAACACGTCAATACATTTCAATGGTCAAAGTTCAACACTTTCAAACTGTCAAACGTGGTGCACGCGCTCAAGTCACGAGTATACTACCTTCATTCCCATATCTTTCTCTAAGTATCTAAATTCGGCGTGCCTTCTCCGTTGCAAAGAAGTTGATAACACGTTACCCATTCAAGTGGAGGTCGGCCTTCTCCCCTTGGAGGATGAAGTCTCATCCCCCTTAAAAGATGTGGCCTCATCCATGGCAGGTACGGCCTAGCCCCTTTAAGGGATGCAGCTCTATCATTCATTCCTGTGGCACTAGACCTCCCAACAAATACTACCCCTTGTTGGTCCCGAGGGACAGAGGAGGCTATGCTCGACTGAAGGGAGAGGAGTGTCAAGAAAATTGACCCTTGTAGGGTGCAATGTCGTTCCCCTTGTAAGGTGCGGCGTAGCCTCTCTTGAGGGGTGAGGCCCCCTTTATAGAGGTTGGCATTCCCCTTATGAGGTCTTCCTTCCTTACCCTTTGAGGGCTTCTTTGCTCTACCACTTAGGGACTCCTAATACTCACCCCTTAGGGGCTCTGTTGCTCCACCCCTTGGGCGCTCATCTCTCACTCGTTTGGGGTTCCCTTGCTTTAGCTCTTGGAGAATCCTCTCCTCATCCCTTATGGGCTCCCTCGCTTCACCGCTTAGGGGCTCCCTTGCTGCATTCTTGGGGGCTACCTTTCCTTGGGGACTCCTTCGCCTCACCTCTTTTTCTCTCCTCCCTTTGAGAGTTCCATGCTCACGACACCCATCATGCAATGACGTTTGACCGCTCTCAAGCGTTGCCTCCATGTCATGTGCCCCCTGCATAAACCCCCATTTCTGTGACACCCGTCGTCGCTCTCAAGCCCCATCTTTGCCTCATACGCCCCTGACACAACACCCTTCTCCGCAACACCTGTCATGGGACGTCCGAGCTCTGTCTTCAGATCATGTTCCCCAATACATTACTTAGTGACCGTGCTTCCGTGCTATTTCTATTGAGCATGCCCCTAACACAGTGCATACCCACTATGGCCATGGCCACAGGTACGCATGCCGGCACGTTGTTATATAGTTAGCCCATAGGAGTTGATCCATCCTTTCACCACACCATGCTCACCTTGCCTTGGTCATAGAACATGCTTTGATCCACTCTCTAGAGTATGCAACATTCTTAGGGTAGGTGACTCCTCTGGGACAGTACCTTAGGGAACTCCAAATGCCCTGGCATGAGGACTCCTGTCCTATCATATAGGTGACTCTTTCGGTACACTAGTGTGGCACGTCAGGTAGGTAACTCGTCCAGAATACTACCTTGGCGAGGTTCGAGTGCTCCCACATAAGAACTTGTCACAAGGATAAGCGGCTCTTCTGGGACACTATCTTCATCAGAGAGCTTCAAGCATTCCGTCATAAGGACTCTCCTCTCGCTGCGTAGGCAACTTCTTTAGGACATTCATTCGCGCACCGAGTAGGTGACTCCTCCAGGAGACTACTTTGCCACGCTTCGAGTGCTCTAGTGCAAGGACTCATCATGGGGATAGGTGAATCCTGCGGGACATTATCTCCGTCAAGGAGCCCTGATGCTCCGGCATGAAGACTCTATTTCTGCTAGGTAGGTGACTCCTTTGAGACCCTGCCTCGACCCATTGGTAGGCGCTTCCCAAGGACATTACCTCGGCGTGTCAGATAGGCAACTCCTTTCGGACACTACCTTGGGCCGTTAGGTTGGCAACTCTTAGGACACTATCTTGGCACACTCTGAATGCTCCGCTACAAGGACTAACCCGCTGGATAAGCGACTTTTATGAGACGTTAGGGTGTTTGTGTGATACCCCAAAAAATATCAAAAATTAATCTAACCGTAAGTTTGATTAATTAAGGGATGCTATTTTTTATTAAGTAGCAATATGTTGGTGATGATTAAGTATTAGGGAGCTAAATAGGGGGGTTAGTGTGATTTTGGGGGTTAAAATGTAATTTTTAAAAGTTAAGGGGCAAAAATGTAATTTTTGAAAATATGATGAACGAGATGCATATCTTTATTAAGTAGCATCCTTTTGATGATAATGAGGTGTTAGGGGGCTACATGGAGGGTTAAGGTGATTTTAGGGTCAAATTGTAATTTTTCAAAGTTGTGGGATCAAAGTGCAATTATGCAAAAGTTGAGGGGCTGAATTGTAATTTTGAAAACATGGTGATTAGTGAAAAAAAATGTGTCACGTGGTGGGGAAGAACTTGGGAGAGATGGACACCTCCTACTTTAAAGGGGGGTGACTAATTGATTTATATTATAAAATATGGTTTATGTGGAATAAATAGGAAAGGAAAAAAAAAAGAGGAGGGGGAAACAGAGCTCGAAAGAAGGAGAAGAAAACGGAGAAAGGAAGAAAAACAGGGGAGAAAGAAGAAAAGAAGAGGAAAAAGGAAGAAAGGAAAAGGGTAATCTCTCTATCTCTCTCAATTAAATCTTTAGGGTTCAATTGATAATGGTATATGCGGACTGTACCCAACTGTGTGCATGAGTGTTGATGTGTGCACAGATGTACAAAGGTGGGTGTGAGGGAAAAAGGGAGGGGGAGCAGCCATGGTGGCTGCTAGGAGAAGGGGGTATGCTGTGTGAGTGTGTGTGTGTGTGCACTGTGTGTGCAGGGGTGTGCGCGTAAGCGTGTGACTGCTGCTGTAGTGGTGCTGTTATGCAGCTACTGTTTTGCAGCTATTTTGCTGCTGTTATGCAGCTGTTTGGCCGCTGTTTTGCAGCTATTTTGCTGCTGTTATGCAGCTGCTGGACTGCTGTTTTGCGGCTGTTATGCAGCTGTTTCACTGCTGTTATGCAGCTGCTGTTTCGCTGCTGTTATGGTGTCGGTTTGCAGCTATTAAGCTGTTGTTTTGCAGCTTTATAGCTGTCGTTATGCTGCTGTTATGCTGCAGTTATGCAGCATATAAACCAGTGTGTAGCAGGTGTCCATTGTGTGCGAACTGTAACTCTGTGTGTTCTTGGTTGTGGGTGTTCGGGTGTGTGCATAAGTGTGTGAATTGTGTGGGAATTGGATGTTTAAGTACGTAATATAATGTAATTAAGTGTTAGAATGGGGTTTTAATGATGTGGAATGGATTGAAGATGAATTAGTTAGTGGCTATGAAGTGGATATGGGATGAACACCACGGCTGAAGGAAGGAGAAAGTGTGTGTGGAAAAAGGTGCAGTAGTGTGTGCCTTTGATTTGAATAGTGACTGTAATTGTCACTAAAGATAGAAATTTTTAGGCAGTTTCCTCACAAATTTTTATAAATGATTCGGGACATAATTGGACAAAATGCCAAATTGAACCTCTAGTTATTTTTGAGAGATTTACATTGTGAAAAAATTTCAGATTTTTCTGAAGTCAGGAAGAGGGTTAACGGGAGCGGGAAGTTTGGAACTTTACGATGAAATTTAAAATATCAAACTAGCGCAGTTTGCGTGAAACTTTTATGGGGACCTTAAGATGCTATGAAGTTCCATTTCTCAAGATTTTGGGTCATTCTGAAGTAGTTAGCTATTTTTGGCCGAACAGGCTTTTAAGCGCTCGGTCCGGACATCGGTTCAGGATTTTTGGGCCAAAATTCTGTAAAATAGTTTTTAGCTCAAGAATGAATCCAGGAGGCCTAAAATAGCATTTTAAAGTGCTTTTGAGATTTTTCTGAGGCCGGGAACCCTCATGGGCATTTTGGTAATTTGCTATCGGAGAGGGGTATTTTGGTAAATTTTCCTGTAAAATTTTTCAAAGGACTTTTTAGTCTAGAAAGGGTTGTAAAACACCTAAAATGTTGTTTTGAAGCTGATTCGGGGCGTTGCGGTGATAGTGACCCTGGGGGCATTTTGGTAATTTGTCGCCAGAGGGGGGTATTTTGGTAAAGTTTTTCTATAAAATGCTTCAAAAGACTTGTTAGTCCAGAAAGGGATGTAAGACACCTAAAAAGTTATTTTAAAGTAGTTTTGAGACGTTTGTTGGGGCGATGGCCGCCAGGGGGTGTTTTGATAATTTTCCCTTAAAATTTTTTAAGGAAATATTTGATCTATAAATGATGCAGTACATCTAAAAAGTAGTTTTAAAGCGGTTTTGGGTTGTTGGTGATGTAGCGGCCATCAGGGGGTATTTTGGTAATTTGCCATGTTGGCGCTAAATTTTTTAGAACGTGCATAATTTAGCGTTCGGAGGGGTGGAAAGCGAGGAATAGTGATAGTATGTCTAAAATAAGGGTTGTTATCGATAATAAGTCGATAAGGCTAGATTAAGGATCCGATTATCGGATCGAATTAATTAACTATCGTAAGATGCTATGAACGATTAAGTGAGAATTGGTAGAATAAGGAATGCGTATATGTTGAATGATGACTAACAAGCAGGATATGATTTGACTAGGTGATGCAACTCGTTGGAATCAGAGATTGCGAGTTGCTTCGGCTATAAGCCAATCAGGTAAGGACAATGCGGTTCTCATATGCTAATTCATTGTTTCGATTAGCATGTCATGTTGATGGTGTATTGTTGAATTCTTGTTGTTATGATTAGAAGCCGGTAGCCATTGCGACCAGTATATGCATATTTGAATTGTGCTGTTGAGGACATAGGGTAGAAGAAATTCCCTTAGTCTGCCCTATTGATGGAACTTAGTGAGGATGGTGGGTGTCTTAGTATGCTATGATTCGATTCAATTAGCATACCTGGAGTGGATGATGATGTTGCGTAGGGGTTATCGTGTGGTTGTTGTTAGATGTCGGCAATTATTGATAGCCGATATCTCTTCTCTTTGAGAACACCATTGAGAACTTGTGGCAAACTTCTCCCGAGTCCGCCCTGTCGTTGATGATGATGTTGTTGAGGTCGTTGCATGTTGTTGTGAAGTGTCGACACTTATTGATAACCGACATTTCTCTTACGTAAGAACGCTATTGAAGGCTTGCGGCAAATTTCTCCCGAGTCTGCCCTGTTGATGATGTCACGTTAAACTCATGTTGTTGGGTCTGAACACAGGTTGATCTTCTGATCCGGTATTCCTTGTTGAGCTGTGTTGTTGAGGACATAAGGTGGAAGAAATTTTCCCTTAGTCTGCCCCGTTGATGATGTCTTGTTGCTTGGTTGTAAGGAGGGTTAGGGAAATCATTCTAGATGAGTTCCTTGCATGTTGACAGTGTCTCTTTTAATTACTTGAGACTGAGATGAACATCCCATGAAATGGGACATCTATATGAGGAGGATAGCCTATGAAATATGATCACTGGCAAAGAGGATGTAGGGCGCGCAAGTCAAGTCTGTCATGTCTGGTCAAGTCTAGTCTGTCGTATCTGGGTTGCATTGCATTTGATTTTCTTTTGATGTTAATGATTTTAATGACTTGTATATCTTTGACGTTTATCTTTTCAATTTCCTGTTTTAGTGTTCACTTGCATAGTCAGTCAGCCAGTCTGTTGGTCAGTCAGTCTTGTCCATGAGGAGGTGGCAATAATGCTGTTCTGTTGGGCCTTAAAGCCGCTCAGTCTAACGAATGAAAAATTATCGTTTGACAAGTTATGTTGATGCTGGAACTTATTGACTACTCTTGATTCATTGTTATAGTTGAGATGACCATTATTCTTTTGAATCATTTGTACGCGATACTATCCGTGTTGTCTTTACTGGGCGATTTGCGCTCATTCCTTATGTTGTACTGTGCAGGCTATAAGGTCAATCAAGAAGAACCCTCTAGAAAAGGGAAGAGAAACAAGCTAGAAAAGTTAAGCAAGGGGATAAGTTGTATGAGGTAAGAAAAGCTAAAAATGGTGAGATAAAGTTTGAACTGTGAGATAGGTTGATAAGGGTCACACGACTACAGTCGTATATTAGGTTGTAACGATTTGTGTTGTTTAGAGATTTGAAGGTCTTCCGCTGCAGTATGATGTATGTTTGTAAGGAAAATTTTTGTAATGACGCATTTTGGAGCGTCTATTCATGATGTATGAGTAAGAGGATATAGTTGCTCTGTATTTCAACACAGGGTTTTAAGTGTAATTATGGTCGATAACTCAGCCTGGTGACGTCACCTGGGTTGAGGGTGTCACAGTTTGCATGACTAGTCTACATCTTCCAGCATTAAGGACTCTTCATCGCACCCCTAGAGACCATAACCCACTGGTCACTCCAAGACAAAAACAGGTCTTCAGAGGACATCGCGCGTAATCTGCTTAACAATCAGGCGTAGGGACCCACTCCTACCATTATCAAGTTCTATGTGTCTCTTGTCACCCCTGCGAGACTCAACAAGGGCTTTGGCCTAGTAGCTAGATCAATGGGTTCTCTGGCCACACCAGCACTGTATAGGCCAATTTTTTTTCCAGATAAACAGAATGACACTGTGCAAGGCAGACCATGTGAATATACAACCGAACAATCAGTGAAGCACCAGCATATGTAGCTCCGTCAATGAGGTGTCATTCCCAAGTAGCGCGATGTTTCCTTAATGACATTACCATCTCACTCTAGAATTACAGGGTTAGAGAATTTTAGAAAAGAAACATATAACGCTGGACCTCGACTCTGTATCGAACTATAAGATTGTGAGTCGTCATGTATATTCACCCAACACCTTCGCCATCGCAATTGCAACACTGTCACTCCTCAAATTTTGTCTAGAAAGTCATGGTCTTTACCCTTAATCCGTCCTTGCTCTGTTCCACATCAGAACACTTGATATCTGACTTGGACAATACACCTTGTAGCACTTTTATATATTTTGCAAACTTACTTTCCGTGCATCACATTTCTATGCTGGCAAAGACTGCTATACCAACCGGAGAAGCGGATTCGGTTAAGAATCAAATTGAATCTGTCCTAGCCTTTTCTATTAAGCCATTCATTGGGAAATATTTGGGCATCCAACTGGATATCCAAACAAATAAAAAATCCATCTTTTCGGGTCTAGTACAGCGTGTTCAAGACAGATGTACCTATTGGGAAGGCCTTCAGTTAAATAAAGCCGGCCGAGCAACCTTAATTCAACCTGTCTTATCTTCTATCTTGAATCACTACATGTTAGTCCAAAAATTTCCCATTTACGTGTGCAATCAACTAGACCAAATCTTAGACCAATTTTGGTGGTCGGGAGAAGCCTCTCATAAATCTATTCACTAGATCTCTTGGACGGTCTTGTGCCTCCCCAAACATTAGGGTGGTCTAGGTTCATATAACTTCCGCTCCTTTAATGATGCACTGCTAGCGAAGCAGGCATGGAAAATCTGGTCCTTGCCTCAAAGCTTGACTACTCAAATCCTCAAAGGCCGATATTTCCAGCAGCAAGCTTTTCTCCAGGCTAAAAATATCAGCAATAGTTCATGGGTTTGGAAAAGTCTCCTACTTGGACAAAGAGTCTTAAAGCAAGGGATTCGTGGAAAATAGGGGATGGGAGATCGGTATCAATTTGGATGGATTGGTGGCTGCCTACAACCCCTCCTTCCAAGTTGGCCCCCTTACAGACTCCGACCAATTGTGATTGGCGAGTATCCAATTTATTTGAGATGGCTTCTCAGAATTGGGATGTGGTAAGAATCCTTTCACTCTTCCCTTTACATCTGGTCTCATCTATTTTTCGCCTAAAGCTCCCTTCCTTTAACTTGGCGGATGAGATCTCTTTGGCCTTTGCAACAAATACTTCCTTTTATGTTTCCTCTGGTTATAAATGTTCTTATCTGTCATCCCTCGCAATCTCTCAGTCCTGACCTTAGCATCCCCCCCCCCCCCCCCCGAAACTATGAAAACGTATGTGGAAGCTGCCTATTCCGAAAAAAAATTAAACTTTTTTATGGTAGTTTCTTCACAAATGTCTTCCCCTCTATTCCAAACTCTCTAAACGACGTTGCCCCATTATTGACTCCTGTCTCCTTTGCCTTAATGCTTCAGAAACACATGAACATTTTTTTTCAGCTGCCCTTCAGTCAGGAAAATTTGGCAAATGGCTCTTCCGATGCCTGTTTACTCGGACTTGGCATTAGGTTCCTCGAGAGCCTGGCTCTGTGCCTGGTTAGCTAAGCCTATCTTTAAAAAAGCGATTGATCTGTTGCACTGTTCATATTTCCTTTATCCTTTGAAGTATTTGGATTGGTCGAAATGATCTTGTTTTTCGTCACAACCCTTTTATTCCTGCTCTGATTCTTGGGAAATTAAAGCTAGCCTTGCATGATCTTCGCTATTCTAAAATTTCCCACCAACTCTTTGAAATCTCTCTCGCAACAAATTTACATCTCGACCACCCCTTGAGTTTAAACATTTTTATTCCCCCTCTATCCGTTATTCTTCTCAACCCGATGCTCTTGTCCTTTGAAACTAGGCCCAATCACTTGTGTTGTGGCTATTACGGAGAGTTAGGAAGATAACAGAAGGGGATTAGGAATGGTTCTGTTTAACGTTCCCTGGGTTCCCATTGTTTCATATGTGGCCTTCTTTATCTCGACTGTTGAGAATAGGATTGATTCATATGTTCTTACTTCAGCTATTCATTGGTTATCGTTTCCGCACTTCTCTCACATTATTATTTTACTTGCTCCTTCGCTTTTGATTGGTTAGTACCCAGGTCACGATCCTCGGTTGAGTGGTTTGTGGCAGCGTGTACAGAGTTTGGCCTTGCAGTTTGCTTTGACAGTCAATTGCAGTTTGCTTTGACAGTCAACTACAGGTTTTTGCATCCGGTGCATATCGGGAGAGGTACAGATCGAGTTTTGGACCTGGCATCAGCGTTGGCTATTTTGGGCTTGAGACAAAGGGTTGGTCTTCAGCAGCATATTGGTTCGATCATGTACAGGCAGCTATCCCTTTTGCCTTACCTGACGCCACGATCCGCTGAGCTCTTCTCTCAAATATTGTCGCCCCAGTTTTGTTAGCTGACTTTCCTTAGTTTGCGTGTAAATGGTTGGCTGTGTGAACCTCTTGTTGTTGTTCTTATTTTCTGTTCTGTTTTTTATGTACTCAACTCTTGTACTCCTTTGTTTTGCTGTTATATAGTTCTCCATATTCCAAAAAAAAAAACAACCGGAGAAGTTGGAATGTTCCATCAGTAGTCTAGCCGAGATTCTACCTTAGAACAAACTCTCTTAAGTCAACATTGTTAACATGTTAATGCTCAGCTGATACCCAGGAGTCAGGGTTGTTTGTCTCCAGCATGCATTAGCTTGTATATATTTCTTATATATTCAAAAAAATAATAATAATTAACATATTAGCGTCTCCGGATTGTTGGGTCTCAAGCATGCATCAGCTGGTATATATTTCTTCTATTTAAAAAAAAAAACATTGTTAACATATTAGCGTCTCCCTCTGCAAGATGCTCTCAGTTCCTCTTCTGCACTGGGCATATATGAACACGAATCAGGTCTGCGAGTTGTGTGGCAAATTAGCTGAACGCTCCGAACCAAGCATTTCGAGAACCACGGCTATAGCAATCGGAAACCAAGCCAATAGCAATCCGGGTGTGTAATCTTAACAGGCTATCGTGTGGAAGATGCTATATTATAGACAAGAATGAACATGCTTAAGACTTCGCTCCAACATTTTTGCAACCCAAAGGAATATCGTTTTGAGAGTAATCACAATCCCAGCATTATAAAAGACGAGCCAAAGAGGTACTATATTAGAGACAATTTGGTCATGTACAAAGATAGCCTTAGAGATACATCTCTCGACCAACATCATTGACCAGTCAAGTCTTGTTCTTCATAGAAGGAACATACACCCCTGTTTTCTGTAAGAAAGCAGATAAACAGTCAGTTCTTTGGTTGCTTCTGGACAAGCCATATTCCCTCTCGGAAGCACCGTCAGTGTTTGAAAACACTCTTTTATTGGAACATCAACCAACACACATATAGAAGATCAAGGGAAAAAAGAGAAAAATAGAGACTAGGTGCTTCTATTTACATGGCAAAAACTGACTGTGACCAACCAAGCTGTAGTTGATAATGAGTTCAGATACCCTCACCAGCTCCTTCATAAGACTGGCCTCCTATGCTCTACTTGTGTTCTTCTTGTTTGCTATACTCTCTCGCGTGGCCTTCCTCGCCAACAAGAAGCTCTTTCGTAGTCTGTCCAATTTCAACTATAGTTTCACCAATGGCTTGCAGCACTCCACCTCCTGCTTCTTCCCTCCCTTCGTGTTCGGGTGCTCTACCACCCTCTTGTTCTCTTTCGTCTTTGGTTTCCTTGATCTTTTGGGTGCCTCCTCCCGCTGCAAGATCATGCTTTTCATGAGTGGATTCAGGACTCCCACCTTGTCCCTGAATTAGACAAGTTACGGAAGATGGGTAATTAGTTTGTTCGTTCTTTACTCTTACTACAGGGCATAGGAATCATTGCTGAAGGGGTATAGGAATCACTGATGAAGTCTGGAAAAAACTTTATACTTTGTTTCACATCTTTCTTTCAAATGGTTGTTTGATGCTTTAAAACGCTGAACCTTGGAATTACACCAACACTAGCGTTTCGCCAATCTTACTCGTGGCTAGAACATAATCACCTCTCAACTTCGATTGAAGTATAGAATACAAATTCTATCTTGTTCCCTCTTAGCAATGCAGGTTTCGCTTCTGAGCTAAGCATTCACAACAATTTGGTGGCCACGACGATTTTACCAATACCCAGAAAATAGTATTAGTGTCATGGACAATGTGGAAGCCACGTACCAAGACTCTACTTGATGAGATCATATTGATATCTGGTTGTTCTTCTTACTGCCTAAATCATCTAGCACTACATGTAAGCATAGTTCTTTATTCAGTTCTCCACAAAACACAGAATATCCGGAAAAACAAACTTAATAGGAATCCTCCTCCCCCTCCAACTCCAACCCCTCCCATAGCAACAGTAACAATTTATATAGTTGCTAAAATAATTCTTAAGAGCATTTTTTTAGCATCACTAAATAAAAGCCGGCCACTAGAAAAGTCCCTTAAAACATTTAACAACCAGAAACATATAGCAATCATTGATTGTCATTATGAGAAGTAGAAGGAACTTAACTGTTATGCATGGTCACTCTTCTTTCCTTTGTAGCCAAAAAAGAAATAAAATGAATTCATAGTGTGTGCCCTTAAGAATAGAAGCTATATCAAAAAAAACAAGGGCTCACCTTCGATTCGTATGATTTCTTGGCTTGCAACTCCCTCTCTTTCTCTGCCTTTTTTCTAGCAGCATACTCCTTTGCACTTTCTTCAGTCGCCACTACGGCATCCTTTGCAGCTGCCAGCTTCTCCTCTGCATAACCTTTTGCACTCTGTCCAACACTCGCCACCACATCTTTTGCAGCCACCACCTTTTCACCCGCATACCCCGCAACACCGGCTGTAACACCTGCAGCCGCCTTCGTCGCCTCGGTAGCTTTCTCCAAAGTGTACTCCGCAGTCCCCCACCCCGACACCACTGCCTTACCCTTCACCTCCGAAGCCACCTTCGCAGTAACCTCTTTCGCCGCCACCGCCTTCTCTCCAACATAGCCCGCCACATTCTTGGTAGTTTCCACCGCTCTCTCTTTGGCCCCTACCGCTTTCTCACCGACATAATGAGCCGTGCTTTCTCCCGTGGACTTGACCGATTCCTTGGCCCGCACTGCCTTTTGCAGGGTGTAATCCTTTGCCTGCACCGCAGTCTGTGCCACGGTATCCTTTGCTTGAACCGCTGTTTGTGCCACGGTATCCTTTGCCTGTGTACCTTTATCGAGTGTACTGTCCTTGACAGCCTCGCCCTTCTCGGCAACGTACTCTGTAGTTTTTTGAAGTCCTTCCTTGACCGTGTCCTTCGCTTGTGCAGTTTTCTGGATTGCGGTGTCTTTCACTGCCCCACCTTTCTCGGTGATGGTTTGAAGCCCTTGCTTCACCGTATCCTTTGCTTGTGCACCCTTCTCTAGTGCAGTGTCTTTCATAACGGAATCTTTCCCCGCAACAGTCTCCTTTCTCTGTTCAGCCTTTTCAACTGCAGTGTCTTTCACAGCCGCACCTTTCTCCGCAACAGTGTCCTTTGCTTGCGCTTCTTTCTCGGCAACGGTGTCCTTTGCTTGTGCACCCTTTTCAAGTGCAGTATCCTTCACCGCCCCGCCTTTCTCGGCAACACTTTGCAGTGCCGATGCCCCCAGTTCTTTCGCTTTGGCAGCCCTCTCCTCGGCGGCCCTAATCGCTTCAATGGAATTCTGCTGCGCACTTTGCCTATACTTTGAGATTTCTTCAAGTGAAGGCCCTTTAATCTCCTTACCACCACCTTCTCCGCCATGCTCTTCCCAAGTTTCCTTCCTGACACCTTCACCGCCACTAACTTCCATTTCTCTCTCTTTTCCAACCTCGTAACTTTCTTCTTTTCTTTGCATGCTTGTATCCGTCTCCTTGTTTAACCGGTTTTCTTCCTTCCCATGAGCTTCAGTTTTTTCTTTTTTCTCTTCGTGCTCCCCGCTTCTCCTCTCAACATCAGCTTCCCTGTCTTGACCCTCTTCCAGGTCGCCGTTGCGGCCACCACCGCTTTCGGTGATGACAACGGCGGTGACGGGAGGGGATCTGACCTTCTCGGCAAGGGACTCAAAATGGCTAGCCATTTTGGGTACACGATCTTTCTCCACTTCAATTTCACGTTCGTCGGTAGTGTCTTCTCTCCGGCTCATTTGCCCTGAAGCCATGATAATGTAGATCGTAGACTTCCAATCTCAGATGGATATATATGTTCAGATTGTGTGCAAAACGTTGGACAAGTATTGAGATCAGTATAGACGGGATGCAGAGGGAATCGCTATATGTTGGAGTGGAGACGATGGACACGAATTTGAAAGTGGACATGTGGCGGGTGGTGCAATGCAACGTGGTGGTTGAAGAAAGAGTGGAGAGGCTGAGTCACTGGTTGGGCTGCATGGGCTTCAAGACACGCATCATTTGGGCCACGTCGCATCGCTTATCTTCATCTCCGGACTCTCAAGAAAAACAGTCACGTTGGCACAGAGGCACATGCTTAGTCAAATCATGTTCACTTGCTTCGTAGGACAAAATCATGCTGACATGTAGTACCATTATGTCTAATGGGTTTGGCCCGAGGTAATGCCTGCTATAACTTGGGCTCAAGAGTTTTGGACCTTCTCATAGTAGCTTTGCTATTTCACTATTGGGCTTAGAGGTAACACTATTAGCTGAAACTCCATTTCCTCCCTCCAACATTTTATTAACTAGGCCGTTGATACACGCGATATGTTTACAATTAAAAAAAGAAGTCAAAGGTACATAAAACAAGTTTATCATGATGAAAATATAGACCGAAAAGGGAACAATAGGAATCAAGTAACCTCATAAGAATGAAGAATTTAAAATTTAATTGTTAAGAAATTTCGTTTGGGTGGGCTGCAGCATTTATATAAATGATGAGAAATTTCTAACCATGACTTTGTTAACTTTAAAAGCTTTGAAATTTTCACGATAAAGATGATCTCCCTTAATTAAAATAATCTAAAAGTAAATAAATCAAAAAGAAAAATAAATAAATACAAACTCCGTTGCTGTTATGTAGGTCATAAAGTAGATGGATAAAAGGATGTAATGCCACTATGTGAGTGTAGTAGTGGAGGATGCCCAAAATTTTTTTGCTGCCATGCATCCGGAATACAAGAAGATAACTACAACTTCTCGTATAGTCACAATTAATGATTCCAAAGACAGTTAGTGGGGTTTCTAGCAGTATTTTTTTAGCGATACTAAATAAATATTACTAAAGACATCTAAAAGACCATTAATTGGCGATACAGGATGTTTTAGCTATTTTCCTACAACTCTGGGTACTAGTAAAACAAAAAATTTCAAAGCAGAAATTTGCTGAATATTCAAATGTAGGCAACCCTTTATGCCAAAATAATTGGTTCCTTTACAATTGAATCATCACCTTTCTTATTGACCACTTAGACTACAAAATGGAACAAAAATGTGGGGTATAATTCAAATGGTGTGTCTGTGCCTCAACCAAAGAGAGCTGCATAGAGAAGCTGGTTCCAAGTATCAGGCAGTCCAGGAAGACACCAGTGGCTGCAGTCCGTGGTAGTCTGGGTGCCGCTATAAGCCGACGGGTGCCCGTCCTTGCGATATTGCGAGAGAGTGGTGACATCAAGCAAATAAACTGGTCTTTTGATCCTGCTCAACACTTTATTCACTACCACTGCAGCCATAGGTGTCCCTGCTGGGTATCTTGTCCCCAAGAATGGTTGGGTCTCCCCTAAGCATGATTTTGACGGTTCATTCCACTCCTTACCCCTGGTGTACCACAAAAGTTCGTTAATTAGATTTTAGGATAATGTATGACAACAAAAAAAAGAGCCATATATGCTTAAGCTCTCTCATAACGAGCGGCACAAGCTGTAAATCATGTTTAACGCTAAAAATTTCGGAAAACAGTTTTATATGTAACGGAAAAAAGGCCATAGTTCTAGAAGTAATTGTTAGTGAACCTCGTATTATTGTTTTGATCAGAGGTGTGTATTATTTATTCTTGTTTTTTTTACTAGAATTTGGAGTTTTTTTTTTAATTAAGAAGAGAAATATATTATAATTAACAAACCGTCCTGGCCATACAAAGGAGTACAACAACATATTGCAGACCATTAAACAAATAGAAACTAAACATTGTCCACATATGCAAGAGTAGATCTAACAGCATCTAATGAATTTGGAGTTGTTACTGCGACTTTTGCAACAAACTCGACCTCGATTGCCATTGCAGGTAACGTGCAAACAACTTTGATTTTTAATAAGATGAAACATGAAAATGGAGCCAAGAGCCGGTTCAAGCCATTAGTAGAATGAATAACGAGAAAGTTTCGAAACACAATTTACTACAAAAGAATTAAATATAAGCAATAAGCATGAGTAATAGAATCTAAGAGACCATCGAGTCGTCAGCAGAACGAGCAAAATTAAGGAGGAGCTTACTTACTGGTAATGTGTGGGGGATATGCCCTGGAAGAAAACCTTTGTCCTGGCAGGATCAACGTTTATGTTGACCCATCTTGCCCATGTGGTCATCCCTTTGTAGTAAGCGACCAACCGGTTCATATCTTTGTAGATTTTGTTCCCTTCTTGCATGTAATCCCATCTGCTCATTCAATAAAAGTCCCGCCTTTCGTTAGTCAATGGCCATCCTGGCGTGCCATCAATCACAAATAAGACTTAAGCATGTCGTGCACTCTTCTAATTGTTATTAATTAATATTCCCTTTGACTGTCTGACTTTATAGCAAAGACAAAATACAAAATCAGATTATGTTAAGGGGATGATAGCTGTCTTGATACCGAAATTATACAGTAGCTAGACAGAAAAAAAAAATTACGGTAGAAGACACTAACAACTTATTGTATAATAGTATTAATGGTCGTTATATATTTTTAATAATTTTTAATTAACGATTTTAAAAAAATATCTTTTTAAAATTATTTACTGAAAGTCTTAACAGAAATATCACTAAATATGTTCGGTAACTATTAATTGTTGTTAAACGAAGAGTTGTAACAATCTTACTTTAACGAGAGTAACAGCAAAAGTTTATGGGATATATACATTTTTTAGCTATATTTTGGAGATAAACTCAATAAATATTTTGAACGAACGACCCGAAGCATAGCAAAATTGCCAAATTTTTTGAAATTTTCTGGTAAAACTAATGCAAAAAATTTAGATCGGATCTTACGGTTGAGTCCTTCCTGTATGGGTCCACCAATGCCATGAGTTGAAGATCAACATGTCCATTCCTTTCCACGAGTTGCCACTGGTGATGGAGTCCAGTTTCAGGACCCGACCCACCTTCTCGTTAACGATATCCACAAGATAGGTTGTCCGGTACAGCAACAAGTTAACTCCGTAGTCCTGTAATAAAACAAATCAAGTGCTGCAGTCAGAATCATTATAATGCAGTCCTCAGGCCTCATAGAGTCTATAGTGAGTGGTTGCTCACTCTGTCTATGGTGACCCGACCGGAGCTTCTCACTTATTAAGTGGTTCATTTTTTAGCCTTGCGCAATCTTGCAAGCTGCCCTTATTTGATCTACCGTACCTTCGTTTCTAATTTGGCGCCTCAAACATATTTAATAATACAAATTTTTTGAAGGTATTTTTAAGATAGTTATGACTATTTTGAAAGTATATCGACAATAACAATATAAGACTTGGTCAGTAGTCTTGCCAACTCCAGAGGATCACTCAAGTAATTTTATGCCTAGACTTTTTTGGTGCCCAGTTCGTGTGGAGTGGGTCATATATGCCCATCACTTCGCCCAATTTCTCTAAGAAATTTGGACTCAAACACCCGGGTCACCATGATGGGGAAAAAGGAAAAAAAAAACAACAAGAAGAAGAAATTAGAACTTAATAGATGTATTAAAGAGCAAAAGTCTAACTTGGCAAGATTGTGCTTCAAGATAATTATGTTTTTGCTCTAACTTGGATACTATAAGAGTAGTGTTTGCCTGCCATCGACAAAAGGTGCTACTACTACTACTACCAAGGAACAGGTTCAAGATTTGGGACAAGGAAACATAGCAGTAGTAGAGAAGGCCAACCAGTGATTAATACAAGCACGAGTAAACAGTATTTTCAACCACTGACCAATCGGACCAAACCCCCAATCCCCAACCCCCTCTCTACGACACCCCTTCGAGTCAACATCCACAAGAAAGTTGGGGGCAAGTGCAAGCAAAGGGTGGTCCATAACTAGACTTGCGATGCCGTAATCAGTTTGTGTAAGCTTGGATTCCATAAACCGTAGGCCCTTGGCGTTCTGTGGGCAAGTAGGTTGTCCCCCCCACTTATCAGGGAGGTGGTCCAACTTCACCACTCATCCCCCATCACAAGCTATCGCTGATGGGATGGGATTTACGAGCGAGGCCTGTTAGTCATTATAGTTTGGAGAAAACTTAGCTACTACTTGGTGCCACCAGAAGCGACCAGACCCATATGGATTCTTCTTTCATGTGACTGGTTTTGAGTTCAAAGGTGTAGAATTTAATCAACTGCATACGTTGTTTCTCGATTCTAAGCTCTCAGTTTGGCATCAAAGGGTTTGAAATGGTCAACGTCATCCTTGGTTTAGGATATTTTTGGATCGGTATTGCAAAAGGAAAAATTGCAAGGTTGATATTGAGGGCCTCCAATTGGGAAAAAAGGGAGGCTCTCACAATTGAGGCATCAAAGTATTGGCATATGAACAAACCAGAGGAGCTTGGTCTGGTCATTATCAGTTCTTCTTTCACCCAAAATGATAATAGATGCCAAAGTATTTTTCTAAGATGAAAATTCAAAGATGGTTACCTATGCAATTATCGCTTTGATTATGATTACGTCCACAATCATGGCCATATATATACACCTCAATTTCTTGCCTAATTTCGCAATCACATTGTCTAGACTTTGTGATCATCTTGTTTGTTGCTTTAATTCCAAAACTCTAAGCACTTCACTAGTATTAGTTAAATGGGTCCTTTTGCATATAATTCCAACAAGAAGAAGATAATGCTCACAAGTGCCTATTAGGAAAAACTCTACTTGAGGCTGCATGAAGACCAATCAACTTGATATATGTCAGTTCTGGAAAGTGACAATAAATCATAGAACATTGAAAAGAGGAAAAAGCTCCTTTTTTAAAATAAAGAAAAGTGGAAGTTAAGTTGATTGAACAAAATGTTTAAGCTACTGGATAAGGTTAAATTTTTATCGAAGGAATTCAGTATCAATATTTATAGTAGACCAGTGCTGGAGGAAGATGAGCATGGATAAAGCTTACCATAAGGCTAAAGTATTACCCATATACCCTCTTTGCAGGAATTTGAATATCTCATGCTCCGACTAACAAGTTGAAGAACTTTACCTCTCAAAAGCTAGAGAGAGAAAAGGACAAGGCATGCATGCACCAAACCAAGCAATCATTTTTGCTAGTTTAATATATAACAAGTAGTTGAAGAGAATATGGAGTTGTTGAAAGTGAACACAACCAATTACCTTACCTCAAATATAACCTGACTCAGCGCACCATTCTTTATGACTGTTGTCTTTGCGTTTGGCACCCAAGAATGAATCATACAGCTCAAGGATTGCCACATGTTGAAACTCAGTGAGTCACCCACAAACATGATCTTCTTCCCCCTCCACTTCTCCAAAAATTGCAGCCCATTAAAGCTGCAGCGGTAGAGCTTCAACCCATGTTAAAAGGGAGAAAAAACGACTGTGTACAGTGGGTAATTTGCATGTATACAAAAGTAAGTGTGGACTTGTACCTTGGGAGGGCACAGGAGAAGGGCTGCCACCTATATTGCTGGTACGATTTATCGGGTCTACCGTACTTCTGGCAGTTGAATTCTGGATCTATGAAGGGACACTTTGAAGAGTCATAGAGGGGATATGAAGCATCGTAAACCCATTTGCCTTGGAAATAATTGCAGCCACTGGCAAGCTCTCTTGCTCTGGAGCTGCTAGCATTTTGGTACTGCTCGGCTTTTATTTGGTGTGAAAGCAAAAATAGCGAGAAGAACACGGCCTTGAACAGAAAACCCATCTCGGATTTCGATCCAGAAATTTTGAAGTAAAAGTACTAGGTGTAAAGAAAAAGTTGTCTGAAAAATGACTTTGTATACTGTGTTGTAGCAGTAGTACTACTACTGCTATATAT
This sequence comes from Escallonia herrerae, assembly GCA_033070095.1. NCBI lineage: Eukaryota > Viridiplantae > Streptophyta > Magnoliopsida > Escalloniales > Escalloniaceae > Escallonia > Escallonia herrerae. The sequence continues at coordinate 531,982 of JAVXUP010000234.1, read as the reverse complement.
AGTGGGAAGAGGGAGAGAGAGGAGCTTGGATGCAGCACATGATATGTGCCGCAGATTCTACTTGTATATAAATGATGGCTTTATGGCCAAAGTTAATATTGCATGTAGTACAACTACTACTTGTTACAATAAGAAAAGGAAAGAAAATTATGGACCGTATGCTTGTTGGATCCAAAAGCTATTTGGACTAAATTTCAAATAAAGTCTCATTTTTGCCATTATAGTTGGATACATACTTCCTAATAATGACACTATCAAAATATTAGTAATCATTAAAGTTTCATATAACGCCCCAGTTACCTTAATGTGCAATTCATTTAAATAATAAGAAACTTTCATGACAAATTTTATCTTACGGTTCAAAAAGTAAAAAGAGAATAATGTTGTCTGGATTATGAACAAAAGTACTACAAATAGAATCGTCGAGACCGATAGGTTTAGATAGCCTTATCGTGCAATTCATTTGTGCAAGGCAAGCTCATCTTAATGTTTCTCTAACAAAAGTCTGTGCACATGCTCGTACATAGCTGTCACTACGAACACGAAATTGGACATGATAATAGTTCAGTCCATATTTGGTATTTAGGTTACTATGTTAGGTAGGCCTTGGCCTTGGCCTTGTCCGAATTCTGAAGCGCAAAAGTGAAAGATCTCATCCGGCGTACCACTCTTTTAGTGACCGGTGTTTCATATCGCAGTTGCTATTGGCTGTATGTCTTCTTTTTCACATGCCCTAACTCCTCCTTTAGGATAAAGAAAAATAGCACCCGTGTGGGGGCAAAGGGAGGGAGTAGGTTCTCTTATTTTTATGTTAAAACCTTTTCCTTTCTCTTTTCTGTTGTCGCAAACGTACCTTCGAAGTTGAATGAAAGGTGTACACTGTTTTGAAAGAAGGTGTACCCTGTTCAGACTTTTAGAATTATAGAATAGAATTACTAGCCAGAGTTTTAATGACTAGCAGTGGTTATAGCAAAGTACCATATAATTTTACTTGAAAATCTTTTTTTTTTTTTGAAAATCAAAAGAGCTTTTATTTATTTAAACATTCGGTTGAGTCACATACATGAGGTAATTCTCCTACTAACATCATTTTTCAAAAGGTTGGATAATAAGATCGACTCATAATTTTATATAAGAAATATTGTTCCTGATGACCAGCCTGTTTTGACATTTGATCTACGCAAAAATTTGTTTTCCTGAAATCATGGGGAACCCAAACATGCCAGCTCCGTCTAAGGAGTGCCCTATAATCAAAAACAGAAATTTCAGTTAGTGGTGTGGGTGGAGTATCAGTTTTGAGTAAGTGTACGACACTTATGTCATCGATCTCGAGTAAGACTTGTATGTTGTTTATGTTCTATGCGAGCCGAAGTCCATCCTGAATCACCGACCATTCAACTGTATGCCCATCAAGTGAATTCAACCTTATAGAGCATCCTGTAATCCATTTTCCGTTGTTGTCCCGTAACATTGCTGCTAATCATGACCGTCTAGTTGGCAGATGTGCACTGCCATCCGTATTTAACTTGATCCAGTTCTCAGGCAGGGAAATCCATCTGAGGTACTTAACACTTTTGGTTGGCTGGTGTGTCTCCTGTAGTTGATGAAAAACAAAGTCTTAAGTTTGCGCTTTTGCCTCCCTGATGATGTCATGGGTGGGAGGGAAGCTTGTTTGAAAGAGAGTTAGCTTGTTGCGGTGTTTCCCTATGACAGCTAATTGGAATACAAGCAAGGCAGGCCAAGCTTATAGCGTGAAGTTTGCACCATGTTTAAGGTAAGTCGGGGGTGCATATCGACTCTATATGAGGATGGGCCTCCCAATTCTCCCATTTGGTGTACACGTTAGGACATTTTCAAAGGCAGTGGTCGACAGTTTAGTTGCCCACAACCATGGGGGCAATATCAGTGAGCCAATGGAGTTTAGTCTGGACCGGAAATGCTTTGTGTATACATTTCCAAATAAAGCTTTGGATTCTGGGAGGACATACCAATTTCCATATCCATGTCCACTATCTTTGCAATTTTCATCAGTAGGGGAATATTGTATGCCTACTGAACCGTGTAGTCGCCTTTGTCAAAAGGCCACAAAAGCGTATCCGGGGGGTCATGATATAACGGTAAAGTTATCGTAAGGATCTGCTTGACTATTTAAATGGGGAAAAAAGACCAAAGATTGTGGGTATCGCATTTAGGTTTTTAATGACATATTTCACCCATAATATATCCGAGTGCACTGGAAGGGGCCCTATATAGGAGTTTCAGATAGCTCCATCATAAGTGAGCAGCAACCTCACCATGGGCCGGATTAATTTTTTTTCTAGAATACAGATCCGTAGTCCACAGATGCCAAACCATATTCATAAATAGGGGTGAACATCAAACCGATAAAACCGATCCGAACCGTTCAAACCGATAGAACCGAACCGATCGAATCCGAACCGTTGATGAGTTTGAACGGTTTGGATTGAGATTTTCAAACCGAGGCCGGTTCGGTTCGATTCACGGTTCAGGATTTCCAAACCGTCGTTAAACCGAACCGAACCGAGGTTATATAATTATTAAAAAATATATTTATACCTTACCCTGGTTAACTTAATAATCAAGGTAGAGTAACGGCTCACCCTAAGGCTAACTCCTTCATATTTGACTTCAGTGTTTAGCCACCCCTCTTTCCTTTCCAATTTCCATGGCTACTTTGGTCTTCGATCTCTTCCAATCAGATTTGACTTCAGTGTTCAGCCACCCCTCTTTCCTTTCCAATTTCCATGGCTACTTTGGTCTTCAATCTCTTCCAATCTTCTTCTTCAGAGACAAAAAACCCACAAATAATACTTCCAATCTTCTTCTTTAGAGACAAAAAACCCACAAATAATACAAATTGCAGACCACAGAAGATGGAACCAAACCAATCGGCACTCAAGATTCAGTTATCCGTAGTTTTACGCTTTTCTTCCTAGCTTGCGGCCTCGCGCCTTCTCTCTCTCTATTTGTTGCATCTGACTTAGCCATGGAAGATTAAGGGTCACCGCAGTCGAGTTTTCTTGGATTGAAGTAGAGTTTTCTCACTCTATTTCCCAAATTGCAATTGGGTTTTCTCGGATTGAAGTGTTGTCTTCGGCTTCTGAACAGTGAGCAGGTGAGTTCAATTTTGATTTCAATCTTTTAGCTTTTACCCATTTCGATTTTGATTTTTAAATTTCAATTTTAGCTCCTAATTTCAATTTTAAAAATTTTAGCCTCTAGAGACATAAGATAGATCATTAAACTGAGCTTCTTATATTCTGTTGGTATTCGCATAAATGGAACAACTCTTCTAATTCTAATCTATTGGGTCTTCCAACTATTGCATCATTTATATTATAGCTCCTGTAGTGTAAAGTATAAACACGGTAAAGTGTAAACATGATAAAATTCAAGAACGATAATATACAACTCATGTTAAAATACAATTCATGTTAGATATTAAGATTTATCCAGTAGTCTGTATTTTGTAGTAGATTCAAGAATGATAAGATACAATTCATGTTAGATATTAAGATTTAAGATTGGGGAAATTAGCTTTGGAATTTTGACATGAACCTATCCGAACCATTCAATTTGAACCGTTTGAACCGTTCAAACCGAGGTGTCTTGGTTCGGTTCGGTTTAAGAATTTATGAACCGAGGTCTATTGGTTCGGTTTGCGGTTTGACCCCCAAACCGAATCATGCTCACCCCTATTCATAAACATGGCTTGATTTGTGGCAGAAGTTGTACGGAGATTCAAGCCCCAACATCCTTCAGACATGTGATAGCGTGCCAATTTAAATCATACCATTTTTGATTAGTTTCAGTGTGACCCGAGAAAGTACGCTAAGTTGGTCAGTTTGGCTGGCAGTTGTGTCAGGCAGGGAGTGCACTTACATTGAGTAAATATGAATGGAGTTTAGAACCAGTTTTACTAAAGTAGTGAGGTCAGCAAAGATTATGGCTTTTATTTTCTAGGATGCCAGTTTGTTTGTGGTTTGATCAACAAGGTACAAAAAATCTACCTTAGTTACCCTGCTGTGCGCAAGCAAAATACCTGGGTTGTTATCAAATTTGTCCGTCATTGGAAGCTCAGAAGTCTGCTGAAAAAGGAAAGAATATCTTTTGGCGTGTTTTTGGAAAACATAACTTTGGATTTAGTTAGATTTATACCGAGACATGCTTGAGTGCTAAAAGCATTAAGAATATTTGCACAATTGACTTTTGCAGCGTAGCCAAAGAAGAGAATATCATCCGCAAACATCAGATGCGAAATTTTTAGTCCCGAACGAGCCACTTTAATAGGGTGAAAGCTCTTAATTCTTCAGCCCAATTTAGATGGATAGAAAGTTTGTCCAGACATAAAATGAAGAGATCAGGAAACCTATTTTTTTGGAGAATGTTGAAGAGGAACCACCAGTTGATGTCGTCATAGGATTTTTCTAAGTCTATTTTAGCCATGAAAAGCTCTCCTTTTTTCTTTTTAATTTTATGAAGTAGTTATTTTGCAATGATAATGTTATCAGCGACTCGTCTCCCACAAATGAAAATGGTCTGGTTAAGGTGAATAACAATGTAAATAATCAGGCACAGTTGATTGACAAAAATTCTTGACACCAATTTATAACTCATATTACATGGACTTATGGGACGAAAGTGGTGCTCTCAGGATGAAGAATTTTAGGGATTAGTGAAATATGGGTTTTCTTGAGGTTAACTAGAATTTTTGCTTCGACGAAACAATTCTTGGTGAGATCACTTGTATGATGTCCAAAAATGTCCCAATGTTTCTGGGACACTTCAGGTTGATAGCCATTAGGCCCTGGAGCTTTAGTGGGCCCTATTTCCAAAAGTATAATTTTGATTTCCGTGTCAGAAGGGGTCTCCTCAAGGTAAGCACAATCACTTTTAAAGCGGTAGTCAATAGGTATATCCCATGTTTTTTGAACAAGTTCCTTATCTCAGTGGGATCAGAAGTCCATTTTTTATTTGTGTTTCTAATTGTATCATCTCTATTTCGATGGCGGTGGTTTAGGGTAGTCATGTATAAAAAAGTGGGCATTTCGATCATCGTTGCAAGCCCAATTTATTTTAGCACGAAGATTCCAATAATTATATTCTTGTGCTACAAGCGGAGTTTTTCTTGGAGCTCCGCTTCAAGATTATTGAGGAATTAGAGATAATTGATGAGCAAGGCTCTTCTGAATATCGGCCAACCGAGCAAGCATTTGATTTTTTGTTTCTTGTTTAAAGATGCTTCTGAAAGTATATTTTTTTCGGTCTTGGAGGATTTTGGTAAGACACTCAACTTTGTAGTTGAAAGTATTTGTTCCGGTGTAATATGAAGTGCAGGATTGAGAAATTGTTGATTTAACAACAGAGTGAGTGAAGCAAGCCGTTTCAAAATGGAATAGGTAGCATATGTTATTTCTACTTTTGACGCTCTAGTCCTAAGATGAATAAGGTTATGGTAAGAGTGTGTTTTTTGCACATGGAACACATGCTTGTGGGGGGAAAGCTCCAGCCATATTCCGTAGCCATGGCCGGGTCAAGACGCTCAAGAACGAGATTAGGGTAGTATACGTCTCTTTGTCCATGTGAAAGATTGTCCCTAAAAGCCTAGATCTAACAACTTAATGCTATCCATGAAGTCATTAAAAGCCCTGGCCTGTTGATGGTGAAAAGTTTGCCCCCTTTTTTTTTATTAGGTTGTAATTTCGTTTAAATCACCAATGAGCAGCCATGGAAGGTTGTTTGTTCTTTTTAAGTTTTTCAGATCATTCCACAAAGTTTCACAAAGATAATTTATGGGAGATGCATACACTCCATATAATAGCCAAGGTGGAGTAGAACGTACCTGAACTACAATGTGAATTGCTTGTGGTGACTCATGAACGACATCAATGTTGATCTTGTGAGGGTACCACAATAGCTATATTTCTCCAAGATATATGTTGCCATCGAAGCGGTGGTTGCGCTCAAAGCCCAGAGAGTTGGCTACTTGTTAAGCAGTTGCCGCAGTGACTTTGGTTTCCAATAGTATCAATGCCTCCAGTTCATGCTCTAGATAAGATCACGAGCATACAGGTCAAAGCGAATGTTTCTCACTCTATTACAATTCCAAGCAATGCAGTTCAGGGTTTAGGAATTGACGATTTTCATAATGCATGGTTCACGTAAAAGGCTAGAGATTAAACTTCGTCCATATTGGCCACACATACTGCTCCTCTAATTTTAGCCTGATTTTCTGAGCTTGAATGCAGTAACTCAGGCTGCCCACCACGGGCTCGATGGAGTACATGGCAGTAACGACTATTGGTGGCATGAGATGGGAGAAAAGGATGTTTGTTTGTGACTCTTGACTTGCAGTTAGCCACCAGTCTAGATCGTCGAGTGCTAGATATTTGGTTATCATGGTTGGTCAGGGAAAGAATGGTCCAAGTGTTTGACCTCTATCGAAATTGGTTGTGGTTATGGGCATGGTGTCTAAAATGAAAGGTACTATTGAAAGACTCCATGTTATGGGAGAATTTTGCCCAGAGAGAATCAGAGAGGGGACCGTGTGGATGATGGTATCGATTGGGTCAGGTTCGACAGCGGTGGTTGTATGTTCAATTCAGCGATAAGTTGGTGGTAGGGAGTAGTTGCATTGTTGTAGGACGCGTTTGTGGGGGGTTCATGATTGGTGGTTGTGTCTATGGCAGGTTCCTTAGGATTGGCGATAGTGGATGGATAGAGATGGTGAGGAAAGACACCATTAGATTGATCTCCGATATGCGGCTGTGGCTGGCGATATGCGCTGGAGTCAGTGGGTGGTTCAATAGATAGGAGGCAGTCATCTTAAGGTTTCAAGGATTGTGGAGTGTGTGAGGTTGCTTCTTGGCTTCCTTGAGGTTGGTAGCTTGGTGTACATTTGAAAAGCGGTTGTGCAGGAGTTATCCTGGTAACATGGTTTTTTTGGTTGGTTTCCTCAAATATGTTTCATGGTTATGTATGTTGATCTCATTATATATAGAAGATGGATTCTGGGCAGCTGGTTTCAAAGGTGAGGGTATACAGTCGATGGTCTTAGGCATGGGGAGTTCTGGCGCTTTGCATAAACAGAGGGGTTTCTGTGTGTGTGTGTGTGTGTGTGTGTGTGTGTGTGTCTGTGTCTGTGTTGGGGGGGGGATAGTGGATTTGAGCAGTGCTGCTATAATTCCCTGAAGAAAATCTTGGATTTAGTTGCAAAGAAAGTTCCTTGCTAATTGATGGTATTGGCTGCGGGAAACTATGTGCTAGGGAGTTTTGTTTCCACGTGTTTGTTCCCTATTTTGGTGTTTTGACTTTAAGCGCAACTGGGGTAAAAAGGGGAGTTGTGTGAAACAATTTAGCCTTTTGAGTCTGTGTTTTTAAAGAATTTGTGTGGCTGAAATCTTCCAGATTTTCCTGCGTGATTTGGGGAGTTTCTCCATGTGAGTCCCCAAGGGAGAAAGCGGTTACCTCCTCACCGTGCATTTGAATAGATTTGGGTTGGAGAACCAAATAGTCAGTGGCGTGTGATTGCCGACTGTGTGGGGTGTGTAGTGTCCACCCGTGGTTTGATGCACCACGCCGGTGAGTAACAACCATCCAAGATCCAGCATGGTTTTCGTTCCTTCGTTCCCTAGGTGTACTCGCGGTTGGTAATGCAACAACATTTCAGCTTGCATCGCCAGCAGTGGTTGGTCGGTCAGTGGTGGAATTGATTATTGGCATTTATCGGTCCCATGACCGATTTGTTCGCATCTGCGGCACAGTATAGGTACGTTCTCATATTCAATATCGTGAAGATGTTTTTCAATTTGTACCTGTTTAACGAGCGACGTACTTGTGTCGATATGTACACAAACTCTTGTGTAATGACCTCTAGCGATAGATGTTATAGCGTCGATTTTTTTTATAGGAATTACTATTTTCTTGCCAACTAGAGTTAGGATTTTGTGCTCGAAGTATTCAATTGGTAAACTGTTAAGTCGAATCCATACCGCCAAGGATGATATTGATCACGAGCTTGGGTCAAAATTCGGTGTCCATCGTTGTACCGATAGGTTGTTTGTGCCCACGAACCAAGGGCCCTATTCAATTGCTTTTTGGTAACCAGTTTCAGAATCGAATTTGACTGCATGGTAGCTGATATAGCTAAAAATACGCCTCAAATCTACAAATGACATGTGGCAATTATGACACGTAGTCCAAACTAATTTATTGTTGATTAGGCACTTTCCATATCAGTCACTAGGCAGAATCCTAAAAGGATTCTAACTCTATCAGCTAAGATTGACATGTGATCCTCTAGGATCCTAATTCGATCCTGATTGGAGTTGTGCAAAACATAATTCTACTAGGGTTCTCCTTCCTATTACTATATAAAGGGGTCTAGGCCCTCAGGTATGGACGACTTCAACTTCACACACAATTACACATTGTGTTTTACTGCTTCTTCAGAGTTCTACATTGTTAGCCATCTCTGACTTAAGCATCGGAGCGTTCCCCCGCCAGAACCCTACCCGGCGGTCACTCCGTAGTCTCTTTTGCAGGCCTACTTTTTAGAGTGGTTCCCGATCCAGTTTTTAGTTGCAGCAGATTGGCGCCATCCATGAGACCATGACAGAGAACATGGCCAATCATTCTTCAACTAGCAACTCTTCACGCCTTCGTTCTCAAAAATGTCATAGCTCTCGACGACTCAGTCGTTCTCGAGACCAACGTTCAACGTCATCACGTCATCGTATCGGTTCTACAGAAGATGTCCATATTAATGTGACATCTACCACTCCCGAATCAGAGAACAGATCTCAGAGAAACCAATCTCTAATATCTACTCTGAAAAATGGTGACCTCTGTCATTGTTTGAATCGTCGACTGTTCAAAACACCCCATGCCAACATTACAAAAGAAATCCACGAACTGAAAAATGTCGTGAACACTCTTCAACGAAAGCTCAACATGGTGGTGGTTCCACTGTCCACTCACAATTCTCATCTTGGCCCCAGCGACCTTCGTCTCCGTCTCACCTTCAGATTAAGCTATGGCCGCAAATACAGGTCAGCAGTCTATCCAACTTTCGATCCCAAAGAGAAGAGTGGATAACACATGACCAGGAGTGGATCATGCTACCGTCATGATCATCAGTCAAAGACAGTACCAAATCTTCTCCCAAGCAGGTCACCAGAGCTGAGACCCCTCGAAGACCTATCCACAGAAAGAGGACGCCTGAGTTTTGTTCCAGAGAATTGGACTCGTGGAAGATTGTCCCTAGATATCATTCTCCTGAACGATCTCCCCCAAGGGAAGAATCTGGATATCCGTTATCTGAGGCCATCGAGAAGGCAAAGCTACCTCCCAATTTTCGAATGCCTCAATGTGACCTCTATGATGAAACTGGAGATCCAGGATAACATGTTTACCAGTTTGAAACAAACATGCTACTTCTCTAGGTCTCAGATGCTGTCATGTGTAGAGCCTTTCCTACCACCCTGAGGAAGGCTGCACATGCATGGTTCAAATCTCTACAACCGAGATCCATCTATTCGTTTGGCCAATTATCAGATCTCTTTCAAAAGCACTTTGTAAGCAGTCGCTCCCGAGGAAAAACTCAGCAAGTCTGCTTAACATTATGCAAGAGAAAAATGAGTCTTTGGCATGCTTTCTCGGACGATTCAATGCAGCCACTTTTGAAATGATAACTTAGACGAATCCGTGAAGTATACTGCCTTCCTTCGAGGCTTTCGACCAACATCCAAGTTTGTATTCTCTGTTAACAAAAGTCCTCTAGGTAATATGAAAGCCCTTCTCGAGAAGGCTAACAAATATATCCAAGCTGAAGAATACCTGGAGACACACAGAGGACGATGTGGAGAGGGGAGGGAAGAACAGAAGAAACGATCTCGAGAATTATCTCCCCAAGGCGGAAAGTCAACATAACATTCTAAACGAGACGAATCGCGTCCCAAAGACCCGTTTGCCTTGGAAAATTTGACACCCCTCAATGCCAAACCATCACAGATACTTCACGAGATCAAAGACAATAAAGCTCTCCAGTGACCAGATAAGATGAGATCTCTGCCGAATAAAAGGAACAAAGATTTATGGTGTCACTTTCACAACGATCATGGCCATACAACTGACAATTGCGGGTCACTTAAGCGAGCAATCGAAGCCCTTATCAAGCATGGCTAGTTGAGAAAGTTTGTAGCTCACAAAGAAGGACGATAACAGACGCCTCCGACCATGGAAGAAAGAGAAGATCGGGAAGAGAATGCGGGTACGATCAACACTATATCTGGGGGATTAGCCACAGGAGGTTCATCAGGACAGGCTCGAAACGTATACACCAGGGAAGTGTTCATTACGAGCCAACCCCCAAATAAGAAACAGAAGATTGTACCCATAGCTACGATCACCTTTTCAGACGAAGATTCAAAAGACTTAAAGACTCATCATGATGATCTATTAGTCATCATGATGAAGGCTGGGAACTTTGATGTAAAGCGAGTTTTGGTTGATATCGGGAATTCGGCATAAGTTTTATTTTACGATGCGTTCAAGAAGATGAACATTCTGACGGACTCTCTTGGAAAGATGGATACACAGTTGTATGGATTCTCCAACCATCCAGTTGCAGTCGAAGGTATTATCGCACTCCTAGTTGCGATCGGTACACCTCCGACACAAGCCAACTTCATGCTCGATTTTGTAATGGTAAAGGTCCCCTCCGCATATAACGCCATATTGGGACGACCAGCACTCAATCAGTTACAGGCTGTGGTATCAACTTACCACCTCAAGATGAAGTTCCTTACGGAACACGGGATTGGAGAGTTAATGCTACTTCGGGTCACGAACTGCTCAGTTTTATGGATGCATATTCTGTTATAACCAGATCATGATGCATGAATATGATGTCTCCAAAACTTCGTTCATCACGGAGAGAGGGCTGTACTGCTATAAAGTAATGCCCTTTGGACTCAAGATTGCCGGGGTAACTTACCAACACCTCATGAACATGATCTTTTGAGACTTGATCGGAAAGAATATGGAGGTCTATGTCGACGATATGCTCATCAAGAGTACAGAATCTGAATTCCACGTCAAATACTTGAAAGAGAGTTTCGACATCCTTCGAAAGTATAAAATAAAGCTGAACCCACTCAAATGCACTTTCAGAGTTTCATTAGGAAATTTTTTAGGGTTTATGGATTCCCAACGAGGAATTGAGGCAAACCCAGAAAAAATCAAAGCCATTCAAACCATGACGTCCCCAAAAACTATCAAACAAGTTCAAGAGTTAACAAGAAGGGTTGCAGCCTTGGGAAGGTTCATGGCTTAATCAGCTAAATGATGCTTGACATTCTTCAAAGCCATCAGAAAAGCAAAAAAAAAACATTTGGACGAACGATTGTCAGAAATCCTTCGAAGAACTCAAAACATACTTGAGTTCTCTGCCCTTACTTTCGAAACCACTTCCTGGAGAAGACTTATTTCTGTACCTCTTGGTAACAGAAGTCGCAGTCAGTGCTGTTTTAGTCAGAGAGGAGGATGGAATCCAGAAACCTATCTATTACGTCAGCAAAGTCTTACAAGATGTGAAGACAAGATATCCAAAGATCGACAAGATTTCACTAGCCCTTATCATATCAGCTAGGCGTCTACTACCGTATTTCCAGTCTCACACCATTGTCGTTCTAATAGACCAACCCCTTAGAAAGGTTTTACTGAGTCCCAAGGCATCAGGAAGATTGGTGAATTGGTCCGTCGAGTTGGGGGAATTCGATATCCAATATAAACCTCGCACTACAATTAAGGCTCAAGCCTTAACAAATTTCAGTGTCGAGTGTACATTACCTGAAGACCCCCCTCAGTTGGTGATTTATGAGGTTCTAGATCCTTGGAATCTTCATGTAGACGGTTCTTTAGCCGTTGGTAGCAGTGGAGCATGGATCATTCTCATCAGCCCAGAAGGTGTCATGGTTGAGTATGCCCTCCGTTTTGGATTCCAGGCCTCAAACAATGAAGCAGAATATGAGGCCCTTCTCAAAGGAATAAGGCTGGCACACGCTCTGAAGGTAGATTCACTGTCGATACATAGTGATTCTTTATTGGTGGCCAACCACATTTTAGGAAACTATGAGGTCAGAGACGAAAGAATGGCTCAATATCTCCATTTAGTCAAGACTTTGGCGATGAAGTTCAAAAACTTCACCATTCACCAAATTCCCCGAGATCAGAATACGCAAGCTGACACATTGTCGAGGCTGGCTTCAGCCAAAGTCACAGATGTCCAATGCTCAGTCTAACTTGAATCCCTCAAAGAACATAGTATCAGTTCCCAAACTAATGTTGGAGTGGTAGATCAAGAACCTTGTTGGATGGACATGATCATCAAATACTTGTCCATAGGCGAACTACCAAGTGAAAGACATGAGGCGAAGAACCTTCGTGTCAAAGCCGCTAGGTATGCATTAGTGGAAGGGGTTCTATACAAGAAATCCTTTAGCCCTCCTTACATCATATGCCTACGCCCATCAGAATCCTTATATGCATTACATGAGGTACACGAAGGGATATGTGGTCAACATCTTGGAGGAAGGACATTAGCTCAGAAAATCCTACAGCAAGGATATTATTGGCCTACGATGTTGAAAGACGCTATCGAATTCACACGAAGGTGCGACAAATGTCAAAAGTTTTCCCCAGTAACACATACACCTGTCGTTCCTTTGAATTCGGTTGTCTCTCCAATTTCTTTTGCAATATGGGGGATGGATCTACTAGGCCCTTTTCCCCTGGCGTCGAGACAACGACGATTCGTGATTGTGGCAATAGACTACTTCACCAAATGGACTGAAGCAGAATCTCTGACAACCATTACTTCAACCAAATGTCAAGATTTCTTTTGGAAAAATGTCATCTGCCATTTTGGAGTACGAAGAGCCTTTGTCGTTGATAATGGAAAATAGTTTGACAACAACAACTTTCGAACCTTTTGTACAAATCTTTCTATCGATTTGAGGTTCACTTCTGCGGCTCATCCACAATCCAATGGTAAGACTGAAAACATGAACCGTAGCATCTTACAAGGATTTAAGAAGAAGCTAGATGAAGCTAAAGGCACATGGGTTGATGAACTCCCCAAGGTGTTGTGGGCATACCAAACAACTCCACATTCGGTCACAGGAGAAATGCCTTTCTTACTCTGCTATGGAACATAAGCAATATTGCCAGTCAAGATAGGAGTTCCAACAATACGGGTCTTGCACTTCAAAGAAGTAAACAACGAAGTTGGACTCTTAGCAAATCTTGATTTAGTAGAAGAAGCTTCAACTTAAGCCCATGAAAGATCCATTGTTAGAAAACAACGAGTCACACGTTATGCAACACCCTCAACCTGGTGGCATCACCGTGCTGAGTTATCGATCATAATCACATTCAAAATCCTATGCTGAATACAGAGCAACTACATCCTCATACTCATATATCATTAATAGACGCTCTAAAATGCGTCCTTACAAAAATTTTCCTTGCAAACATACATTATACTGCAGCGGAAGACTTTCAAGTCTCTAAACAACATGAATATTTACAACCTAATATACGACTGTAGTCGTAGGATTCTTAACAACCGATCTCATGGCTCAATCTTTACCTCACACAACGCATCCACTTGCTTAACTTTTCTAAGTTGTTTATCTTCCCTTCTCTAGAGAGTTCTCTTTATAGCCTGCACAATACAACATAAGGAATGAGCACAAATCGCCCAGTAAAGACAACACGAGGAATATCGTGTACAACTGATTCAAAAGACTCGGAAGAATAATAATCATCTCAACGATAGAAATGAATCAAGAGTAGTCAATAAATTTCAGCATCAACATAACTTGTCAAATGATAATTTTTCTTTCGTTAGACTGAGAGGCTTTAAGGCACAACGGAAAAGCATTGCTGCCACCTCCTCATGGACTGGACTGGACTGGACTGGATTGGACTGACTGACTATGCAAGTGAACACTTAAACAGGAAATCAAAAAGATAAAAATCAACGAAATACAAATCATTGAAATCATTAACATCGAAAGAAAATCAAATGCAATGCAATTTAGACACGACAGACTAGACTCGACCAGACATGACTAGACTTGACTAGACATGACAGACTCGACTCGGGCACCCTACATCCTTTTTGCCAGTGATCATGTTTCACAGGCCATCCTCCTCATATTGATGTGTCATCTTATGGGATGTTCATCTCAGTCTCAAGTAAATAAAAGAGACATTGTCAATAAGTAGGGAACTCATTTAGAATGCTTTCCCTAATCACGTTACAGCCAAGCAACAAGATTTCATCAATGGGGAGGACTACGGGAAAATTTATTCTACCTTATGTCCTCAACAATACAGCTCAACAAGGAAATACCGGATCAAAAGATCGACCGGTGCTCAGACCTAATCAACAAGAGTTCAACGTGACATCATCAATATGGCGGAATTGGGAGAAGATTACCGTAAACCCTCAACAATGTTCTTACAGAAGAGAAATGTCGGTTATCAATAAGTACCGACATTTCACAACAACAACGCAATGATCTCTACAATATCATCATCAACGATAGGGCGGACTCGGGAGAAATTGCCACAAGTCCTCAATGGTGTTCTCAACGAGAAGAGATATTGGCTATCAATAACTGCCGACATCTCACAACAACCACACGATAAACCCTACACAACATCATCATCTACTTCAGGTATGCTAATCAAATCGAATCATAGCATACTAGGACACCCATCATCCTCACTAAATTCTATCAATAGGGCGGACTAAGGGAATTCTACCCTAAGTCCTCAACAGCACAATTCAAATATGCATATACCGGTCACAATGACTACCGGTGTCCAATCATAACGACAATAATCCAACAACACGTCATCAACATAGCATGCTAATCGAACAATGAATTGGCATATCAAACCGCATTGTCCTTACCTGATTGGCTTATAGCCGAAGCAACTCGCAATCTCTGATCGCACCGACCTGCATCACCTAGTCAAATCATACTCTGCTCATTAGACATCATTCAACATATATGCACTCCTTATTATATCCCTTCCCATTTAATCATTTATAGCGTCTTACGACAGTTTGCTAATCCGATCCAATTATTGGATCCTTAACCTAGCTTACCAACGCATTAGCAATAGCCACAATCTCATTATTTCAACATATTAATATCATTCCTCACTTCCCACCATTTTGACCGCTGAATTACGCGTGTTCCCAAAAATTTGACGTTAACACGACAAATTATCAAAATACCCCCTGATAGCTGCTACACCATCAACACCCCAAAATCACTTTAAAACTACTTTTTGGATGTACTACATCATTTATATACCAAATAGTCTCTCAGAAAATTTTAAAAGGAAAAATTACCAAAACACCCCCAACTTATGCAAAATACCCCTGGCAGCCATCGCCCCAACAAACATCTCAAAATAACTTTAAAATTTTTTTTTGGGTGTCTTAGACCCCTTCCAGAACTAAAAGTCATTCCAAAAATTTTATAAGAAAAATTACCAAAATCATCCCCCCCGGTTGAGCGGCAAATTACTAAAATGTCCCCGGGGGCTCACTATCCCCCCAACGCCCCCAAATCAGCTTCAAAACAACCTTTCAAGTGTTTTATAACTCTTTCCGAACTAAAATTCCTTTAAAAAAACTTTCTCAAAAAAATTACCAAAATACCCCCTCTTCGGGTGGCAAATTACCAAAATACCCCCTGAGGGTTCCCGGCATCAGAAAAATCTTTAAAGTGCTTGAAAATGCTATTTTAAGCCTCCTGAATTCATTCTTGAGCTAAAAAGTATTTTACAAAATTTTTGCCCAAAAATCCCGAACCAGTATCCAAACCGAGCGCTTAAAAGCCCATTCGGCCAAAAATAGCTAACAACTTTAGAATGACCCGAAGTCTTGAGAAATGGAACTTCTCGACATCCTAGAGTCCTCATAAATTTTTTGCGCAAAACCGCATTCGTTTGATATTTTAAATTTCACCGTAAAGTTCCAAATTTCTTGCATCCTTCTCTTTCCCCTTTTTCTTTCCTTCCTTCTTTCCCTCCCTTGTTTTGTTCTCTTCTTTCTTCCTGCTTTGCTCTGTTTCTCTTTCACGGCTACAGTACCCTTCTTCACTTTTGTTTATTTCTATTTTCCTCCCCCCAGATTTCTTTTCCTTTACTTTCATTTTTATTCATCAACTCCCTTAATTTATATTTAATTTATATGAGTCATCCGAGACTCTAGCTTGAGGTGGCCACATTATGATCACTTTCTCTCAAATTTTGACACCTAAGTGCAAACTATTCAAAATTGCACTTTAGCCCACAAAGTTTTTAAAATTACATTTTGACCCCTCGACTTTGAAAAATTATAGTTTGACCCCATAATCACCCTAACGCTTCATGTAGCCCCCTAACACCTCATTATCATCAAAAGGACGCTACTTAATAAAGATATGTATCACATTCATCATATTTTCTAAAATTACATTTTTGCCCCTTAACTTTCCAAAATTACATTTTTACTTTCCAAAATTACATTTTAACCCCCAAAATCACACTAACCCCCTATTTAGCTCCCTAACACTTAATCATCACCAACATATTACTACTTAATAAACATAGCACCCCCTTAATTAATCAAACTTACGGTTAGATTAATTTCTGACATTTTCCAGGGTATCACACGTTATTACAATCAGAGAGTTCGATCCAAACAATTTAAAGAATGAGATTTGGTCTTGCAGAAGTTAAAGGTTTCGATCCAAAGGCAGTGACGAAAAGTTATCTCCAAATTGGGAAAGACCCTACCGTGTTATAAAGGTGCCCAAACCGGATGCCTACACACTGGGAACACTTCGGGAGACCCATCCCTCGTACTTGGAATGCTGAGAACGTGGGCAAATACTACCAGTAACGTCTTGCCCCAAGGCAAAACACTTCTTTTTCAGGGGGATAAGGGGCCCAGACCTTATCAAAACCTCAATCTCTTAAAAATTGTCTTTAGAAGATTTTTTCGAGGAAATGGGTTGTTAAGCAATCCAGTGTAAACTTTATCTTTTTGCTTGAACAATAAGTTATTTTCTAAGCATTTTTGTGAATTTAGACAAAACATTCTGTCCGAACAGAATGATGGCCGAACACTCTCCCCAAGCAGAATATCCACCGAACACTCTGCCTGAACAGAGCGCTAAACTTAGACAAAACATTCTGTCCAAACAGAATGATGGCTGAATACTCTGCCCGAGCAGAGTGTATAACTCTTGGTTTTTATAAAAATACAACGGTAGGCCAAACGGATTAACTGTAGATCTAAGTTCGTGAAGAAACAAAAGTTAATGGGGGCATCATCACTCCACCAAAGCTTTTGCTTCTTCGAAGTTTAGGCCGAGCGAGGGTGCTCGACTTCTTTGCCAACTCTTTAAGTGATGAATAAAGGGTTTGAGTCAAAGTAAAAATAAATGATATTGTGTGAATGGTAAAGATAAACCACGAGAAACACATAGTAAAGCAAAGTAGGAGTAACTCTTGTCTTCTTTGGAGCAGGGGGCAATTCGACACTCGGCTGCTTCTATTTCATCTTCCCCTTAGCTTTCTGCAGAACACCGTGAAAACCTCATTGCGGTGATTTTCCACTTTCACTTACCATTTTTGCAACAAATAAAGGAGTCAATACAGAAATAGACATTGAAATGAAGACTGAAACTAAAAACCTACATAAAGCACACCTAAGCGAATGCTCTCAGTAGAAATAGCAGGAGGAGGAGGAATCAAAGCTCCCACTAGAACAGGCTTGCGGGAATAATCCTCACCCACTCTAATTGTTGCTCTGATAGAGGTTCGTCAATTGAAAGCCCTCCTCGAAGTTTGATGTGGCTAAGTATATGCTTGAAAGGTTGTTAGGAGTGGGCTTGCCTAGGTTCTCAAAATCCTTACAGTAAGGATTGCAGTCTCTATCAAATGGAAGCTGCCCTTTGTATAGACGGCCCACAAAGAAGTATTTGGAGTGCAACCTTTATTCGATTTCTGTCCTCCCTTCAAAAGTCGTTGCCTACTATGAATATAATACCATCCCGGGCAGTTGGCGACTCCTTTGACAAAATAGATTTCAAAGAACACTCTCATAAAATCTATTGTGTCTGGTTTGTAGCCTGAATTCTAAACCAAATATATAAGCCTGACAAACTTCCTCCAGCCATTTGGAACAAGCTGCCCGGGAGCCATGTGATAATGCTCGAAAAAATGAAGAGCAAAAGGGTGAAGAGGAAGCCTATACCCAGACTTCACCTGCTCTTCATAGATCCCAGTGTCAAACTTGGTTCCATAATTAGCTGGTTCTTGCAAACCAGGAAGACGAGCATACCAACCTTTTGGAAGAGGATATTCCCGAATCAACTCCAACAAATCTTCGGTGAACATCTTACTTGACTTCTCATCCGCAGTATACTAAGGCTTAGAATTAGCCTTATCCTCGGCTTGATCCTTCACATCTCCTAAGTTGAAGATGAACTACTACTCACGACTATATTCTCTTTGGAGGACGTTGAAGTTTCCGGCATGTTTTCTATTGCTAACTTAGGAAACTTAAAGTGCTGAACAAAAAGAGGAGAGGAAGAGAGACTTACTTGAAGAGAGGGATGCGTCCAAATGATTTGAATGGGGTAAAAATGAAGAGGAGATCTCTTTTTATAGAGGAAACTCCAAATAACCGTCTCTTGCGATACCCGACTGTTCATCTACCCCTTACGTGTCACCACCTAAGAGAAGAGAAGTTTAAAACTTTGAAAATTTCCCCCTCAAAGGCATTAATGGAAGCAAAAGGACACGTAGAAATGAACCGACAGGATTCAACTCGAGCATAATCTTTCCCAAGCACTCTGCCCGAGCTGAATGCCTCTTGGCCAAACATGATTCAGCCCAAGCAGAATCGTTCCCGAGCACTCTGCCCGAGTAGAATGCCCATTGGCCGAACATAATTTTTCCCGAGCAAACTTGTGTCGCAACACTCTGCCCAAGCAGAATGCCTCTTGGCCAAACACGATTTAGCCCGATCAGAATCGTTCCTGAGCACTTTGCCCTAGTAGAATGCTTCTTGGCCAAACACGATTCTGCCCGAGCAGAATCGTTCCCGAGCACTCTACCCAAGCATAATGCCTCTTTGCCGAACATGGTTCCGAGCGAGCAAAATCATGCCCGAGCACTCTGCCAGAGCAGACTGCCTCTTGGCCAAACACAATTATGCCCGAGCAAAATTGTGTCCGAACACTTTGCCTGAGCAGATCGCCCCTTGGCCGAACACCATTCTGCCTGAGCAGAATTATGCCCGAGCACTCTGCCCTAGCAGAATGCCCATTGGCCAAACACCATTCTGCCCAAGCAAAATTGTCCTCGAGTCGAATGCCCATTGGCAAAACGCAATTCTGCCCGAGCAGAATGCTCCTTGGCCAAGCATAATTCTACCCAAGCAGAATTATGCCTTAGCAAGATTCTGCCCAACCAGAATCGTGTCTGAACAGAACCTTGTCCGAGCAAAACTGTCTTTGGATATTTGAAATGTCATAAAAACAGATTCAATTCTATATATTTCACTATCACCAGTGGGAAAAAAGTGTGCTTCCACTCACTTTGTTAACGCTGGTAAAAGGAATGGGCATATGATATAGCTAAAAATACGCCCCCAATCTACAAACGACATGTGACAGTTATGACACATAGTCCGAACTAATTTATTGCTGATTAGGCACTTGTCATATCAGTCACCAGGCAGAATCCTAAAAGGACTCTAACTCTATCAGCTAAGATTGACATGTGGTTCTCTAGGATCCTAATTCGATCCTGATTGGAGTTGTGCAAAACATAATTCTACTAGGGTTCTCTTTCCTACTACTATATAAAGGGGTCTAGCCCCTCAGGTATGGACGACTTCAACTTCACACACAATTACACATTGTGTTTTACTGCTTCTTCAGAGTTCTATATTGTTAGCCATCTCTGACTTAAGCATTAATGCGTTTCCCGCCAAAACCCCACCCGGCGGTCACTCCGTGTTCTCTTTTGTAGGCCTACTTTCTGGAGTGGTTCGCGATCTAGTTTTTAGCTGCAACAGTAGACATTTGTGAGGTCAATGCTCATTAGTCGGGTTCTCGGGTTGTTTTGGGAGTAAAATGTGCCAATAACTTTGATGATAAGGGTTTATGCCAT
Organism: Escallonia herrerae; assembly: GCA_033070095.1. Classification (NCBI taxonomy): domain Eukaryota; kingdom Viridiplantae; phylum Streptophyta; class Magnoliopsida; order Escalloniales; family Escalloniaceae; genus Escallonia; species Escallonia herrerae. The sequence continues at coordinate 511,705 of JAVXUP010000234.1, read as the reverse complement.
GGTTGTCGGCGGGATGACAATTTTTGGTATGCTTATTTGTTGAGCATGTACATGTTCTGTTTCCTCTTCATCATCTTCACTGGGAGCTTTCTCTCCTAGCTCCATGTCGTTTGGTTGTGCCCAGTTTGACACATAATAGTATTGTTGAAAGATTTTGGGCTTGTTGTAGACTGTGGATGGGGTTCTCTCTTAGAGGAGGAGCAAAGGATGGTTTTATGAATTTGGTTATTGGAGGGGAGCATGACTCTGACACTTTCAAGGGAAGAACCCTATAAAGGAGATTAGTAATCAACTGCCAAAGAGGTGAGATACTTGAAAATCATGATTGTATTAAGTTTAATATATTTAGTTGGAGTGTTCAACAAAAAAATCTCTTTCATGCAAGAATTTTGCAAACTACTAGAGTTTTAAGAAAAAAATCCGTAGATGCTTTAGTATCACTGTACTTGCAAGTGAAAAAATGAGCTTTTCTTACGTGCTTAAACTTTTAAAAAATACTTATCCCAATATTGGTCCTTTAAGAGAACTCTGAAGAGTATATAAAAGAACGCTTATTGGTTTCTTAGGAACATTCACTTGAGTCTTGAACATGTGCGTATAAAGGAAGAAGGACAAGTGGGACAAATACGAATTTCTGAACATAGTTCTCGGCAAGTTATTTTTAAAGTAGAAATTAAAACAAAGGACTGAACTTCTTATACAACTATTTAATTTAGCTTAGGTTCACAGATTATCATATAGTTACGTCGGTCAGAAATGTCAATTATATGGAGAAGATGTGTTAGATATAGAAAAGGTAAGTAAAATGTGAATAAATGTAAGCTCTAACTTTAAAAAGGTATTTTAAGAGAAGAGACTTAACATGGTATTGCGGGGAAGGGGGGGGGGGGGGGGGATTCAGTCCTAATGCATTAACAAATTTGAGAGACGGTATTTCAATCAGCAAAATTAATCTTAATTTATATATATGTGTGTGTGCTTTTTCTTTAGCAAAAAGGACAGTAACGTCTTAGTCAAGTGACACAAAAACTTGATCTCATCTTAGTGTGTGCATGTGGCATTTTTCATTAAATCTATATCATATAAGTAAGAAGTCATACGATTATTATTTCTAATACATACCTAACGACTTTGGTGCTACTCGACTCATGCATTAACAAATTTGAGAGACGGTACTTCAACCAGCAGAACTAATCTTAATTTAAATTGTTGAAAGTGTGACGTCTGTCCTTTTTGCGTACCACCCCAATATCCTCTTCCTAATAACAAGGTTATCTTTACTGGCAACAAAAAACTAAAAAAATACACCCGTACATTTGTTTTTTTTATTTTTATTTTGTTTCTCTAATGTCTGTGGTTGCATATTCTGCTTTGAGAAGTTAGGAACCTTCCTCACTTTTGACTCATTTAGTAGTGAAGCTTCAAGAGGTGGAGTTTCATATCATACGGTTTAATGCTTTTGTTTGCTGATACCAGAGTTACACCAAAAGCTTATAAGCATTGCTAAACAAAGCAGCTAGTCGCATTTTTACACACAATTTTTTTTTATCAGCATTTTATAGTGTCATTGGAGTTTATCACTAACAATATTTAACGGAATTAATTGACACTGCGTTGTGGCCTCTTGCTACTAATCTACTTCACTAACATTTTGTCACTAAGATAATTTAGCAACGTTAATTGTCATCGAATTGTAGCTTCTTATTACAGACCTATTTGCAGCTAAAAAAAATTCTGCAGAGAAATTGAGCATTAAGGAAGGAGTATTTAATTGGTTTGTTATGTTAATAATTATCTTTTGAAAATTATATCTGTTAAGGACTTCTGACTTTAAAAACAAACATTAGCACAAGTTTTAGCATCTTCTCTCAATTTTCTTACCTTGAATTGAATAGTGATGCTTGTAACTATTATACCTTCAATACCTGAGCACTTCAAAAGCCATCCCCGTTTTTAAGTCTTAAAGCTTAGCATAAATTTCCATAAGTACATCAACTCTTGTAACAGACTCAATATATGAGACTTACAAGTACTCCTTGAACAAGACCATAATGGCTTTGGCTGTCACGGATATCAGAATAATATCAGAAAGAGAGAGTATCGCAAAAAGAGGGGCTATGGTGGAGGAACTGAAGATGGAAATAGGGAGGAAGCAAAGTGAAGCATCGTTATATTGGTAAGGAGTCTTCAAGCAGTTGAGGAAATTTTCATTTTGGATAACTTCTGATAAACAAATTCTACCAATCCGACCTCTCAGTACGTTAAACCAAATCTAATGGAATTCCATTGAATCCAAATACAAATCTACTTTTAAAGGTTACAAATACAATGACACACGAGACTACCAATGTGTTACAAAATTATTTACCGTTTTAATAGGATCGATTGCGTAACGCGTCACCCACCATTGGTATTATTGACTTTCTGTCACATGGCAGTTAATCTTTGTGATTAAAAATGCACCATACAAAGTTTCCTAATCAGAAGCTCTAGTCATGGGGTTGATACACGGAAAATGGCCGACAGCAAGTGGGTGATGCTACCCGACTTACCATCCTTCATGTGCTTCAGTATCACTAGATACTTTACAACCTTTTCTTTTATCCACACAGTCATGGTTCAGCCTTGTAAAAGTGAAGCACATCTATCCAGTCCTCCCACAAGTTGCCCCAAAGATGGCTGATTGTGAATTTGGAATTCACCCTGACCACCCTAATCTAAGATATTCTTTCTGCTTCCTTTATCCTAATTTTAGGGTCTGCTTTCTATATGTGGTATACCTTCCATGACTAAGCGATAAAACTGCAAAATAAATATTAATTTATGCACAAAAAGCTATTACCAAATTCGAAATGAAGGCCCGAATTAGAAATGTTGAAAAAAGTTTGTGTGGACGTCAATTGTGTCTCTACACGAAGGCCAATTTTTATATCAAATGTATCAATCTCTATAGACCCAACAATGACCTTGGGCACAGCTCCAGATTTAGATACTCCGTATTTTATAACGTAGGGGTTCAAAGCAGGTGGCTTCCTTTTAGAGTGCTCACGTATACATGAGTGAAGAAATAGGATTTTGCTTGATTAAGTTGCAAGCAAGATAATTTGGAGCTTCCTTCCATGGTTATATTATATATGTCACCATCATTATTCATTCCAACTTCCAAAAATTGAAAAGGCCAACCGGTAATGCTTAGGCAGCGTCAATAACACTTCCAATTTTGATTTTCTATTTTAAAAAATAAAATAAAAATTCAAATCAGTTTTATTTTATTTTTTTACAAAAATAATAAGTGTTTGATTGTTTTTATTTTGAGTTTTTTCTATTGCGTGTTTGATTATCCAGTTTTTATTTTGAGTTTTTTCTTTAGTAGTGGTTTGCGGTGGCAGTGATGGGCCGTGGCGGTGGCCGACGGTGTTGATGGCCAACCACCGACGGTGGCAGGTGGTGGATGTCGGCCGCCGCCGGTGGCTGGTAGCTGCCAGTCGTTGGTTGTGGCTACCGGCCACTGGAGAAGGAGGCTGCCGGCAGTCGTCGGCGGTGGGCAGTGGCGGTGGTCGGTGACTACCGGCAGTGGGAGGGTGGTGGTCTCAAAATAAAAATCAAAACTGAAAATCGAAAACTATTTTTTAGAGTTTTCAAAAACAGTCCTGTTTTAAAAACTGATTTTTAAAAATGAAGAAAAAAAACAAAAAAGTGTGTGCCAAACGCGTTTATTTTCTCCAGTTTACAAAATTAAAAAAAAACTAAAAAATAATTTTTACCAAACGGAGCCTTAGTTTGTTAGCCATATGAAGAGGCCTACCATTTAAAAGCATATACTCCGTCCGCTCATAAATTGATCGCTTTTACATTAAGAAAAATTTTGTAAGTACTTTTACATATTTATCATTTTTATACTTTTTTATTCTATTTTTTTCATATTAAACTCTCTATCAATTCATGTTCTCTCTCCTGACCCACCTTCTTACACTTTTTACTCTCTCCCTCTCCCTCTCCCTCCATATTTAACATTCTACCAATCAATTTTTTCTCTCTTGACCCACTCTCTTTCCCCTCTCTCTTTAAAGGAGAAAATAAAAAACACTCAATATATAACAAAAATTCTTAATATGCGTACAAAGTCAAATTGAGCAATTTATGCTAGACAAAAGAAGTAGTTGATACTTCTTGTCAAAAGAATAAGCGTCCAAAACCATCTCTAACACCATGTTTCCTAATCAGAAGGAGGAGAGAAAGGGCCAGGGAAGAGCTTTCTTCCGTCACAATGATGGCATTGTGTGGGTAAGTAGAGTGAGGTTGTTAATAATTGTCGGCTAATAGCTAAATTTTTTTGTAGCCCTTTCTTTTAGAGGTAGAGTTTATCTTTTTTTTTTCTAAGCCAATCTCATTAACAAACATTATTCACTACAACCTAAGGCAATACCCGAACGGATATCCCTAGAACAACAAAGACAACGCATCCAAATGGATGGTTTTGAAAAATGGCCCACATGGCCTTGAAGGGAAGCACAACAAACATAAGGGCTACCCGTATTTGGAGTTACCAAATTAAGGGTAGCCAGAGGAAGGAAGATGCAAAGAATTGCATCAGATCCCTATCTCCCACTGAAATAGGGGCGAGAGAGTTGGCTGGGATGGAGTGCTGAGGGAGCAGAAGAAGAGTATGCCATAGAGAGAGGAAGAGCAGGAAGAGGAGAACAGGGAGGGCCTCCCCTTCCATCCTCATAGCCATCATAGCTGAAGGAGAAAGGGGCGACGATAGGGATCTGGGTTTTGGTTGGTTGTATGGAGATGGCGCAGGGAGCGAGTCTGTATTTAGTCTTTCAACCTTAATTATAGAGGTAGAGTTCATCAGTTGTCTTTCGGTGATATTTTTTGCATGAGTACTTGAGAACTGTGATTATAGATACTGCCTCTTTCTTCTTTATTTCAAATTTTGTATCCTTTTTAGAACTGTTAAAAGTATACGTGTAATAGTGTAAGTGCAGAATCCCGCATTAATTAAGTGTGATAAGAAGAAATGGTTTATAAAAATTTAAGCATTTGGTCAAGTTGAGTTCCATCGTGAATATCTGGGCTTTTGTGTTAAAGCAGCTTGAGAGGCACACTAGATATGGTATAGAATAATTTTAGGAGAGAAAAGTCTCACTAGGAAAGAATAAGGCATGGTGATCCACGCACAATAAAAGAGTTGACGTTGTGCATCGCATGGATACAATTACCAGTTCACTTAAGAGTAAAGAGAAGAAAAAGGTCAAAAATGAAAATAGTGTAAACAAGCAAACGAAAGTGGTGATTCAAGTGCAAGAATCAGCTCGTAAATTTTATAAAATCACATGTGAGGAGGGGAAGGTGCACATTTGCCGCAGTGTGATCATAACGTACAAGGCAATTAGTAAAGTGAGCTCCTCACAAAACAACTTACCATCCGCATTAAAACGGCTCAAAGCATACCATTTATCTTCACCTGATCTCTTTATTTCATATGTATCATTTCAATAAATAAGTTTTTAGTGGCCAACTGCACCTCTCAACTCTCTCGTCCCCTCGCCCTCCAACTTCCTTTATTCAATAATGGTCGTCTCTCCAAATATGAAACTATTTCTACCATACTCCATTTTAAAGTTTTTTACTTTGAAATATGAATCAAAATTAGACCTAGCAAATGGTTCGACCCGCGCGGGTACGAGTATTACCCGGTCGGATCAGGGTATAAACGGGTCGGGTAATTTATACCCGGGTTTTCTCGGGTACAATTATCTGGGATCCGTACCCTACCCTGGAGGGTAGGGTATTATCCACGGGTCTTGGCCTTTTTTTTTTTGAATTCAAAACAGATTTTAACACACTTTTAAAAACAGTTTTTGCTGGTTATTTTGCTTATTTTATCAACACATTTCCTGTCTTTGATTGTTAATTTGTTATTGTAAAAATAATTTTCACTTTGGTTATTTAATGTTATGACACATAAAAGTGATAAAATATTAAAACTCATAATATCCTACATTCCTACTTAGTTACTTACTACTAATTACTTACTAGTTACTAGCATACTAATTGTTAAATACCATATGAACAAATTCAAGCATCTAACTCCATTCCCAAATCCCCGCCCATAATCCAAAAACTTTAAACAACAATTACATCATCATATCACAATATCACATGCATAAATTCATTGAAATTAAAGTCTTCAATTCCATCGTCGTCAACTAAAACTTCAAGTCTTCAAATCTCCATTAAGCTTCTTGCATCCAAGTCCAACGAACCATCCATATTTGCATTGATAGGCAAAGATACCTCAAGGTCACTATCGTCCGGCTCATCACCTAAATTTAAGCAAATATGACTAGACTAAATCCCAAAACATAAATATAAATTTCATATTCAAATGCTTTAAAAATAATAACTTACTTTGAATTGCATATCTATACAACCAACTACGTCCGCAAACCAAAGATTGGGCATTATCCGGAGTAAGTGAACTCTGAACTTTTGAAAGAACTTTTGCTCTAATACTAAAAGTTGATTCAGATGTAACAGTGGTAATTGGAATGCTCATAATGTCATGTGCCATATTAGAAAGAATAGTATACCTAGACCGATTGTCTTTCCAATACTCCAACACATCCAAATATGCATATTCCACGTGATCATATGTCGGCTCCTCCAAATAAAGATCCAATGAAATGGCATGACCACTCTGTTAGATTACACCCAATATTAGTCCATTAAATTAGTCTTCTGTGCACAAAAGAATGAAAAGATACAGGTATATACTATATACCGTATGGACTTTGGCGTATGCACAGATGACAGATCACAGATGTATGAAATGAAAGTGATACAACATTTGAGAGATCGACTAACCTTCCAGGTGGAGTTCCGTAGCGTACGGCGTGAACAGCGGCAGTGGACTGACGGAGGCTGACGGCGGTGGTCGATGGCGTGCTGCTACGGCTTGAACAGCGGCGGTCGACGCTGCTACGATAGTGGTCGGTCGGTCTGGATCTGCCGATATGGCGTCGCGCCGTCTTGTGAGTCGTGTGAGATGGGCTGGCGTCCGACGAGTTCACAATCTATCGCCGGCAGATCTGAGATGAGCTGACGGGACTAGGTGATTGATGAGTGATGACGGAGGGCTCTGTCGCCGACAGATGTGGTGTTGCCGTGTTGGCTTGCGACGGCGTGAGAACTGAGAGTCTGAGAGTGAGAAACGAATTTAGGGCACATATTTTTCCCTTATATACTTAAAAAATAACAGGTAATTTCGGGTTACCCGAATCTACCCGAAAATTATGGGTCGGTTCGGGTCAGCTTTTGCGGGTAGTAAAATGCTACCCATACTCGGGATTTTGGACCGGGTACGGTTCGGATAACGGGTACAGACGTCAATTTGCCAGGTCTAATCAGAATATATTATTCAGAGAAAGGGACAATTTGACGATGGATGCTGACCACCATATCTTCTCACGCTGACACACGGGTCAAGCCGGCTTCTGGAGTTCGGTTTCAGTGTTTACCAGACTCGCCTAAATGCTTGCATTAACTACAAAGCTGACCCTATATTTGATTCATATATGCACCCTATGGAAACAATTATTGTACAAATAAATGATAAGGATGTTGACTTTTGATTAGTATAGCTAACATGTATTCAATCTTAAAGACAAAAACTATGACTTCTTTTTTAATCAAGAGATTAGTTATTGATCGAGTATCTTATATGATGTGGAGCCTCTCATTTGTTGTGGGTGGTCACTACAAGAACATGGATGACCCAATATTGGAGTTCGTACTGGCTGTTTGTTGAATCATCTCTTTGTGATTTATGGGTCTCGGAATCATCATAGTGAAGGCACAGTCGCACTTGGGCGGCTTTGGAATATGCATATTTCCCAACGTAGCTGTCTTAGTCCCGTGTGAGAATGTGACCCATGAGTAGGGCTCCATCAGTTAGGTCCCCTCTGTTTGGCCTTACCTAGGTGTTAAATTTCGCACTGCATGACCAAGTGCGGAAGCGGAGTTGAGAGCCAGAGTGCCAATGTATCACATGGAGTAAGTGATCTGAATATAAAGATTATGATTTTTGCACGATCAATGTTTACTTTGATCCTTCTATCATTTTTGTTGGAGAAATATTGCGTTTTTCATATGATGGTCTATTTTTTCGGCAAGATTGAACAATTAATATTAGTAAATTACTGTCCGGCAACTTAGCGAGCTTCTTTATGTACCCAAGGGATAGAGTTCCCCTTCTTTCATAAATAGGGAGATATATGTTACCTTTAATACTGATGGGGGCATAATGAGGCATGAATACGTGGCACCTCGCCATTCGTCAAAAATTTTGACCATTTCTTTGTCCATTTCGCATATAATCTCAAGCTCGCAAGCAAGTATGGTACGTTCTTTTCTTAGTCCCTGACCTTTAAGAAACGTATTCTCAATACACCGTGCCGCAACTACAATTCAGGCCATTATTAGAATCATATCATATACATTATTTGCCGCTGCCTTGTAACAAATGTTATCTAGCACTAAAAATTTTGCTTTGACAACCTTGCTTTTTGGTGAATTATCATTGATGACAATTCTGAGCACTTTCAACACCAAATGCAGCCGCTAATATTATACTGCAAAAACATTATGCTTTTCAAGTAAAATTATAAAATAAAAATAAAAATAACACTTGGCCGCAATGTTAGACCACGTTTTTCTTTTTCGATGATATACAAAAGTTGGCATACTCATTCCAACTATTCTGTTTTATAAAGTTTTCGCACCATAGCTGTAAACCACTGTCTTCTTGGTCGAATTAATTCCCTCACGATTGTCTAGTAATGGTGTGCCTCAATTCAAAACTCAACAGCCCTGATCATTTTAACTTAAGGAGAATAAATAAAAAATGTTTCAATCACTACATTGTCAATGGTAGTAGGTACTGATATTTTTCTTTTTTGGATAAAAATTAAGAATTTTATTGACAAGATAGACTTTGACGTAACACACATTTGAGTCTCTATGACTATAAACAATAAGAAAATTACATCCAGAACAACTCAAATAATAACGTCTTATAAACTCACTTTGTTTAGTTGTGTCATACTTTGGAATATTATGCACTTGTTTTTCTGAGAATCTCCATTTCTATGCTCCATTATAGTATCTTTTTTGTAGTTAAATTTTTGTATATATAATCATTAATGCACATTTCAACAGTGTAAAGATGGTGAATGCTCTTTATAATCGCCAAAAAAATATTAATCACATTATGCCAGATTACCAACCTCATAATAGGCTGTTTGGCTCTATTCACCTAATCTTTCAAGAAAGAATGAGCACGTAAGTGTAGTTGTAGCCGAATGATTATGGGTTAGATGAACAAGCTGTAATCTGCACGCGACAACGACAACGCCGGCAGGCATTAGGTTTAGCAAAGCGATTGGCAAATCTCAAACCCACTTTTAGCACTTTGTACCAAGTGGATTGGTCGTCAACAAATCTTGTGCTTTAAGTCTGTTAGTTGTAATGGATTTTTTTGTCAGGCACACGGGACTTAAATTGAGTTGTTGAGGTCAATTTTATTTGTCACACTTTAAGCGCAGCACCCTGATCTTATTTCGTTGTGTCATTGTGTTTGCATCTAATATATATTTTCTCATTAATGACTTTATTTTAATTAAATAATGTTAAATGGCATTTTTCTGAAGGAGATAATTAAGAATTCATATCAGAAGTATTTTCTCATGGAGGAAACTAACATATGAATATTTATTCATACTGATAAGAGTTAAGTGTTGTTGATTACTTATTAGTGAATAGTTATTTTTAATTGCTAGTAGTTATTTTTTTTAAGGAGAGATGATCCGTTGACCGCATGGGCAAAAATGAGCTACGTTGCCCGCGCGATCTAGGCCATCCATCCTTTAAGGATGGACGGCCTAGATGTCTTTTTTTCCGCCACACTATGTGGCGGACGGACCTTTTGACCAAAATACTCCTTCTGCTCATCCGACACACAGTGTAGCGGATTACTTTTTACTGACATACTGTCACATCTTGTCCCCCATTCCATCCGCCAGACAGTGTGGCGGATGAAAGTTGTTCTTATCCATACCGTCCGCTACATTGTTAGAAACGTCCGCTACATTGTGTAGCGAATGGTACATATAAAAGCGACAAACCCCTAATTTCGAAAGTTTTCTCCCTTCTTTCTTCGTCACAAACTTCCCAGCAGTGTTGGCAAGTAGATTTGCGCAATTTCTTTCCAAGAAGCCTTTTAATCGTCTAATTAATCTTGTAAGTTCATAAACCAATCATTTATTTGTTTATAATCTAGAGTTTGTGATGAGTATTGCGTATTATGCAGGTTTTTATTATATAAATAGATATATGCATGATTTTAATTATGTATTATGCATGCACTAGCATTGATATTTTCTAGATATGTGTGTGTGTGTGTGTGTGTGTGTTGGTGCTAGCGTTGATAATTTATGAGCTTTTGATAAAAACTTTCAAACTTGACGTTTTTCTACAATTTCAGTCACGAAAAATGGCATTTAACTCTGGACCAAAAGATTCCTCCGTATTATACGACCAAGAAAAGCATATTAGTACGTCTATCTGGAATGGACAAGTAAGATGCTTATTTTTTGGTTATTTTCTTATTCTTACGAACATTGAATACCTTTTGCTTTACTTAAATTGTGTTTATTAATTCATAGAAAAGAGCACCACTCAATATATTAGAACTAACTGAACAATTCAATAGCTGGCAATTGAACAAAATCCAAAAAAAGAAAAATGTTGCGTGAAATTAGGTTTGAGGTTTTTATGCATGGGAATATCTTTCAGCAAATTGACCGAAACTTAATAGGTGCTCTTGTTGAAATGTGGAGAAGTGAAACGAATACGTTTCACTTTCCTCTTAGAGAGATGACAATAACCTTAAAAGATGTAGGGTTCACTTTAGGGTTACTGGTGACGGGGGCGGTCGATAATTGCTTCTCCGTCTTCCGTATCAAATAAGAGAGCTGCTAGGGTTTTCTTTACTTCGATACCCGAGAGTGAATTTACCATTGGTGGGATAAAGTTGAGCTGGTTGCTAAAAAACTTTGGGGTTCTGCCGAAATACCACATGGAGGAAATGCTTGTGTTGCACACAAATACCTTCCTGTTGTGGGTTATGGGGACAATTCTATTCCTAATGACATCGAAGAATACGGTTAGTGCCAAATATTTAGCGTTGTTGGGTAACCTGCAAGAGGTTAGGGAGTATGCCTGGGTTCAGGAACTCTTGTGTACTTGTATCGAGCATTGCACAAGGCAACGAGGCATGACTCCAAAGCTATAAGTGCATGCCTCTCATTGTTGCAGGTATATCATATAACTCGTTGTAATTACGTTTTTGATATTTTTTTTATTAGTCGATGCATACTAAATTTTGATGACACGACCCTTATTACGTCTTTGTTCTCAGGTGTGGTCTTATGAACACATTACTACCAGCGCACCCAACCATAGGAAGTGAACCAATAATGTGTGGCCTCGATTGTGTGCTTGGGAGTACAGACGAAGGGAAAGCCACACCCAAGGAAAGATGATCCCCATCACAACATTACGTTCTATCAGATGGAGTTCGACTCGCTATCTCTGGGCCAAATATGTTGGGCGATGTACAAACATTTGAGGGGACGGGTAGCAGAGTCTTTCATCCTCACGCTCTCCGAGTTACAAGGCACACCACTGATCCACTTCGAGATCGCAGAGTGACAACTATCAAATCGTGCAATGCGCCATTTTGATTGCCTACAAGGGTTGCTAGCTGATGCCCAAAATATGAGAGTTAAAAAGGAACCCCCCAAGTGTCCCACGATTTAGCAAGGTGAATGCGCATGAATTATGCACAAACAAAATTCAACTGTAGGGTTCTTGGCAAAACATGTTGGAGGCCATTGTGTCAGAGCCTGATCCCTTGGTCAGCATTGAGCAGTATCTCGAGTGGTACTACCGCATCACTCAGAAGAGAATAGCCCCAATAAGGTGGATAAGTGGGCAGAAGTACCACCCTGGGGGTCAGATCGATGAGAGTAGGGCATATGAGCTCGTAAGTCACCCGTTGCTTTTAATCGAATTTAATGTTTCTTGTTTTACATTCAATCTTGTTTGTGTTTGAAGTTACTTATTATCTCTTTAGATGTAGTTTGATGCTTCGCTTGCCTTTTTCAAAAAGCTGAGTGAGCGGCAAGATCTGATTGATGCCATGGGAGTGGATATTCGTTCCCAGGCTGAGGTATTGGTGGTTGGCTGCTGGGAGTTTGGGAGCCATTATACAGATTATCTGAGGTGGCAGCCTCCCTATGTGAGCAAGGGATACGGTGATCGCTCGGGGCAGACTTCGGGGGTGAGCGAGGGAGTTGGTGGTCCCTCTGTAGCTAGGATGGATGGTGCTTGGGAGCCATCATCGGGGATGGGAATGGCTTATTGGGATGAGTTCAGTGCCCCCTCATTTGCTTTGCTTGGAGACTCAGAGATTACACTGCTCTCTCGGAGTCAAGTCATACAAGACTTTGACTTTGCAAACTTCAATCTCTTCGGGTCACTTCCACTCATCTCGTGGGCAGGACTTTTCGACCTTGGGATAGTTGAAGAGCCGCACGGAGGACAATATCCCCCGTTCGACACCCCCGTCATTCCCACTCATCCCAAAGGGCATCGATTAAAGCCTCTAAAGCTGGCAAAATATGCCCAAATCCACCAACGTTACTTTAGCGAGCCCCCCAGGTACCAGCGAAAAAGTGGTGTGAACTGCTTGAATAATATGGATTATAATATCTCGTGGGACGGAATGTCAACCCTAGCTCCGGGGGCTTGGTTGGAAGACACTGTGATCACTGCCTACGTCAGACTTTTGATGCGTCGGGGTTGGGATAGGGAGAATGCGTATCCCTGCATTTTTTTGTTGGATGTGCTTTTTCATGACATGCTTTGTGCCCAATGAAACTGTTGAAGAGATGTGAGGGGGAGGAAAAGCTCGCTCCAATTGCATCAACCGAGTTCGCTCATTGTAGTTCTTGAGAATAGGGTGAGTCCAGTGAGTGCCGTGATGCGGATGTCTTCCTATTACCCTTCATGGGCAATGGGAACCACTGGTACTTGGTTTGCTATGAACCAAAAAATATGGTCATAACAATCCTCAAAACTCTCCACAACGATGCCAAAGAGATGCCCGTGAAGCAACTTTTCAAAGCCTAATTGGATGCTATGGTAATCCTGCGATTGTTGTTTTTTACTTACTGTAATTTGCTTATTGCAATTATTATCTTGTAGCTTATGCTATTTTTTTTATTTCTCCACATGATCTATTTTGTGCCATGGTCCACTTTTCCCGTGCACTAAAAGTACTGGGGAAACCAAAGCTCGAAGTTCGATTGAAGAGACGGAGGCTCAAGCAAGCTAATCATTCGGACTGCGGCATCTTCATCATTATGTACATGGAAGGCCATCTGGAGCGAAGCTGACATAGAAAACTTTAGATGCAGGATAGCTTGGCAAATTCATAGTAGTCGGCCTAGAGTAGTTAGGAATGTTATAAATCTGGCTCACGATGAGAATCCGGCTCAAGGTGAGACCAAATGAAATTGTAAACATTTATTTTTATGACATAACATTGTTTATTCAAACTGCTTGTGATTTTGAAATATTTGATCCCCTTTGTTTATGAAAGTCAATGTGAATCAGACATTTATGTTGTGGCTAAGAAGAATTTTGTGTGTTGTGGTTTTTTTGCCCATCTTGAGACAGGTTGATGGTGGGTAAGAAAATGAGGGAAAAGTCTTTACCTGCTTCTGCTACATTGTCCGCTACATAGTGCAGCGGACGGCTAAAATACCAAAAATATTCACTTTTAATGAAAATATTTTTAATTCGACCAAAAACAATTTTGAGTCGACTGAAAGTACTATTCATTAGACTAAAAGTTACTGTTCATTCGACTAAAAGTTAATGTTCATTAATGAAAAGTTAATGTTCATCAACGAAAAGTTACTGTTCATCGACAAAAAATTTCAGAAAACCTTTTTGGTCGACTAACACCCTTTTCAATAGACTAAAAACCACTTTTAGTTGACTTAAAACCTTTAAGTCGACCGAAAACTTCAGTAGCTCATTTATACACAAAAAATCTTTTCATTCGAAGCAAAAACTCATTTTCATTTGAAGCCAAACTATTTTCATTTGACCGAAAATTTCAAAAACAATCCCAATTTATTTTCTTAATTTTAACAAAAGGCCACAAACTTATTTATTCAAAAATACTAATTTCGCACGAGGAAAAGAAAATTTTCGGGGTATTACATTCTTTCCTCCTTAAAAAAAATTCCGTCCTCAGAATTTAATACGATTCTTAATTATCAAAAGTAGCTTCTCGCTTCCCAACATGAGTCAAAACATTCCTCATACTCTAACTGAAATTCTAACTTCAAAACATACATGGTTGAACTAGCCTATGAAATTGACAGAACTAAAATTACGACATTGAAATTCCAATGAATGAAATCAATCTTTAATACATAATGCTTCCACTGCGCTAATCTGATAATATGCCAAACCATATACTTTACAAAATCCGGATAACATGCTTAACTTTAAGCCTGAGGTGTACCAAGTACTAAAAAATTTCGTATTCCATCTGATGCGTTGTACGAAATTCAAACTTAAGTTTTTTTTTAGCCTCCACTGTCATCACCATCCCAAAAATATATTCAGACTGCTCATCAAAGTATTTATACTTGGCTAACAAATGAAACACACTGAATCAAGCTACACCAATCAAAATTCAAATGCTCTGAAAGCAATACAATACCGACAGGCTCACGTTATGCCATTATGCTAACACATTTAACCATAGCCTTGGTGCAATGCCTAACGTTGACACACTTAACTTCAATCGTACACCAAAAGTAATAATCAATCTTCATGCTAATCACAAGGATTTATACTCCCAAAATCTTCAAATCAAAATTTACGCCCGTATAAAATCACAATGGAGCCATATCAATACGCTCTTAATAACATTTCACTGACAACTGAGTGTAACTTATAACTAAAGTTACTAAATTATTGGTACACCTTCTGCCCAAATGCTTTAGCCACAGTGTTAGACTTTCCAATACGATTACCTATGATCAAATCACCAACATTAATAAGCACTACACGTCTTACCAAAAGACCATCACACTTCTGCGGTGCACTCTAATGCCTCAAAACAAAATCGGTCGAAACTATTATCAAATTTATCATAGAGAAAAAAAAACATACTATTCTTAATTTCACATTTATATCGCACATAGACCAAAGATTTAAGCCTTTAAATACCACATTAGTTAAATCTTCAGTCACAGACTTTACAAATAGCTTCCAGCTTTCATAGTTACTCGCCAGACGATCATAATCATTCTCTTTTCAAAAGCAGTCCATCTTGGTATTATTGGAAGACAATCAATCCAATCCATACTCCCAAAATAACCTCAAAGTGTTTCATATACAGAAAATTATGTCAATTCTTAAATATCTATAATCAATACTGATGAGGCAGGCATTATAAACCATAAGAGTCACCACAGAATCCCGTAAAGGTATCTACATATAGACACGTTTCAAATTTCTATGTTCAACACTTAGATACTCGCAAAAGGATATCAAAACAACTGAATAAAGGGACATCATGACCTAGTATTGCCTAATCTTCGTTTCAAATTCCACACGAAGTCTATGTCACCATAAATTATTTTCGGAGATCACCACCTTTTTCCATACACTATCTGATAGAGTTACTCATAGACATGCAAAGATCATTGTCCTAACCTTCAATTATTCTCCTTAATTAATACGAAAAATATCTGAATTCAAAAGGCAACTAACATTCGTTCTACGATTGCGTACTCAACCCAAATCCAAGGTTTATGGCCAAATCTCAATCTTATAATCTAATAGGAAATAAATTCCTCAAACTTATTCCACCTTTTCAAGGTTTAATCCCAATCACATATATCATAGGCTTAGGAGTCTACAGAATCTCATACCTAAGCTCTGATACCATTCTGTAACGCCCCAAAAATTAATTAAAATTCTCGGAGCGTTAACGATCATATAATCGAAATTCGGAGTAAACCTTACAATATCAAAAGTCTCGCAAACGAAATCAGAAAACCTTAAAATATCATAAATATCCCAAACGGTCAATCAGAGCATGCACTAGTAACTCCCAATAGTATAGCAATAACTGTCGTAGGGCTCAAAGCTTTTATACAATCCAAAAATTTCCTCCAACACGGAGTTTCAAAACAAAACCTAAACAGTACCGACTTGTCCTTATTAAATACACTTAAATGTCAATACTAACTCTGATATAAGGCTGCTAATCACCTGAAAGGAAAAAACGATAAGCAAATGAGCCAAATGCCCAGTAAATTCGCTCAAGGGACCAATAAAAAAAATAAAAATATCTGAGAAACGAAATTTCGGAAGCACAAAATGTTTCAACGGAACAGATAATCAAACTAGATTTCCAATGTCAACCTATATCTGAAGACAGAGACATGCACAAAAGTTATCACCGGAACTGATAATCAAACCAGATTTCGAATGTCAAAACATATCAGGATAGTAAATTTTCAAAGGCACACCTATTTCAACTAAACAGAGATCAGACCAAATGTCAAATGCCAAAATATATCTGAATACTGAGACAGACACTATCAGAACAAATATCAAATGTCAAAATATATCTGAGTACGGAGACAGACACTATCAGACCAAATATCAAATGCCAAAATATATCTTAGTATGCAGACAGACATTAGAGTGCCATTCAGAAAGTGTTCACATACGTCATTCCTGACATATGAGGCCGGTTCAGAAAGTAAGATCGCGATCTCTAGCTCAACTCCCTTGAGATAGCCCACGTTTCAATCCACGTGGGCAAGTCAGAAATAAGTCACATACACTGTGACATGGCTCACAAAATCACCAAAACAAAATCTCAAAATAATCGTTATCAAATATCAGACAAATCAAACCATATTCAAAAGTTTCAAAATCACATTATCAAATAACAAACTCGTAAAAAAATGGAGTTCATAAAATATTGATGATCATAAATCACTGAAACGACGATATCAGTATGTCAATATTCTGAAGTCAAACAAATCCGACGGAATTTGATTTTTCAAAAATCATAGAATTGACAACAAGTCATTCTTAACAAAGTTCAAAACAAAAAGGAGAGGAAGAATCACTTATCCCCATTTGAAGAATTTTGGATTTCAAAAGAATCTAAAGACTTACATGAACGATTGATCCATCGCTGGTTAAAATTTTTGAAAGTAAACCTTTACATTCACTACAAGAAAAAGGGTTTTAGCGACAGACTTTTAGCGACGAAATGACTTCCATCGCTAAAGGTGTTTTCAGCGACAGAATTTCCGTGGGTAAAAAAGTTGTCCAAAAAAATATTTTACCGACGGATTAATCAGTCGGTAAAATCATTCCCAACAGACGTTTAACAACGGTCTTTTAACGACGGTATAAACCGTCGCTAAATGGTTTTACGGACGGATCTTTAGCGACGGGACATGTCCGTCGCTAAATGTGTTCTTAAATACCCAGATCTCTCTCTCTCTCTCTCTCCCCGTCTTTCCTCCCCACCAGCCCCCCACACCTGCGACAGGCCCCCCCGCCACCACCACACTGCCCTTCCCTCTCCCCTCAGATCTGCCGTCCTCATTGCCACCTCGCCGCCCCGCAGCTACCCCACTACTGCCACAGCCACCTCACAGCCGCACCACCATCGCCACAGTTCATCCCCCTCCGCCGCACCACCACCCTCTGCCGCTGCCTTCCGTGTGCCACTGTCGTCATCCGCCTCGCACCACCACTGCCTGAACTCACTTTTTTTCCCGGTTAGAAATTATTTATCATATTGAATTAATCTGTTGTTATAATGTAATTGTATGCTAGAAATTAATCTGTTGTTATAATGTAATTGTATGCTAGAAATTATTTATCGTATTAAATCTATTGTTATAATGTAATTGTATTTAATCTATTGTAATGTAATTGTATTTGATTTGCTATAATGTAATTGAATTTAATTTGTTGTAATGTAATTAAATTTAATTTTTTGTAGTGTATTGTATTGTATTTAATTTGTTGTAATGTAATTGTAACAATTAAACCCTAATTATCCCTAATTTGTTCCCAAGTAACCCTAATTGAACCAAATTAACCCTAATCAAACCGTAATTATCCCTAATCTAATCAATTAACAGTAATTAACCCCTCGTAATCCTAATTGAACGAATTAACCCCAATTAAACCTGATTAACCCTAACTGAACCAATTAATTGTAATGAACCTCGATTCAACCTAATCTAACCAATTAGTCCTAATTAATCCCGATTTACCCTAATTGAACCAATAAACCCTTATTAGCCCTGATTAGCCCTAATTGAACCAATTAACCGTAATTAGCTCCAATTAAACCTGTTTGAACCGGTTAACCTTAAACCCTAAACCCTAATTAAAGCATAATTAGCCCGGATAAACCCTAACTATCCTTAATTTGTTCCCAATTATTCCTAATCAAATCATAATTATCCCTAATCTAACTAATTAATAGTAATTAACCCCGCGTAACCCTAATTGAACGAATTAACCCCAATTAAACATGATTAACCCTAACTGAATCAATTAATTGTAATGAACCCCGATTCAACCTAAACTAACCAATTAACAGTAATTAACCCCGCGTAACCCTAATTGAACGAATTAACCCCAATTAAACTTGATTAACCCTAACTTAACCAATTAATTGTAATGAACCCCGATTCAACCTAATTGAACCAATTAATTGTAATTGAACCCCTAATTGAATACCCTGATCCAACCGAATCCTAAATTGAAATAATTGAACCCCCCCTAATTGAACCCTAAATTGAATGCCTCAAATCAACCGAACCCTAAATTGAATCAATAGAACCCCCTAATTGAACCCTAATTGAACCCTAATTAAACCCTAAAATTGAATGCCCTAATCGAATCAAACCCTAAATTGAATGCCCTAATCGAATCAAACCCTAAATTGAATGCCCTAATCGAATTGAACCCTAAATTAATCCCTAATTGAACCCTAAATTGAATGCCCTAATCCAACTGAAACCTAAATTAAACCCTAAATTGAATGCCCCAAATCAACCGAACCCTAAATTGATTCAATAGAACCCCCTAATTGAACCCTAAATTGATGTAATTGAACCCTAATTAAACCCTAAATTGAATGCCCGTGATCGAACCGAACCCTAAATTAAACTAATTGAACCCTAAATTGAATGCCCTAATATAATCGAACCCTAAATTGAAATAATTCAAGCGCATCAGATATGTGCATTTTGAACAATTTTTTTCTATTTGAACATTGATAATTTGTTTGATAATTTTAGGTTGTTAATTGTGTATTTGAGAATTGTAATTATTGATCTGTGATTTTACGTTGTTAATTGATGATTTTAAGTTATTAGCTGTGCATTTGAAGTAATTACGATTATTAATTGATGATTTTAGGTTGTTAATTGATAATTTTAGATTGTTAATTGTGCATTGAACATTTGAGATATTGAGATTATTGACGGAGAATGGGACCCAATTGCATTGAATGTGTGATTTTTGTTAATTTTTATTGCATTGGGCGGCATTTGAGAATTGAGAATTGAGATTGTTGACGGAGGATGGGACCCAATTGGATTGAGATACCTGTTAGTTAACGCAGACACGGACACCACGTCTGATCGACGATGTCCGACATTTAAAAAATAAATATTTTAATAAATCAATTAACCATAATTAATTAGCTCTAACGAGCCTAATTAGTTTTAATTAACCCTAAGAACCTAATGAAAATCAAAGTAGCTGTAATTACCCCAAATTAGCCAAAATGAACCCAATTACGCGTATATTGATTATAGTTAGCCTAATTAGTCGTAATTTGCACTAACATAACCCAATTAAGCCTAATTAGCGCTAATTAGGACTAATCAACACTACTCGGCACAATTAAACCCTAATTAGGACTAAATAACCGTAATTAGTCCTAATCAATCCTAATTAGCTATAATTATCCAAAACTAGCCCTCATTAACATTAATTAGCCCTAACATAACCCAATTAAGCCTAAGTAGCCCTAATTATGACTAATCAGCACTACTCGGCACAATTAAACCCTAATTAGGTCTTAATCAACCCTAATTAGCTATAATTAGGCCAAACTAGCCCTCATTAACATGAATTAGCCCTAACATAACCCAATTAAGCCTAATTAGGACTAATCAGCACTACTCGGCACAATTAAACCCTAATTAGGACTAAATAACCCTAATTAGTCATAATCAACCCTAATTAGCTATAATGAGGCCAAACTAGCCCTCATTAACATTAATTAGCCCTAACATAACCCAATTAAGCCTAATTCGGACTAATCAGCATTACTCGGCATAATTAAATCCTAATTAGGATTGAATAACCCTAATTAGTCCTAATCAACCCTAATTAGCTATAATTAATACTCGTAATTAACCCTAATAACACAGTTAGCCCAAATTAGCCCTTGTCCTTCCCATAATTACTCCATATTGCCCAGAGAAGGTTCAATTACTCGTTGTTTACAAACCCTGCCTTCTTTATATTAGTTGTTGTTTTGAGAAGTCCATTGGCAACGAGATGATTCAACTCGCTGCCAACGAATTCTATTTAATGTGGAATTGGTAACATATGTAACGATCTTTCTGCAGTTTTGATATTTCAAAAAGATTATTGCATATGTTATCAATTTCTGAACGCATGCATGCATAGAAACCCTTAGTTCCCGTTCAAAGGTACTCATTACAAAGTAATGCTTTGTAATGAGCCTTTGGATGTCCAGTTTGGACAATTTGAAAAAGCTAATTGTTTATAAAACAGTGTTTTGACTCATGCTTTGTGTTCTATGTCGTGGATATTTGGTACACTTTCGCGTGTGTTTCTCCGGGTGCATACAGATCTGGTTTTCTAACATCCGTCAAACCTTCTTGGTCAATGGCGACTGTTATGCCGAGAATTGCATGGATTTTTACGAAGAGCTAGATGAGATTGTTGAGCTAACATATCTGAGTTCCCAAAACCACCTGGTAATGTTCAAGTGTACGTGGTTCGATGTCACATGCAGTAGAGGAATCTGTGTTAGCTCTCAAGGTATTGTAGATGTCAATGTCAAGTCAAGACGTGCATCAGACGAGCCCTTTGTGTTTGCTAGTCAAGTTGTACAAGTCTTTTACCCGGAGGACGTCGCCAATCCCCTCATTGGTATACAACTATCAAGTCCAAGAAATTGCCCGTGACATATGACAGTGAGCTAGACTCCTTTCAAGCCGACCAACCACGTGTCTTGTTCCCTGTTGAGGTCAACAACGAGGAGGACGATCTTCTTCTTCCAACAACACTTCTTGTAGGAAAAGAAGCCGTAGATGATGACGTGGAAGACGTGGAAAGTGTTGGAGATGATGTGACCAAGTCTACTGATGAAGATGATGAATTCGAAGATGAAGAGGATGACGAGTCCCACGAAGAAGAGGACGGCGGGGAAAGTGATGAAGATGATTCGCAAACTGAAAATGATTGACTTGTAATGTTGTAACATCACGGGAAAAATGTAGTAGAACTTTTAGAACTTGGTGTTTAATGATGTGTTTTTGCACATCCGTTCATATGTATATATATAGTTATTGTGCCGATGATGATTTTTGCCAAATTATTTTTTTTAACGTGTTAATGTTTTTGTAATTTATCTATATGAAGTCAGATATGGATAGGATACGGGCTATTCGTGGCCGGGCTGGACGCCGAGCTGCTTCCTCCCGGTGGGTCCCACCTAGTCATTGCCTACTGATGACGAGGCATAGAGTGATCGCGGACAGTAGATGGGGCCCCAGCCCCAGCCATCGCCGTCGCCCCAGCCCCAGCTCGAGCCGTCGCCCCATCCCGACCCAGATTCATCCCACACGCGCGTGCATTCTCCATCTTCCGTGGGTTCTACCTCAGGTATAGTTGATAACGGTGTTTCGTACATTTTCGCTAGCCTTATATTTGAACTGTATTAATGTCTGTGTTTTGTAGGATCTCGACGAGGCCGTGGTCTGACACGCGGGGTACGCATCGACCCCCAGCGTAAACAGAGAGTTACGCTCACGCAGGAGGGCCTGTTAGTACTAAAAATATCACCTCATGCCTTATATTTAAAATTTTGGGCTGTTAATTTATATTTAAACTGTATTAATTTATTTATTTACTTCTTTGGCAGGATCCTGGAGGCTCAGGGGAGGACGAAGATCGGCGTTCTTGTGAAGGGCCGATTCTTCGAGCCACGCCTGTACTGGAAGGACTGGGATGTCGCTGCGAGGGAGGCCTTATGGGAGGAGTGGCTGGTATGGTGAAGTATTTTTTTTTAGCGTTAGTAAATGTTTAATTACAGTTTGTTTTATGTTGTTAATTTGTGTTATTGAATGCCTTACAGGAGGGGTTCACGTTTGACACGCCTCAGCAGCAGGTACTGGGGCAGCAGGCTTTCTTTGCCTACATCGGCAAGAATAACCGTCGATGGCTCCACGGTGCACGGGACCGGGCGAAGAAGGCGCTACCTGCGGGTGCCCCGATGACGGACATGACGAGATATCCCCCACATTGGATGTCTCACCGTGTATGGGGGGAGATGATAGATCGGTGGATTTCAATCTACGTGGGTAAGTTAGAAATAAGTCACATACACTGTGACCTGGCTCACAAAATCACCAAAACAAAATCTCAAAGTAACCGTTATCAAATATCGGACAAATCAAACCATATTCAAAAGTTTCAAAATCACATTATAAAATAACGAACTCGTCAAACAATAAGTGGATTTCACAAAATATTGATGATCATAAATCTCTGAAACGACGATATCAGTATGTTAATATTCTGAGGTCAAACAAATCCGACAGAATTTGATTTTTCACAAATCATAGAATTGACAACAAGTCATTCTTAACAAAGTTCAAAACAAAAAGGAGAGGAAGAATCACTTATCCTCATTTGAAGAAGTTCGGATTTCAAAAGAATCTAAGGACTTACATGAGCGATTGGTCCATCGCTGATTTAAATTTTTGAAAGTAAACCCTTACCTTAATCAAGCCTTTAAGAATGCAAATCCTCAAGCACCACTTTAGAACTCAAGAGCTTCCCAAGCCTTCTCCTTCTCTCTTTCCACCGTAAGGATAAAGGGAACAAACTTCCTAATCCTTTTGAGAGCCACAAATCCTTAAACTCCTCCTTAGAGCTTCCAAACTTTCCAAGCCTTCTTCTCTATCTCTCTTTCTCCCGCTCTCTCTCTCTCTCGTGCAAAGGAGGAGAAAAGAAACAGAGGACCCCAAAAGGCTAGGGATGAAATAAAACACTATTTATATGGGACAAAAATTTTAAGTTTCTATTTGACCGAAAATAGTTTTCAGTCGACCGAATCTAACAGAGGTAAAAATGGTTCACTTTTCATTCGACCGAAACACCTTTAATTCTACCGAGAACACTTTTAAGTCGACCCAAAACACCTTTTATTCCACCGAAAATACTTTTAATGAAAACCCCTTTAATTTGACCAAAAATAATTTTGAGTCGGCCGAAAATAGTTTTGAGTCGACTGAAAGTACTATTCGTTCGACTAAAAGTTACTCTTTAATCGACTAAAAGTTACTGTTTATCAACTAAAAGTTAATGTTCATCAACTAAAAGTTACCGTTTATCGACTAAAAGTTATTGTTCATCGACTAAAAATTTTTGAAAACCTTTTTAGTAGACTAAAAACCACTTTTAGTCGACTGAAAACTTTAGAAATTCCAGAACACCATTTCCCTTTATTTTGATTCGAACAAAATCACTTCATTCCACCGAAAATGAGTTTTTTTTAGTCGACTTAAAACCTTTAATAATACCAAAAACTTTAGTAGCTCATTTATACACAAAAAAATCTTTTCATTCGAAGCAAAAACCCATTTTCATTCAAAGCCAAACTATTTTCATTCAACCAAAAATTTCAGAAAAAATCCCAATTCATTTTCTTAATTTTAAGAAAAGACCACAAATTTATTTATTCAAAAATACTAATTTTGTACAAGGAAAAAAAAAATTTCGGGTATTACAACTTTTGTGTATGTCTTTGTATTCAGATATAGTTTGACATTTGAAATTTGGTTTGATATCCATTTCGTTAAGCTTTTGTGTTTCTAAAATTTTGTTTCTCAAATATTTTTGCTTCCGGATGATTGGTTCTTTAAGCGACCTTACTGGGCATTTGACTCATTACCTTATGATTTTTCCTTTCAGGTGATTAGTAGGTGGCATTTCGGATTCGAAAGGGCTAGTTGTGTGACCAAGAGTTAGCTGCCTTATTTCAGAGTTAGTATTGACATGTAAGTGTAACAACTAAAACAAATTGGTGTTACTTAGGTTTTGTTTTAAAACTCTTTGTTGGAGAAATTTTTTGTTGTATAAAAGCTTTGGGCCCCTATGTCAGATATTGATGTATTTTAGGAATTATTAGTATATGCTCTAATCGACCATTTGGTAAAGTTGTGATAAAAATTAAAGGTTTTCTGACTCCATTTTTCTGATATTTTGAGATTTTCTGATTTCGTTTGGGAGACTTCTGATAACTTTAAGGTTTTCCCTGAATTCTGATTATTCAACCGTTTACCCTCCAGGAATAAATAATTTCCAGGGCGTAACATTGAAGAGCCGTTGTGGGATAGAATTAGGAAACACACATGATTGTCTGCAGTTAGTAGTTTATTACAGTTGAAATCGGACCACCGGATAAGTGAGAAAGGATTTAATGAGTTCACTACTTTTATCAAAGAAATTTTGCCAGAGACTGAGAAGTTACCCCCATCGTACTACGATGCGAAGAAGACGATGATGAAGCTTGGCTTGGGTTATAAGCGGATAGATACATGCAATAACGATTGTGAACTATTCTGAAAAGAAAATAAGGACTTGACAAGGTGTCCGGTATGTGATCATTTGAGGTATAAACCGGACAAAGGAAAAAAGAAAGACATTGTATGGAAAGGTATTGCGATATTTTTCAATTATGCCAAGGCTTTAGAGAATGTACTACTCCTCCAATACGGTTGAACATATGAGGCCTCACTGAGAGACTCGTAGCAGCGATGATGACATGATGACACACCCCTCTGATGGAGAGGCATGGAAGGAGTTTGACAGCAAGCATCCCACCTTTGCTCAGGAAGTTTGGGATGTTAGATTTGGTTTGGCAATCGATGGGTTCAATCCTTTGGATAGTCTAGCACCCCTTACTCCACATGGTCTGTTATTATTGTCCCGTATAACCTTTCACTAGGCATGTGCATGAAGAAGCCGTACATATTTTTGTCGTTACTTATTCCAAGCCGATGAGTCCTGATAAGGACATAGATGTGTATTTAAGGCTGTTGATTGATGAGCTTAAATAGCTCTGGGTCGTGGAGTCAAAACTTATGATGCATTCCTTAAACAGAACTTTCAGATGAAGGCTACTTTGATGTGGAGTCTGAAGATGAAGATGATGATGATTCTCAAGAAGAAGAGGATGATGAGTCTGAAGATGAAGGTGATGATGATGATTCTGAAAATAAAGATGATTGACTTGTAATATTGTAACATGCATGTTCTTGTAATAAATAACTTGAATATTTCATTTAATGGTACGACACAACAAAGTCATCTTCCCAGTAGGACGTGTATATGACTACTCCATAGTAATATACTAACTTACTCGTTCATCCTGTTCATATAGTGTTTCTGCAGTTTTAATATAATCGAAATCATGTGGTAGTAGTTTCATGTTGTCATTTTAATATGTTAATTTCTCTGGACTTCCTCTGTATAAGTCAGTTCTGTGTTATTAGTTATGAATATATTACAGGCCATTCGTGGTCGCGGTGGACACCGAGTTGCGTCCATCTCTGTGGCTCCTACCTCGGCATTGCCTATTGATGATGAGGCACATAGCACAACCATCCAGTAGGCCCGGCCCCAGCCCTAAGCCGAGTCATCCCACCCGCACGCTGGTTTTCCTTTTTCTATGGGTTCAACAACCTCAGGTATATTTGATATTAGCATTAGCCGTAATGTTAGACTTATATTTAAATTATATATAAACTGCATTAATGTTGGTCCCTTGTAGGATCTCGTTGAGGCAGTGGACCGACACGATCCCTAGTAGAAATAGAGAGTTACTCCCACTGCCTACGCATCGATCCCTAGCAGAAACAGAGAGTTACTCCTACCGAGGAGGACCGGTAAGTAAAAAATCACATAATGCAGTAATTGAGACTTTAATGATTCCCATAGTTATTAATGTTTGCTTCTTAATGATATTAATGTTATTCTTTATCAGGATCCTGGAGTGTCTGGCAAAAAAGAAGATCAGCGTCCTTGTGAAGGGTTGCTTCTTTGAGCCACTGATGTACTAAAATGACTGGGATGCCGGGATGCGGGAGGCCTCATGGGATGAGTGATTGGTATGGTTTTCCTTTTTGTCAGCTATTATTTGTTTAATTAGTACCTTATATTTAAATTAATCACACTGATTGTGTAATCATATGCCTTGCAAGAAAGGTTCGAGTTTGAGTCGCCTGAGCAGCAGGCATTAAGGCGGCATGCTTTTTTTTACTATATCAGCAAAAGTTACCGGTAATGGCTACATGACGCACAGGAGCGGGCAAGGAAGATGCTGCCCGAGGATGTCTCGATGGAGGACTAGAAGGGGTATCCCCTTCATTAGATCTCATCATATATATGGAGGTAAATGGTTGATAGGTGGATTAGTGATCCAGCTTGGGCGGCGAAGATCGAGATCCTACGCACATCGGGGGGTCAGTGCCTCACGACATCGTCTAACATAGGAATGTGGCTGAGCAACAAACCTGTAGAAGGATGAGATCTGTGCTTTGACATACATGATGACACACGTGAGGAAGAAGGAAAAGGATAATGCACATTGGGCGGAGGACTTCGTTTTAAATTTTTTTGGCAGATCGATGAAAGTTATAAAATAATTTGTTTATAGTTAAAATTTCAGCTATGTATTCTATGTTTGTTGTCTTAATTTCTTAAATGTCAAATCACTGTTTTTGCAGGCCTCGTATGCATAAATCATAGGGTCTGGGCAGTAGTTCGGACAGCTATCAAAGCTCACGAGTACAAGTATAAGTACCGAAGGATTAAAGCAGTGGCTGGGTACACCGGGGGTCATCAATAGGCTGAGAGGGCACGTATGGGTCCTGCCCAGCACGACTATTGGTGCCGCGATAGAAGTATCCCCAAACCCTGTTGCCCCTCCATAGATGCAGTCATTGACCGCAGAGCGACAGTTACACTCAAACGATGTTTATCGCGTTGCTGAGGAGGTGTTCAGGAAGATCGGGGCTCAGAATCAGGTACAAATACTATATACGATTACTAATACTATTTACAATTATTGTCGAGATTAATGCATCGTGCCTTTACCTGCATGTCACTATTGCTAGACACACCAAGCCGGATCTAAATGACAGTATTCCCGTCGACGAGGACAATCAGCAGGATCCAGATCCTGGTCTCGACGAACCCTGAGCCCTTCCCTTCTTCCCCTCCCGTGCTCTTTTGCAGTTGTGCTCCCCTCCCTTATTTGTATCCCCCTCCCGCTCTTGTCTCCGCCCCCTGTTATATTTAGTTCACAGTTTTTGAACATACTTTGTATATGTTTCATTTTTCAGTTAGTATAGAATTTGAAATTTGAATATATATATATATATATATATATATATATATATATATATATATATATATACATGGGAGCTGATCCATTGATAGCGCTAGCAAAATAGGAGAAGTTGCTAGTGCGATCTGGCCGTCCACGCGCGATCTGTGGACGGTCCAGATCTTTTTTTATATTTTTGTAAGTCCGTCTGCTACATTATGTAGCGGACGATTTTTTAACAAAAATACCCTCCAACTTAAAAACAGCCCGTCCGCTACATTATGTAGCGGACGGACTTTTCTGATATTTTTTCTCTTTCTCTCATTAATGCTCTGACACTCTGTCTCTGTCTCTCATCCACTACATTATGTAGCGGACAAGTTCATTTTACTTAGAAATGTTATTCAACTGCTCACTCAGACTCTTGGGGTCATTTTGGCTGTAACCAAGTCTATAAGACATGATAGGAGCATCTCATCCGGCTGCACCAAAGGCAATAGCCAGCCCAGAAGAGATCAAAACATTTGAAGAAGAATCTAGGCCAATCCTGTCAGGCTGCTACTGCTGTAATAGTTGCTGCATTTGATGTTGGCCGTTGAAAACATCTTCATTGATCAATGAAGAGAAAACGTCATCGGTGCAGTAATAAATGTCATCATCATCTTCCACCATTAAATTCACCAAGACAACACAGAAAAATAGATACCCACCACCGCAACAGCCGCTGTCGCCGCCTTCAATCAGTGTCGCCACCGACTGTCTACCCTCTGATTTCACTCACTAATTTCGCAAATCTCGTTACAGAAATGTCGGTCTCAGCAATTTTGAGATCTGCCATGACAGCCTCATTTCGAGATTTGCCATCTTCAGAGAATGGGTACGAGGGAGAGGGAAAAGATGGAGAGAACGAGAGATGAGGAAGAGAGAGAAAATGAAAAGAGTTCTCTCTTTTCCAGATCTGACACATTGGGTCTTTTCAGAAAATTAATATTCATCCGCTACATAATGTAGCGGATGAAAGGGAGAGAAAAAAAGTGTTAGAAAACTTGTCCGCTACATAATGTAGCGGATGAGAGACAGAGATAGAGAGACAGAGTGTCAGAGCATTAATGAGAGAAAGAGAAAAAAAATGTCAGAAAAGTCCGTCCGCTACATAATGTTGCGGACGGGCTGTTTTTAAGTTTGAGGGTATTTTTGTCAAAAAATTGTCCGCTACATAATGTTGCGGACGGACTTAAAAAAACGTAAAAAAAAAAATATCTGGACCGTCCACAGATCGCGCGTGGACTGCCAGATCGCGCTAGCAACTTCTCCTATTTTGCTAGCGCTATCAATGGATCAGCTATATATATATATATATATATATATATATATATATATATATATATATATATATATATATATAGGACCGTGATCCATTGCTAGCGCTAGCAGCGCTAGCACCGTCCGCTATATAATGTAGCGGACGGCCAATTTTCGTCCGCTACATTATGTAGCGGACGGCCAAACAGCGCTAGCAATGGATCACGATCCATATATATATATATATATATATACACACACACACACACATACATACATATTGTGTTTTACGGTTAAATAATTGTTGATGGATCAGCAATTATTTAACCTTAATGTGGATTGAGAATTGAGTTTGAATTTGAATTTGAATTATAGGTTTGGGTATTAAGAAAATAAAATTTATATTTTAGTGACAGATTTTATTTCGTCGCTAAAAGTCTTTAATTAAAGTGTATTGAAAAGCTTTTAGCGATGGAATTTTCTGTCGCTAAAGTTATTACTGATAGACTTTTAGCGACTGAAAGTCCGTCGCTAAAAATCCATTACTTTTTGTCGGCAGGCTTTTAGCCACGGATCTTTCGTCACTAAAAAGTCCGTTGGTAATATCTTTAGCGACAGGAAATTCCGTTGCTAAATATTTTTCAAAATTTATATTTTTGACAAAAAGATATTAAACTAAAATACGAAAATTATCTTTAGTGACGGAATGGCTGTCGCTAATTAATTTATCGTCCTGTCGCTAAAAGTTAATTTTTTGGCGATGGATTTCCAAATTGTGTCGCCTAACTTTTAGCGACAGGGTTCACCCCAACGGACTTTTAACAACAGGATGTCTATCGCTAAAAGTCTTTTGCGGCGGAATAGAGACTTTTAGTGATGGAATTGTCTGTTGCTAAAAGTCTCTTTTCTTGTAGTGATTCTACCCTTTAGAGAGAGAGAGAGAGAGAGAGTGGGTCATGAGAGAAAAGAGTCATTTCCGAAACATACAACAGTTGTCTTAGGTTAACATTTACACGCTAAATAGTTTGAATTAACAGTAGAGGCCAATAAAATAAGCCCCATATTCCACAATGTTGTTAGTGCAGTGAAAGACTACACTTGGCTTGTTCTGTAATAGTCCGCCGAAAGAAAAAGTACCACCAATGTGACAGAATTCGATGCTGAGTGATAAATAAGGTACAGTATGGAACCGAATCGAATATCTTACATCACATGTTAGGATAGAAGAAAATTGTGTTATAGACTTTATATTATGGACAGAGGAGTATAAATTTTGTCTGACTTGAAGCCAAATGAAAATAAGATATTGCATTGTAGACTTTATATTAGGGACTGAGGGAGTACAACTTTTGTCTTACCTTAAGCCAAAACGAAATAAGATATGGATGGACTCCCATTTTTCATGTATTGTCATTCATATCTTTAATGTTCATATTAACTATGTTTCAGAATAAGGAAAAAAAAAAGAACTAGCATCAGGGTTCATCATACACCTAAGATTGTTACATGTACACATCTAGGCTATATGATCGATGCTAATTCTCATGGGTAGCCTCTGTAGAAATCCATAAACCAGCGATCTAACTCATCTTTTATACAAACATAATACTCCTTCCGTCCCATATTTAAGATTCTCATTCTACTCCAAGAGAGAGGAGGAGAGGAAAGAAGAAAATGGGTCACGAAAGAGAAAATGTGTTAGTAGATAATTAAATGTGAAGAGAGAAATAAAATTAAAAAAAAGCATAAAAAGGGTAAACATGAAAAATCACCTACAAAATCTTTCTTAATTTGAAAAGTGATCAATTTTTATTAGATTTTCCAAAATAAATATATGATATTTCTTTTTAACCGAAAGAGTAGTGTATAAAGTGATCATAATTAGTATTGTATTCTGTAATGTCATAGTGATTCCAAAATCCTGGAGAAGTTCACAATTCATGCTCCGTACAAGAATATCAATCAATCATCAATATCAATATCAATATAAATATATAAAAGACGAGTCATTCTCTGGAATTCTCAACTCTCTGGCAAAATTTCATCTTACTTTGAATGTAAACTTTTAATCTGGACTTCTTAATATTATTTCAATTAATACGGACTTATGATCCATTTATTATATCTTGAGTTCTTACTTTGAATGTAGACTTTTAATCTGAACTTCTTGATATTGTTTCAATTAATCTGAACTTCTGATCTATTTATTATACCTTGAGTTTAGACATCTTATTATCTTATTACTCTCTCATTTAAGTTACAGTGTACACCTTCATACCTATCTTCCTTCTTCTCTCCCCTTTTCACACACTCTTTCTTACCCTGTTTATATATGTGTGGTCAATGCATGCGCTCAACTTATATAAAATATAACATACTAACAACAACAATCTGAAATTTTTGCTTTATTCATATAGTTAGGTACTTAGCATATTTTAGTGTTTATGTTGAAATGTTTCCTTTCATCGCTGCACTATTTCTTTTAGCAGCAAATATGGGCCAAAAAGTCAAAAAAGAAAAGTTTGAAATAGTCATCCTTAGATGTATCATTCATGTATACTATCATGTTGTTATATTAGATATTCAAACACAAAGGAAATTAGTTGTAGCATTTCTATTAAAGGGAATTTAAGTTAATGAGAGAAAGGTGACCTTAGGAGAATACACTTCCAATTTTCTCATAATCTTGGTCAAAATTTGTTTGTTTGTGTAGCATCTACTAAATAGCATAAATTATCTCATTAACATTTAGATAGAAAATTGAATTAGCATGGAACTACATTTTCCTAGATTCAAAAGCAAAGTACATTGTATTTTGCAAAATATTAAGCTGTATACCTCCAAACAGGAAGAACAACAAAGGTAATATAGTATCACATTGCGAAAAAAGATATAGTTAATTTCATGAAGTACACTAACATGAAAAATGAAATTGGAGGGAATGTTACATTTTTTTTAAGTTTTACCCTATGTTTGTAGTTGTAAAGACATACACATCTCTGTAGCAGGTTGCAAAGATCAAGTAATATGGAATGCAGATGACAAGGGTGTTTTCTCAGTTTTCTCAGCCTATAACCTTCTCAATGCTTTCTTTTAAGCATCACCAACGTCCAATCACAATTCTGGAAATCAGTTTCGAATCTCAACTTACCGCTCAAAATCTCTTTCTTTGGCAACTGCTTCTCGAGAGAATCCATGTTAAAACCTTCTACTCACGAATTGAGATTCAAACCATGAAACTTTGACCTATATATTATACAGAACCAATTATTTTCAAAATTAAATTACAAGAGGGAATTGTAGATGATTGGAAGAAAAATGAAAAAGTATATGAAGTCTAAGACAACTTTTTTAATTTTGCAATGTATACACTATAGGTCGTATCAATGTGGTGATGGTGGTACGGACACTCCATGACTGTAGTTATGTTAGTGATGCTAGCAAGATAATGAAGGAAGATATGGTAGTGATCTGCTGGGTGAGTGATGATGATGGTAATGGTACATCTAGCAATGACCAATCATTGTAGCAGTAATGAGGATAGTGGTGGTTGTGGTTGATAGTGTGGTAGGTTTTTCACAACAATATGGTGACAGTGTTGGTGGCCATAATAACACTCTAATATGATGGCAGTGATGGCGACTCGAGAGACAATATCAATGATGATGAAAGTATTGTAAAGGAAATAATAGGACTAAGGTGGTAGTGTAGTAGCAAAAGACTAGTCATGATCGAAATTCAAAATTGAAGCAATAGCCTAATTAAACAATGGTGATTCTAGATACAATTTCTTGACTTAACTTGAAAGCCTTGTAAATTCTATCCTTTAACTTGGAACTCTTAAAATTTTCACTATAAAGGCTTTTTACTCTACCATGTTTTTGTATCCATGTACAATAATCAAGAAGTACCCTTCGGTCCAACCCCAAATGGCAACAGTCTGAACATTTTGTTAATGACAACTTTCACTAGCAATGTATGAATATCATAATGTTTGCAACATTTTTTTAATGACAACTTTCACTAGCAATGTATAAATCAAACAAAGAAACACGTATAGTATAGCACTTCTAAAGATACAAGGCAATGATTTTGATAAACAAGGAAACGAAGGAAGACAGGAATCTTACTAGCAATCAACGTGTTTGCAAAATTTATGATACATTTTTTTCCCATCAATAGTGCTTTAGATGATAGATTGATAATTCTGAAATTCACACTAAAATGTTCTTTATTTCTTAAACAGTTACTGTCAATGAGATTGTCAATTTAAGCAATACGTTAATTTTTTATGTGACAAATTCATAGACTTGAGTGTTATTTCTTTGTTGTTTTGGAATTTCAGATCTATTTCATCGTGCTAAAGTATATAATTTGCAATAAAATCAAATTGCATAATACCCCATGCATTTGTACGGGCATATTAACTAGTGTCATCTGTTAGAAACCTTCTTGGGAGAAGTTGGTGTTATGCTCTGTGGAAAATATTTTTTCACGTTGTCCTCTAGTGCATCCTCCTCATATTTATCAAGAGCCTTTGAACTCCAAATAGCCCCATGCTATTTCACAGCCGACTAGAAGCTTAAATGGGTACTTCGGCATCAACAGAGGAGTTCAAACAAGATGGAGGAATTCCATAGGCAAAGGCAATGCGTCATAAATCAAATGTAATATGTATTATCATCTTTATGCCCAGAATACAGGGGTTCTTCGCTGAGTTACAAATTATTGATTGATAGGCATAACCCCTAAAACAGCAATGTTTTCCTGTTTTCTACTTTTCAGAGGTTAACCGGGATCGTCTATAAAATATCATCGGCTGCCATTATTCACACACAGCGCAGTCGTCGTCCGTTGATCAGCATCGCAGAGCCAGTAGACATGGTCGACTGTAGTGCCATACACAGGCGCCAAGAATGGCATTTAGAGAAGTTCCCACTCTGATTCACATAAATCGCGAGTTGGTATCATTTTTGTGTTGGAATCCAGGGTAAGAGTGGGCGTCGGACTGCAAGCATAGTTTAGTTTTGATGCTGGATCAGCATCTCCATATCGTGCTGCAAGTTGCTTGTACTCCTGCTTCCTTGCTGACCTTGTTTTCAAAGAAAAAGCATCCCGAATCTTTTTCTTAAAAAAAAAAATGCACAGTCAATAAGATGTATAAATGTGCCCACATACGAGCGCGCAGAGAGAGAGAGAGAGAGAGATGCGTACCTTATAGGACTTTTGTTCGCCCTCCCTGCGAGGCATAAAATGAAGTCTGTCACTATCCACCAAGATACAAGTTTCCTCCAACTTTGACATATCGTCACATTGTTCCATGGATTCAATCCACGGTTCGGCAGTACCGTCATTTTCAATTACATCTATGCTAGAGTCACCTGAATTTCCTGAAAATTATCAATAACTTGATCTCTACATTCAAGAATTAAGAAAACAAGAACTCAGAGGAAACCATCGTAAACTTCAAATTTTAAGATTCACTAGCTTTCAGAATTATCATAGTATACACACCAGATTCTAGAGAGGCATTATTAAAAATATTGATTTTGATTCACATAACAAATGAACTGAATCCACCATGGTGTTTTCCAGAATATAATCCTTCACGACGTGCTGGCACGCATATTTCAAGCTTACAATCAACCTGCCCTGGTAAGACTTCTGTGCTGAATCTAAGTTACATTTACACACACAATCACTCATAAACAAAAGAAATGACTCCATTTCAACACACTAACAAGAAAGCCATAACTTCTAATTTAATCATGAAGCCGGCTGAGCAACCTACCAGTTCTATCATCCAGCTAAGTGTAAGTATGGGCATGCCATTCTCATTTTCTTATGACGTTCACAAATGTGCATTCAAGGAATTAAACATATAAGCAGACGTAGCAATGCCATATGTTGCTGCAAAAGCGAGTTTAACCTCATGAAAACTTTTCAAAGAAATTCACTGTCACCCGAGGTGAACAAGTAAAACAATATAGCCTCAACCATCAAGATAAGTTTTGGAACCAACACCTTTTATTCCACAAGACTACAACCAAATTCCCCTAGTAAGAAATTATAGCCAACAAACCAGCATGAACACTATAGCGAAGTAACACTGGAAGCAGTGGATTCAAACTCGAGAAAACATTACTCAAGAAAGAAATATAAATTGAGGTTCTACGAAGCGAAAGAACCAGATTGCTGAGTCTTC
Source organism: Escallonia herrerae (assembly GCA_033070095.1). Lineage (NCBI taxonomy): Eukaryota > Viridiplantae > Streptophyta > Magnoliopsida > Escalloniales > Escalloniaceae > Escallonia > Escallonia herrerae. Next base: position 476,333 of record JAVXUP010000234.1, on the reverse strand, counting down.
TCTTGTAATATCGAGCACTAAGTAACTTAATTTAAAACACCTCCTAAAAAGCAAAAGTAAATAGTTCAAAGGCTCGTCTACATTCATACAAAAAGCAAAAGAAACAAGCTACATAGATGCCCATAGTAATACTGCGGATGATAGAGCTTTCTGCTAGGAAGCTCACATGCCAGAGCAACTCAAGAAAACATGCACATCTTCTTTTCCTTCTGTTTTGGCAATTTTCTTCTCATAATAACTTATTAAGAGACAGTAGTTGATGTGAAGAAACAGGTTCTAGACAAGGAAATTCTAGATCAACAGCAGAAGATGAAGACATCCAACTTCTGTGTAACAGTTCTTTTGGAAAAATCAGTCATCCAAGAAATTACATATTATCCCCTTGAATGACCAACCATACCTGTATGGGACATAATAGCCTCCTCACCAGCATGTTCATTATGCTGTCTATCACAACCTATGTAAGGATCTACTCTAGAGACCAATCCACTGTTTGTACATGTGTCTGCAGTAGCCAGAACTGAAATTTAATAACAGAACAAGAGGAAATGTGCGAAAACATAAAACAATACAGTGAGGAAAAAAATCACCTATGCATTTTGTGGATAAGCTACCACTCGATAAAATAGTCTTCAGTTTTGTTCTTTCCTTGTCACTCGATTCGATGGACGGAATGGTATCAGATAAGGGAGAACCAAAAGCAGAGTCATCTGCAATAACGTGTGCAACCATACTACCAGTTACAAGTTTCCCTTCGTCCTCTACTTCACTGGTGTTGCTTCCTGAAACTCTAACTAAAGCTTGGGGAGATATCATGGCTATCTTCTGACAAGCTGCTTCACCAGTGCCATTCATTCGACAGCAAAATGATGATGCTCTCCGATCCTCGGGCACGATGTTTAAGCTTGACTTCTCTGATGAAGGATGAAAATATTTGGGCTTTTCAGAATCGCCATTGTTAAGCACGTTTGAACGTACTTGTATTTTACCATCTTTATTTTTTCCTAAATACAACTCAGAGTATACTTCCTCAGGACAAGCCCCAGAATATGGTTGTAAAACATGATTCACTTTGAGCTGTCCATTGCCAAACACTGTACTTTCTGCAGCTACACTAGTAATAATTCGAGATTTATCAGTTAATAGCTTATCAACCTTGGTGCTCGCTTTTGGCTTTTTATCCACTACAGCATCAAGATATGGGTTCACTGACAAGTCAGCCGCAGCCACTTTCACAGGATCAGTAGGCAGTGGAGGAAGCATATCTTGCACGACGTCTGAATAAAACTTTTTCACACTTGCACCTACAGTCTGGACCTGATTTTCTACGAATTTCGCAGTGTCCTGAGGAAAGCAATGACTAAAGTTACGATTAAAGGTGTAAGCTTCATGATATATGCGACCCAAGACTACTAATCTGATGAGATGATATTGAACCCAAATGTGAAACTTCCGAAACTCTTATAAGAAATGTAGTCCCGATCTTGTAGTAAAGATAGAATGAAATAGAAATATCTCACATGAACAGTATGCAAAAGCAAATGGAAGTAACATTGGTTGGAGAAGTAACACTAATAATAGCATTGTCGAAGGTCATAGAATTATACTACCACATTGCAGCTTGAAGAATGAGGTACAAAAAACGAGGGATTACCTGGTACATAGATTCTTCCACCTCCAAGCACATAGATTCAAACTTCTGGTATACATTCCCGACCCAAGCTATACCCTTGAAATCCATAGTAGTCATGTCTAAGGTTCTGCTCCACAAAGAGGCTAATACTTGACTGCATGATTTTAAATTAAAGCACTATCAAGCCTTGCATAGCAAAGGAAAATGCACTTTGTATGTTGGAAACGGAAGTTTGGAAGACAGAACACGCATCATCAGAAGACTAAACTAGTGACAATCGGACGCGAAAGTTACTTCAACTCTTACCTGCTAAACTGTGGGAAACATCAGTCCCAACAACAGAATGGAAAACAACCAAAAAAAATAACACGAATACATTAACACTTTCATAATCGAAACTGTCAAAAGTGTTCTTAGAGAAGGAATAACATGTCTGCCTAATTATCAACCTGGAAAACGAACTGCCAATTTTCCAGAGTAAGAATCAAGGACTCAGGTATCAAACAAGCTGCTCCAAACTCTCAGTAAGCTTTCTCAGAGTAATGGACCATGGAAAAGGAAAAATGCTGCTAAAACTTTAGGGCACAAAGTAGAAGAATAGATCAATAAGCAGCTCCAGTACTTCGAACATATAGATAATCATCCTATCTCATATACTTCCATTAGATAATGAAGAACACTTATAGCCAGAAAAATCTGGTGTCTGTGAAGCTACCTAGGGAAACCTGCTTATTTATTTAGTTACCCTTTTTTTGTTGGAGCTGAAAGGTGGGAGAGGGATTTCAGTTTGAGTTAGCTCTCAGCAAGCGACGAGAACAGCAGAAGGTTGGGAACAAAATAGCAATTTCGAGATAAACACGTTACATTTCATTTCGAAAGTAAATAGAAACCATTCCACCAAGGTTTTTAATCACTGTCAGCAAATTTTTGCAACCACAATAATTCAACACTACATATATATACATTCACGTGTGTGCGAGCTTGCACCTACACTTATTTGTACTTCTACTAGTTCTTGAACACCTCAGAAACTGCTAGTAAATCAACCAAGTATATAAGAATAGGGTCACAAGTTTTATATGTTATAAATCCCTTAAAACGATGAAGTGCTAAAATTTCAAACTTCACCCAAAGAGAAATCTGTGTAAACATAGAAGATATAAGTGAAGTAAATTGATAGAGTTTCCAGAACTGAGGATGAAGCAAGTTTCACGATACAGCATCGTCTGAAATCCGAATAGCATACTCATCAAAAAATTAGGGTCACAAGGCAATACAATAACTTGTGTTGGACTTCAAAGAGTTAACTTTGACTTGAGACAAACGATGACAGGGTTCGAGAATATTCACGTATATAGGTGCCAAAGAGCGTAGCAAACTATAAACCTACCGCATAGATATTGAACAGCATAAACTAAAGGGCCTAATAATCTGATCCTAGACATGAGTAATGAACCAGTTTGGAATATCTTCAATGCTCTCTTAGTTCATAAAGACACTTTTTAGGTCCTCCAATTACCATGGCCACGAATTTTGCGGAGTGCCCATACATCAAACTTCACACATACCTAAATTCTAAGCGAAGTCTACTAAACCCACCAAGTAATCCACTGAGTACAAACTATGACAAAGCAAACTACTCAAAACGTTAACAGAATTTAACAAAATCATATCTTTTAAACAAAACATCTTTTCATCTCCAAAACCCTATCATACCATACCTCCAAAATTTAATTGGAAATAAATATACTAGTGATCAGTATCTCAATCGATAAAAGGAAACCCAATTGTAAAACCTCGATAGCAATAAAGAAAAGAGTTACTTAAGTGGGAAAAATCCATAAAAAGAAAAAAAGACAGAGAAAGAAAGAGAATTACTGTGGAAAGAAGAAGGGGAGGGACTTACTTGAGGTAACGAGGGGCACCCAGATGGATAAAATTTAAGGACACGGGAGTTCAAGTACTGAACCCCAAAATCTAGTTTAAGCTTTGGGGTAGATGATGATGATGATGATACAGGAAAGTACAACAAGAATACAAAGAGAGAGGGCCGGAGGTTTTGGTTGTACAGATGAATAATTTGTTGGAAGTTGGAGTGGGGGAATCAAAAACGTAGAGACGGAGTTCATCTGGGTGGGGGCTTTCTTTCGGCTCCAGTTTCGGACACGTGTACGAAATACATACGCTGCGAGATAATGTAATGAAACCCCTGCACAATTTGAAACATGGAATATCATCAAAATGAAAAAGTTTCGGCATGTTATGCTGTTGATGAAGTCATCTTCCGAAATTTTTTAGTGATAATTAACCGTTTAATATTTTTAATAATTTTTATTTAACGATTTTAAAAAAAATATTACTAATAATTATCCTGAAAGTATTAGTAAAAAAAGTCACTAAAAATATTTAGTAACTATTAATACAATCAAGGTAGTATATAAAATTTATTCTATCGAATTAATTTTTTGGCCTTGGGCCTGTAGGGCTGTATGGTCTGATAACAATACAATATGTAATATCTCAAAATTGGGTTTTACTGTATTTGGGAAGGTCAAAGTGAAGAGTTAAGGACGGAGAAATATAGAGGTAGGACCAGTGTTATTAAAGGCTCAGGCGCACCTAAGGCGCGAAAGGTCCCTGGAGCCTAGTCGCAAGGCACAAGCGCGCACCTTTTCGAAGTAAGGCGCAATATTAAAATATATAAAAATAAAAAAATAAAAGTGCATTATATAAAAAAAATTAAGTCAAAAAATTTAGAACATGACAATTAACAAACTTCTAAACATTAGAGAAAGTTTCAAATAGCAACATCCTAATTTAACAAGCTCTCAACATTAAAAATAAATTATGCTTTTCAAATCAAGATTGATCTCAATGGGAATTGGCATAATATAGGAACTAAAAATTCACATCTTTTCTCAAGATTGAGCTTTGGCCTTATGAACAATATAAAGTGAAACTAACAAATCAGTTATGTCTCCTAATTTAGCCATGTGTGCTCTGTCTTCAACAGCATTCACAGAAAGGGCAACATAATCGGTGAGCAATTATAATCAGGACCCCAACATAAATATGAAAAATTAGTAAAGTATCTTTTAGCATTAAATTGTCTCAAGCGTAAGTAGGACTCCTCGCTAATGGCAATGTCGGTTCAATGAAGTCCGAATCAAATCTTGTTTTTGGCCTCATCCGAACAAATTTGTGGACGTAATTCTGGCATTTGGCCAACTACTTGTGGCAATTATCTTCTTGTTGTGAATAGAGTGTAGGCTAAAGTCAAAGAATTTAACAGATGAAACTAAACATGGCAAAAATCAACTTAAGTGTGACAAACCCAAATCGACCGCAGCACTGAGGAGCAACAATGGTGGATAATCTTTGCGTGGTTAGTTTCAGCCGCAGCACTGAGCAGCCCTGCTTCAATTGAACAGCGGAGTAGCATGCAAAGAGGACCAACAATGGCAGCGACAGGAGTAGCAGACGGCCGACAGAGATGGGAGATGCGACGACCGAAGCAAAGGATGGCACAAGAGTGGCGAGGTGACTGTGAGAGAATGAGAGCTTTGGTTGTCAATCAAAAAACTGATTTGGGGATTTTTGTAGTTAGGTTTTATATTTTAGTCTTACAAAAAGTGTTTTGACTTGGTAAAGACAAAAGGGTAAAAATACTAAAAGAGAAATCAACGGTCCACGTGAAGACACGAAGCCAAATCGAATGGTTACACATCGTGCGCCTAGCTTTGCGACTTTCCTCAGCAATCTGAGTCTTTCATCAAGTAGAAGGAACCTCTTGTGGATCACTTTGCGCCTCCCGCCCCGTTATGCGCCTAGCGCCTGAGCACCTGAGCGCACAAGGCGCTGCGCCTAGACCTAGGCGAGGCGCGTTATGTGCTGTGCCTTACGCGTAGGTGCGCCTTTTATAGGACCTAGGTCACCGATTTGTCAATTTAGAGCAGAACTGAATCTAAAAAATAAAAAGTTAAAATAGCAAAATTAGAGGTGTATCGTGAAAAAAGCACGATAGTTACATTAAGTATTTGATGACCTAAAGCGAGACACATGCGATGCGTATGTAGACCGAACAAAATTGTGAGGATTAATGTGAGCCAGAGGTACTTAATGACTTATTGGAGGGTGTGAGCCGTGAGGTGTAAAACTTACAAGATTAACTAATGAGTATCTTTTGGTTTTCAAATAAATTATGTTGTTGAAGAGAGAGAGGTGTGTGGAGCAAGTTTTAGGCAGAGAAATTTTTGCGCTTATATGACATGCTCTTACTCTTCAAAATCCCTTAATAGAATGCGAGTACCCTAATAGAACATGAGCACAACGAAAGGTACAAAAAATGAAGATGAGGAGACTCACCTTGATGAAAAGTAAGACTCCCCTCGTGACAATCTCTAGAGTCTTCTTCTTTGTGCTTAGGGTTGATTTTCTTTAAGTAGGCTCATTTTAAAGACCTACGAAAGAATTCGGGCAAATTCAACTTGCATGTGTTCAATATTTTTGGTAATCTTCAAGATTGATGATAAAGAAGCGACTTAGAGGGAAGTATAACAGTACTATACATGATCAGCAAACAATAGCATGTGATTATTTGCGTCTCAGCTAGTTTGTGATCAAGGACAAAGTTTCCGATTGCCGGGAGACTTACACGCTAACCCACAAATCTGATGTAGATTATTTTTTGGACGAAACCATCCTTTTAATTTTTATTTTTTAATGCCATGACAATCCTAGGTTAAAATTCAGATATAGTGATGTTATGGCCAAAGAAAGACTCATCATTTCTCCAAGCTAGATGCTTGCTTCCCCACCTAAGTTAATTAATTGTCAGATGTTAAATGCATGGTTGCTCTTCACAAATTAATTGAAAAACCTTGAACTTTTTTAAGATCAAAACATGTATCTACACTTCTTTAGTTAAATTATACGCATGATGATTGCGTTAACACAAAATTCATACAAAAATTCATTTCATTATTATGAGTACCATTTTACTCTTAGATAACATATACTGAGGTAAGTCTTTCAACCTCTTCTCCCCGCTAGTTCATCCACTAGAGTATTGGCTTGAGTCTTTTTAACTTTGTCTTTCCACCGGCTCTTCCAGTACATTATTCACTCTAGGTTAAGGGTTGGATGCAGACGTGATATGTCTGTCGTATAGTAGACGTGATATGTCTGTCGTATAGCAGACGTGATATGTCTGTCGTATAGCACACCCCCGCTACAAAGTTATGAGTACAGTAAAAAAGATTGTACCAAAATCAATACCTCCTACAAAGTTATGAGTACAGTAAAAAAGATCGTACCAAAATCAATACCTCTTTATTTATACTGGAAAGAAAATTTTACATAAGAGCAATAGAAAGGAAAGTTTTCTTCTATTATTGCATATACTAATTCTTAGCACACTTCACACTCTTATACACTTCACTTTTTTATGCACTTCATACTCTCTCAAACTTCCTCTGTCTTCTAGCTCTTACTCCGACCTATTTTATAAATAAAAAGATCAGGCACATAGGATTCTTCAACAATGAAAATCCTCTATTATTTTTTGTAGGGTCATATTTCTCTTTTATTATTGCAGACATCTTTATTCTCTTCTCCACTTGGCTTTGTTATTTTTCGCTGGCTATTATGTCCATTTCAATCATGCTTATCCTGTAGTTCTGAACCTTCTTGTATAGTTTAACAATTTGGCTACGAAGATCAGATTCTTCTTATCCTTGGTCGTTGAATTGTTCATGAAGCTTGATTACTTGATCTTGACCCTATTTGGAGGGCTCTATGGATGCTCTACACCACGTCAGGATTACTATCCTTCGTCCATCGCAGAAACATGCTTCTATGGGGTCGGCTACCATGTTTTCAATGGTAGCATGGACACAACTGATTCTTTTGATTTTGTCTCTATCCAGATTATACATGTTTCATAACGCATCCTTGTGTGGCTAGTAGAAATTTATTAACTTTTTATTAGTGAATCGATAAATGAACCAAATCTGGTATGGCTGATAGAATTTGATTTTGCTTCTTTCTGCCAGTGTTGACAGTATTTGGACTGTGATAATTTGTCGACTGAATCCCATAACTCCAAGAGCATATCGAATTATAGCTGGGAGACTCTCGATAAGTTGCCAATTATCTCGATTTATTTTGAATGTGTCTACGAGTTCATGTTCAATCCATAATCCCAATTCAGGAACCCTTTCATTTTCGGTTTGAAACGGTCTCTTCGTGTTGATTCTCCTTCCTGACTAGTTCTTTTATTTTCGTAGTGATATTAAGTGGGAGCAATGATTCTAGTTTTTCTAACAATCGAATTCTTTTTTCTTTTTCTTGTAAGACTATCATTCTTTCTTCGTCGTTTATATTAAGTCTTTTTTCTAAGTGCTTGACATAATCAGTTAATTGACTGAGGATTTTTCGTAATTTTTTTCGATAATTTTTCCTCAGATAGTGTCAGACATTTCCAAAGAGATTTTTACTCTTTTCACATAACCCTAGATCATAAGACGATTTTGTTTCAATGTCATTGGTTTGTATTATGGTAGCGTTTTGCTTTGAAGATTTTTCATCTTCGCCAATTGTCACTTTTCTTTTAAGATCCTTGTTGTTAAGATAGTAATTTTTCATTTTCTTGCCCATTGGTGTAGGGCGCCTTACTGTCGAGGTTTCAGCCTTACTCTCTTTATTCCAAAATTTATGCATTGGTTTTGAACTCTTAGTTTTGTATCGTCCTGTTTTAGGGCTTTTGGGTTGGTAGCTCCAACCATCTTCTTCCGCTACTGGGGGAGGATTTGCGAGTGACAAAGAACTGTTCTCTTCCTTTTTAGGGTAAATGACGTAGTAGTCGAATTTTCCTAATGGTTCTCACAGTAGATCGACTTCAAGATCTCCTACTTCATACCTTTCTTAAGGCCTTTTGAGTAGTCTTTTTTGGGTAACAACTTCCTGCATCATAAAGCATAATTTCCTGGTTAGGCTATCTCCAAGTGCATTTTTGGCTGATGAGATATATTCTACATCAAAAGTATAATGGTTGAACTGTTGTTGCCACTGATAAAGTCTTATTTGACTAACATTTCTTAGGTCTTTTTTAGGAAAGTTTTGAAACACCTATTATCTATTCTGATAAGAAATTGTTTTGAAACTAGAAATATGTAAAAAAATATTTTATGCCATGTTTTATAGCTAAAAACTCTTTTTCGTTTGTGTGATACAGAGTTTCTGCATCCTTAAAGTTTCCATTCCAATATCTACACAGTTGTTCTTCAGCTTGATCAGGAGGTATTGCTTTTAATACTGCATCTCAACAATTTTTAGAAACTTTAGTTTTTAGAACTAACTTGTCTCCTTGTTTAGACAAGCTTAATTTTGGCAGGGTTTTAACCTTACTTTTTATCCACAGAACATTTTTATTTATCTTCATCTTCCCATATCCATTTTCTTTTTCTAAGCATTTTACTTAAGGCTTTTGTTAGGTTTGATAAATGCGGGATGAATTTCCTCGCATAATTTAATAACGCGATAAATCTTTGAAGTTGCTTTACATCATTGATTTTTTTTTCTTCTGAAAATAGCTTTATTTTTTCAGCTATGTGATTTTGAAGGACAAATTTTCTACTGCCTTATATCTCAATCATATAAAGTTAATTGTGGTTTGTTTTCATTCACATTTCTTGTGTTATCTTTTTTAGATGATTTTTATGTTCTTCACTTATCTTGGAAAATACTAATATATCATCTATATACACCACATAGTAATCTCCGTGCTTTCTAAAAAATAGTATCTATCCTTCTTTGGAATAAAGGTGGAGCATTTTTTAATGCGAATGGTAACACCGTCCATTTATAGTGCTCTTGTGGTGCGCTAAAGGCAATTAATGAAATTAATGATTCTTCTATTCTGATTTGCCAATATCCGCTTTTTAAATCAAATTTTGAGAAAAAGTTAGCTGGCTGGATTTTATTTATCAACATATCCTTGTTTGAAATTTTATAGCCATCTTTGATTGTTGTTGTATTTAAAACTCTATAGTCTATGACTAATCTAGCTTTTTTCTCTAGCATGTTCTGCATAATTTTTTTTACCATGAAAGTCAAACTTGAATGAAGACTCTCGCTAGGTCTTATTAACCCTTGTTTTAGTATTTCAAGAATTTGTAGTTCAAATTCTTTAACCATCTCAAGACTATGTTGCATTGCTTTATGTTAACCACATAATCTTTATCCTTGAGGGTCAATGTTGCCCAAGGTTTTGTCTTTTTTTCATAATTTTAGCCGGTCATCACTAAAATTATTTTCTAACATCTTTTTTATACTATCAAGACTAGGAATTTCTTTTCCTATTGGTTTATTTATTTAGCCAAACTGTTATTTTCTTTGATTACTTCGTTAAGTAATTCTTCCTTGGTTACTTCTTCTTCAAGTAACATTTTCTATGAGTCTTTTTTGTTCTCTTCACTACTCTGGGCTGCATAGAGAGACAAACTCTTGATATGTTTTTGGATTTCTCCTAATTTTTTTTGGATGAAAATTAAATTTATATTTTTGAGCAGCATATTTTAACAACAGAATTTTTTGACGTTGTATTTCAATATGAAACTCTTCCTGAATAAATGGTCAATTTTCAGTTTGTTTGAGTAAAGTATTTCCTATTAGAAAATCATCGTCTAAGGATTTCAAATTGGATTAATCGCTCTATAATGAACTATTTTTCATTTATTATGATAGGAATATGATATGATTCATATTCTGACTCGAACTCATCGTCATTTGCCATTCGCATGCTCATGAGTTAATCTGTTTTGATCCATTTTTCAGAGGGTAAAATTCCTAGTCGTGTCAGGCAATAGGATGCTCCAGTATCTACTAAAGCATCTACTTTAAAAGGGTGAAAACCATGAAAGTCAAAACTTAATTCTATATAAGAATTGTTTGGACTTACCTCCATCCATTTATTATTCATTTTTCGGACCTTCTTTTATTTTTGATAATATTCATAATGTCTTGAATACGCTTTTCAAGCTCATCTCCTATCAAGACTTTTTCTTTAAGCCTCTTCTTGACAGTGTCATTTATTAATGTGTGGTCATTACCTGTATGGTTTTTACACGTGATGACATACTTCGTCTGATTGGAATGGTAATTATTTTGTACCATATGATGTCTTCATCAAAACTATCTTCTTCTTTGATAGCTTCTTCTACCATTTTTTTTCCTTTCCTTTGTCTTTTGGATTTGTAGACGTGGAAGGTATAGAAGAGACAGAATGTCTCCTTGGTTCTTCGAGGATTACAACACCTTTATTTTCTCTAATCTGCATGTGTTCTAGTTGTTTACTAGCTAATCCTTCTCATATCACCCATTTTTTAGGCCACGAGAATTACTTTGAATTTATCTTCCGTACGTTTCTAGCTTGAACATTTCTATTTGTTTGTTTAAATAATTCCACTTCGTTGTTTAGCATTTTACTTAGTGGATTTGTGGTATTTACCACTCTGTATACTAGGATATTGTACTGCAATATTTTTGTAAACTTATCGTAATTCAGTCATGCCTTGAGTATAAATCCCCAGTCGTAATGCTTTATTAAGATAAGAATATTTTAAGGACATGAAGTAGTTTAGTATTATTTAAACCAAACTGGTATGTTATACAAGTTATTTTGAATACCCCCTATTAGGGCTTTTCAAAAGTTTTCTACTGATTGCTTGTTAAATAACAAATCACTAGTGTATCTCTACCATCTATGAATAATGGACAGAGACTAACTTATATCATACCATTATGGATGTAGTGATATCATTCTCTAAGGTATTGTTTTGTCTTATCTGTCTTGAAGAGAGGAATGTCTAGTATTCTTTCTTCAGTTTGACCTATCTAGGTTTCTCCTTCGAAAATCTCTACATTCATCTTACTCCTGAATGTGAATATGAAGTTTTTGTATATTTCTTTAACCTTAATTTTAGGCATCTCCGAATGGCTTATAGTGGAACCGCGAGTTTCTTCCTCAATTAATTCGCTCTGACTACTTATGTTATTAAATAAGGGAATTATCTCTTCTTTATGGTCATAGGACTCTGACATCTTGAAGATCGTGTCTATACCTTTTAAAGTTTTGTTTAAACTTTCTTCGTCATCGATGTGGTTTCATCATTAGACTCATAATCGTCTTCTGAAAGAAGCTCTTCTGCTTCGTCTTCACAATCTAATTCGTATCCCCATGCTGGCTCGTATCTTTCTTCAATAAATAAGAAAGATCTTATATTTTGTTTTCTTTTCTTACTTGGACATCTATTTGCATGGACATCTATTTGTATAATGTCTTTTTTCGTCATATAACCAGCAATAATCACACTCTTCTGATGATTTTTCTTTTGGACATGAAGGTTTTTTATATGAAATATTAGATTTTTTTCTAATATATCTTATCCATGGTTTTGGTTTTTCTCTTGATGGATTAAATGTTCTTTTCTGTAAAAAATTTCATTTCTTCAGATATCTTTTTTCGTTTCCAAACCTTTTCTTCTGGAAATTTTTTTTCCGTAAAGTTTGGCTTCTTTTCGCATCTGTAGCTATTTACCATGTTATCGACTTTAGAATAACAGTCGTAACTCATATGAGTTTTTTTTCATATCTTTTATTGCCTGTCCTTCAGTAAAATATTTCTTTAGAACTTCTTCTACAACTGTTATCCTTCCTCTTAAGAAATCGCAAACATTCAATCGTTTAGGAGTTTAGTACATTCTTTTTCTGCTAACTCGTCCCATGGTTTAAGGAGTTTAGCAATAAATTATTTTTGCCGATGGAGGCTGTCTCTGAGTTCTAACTTGTAAAAGTATTTTTCATATTCGTAAGTGTAATTTTTAAAGTAACATGTATCACATATTTAAATTTTGTCAAATTTGTGAAAACGTTTTTTTCTTGAATACCTATATTATTTATAGATATTCCGCAGAACTCTCATTTGAAGTTATTTGCATAAAACATTATCCATTTTTCAGAGCTTGCTCTAGATTTCAATTATGATTTCGTTATCTACTATACAATTCCAAAACCTTATTGTGTTTCCTTGTAGGGTTGCTAAAATAAAATGTTTCATAGCATAACTTTCTGTTAAATTATCACGTATTATGTCAATTCTTAAGGCTTGTGCCCAATTATCGATTGTTTCTTCAGTATTTGAAATACAATCGATATCAAGATATATATGCCGTTTTGATTTACGGGCTCATTTCTTCCATTTTTTTGGACAAATTCTTGTTTTAAATTTGTCGTTATAGGGGCATTATTAAAATTTATAATTTTTTTTAAATTTAATTCTGGATTCCATGCTTCTACATAGTTTTGGATCAGTTTCTCCGCTCCATAAATTCGTATCAGCAGATGCCTTATTTACTTCTGATATGCCTCTTTTTTTTGTTTATATTGCTATTCTTTTAGAACAATTAGATCAATTTAATCGATCATTGATTTTTTCAATAATTTTTCTTTTTCTACTTTATCTAAGTAGTCATTTATTATTTTTTCTATTTCTTTTACTCCTATTCCTTTTACGGAATCTTTGGTGTCTTTTGAGTCACTCGAAGAGGGTTTTCTTTTACCTTCGCTACACTTTATGTTATAACCTCTTCAAATACATATGAAGTTTCGTTACTATATTATTTATTGGTAGTGTCATAGCTTCCAAATTTTGATAAGGAGTTACCTGAGTTTAGGACGTGATTTTCACTTCATAATCCTTTATCTGAATTGTGTAATTCAGTTAATATTTAAAATGTTATCTTGTTTAGAATTCTACAAATATTTAAAGTTTCATAAGATACATCCATTATCTAATTTAATAATCTCGTTATCTCAGTTTTTCCAACTTCAAGATCTAAGTTTATAATTTTTGTAAGATAATTTAATAAACAAAGAATCTCCACGAATTTTTCGATTGAATCTCGCTTTTGATTAGTCTCTAATACCAATTTTATATGGCCAACTTCTCCTTTGGCGAGGAATTATATGTTTTAATCTTGAGAAGAGTCAATTTATTTTAGTCTTTTGAGAAGTACGAGATATTTCAAGTGAACTTCTTAAAAGTTGAGGAGATGAAAATAAAATTAATCAGACAGCTAGTAACTTACGTCGGATCATCTCTCCATATACATATATATGATACGCGCGCGCGCACACACACACACAAAGACAGGCCCCAAGAATGAAAGTCTTGACAGAGGACGATTTATTGCTCATCTAGGTGTTGGACACGCTGTGAAATGAATCTATCCCCTCTTGCACTGATCTGATATGCAATCCCAAATGTGTTAACCGAAAGAAGAATACATGTTAGATATGAAAGAAAAAACAAGTCGACAAAAAGCACCATATACAAACCAATTAATCACAGGACACACTTGAACTCGAGTATTAACATAGCATCCTTAAATGCCACACTACACTGCCGTTTGAAAATCCCCGAAGTCATCATCCGGTATCTCTTGTTGGCTCTGATTTTGAAGAGGCGGCTCTGATTCTTTTGACTGTCCTTCAGCTGAACCCGAGGACTTGTCTTTAGAAAGTTCCTCGAGATTTAGATTTGACGGTGATTCTGAGGGGGACTTCACAGTGGTAGGAGAAGGTGAAAGCAGGGCCGGTGGAGGCGGTGGCGGTTTGATAGATATCAGGGCCTCCTTTCCGTTGCCCTTCTCCTCTAGTGAGACATTATTCAAACCTTGCTCAAAAAACTTTGATCTTGAACTGCGACCTCCTTTCTGTTGACATTAGAAAACAGACTGACTTCTATGTGACAAGCCAACATACATTTCAAAGAGCAGAAGGTTATTCGCAACTTTACATTTTTTATCTGAAGTACAAGGGTCTCTCCATCTTTTAAACTGTAATCTGCTGAAGAAGTTTTCTGGTAGTGCTGTTCCATCTCTTCAGCAGCTTTCTTTTTGTTCAGATATCTTTGTATAATTTAAGAAGGTGGTTAGTCCAATATCGGTTACAAATGCGAAGAGAAAGAACAAAGGTCAGGCGGAGGTGGGGAGGGGGAAGAGAAGACAGAAAATGCAAGTGAACAACACAAGACATACTTCATATGATCATGAAGGGCAGCTTGGAAGTCATAAGCTTCAGGGCGTTCTCGAAAACCTATGCCGATGAAAGCATGCCGAAGGCGGCCACCTGCATGAGTTCAACATATGAGTTAGATGTAGCATTACCGTTTTTAAAACACTTAAATGGAAAGCTAGGTACAAAGGCTGAAGGTCCAGCTTAAAATTGTAACAAAAATTTACAAAAGTTTTGTCCTCGTGGTGAAAATGAGAGAGAAGAAGAATAAGGAAGATAGAGATTGGCAGACGTCCTTTATGGTTTTTGATCTTGGTTCAGATTCTCTAATTAATTTGACCATCAAAGGAAACAAAGTACTGACGAATAGGTTCAGTGAATTCATGCTCCACCTAAGTGAATCTTTTACCAGTGTAGGTGAACAAATTCCAACTCCCAGTCCTCAAACCCTCTCTAACCGTATGTCACAGGCAAAGTTGCCTCCTGAATTCTCCACATAAACCACCACCCTTCTGTCTCTAGTGCAAGCATGGACGGGGAATCTAGATCAAAATGTCTCCTCCCAACAGTATGTATCCCGCCAAATCACACAGCTCAAGTTTCCTAATACCAGAACTGTAGAAGGACATATC
This sequence comes from Escallonia herrerae, assembly GCA_033070095.1. Taxonomy (NCBI): domain Eukaryota; kingdom Viridiplantae; phylum Streptophyta; class Magnoliopsida; order Escalloniales; family Escalloniaceae; genus Escallonia; species Escallonia herrerae. The sequence goes on along the minus strand of JAVXUP010000234.1, from coordinate 460,994 downwards.
TCTTAGCTCCCCAAGCAATTCCTGCCAAAGGCCTCCGTGTTGGAAGGCACCTCCTTGAAGATCCTTCCCTGTCTGATGCAAACCATCCATCAACCACTCCCCTCTGGAAGAAACATCCCCAAGAACTGCCACCACTGACCAAACAAAGCCTGACTGGATAAACTCGCTTTATAGATCCCGAGGCCACTGCCATAACCTCCTACTTGCAAAAGCCTGATCGATTTGGTTGCAGGCCTTGTATCGCAGTTGGAATACACTAAATGATTCCTTGGAATTCCTCCTCGGCTATATCCATGGTAAGCTGAACACCTCCAGCATTAGAAATAGGGACATAAAGTGGGTAAGGAAACTAGACAAAGAACTCTTACTAAGAGTTAACCTACGCCATTTTGATAGAAACTGTTCTTTCGAACTAGCCAACCCTCTTCCAAGTACTTCAGCCACAGGTTCATGGATCTCAAAGGACCCCATCTAACTTTTCACAAAAAATAAAAAAATAAAGTTTGCAGCACTCTTCTTCAGTTCCCTCAGATTAAAACAGCATTTCTGGCAGGCCCGCAAGCAAAAAGCACACTGAGAGAAGGAGACAGTCTCGATATCGAGGACCAAGAGATATGAGCAGCTGCAACTAGATAACAAAACACAATAAGACTTCACTAAGAAAAACCCTCAGGAGCTCCCTCCAACAACAGTCCTATCTCCCCCATCTCTGACAGTCCTATCTCCCCCATCTCTGACCTCCCAAACCGAGTAGATCCTTTCAAAACAACACCTTCAGCTGATTTATGCAGACATCCGCTACGAATGCCTCATTGTGCGAGCACAAGAATATAGGAAAAGCCCTACTAGCTAATCACCTCCACACCAGGTAACCAACCAAAATCGAACCGCAGGCTGTCACCAATTTGAAAATGAATAAACTGTTCAAACAAAGCCTGCCCGGACTCATGGCCACTGTCAAGCTGCTACTGCACCACTTCTACAGGCCCCAGGGCTAATATCAGCTCCGCATCAACCAGTAGCAAGTGTCTACTTCACAGTGCATCTGTAGCCACCATCTATCTCCAGTCCTACTTGCCAAGCAGGGACACATCAAACCTTCTCAAACCTCTTGAGCTCTTATTACCTTCTATACAGGATCAAAATGTCTAAAGGGCGACTAAGCCAAACATCAAAATTCTGACTGTCCACATCTCCTCTGCCCTTCTACCAGATTTCTACCAAGCCCACACATAGGTTGGTTGGTTTTCCTCTTCTTTGCATCTGGTTGGATACAGATCATAACAAACTGCCTCCTCCCTTCTAATTTCTTCCGCACCCCAACTCAGAACTGCAGCCCGCAATAACCAGAAATTTGGGAATCATTTCTAACGTTCCCAGTCATAGAGATCCAAAGGGGTGCTGAAGACCATTAGCTATTCCACGTGATAGGCTTATTGCCCCTATCTCTCTACTCCTGCTTTTGGCTGCAGTAAGAACAAGGGGCCGTCAAGAATCAAATTTTTTGTCAGCCTCTCAGCAGAGGAGTCATCAAGCAAGGATTCGTTCTTCAGTAAGATAGGTTGCTAGAAGACCCAGCTTAAGGGGGATGCTCTTTCGTCACCGCTAAGAAAAGCACCCTCTGGTGCAACTTTCTCAATCGAAAATGGAAACTGTCATGATTAGCGTACTGAACAGATTTTTTTTCTGTTATTTTAGGATGGATTTTCGTTGATCGGATCGAGCACATAGAGTTCAAGCCAAAAGTCAATTAATTCTCTCTGGCTTACACAATGACAGCTGAGCAGTTTACCAGTTCATTCAATGAAGGACTTCTCCTACCTTTTGCCCATCCCCTTTCGTTGCTTTCAGCGGCAAATGAATGTTTAGGCTTTTAGCAAAAAGAGCAACAAAAAGCTTGGGCTCAAAACAAAGCGGCACATAGTCCACCTTATCTGCTAAATTCTAACCCTGCCGACAGGTTCACAAAGTCCATCTTATCAGGCCTCAGACATCATCGAATAGCCGCAGTCCTGATCCCAATCTTCTCTCTAAGCCCTTCCCTTATATTCTTTGCAAACATTTGACTAGCATCACCCCGATGGCAATTCTGTATTTGCAAATGTTACTCTCATGCAGAACCACTTCCGCAAAATGTGCAACAATGCACCTTGTGCATAGATGGGGAAATGGTCCAATAGGTGCTAATAGGTCCAATAGCTACCTGGAGTGCAATTAGCAAGTACAAGTACGTTTTCCAATTATATGATTTTTCGTCTTCATTCTATCCAACAGCTTCTGCTCTGTGTCCTAAGTACACTGTTTCAGATATTCAACAGAAGATCAGAATCCATTAATTTCTGATTTGTGCACCAAAGAACTACGATGGAAAGCCAAATCAATCCCACAATGGATTTAGTGGATGGGGTTCGGAGCCTTAATAACATCCCAAGTCTTACATTACTAGGCCTGTGCTAAAGGGCAACACCCAAATGCTTAATGGCTTGGCTGGCTTATGATAGATACTTGCATAGCCCTTACCCAACTTAGCACAGCTGGCCGTGGTGAGCATTATTCTGCGTGTGATCTTTGAAATTCAAAATCATGCAGATATAACCCATTTCTTCACTTAAGAAGAATAAGTGTCCACCATGGTGTCAAAAGTCAAAACTACCCGCGGGATCCAGGTGAGTGCCTACCCGTGCTACTCCTTTCCCAATCCTCCCCCAGTGCAACTCATTATCAACTACAGGTCTGTACAAATTGCTGGTGTTTTCTGCCAGATTTGATTACTTGTAAACAAGGTGCCAATAGATTGTTCCTCAAAGTTAAGCAGTTAATTACTAGAACTTTTGTTATGTTTTCTGGGAACACTTTCCCTTAACAGGGTGCTTCCATCTTGCTCCTTAAATACATTAAACTGTCTTATAATAAAAGTTTCAGGATCAGGTGAACATAGGGTCTTTAGCTTGCCTATAGAGGTGACTGTTTTATTTTCACTGATTACTTGGGTTACTAGTATTGATGACAAGACGGTTAAAGAAAATTTTAATTGAAGCTCAGATAAGATTAGATAGAAATACCAGGAATTGTTATGCTGTTGTACAAAGATGATAAACAGAAAACTACAGCGAACAAATATATAACTAGAAACAAAATGATACATTATGGACTACCTATATTCTCTTCAACGCGCAGAACGAAGTATCTGCAGACAAATGAAACAAGAAAAGAATTTAAACATTATTAATATGTCAGGTCAAATCTCCATCATAGCATAACATGCATTTTAAAGGTACTGAACAAACATAGACTTCCGTTTAGTAACAAATTGACTAAACCTGCTGCTATCAATTACAGGCTCAACTGGATGTGGCTCTCCGTCTCTAAGAAATGCCCGAGCATACAGTTCACCTGTATTGAGCTTCTCCATTAATAAAGCTGAACCACGTATCAATGCTGCAGAATCAAGCACCCACCCACCTAACCCCCCAACCCAAAAAAACAAAAGAAAAAGGACGATAAGGGGAAAAAATCAAAAAATATTCACCTGTTGTCTTATCTTCAAGTTTGATAATGCATTCTTCTCCCTTGCTAGTAACTTTTAGTATCCCCTCCCATGCCCACTTATTGATATCCCATTCGTCAGCCCTATAAAGAATGAATGGAACTAACATCACCATCTCCCCGCTGCGTTGAAGATAAAGTTAACAACTAAATTGCCACTTCATCCATGTCTACCTATGACTTTAGGGCTTGAAGCATAAAAGCGATAAGATACGAGCCTATGTAACTGAAAAGTAGTTACACCTCTACTTGATTAACTACAAAATGGAGGATATATCTTCAAACTTACGAACGTAAGCAGGTGCTAGTAACAGCAATAACAATCCTTAGTGTGGCTGTTCATTAAATTCTGAACCATAGAACAATGTTTGCCGCACTGCTGTCCTATAACATTTTCCCTTCAACTTGAGAGGAATGTTACAATCACAACGCAGCCCAGAGTTACGAAGCACAAACACCTCTAACGGGTCAAGCTATCGTGTCTGACACTAAACAACATCCTGACACTTCCAACAAGACTTTCAAACACGTGTTGAGCACCTCTAGGAGGTGTCCGATTCTTTTAAAATTTACTTAAATGTTGGACACTGTGTCGGGCTCTCCTAGATTGTGTTGGACACTACTTCAAGAAGTCAAAAACTAGGCAAACCGCAAAACAGCAAAGGATCGTAAACTAAGTTCAGCAAGGGCAGGAACCAAGGTAAATCTTTGAGGAGGAAACTTGAGTTAAGAGTGCAATTTAAATGTAATGTGCTTAAAACTTGGTTAATGCATTTACAATATTATGTAAAAAGAATCTGTGGTGTCCAAAATTTGGTTTTCTGGAGAATGCGGGCTCGGTGTCGAACACGGTGTCCATGTCCAAGCTACCTAGCCCCAAACTCAGATCTCCACTTTAGCAAACCTGCTCCTAACCTACGGCCAACATCCTTGTCAATCTCTACCTCCCAACCGACATAGCTAAAAGAATCTTTCTTAGATACCTGTTAACCACACATACTTACCTCGTCACCAGACCTCCTCCTAGTTTTCCAATATTGCAATCCAAGTACTCCATCTTACTCTGCTTAATCTAGAGCCTTTGGATTCTAAAATGCTTCTTTAACTCTAACTTAACAAATTAGTCCTACTCTTGTCTCAACAATTAAAACTAGATCATCCTCAATTACAATTGGACCTGATCCTGAATATTCTTAGTAAGCTCGTTCATAACCAAAGTAAAGGGATATGTGTCTTAAATCTGACCCTTACTGAAGTCCAATCATAGTAGCCTGTTCTCGCACTAGTACTTGCTTCTTCATACGCATCCTTAACCACATCAACTCCTTTAGAAAATTAAAGTATGTGACTGTGTCTAGCAATCTTCACGTGTTGCAACATCAACCCGTGAAACTTAAATGGGAATAGTTTAAAGACGACAAAAATTGAGAATAAGATATCCTTCTACATTGGCAAAAGCTTGAAGCAGAATAAGTCATGAAGATTTATAGAGGAGTTCAAAGCATTTGTCTTCTGTTCTGTGATCATTGTTTGTCATCCTAGGTAAAAATCTATAGCAGATATCTACTGCAGGGCCATTTGTCAAAGTTTCGATTTTTGCGTGGTCCTCCAATCCATCTTCAGATAAAGAAAGAAGATTTGAGCTAATTGTTGTTGACTATGCAAAAAAGTGGATATATAAGCCATCTACTCTTGCATTGTAATGTGGTGTATACTTTTGCATGCTTTCCTTCTTTTCTGGTATCAAGTCGGTCTAGCCAAGTATGGTGAGAGTTTCCTTCAGTTGGGGCACAAAAATTTGCTAAGAGTAGGCGAGGGTTTGAAAATTCACTAGCTGAGGGGATTGAAAAATCATCAACTTATATATCCACTTTAACTACTGTGGGAATATATAATGTTGTACGGAGTTTCTAATTGAAATCTACCCATAGTACAGAATTGCATAACATAGAAACTTTGGCTGTACTCTGAGATTTCAGGTGGGATATAATTTTCCTCCTTTTCAGCTCCATACCCACCTCACTCCCCATCCTGCCTCCATTTTTCCTCTTTTTTCATTTTTCACTAAACTTCCTCTCATTATTTAGAACTCAGATTGCTTGTGAGTTGATAATATTACGATAAAATAACAAATTAGTCACGGTGATCAGACCAATGTGTTAATAGTAAATCTTCATGTAAAGCAGAGAATCTATCGAGTAGCAAGACATAAACAGAGGTCCCCAAGTTGTTTCTCAAGAAACATTATCAAACAAAATTTGCAAAGTACGAACCTGTAAGAAGCCGCACTTTTTCTAGGAGGGATCTGCAGAAACAATATGTAGGATAATATCAGGGAGCAGTACATAATTTCTTGTTGTCTCAAGCATATTTGCAAAACTATATGTACAACTGGTACCAGATATTCTATTCAAACAATCAATCTGATGATCTCAGAGTATGAAGTGAAGTGTTTGCAGTTGCAACAGGCTTATATAGGACTAAGGTTGTCTCCGAAGCTGACTCAAGTAAATACGTAATACGCACTTACATTTTGGTAAAAGAGACATCCATGAATGACCAAAGACAAGCTTTATATATCACTAGGAACACCTAGGCGAAAAGTGCATAAAACCTTACACACACAAGTGGAATGTGGACATGCGAAAAGGACATCTAAACTAAGCAACCTACAATTAAGTCAAATAGATGAAGCCAGTCATAGCTTTTGGACAATTTACCAGATATGTTAAGTATGCAATCTCAAGAAGAACCAACAGCCAACCACTGAACATGCATACCCAAAAGATAGAATACTTTTCAATGAACAACTGTGATATCCATCCTATAACACATATGTTCTACGTTTGTTAAAAGCATGAACGCGCCAAGAGCCAAGAGAAACCAATGTGCTGGCGTGGCCAGACATTGATTAAGGTGGGAACTCACCCAACTTATCTTTCAAATTCTTTTTTTGTTCAAGTACTACTAATATTCTTTTTCAAAAGAAATAATAAGAAAATTTATTTCTGTGCAAGCTTCCCCCTTCTTATTCTTGAATTTTCTTTCCATTGAGATTAAACCGTGCCACCATATTCATGGACCATTGCCTCACGTTGCCTAGACAGTAGATGAATTACATAGCAAGGTAAAACTGTCATTTGCCTTTTCACATCCCAATAAACACAGTATGCATGTTAAAAGCATGCATGCAGACAATAGACTTTCTACTCAGAACACCAGGAGAGAGACTTAGTTTCGCAACAGCCCTTTCAACCATAGAAACACAACTACACAAGTTTAAGAGTCTTTACTCCATAAACAATAGAAGTAGCATTTGTTTGGCGGATGGAGAAAAGGAAGTGCAGAACTAATTAGATATTAAAATTTTCAATTAATTGATACATATTGTCACCTTTAACAGGTAATGCAACAGATTGATCCCAGTTTAGTCTACAGACAAAGGATAAAGAAATGATAAAGTGTTCACTAACTAATATCACGACTAAGTGAAAGCTTGAACCACAGTACTTCAAACATGTTTTGATCAGCTAAATTTCTTATGTATTTGCCCCCACAAAATTAAAATCACCCTTAAAACTTCGTTTACTTTTATTTTCCTTTAATCCTTATCTATTACTGGCTTCATTACTGTCTTTATAATTCTTTCCACTTGGTCCTCTTCCCTTCTAGTCACGATTATGAATAGCTATTTCATATAATTTCCCGTATCTTAAGGTTTGATGGCAACTCACTCCACTAAAGAAAACTTAAATTCGCAATTGACCCAGATACAAGAGGTCCTAGCAGCATCTGTAAATGCAACAGATCTCAGAAAGCCACAAACTTCCTTGTCCACCCTCCTCATATATGGTTATCGACCCCACAAGTGAATTAACTTGCAAGTAATAAGCCATTGAGACACAGGTTTGACTGATCAAGGAATATAACTCGAATAGAACATTGACTGACATGCTTAACAGCCGAGAATGCGGAGCAATCCATACACATTGTTGAAAAACACAAGTCCTAAATGGGTGTGGGTGTTTCTCTAAATCATAAAGTTCAAACTAATTAAGCATGAAAAGATATACCCATCACTAAAATACGTTTAATTTCGCGAAAAACACATAATGGCAAACATCACTGATAAAACCACAAAACAAAAAAAGAAACTACACCAATTCACAAGCACAAAATTTCAAGATTGGTGTCATCAATCACGATTATAGTCCGTGTCTATCCCCATTTTATTCAAGAATATGATAGCTACTTCTGACAATTATCCAATGAATTTAAAGACTTGAGAGCTGATGGCAACTCACTGCACTAAATCAGACTCACATTTATATTTTGAAGCGGAGATGACCTAGATAGACAGAAGCTCTAACACCATCTCTAAATGCGACAGTTTTCTGAGACATAGGTTTGACTGATCAAGGAAAGAAACACAAATCCAACATTGAACTAGCACAATTCAAAGCCAAGAACACAGCGTGATCAATATACATTCATGAAGATACATAATCCTAAATGGGTGCTTTCCGAAAGTTAAAGATCATTAATTAAAGCATAAAAAGAAATACCCATCAGTAAAAAGCAATGAATTTGGCCACACACATATAATTTCCCAAAACATCACTAGTAAAATCACAAAAAAAAAAGAATCCACAAGCACCTATAGCATGCATCAAATATATACCAAATAAACGTAGCATTCGGAGACTTGAAAGAGAACGAGCTCCGCGGCTTCTTCTACGGCGTCGTCTGGCTGGGTTTGTTCCTTGTGCTCTTTCTCCATCATACAAGACTTGAACTGGACTGGAGATCACCTGCAACTCTACTTCTCTGTGGCGTATACTTACGAAATTGGGACTCGTTGGGAATTTACGGAGATGCATCAGGGGTTCTAAGGAAATGAACAACTTTAGTGGGCCCGGACCAGAGGGTTTGGGCCTGAGCCCTGATGCGTTGGAGGTCAAATAAATTAGTTGAAGAGATTTGCTTGTATTTTAAGGAAGAGAGATTCTTTATGCCGATGCCGATTATTCCGTTTCTAAATTACTGAATTTAAATGCTTTTTATCAGCTCTTTGTAAATATGTGAAAAATAGTTTTCATAAGTAAAAGCATTTTTATATGTTAATTATTTTGTTTAATAAAAAATCAGCAAAAAAAAAAGAAGAAGAAGAACATAGTAATTAAACAAAGCTCAACGAGTATTAGCATTTTGAAGACAAGTAATATATTCAAATTGCTTTAGAACAAACCATGGAAACGGACACGAGGGTCCATTCATTTGTCCAGAATGTCACATAAAGTTAAGTAAGAGAAAATAAAACTTTTTCCTTGTCGTGTTAATTTGGCAAAAAAGAAATCTAAAGTGAAATTTTGGTTAATTTTTTTTCTTTCCCTTTTGGATCTGCAAATTTTGGTTGATAAGGTACGGGGAAAGTTATAGTACTCTAAACAAAAGAAAATCACTGATTTCTATCTCAAACAAAAATAACCATACTTTATGTCATCTTTGTATCTTTAAGAATATAGTAGAAAAGATGTTTATCTTGTACAAAAAGAGAGAGACAGGAAACTACTCATATCGTTAAGATACAAAAATAAGAAAATTGAGTTAAAGCTATATGACACATTATATAAACAGAGTAAGAACTCAAAGGTTTATGTTGACAATCGGTATACAATAACTTTGCTCTGATTCTTCTTGAAAAATCTTGTGAACTTAGCAGGACAACCTTTTTGGAGAGGTCGGGAAGAACGAGTCCACAACTTTCTTGCTGAATGAATAGTTAAAAAATACGATAAAGTAAGAACTTATTCATCTTGCCATTTTTCTGGTGTTATTAGTTCTTGCTTTCATATTCATTAATTTTGTGTTCACTTAGAAAATATATGGTTTGTAGTTTTTGCATTTTACAAAAAAATATTTTTGGACGATTATGTCTTCCGTTAATTACGTCAATTACATTATTACCCTTCTTTTATTATTTCTTTTTAAATTTTGATGAAATTAAAAGAATATTGGGTAATGAATCTATTTTGTACATTGAACAATAAAAAGTGTAATGAGAAAGAAAACACAACAAAGAAATTTCTTTATTGTTCCTCTTTTAATTTGATTGAAATTAAATAAATATTAGATATTGAACTGGTTAGTGAGAACTGTGATATTTTTTTTTTTTTTGCATTTTTAGGTTAGCAAACAATTAACCAATTGAAAAACTGAAAAACAAAATAAAGCAACTGAAATATGTGAAAAATCAATTAAGAAACAAAAATATTGTTGGAAAAATTTAAAAAAACCCGAAAAAGGGTTAATAAAAAAAACAAGGCTTAAATATGATGTGAATTTGAACTGAAAATATGTTCGTTTATCATGTGAATTTGAACTGAAAATATGTTCGTTTATCACAGTTGAAAATCGGGTGTTTGCATTTTTTATTGATGAAATGCAAAGCACATGGTCTTGAGAATTATAAATCTTAACCATAATATAAATACGTACATTCATTCTTTTAATTTCTCCATTTGCTTTTATTTTTAGCAGTACCCTCAAACATTTTTCAATTCAAAACTCTAAAAAGAATATTTCTAAATATTGAACTGATTTCAATTGCGAACATCAAATTTATATTTTTTCTGAAACAAGTCAGAAAAGAAATAAGAATATAATTGAATTATATTAATTTAATTCTAAAAAAGATAATAATATCACTTCAAACATTACTCTCGATTATATTCACGTGTAACGCACGTACTATATATACTGAAATGCGCACCCATCACAACTACTGTGCAGTCCTCTTCTCCTTCCCCACACAGTTCCTCCTACCAATTACACCCACTAACTTCACTCTCCTTACACTGAAACGCGCCTACTTCACACATGATTTCACCCTCCCTTTCACCACTTTACACACTGTTTCACACTACATACATCATACACTGAAATTACAACGAAGAAAATGTTCAAAGCTTACTGAAAATCGGACCCAAACTTGTCGAATTCCTGCACCAAGTTTGTCGTTCAATCCTTTATGTCGCTCTCTTTCTCTCTCTATGACTTGTAACCAAAAATGGAATATGAATCTCATTTGCACCCATTTCTTTCTAATTATCCTCCCTTGTTCCGCTTTACACAACAAGAAAACAGGCTTTTAGCGACGGGAAAATTCGTCGCTAAAAGAATTAGCGACGGATTCACCGTCGCTAAAAATCCCTCGTATAAAAGCTCGTCACTAATAGTTTAGCGACAGAATGTTTTAAATCCGTCGCTAAATATGTCATTTTTTTCGACGGATTTATTTTTAATTAGCGACGGATATTCCGTCGCTAATTATATTTTTAGAATTTTAATTTATTTTCTTTTTTGTCAAATTAGCGACGGATAAAATATTTTAGCTACGGAATATTCCGTCGCTAAATAACTGATTGTAGGAATACTTTTAGCGACGAAATTAATCCGTCGCCAAAGTCAATTTTTTTTTGAAATTTTTTTTTATTTTTCAATTACCCAGACCTGTAATACAAATTTCAATTCTCAACAACAACGCGCAATAATCAATACAGAAAGAAATATATATAATCAATTATAAAAAATATTTATTATAAAAAAACTCATATATGTACAAGCCGGGAACCGGATACAGCCGGTTAGGAGAGGGGAGAAGAGTACAAGCCGGGCGCCGGGGGGGGGGAAGCTAGGAACGGGCACGGGAAGGGGCTCATCAGGGGTTACCGAGTCCCGGATCTGGATCCTGCTGATCCGGGGCCGGCTCGGTCTGTCCAACAGTGCCCTGCTCCCTGATCATCCTCACCACCACTGTAGCAATGCGTTGGATCTCATCGTCGTCCAACTGAGGACGAGGAGCCGGTGTCTGTGGAGGGGCAGCAGGGGGTGAGGACGCTCCTATCACGGCACGAGCAGTCGTGCTAGGCAGGCCGCGTATGCGGCCTTTCGGCCGATTCACGACCTCCGGCGTATCCAGCCATCGCTTCAACCCCCCAGTACTCGCAGTTGTACTAGTGGACGCTGATGGCTGTCCGGACTGCTGCTCGGACCCCCTTAGCTGTTCATACGAGGCCTGCAAAAATAGTGGTTTAACAATATGTTAGGGCATTAATTAACGAAACGGACATTGAGGATAGAAAGAAAAAACATTAACAACTTAAATAAATTGACTCACATCGATCCGCCAGGCAATATCTGAAATATAGTCGCTCGCCCGGTGCGTCTCGTCCTTGTCCTTCTTCCGCACGTGCGTCTGAGTATAGGTCAGAGCTATGACCTCATCCTCCTCCAGATCCGGGTGCTCGACTGCGTTCATTTGTCGGACGATGTCGTGTGGCACCGACCCCCCCGTGTGCGTCAGATCTCTGTTCTGTCTGTTCTCAGCCCCGCTCTTACTCTTGGCGTCCCAACCTGGATCCGCAGCCACCGATCTATCATCTCCCCCATACACGGTGAGATATCCAATGTGGGAGATATCTCGTCATGTCCGTCATCGGGGCACCCGCGGGCAGCACCTTCTTCGCCCGGTCCCGTGCATCGTGGAGCCATCGGCGGTAATTCTTGCCGATGTAGGCAAAGAAAGCCTGCTGCCCCAGTACCTGCTGCTGAGGCGTGTCAAACGTGAACCCCTCCTGTAAGGCATTCAATAACACAAATTAACAACATAAAACAAACTGTAATTAAACATTTACTAATGCTGAAAAAAATACTTCACCGTACCAGCCACTCCTCCCATAAGGCCTCCCTCGCAGCGGCATCCCAGTCCTTCCAGTACAGGCGTGGCTCGAAGAATCGGCCCTTCACAAGAACGCCGATCTTCGTCCTCGCCTGAGCCTCCAGGATCCTGCCAAAGAAGTAAATAAATAAATTAATACAGTTCAAATATAAATTAACAACCCAAAATTTTAAATATAAGGCATGAGGTGATATTTTTAGTACTTACAGGCCCTCCTGCGTGAGCGTAACTCTCTGTTTACGCTGGGGGTCAATGCATACCCCGCGTGTCGGACCACGGCCTCGTCGAGATCTTACAAAACATAGACATTAATACAGTTCAAATATAAGGCTAGCGAAAATGTACAAAACACCGTTATCAACTATACCTGAGGTAGAACCCACGGAAGATGGAGAATGCACGCTCGTGTAGGATGAATCTGCATCGGGCTAGGGTGACGACTCGAGCTGGGGCTGGGGCGACGGCGACGGCTAGGGCTGGGGCCCCATCTGCTGTCCGCGATCACTCTGTACCTCGTCATCAGTAGGCAATTACAGTTTGATTAGGAATAACTGGGAACAAATTAAGGATAGTTAGGGTTTATCCGGGCTAATTATGCTGTAATTAGGGTTTAGGGTTTAAGGTTAACCGGTTCAAACAGGTTTTATTGGAGCTAATTACGGTTAATTGGTTCAATTAGGGCTAATCAGGGCTAATTAGGGTTTATTGGTTCAATTAGGGTAAATCGGGATTAATTAGGGCTAATTGGTTAGATTAGGTTGAATCGGGGTTCATTACAATTAATTGGTTCAGTTAGGGTTAATCAAGTTTAATTGGCGTTAATTCGTTCAATTAGGGTTACGCGGGGTTAATTACTGTTAATTGGTTAGATTAGGGATAATTACGGTTTGACTAGGGTTAATTTGGTTCAATTAGGGTTACTTGGGAACAAATTAGGAATAATTAGGGTTTAATCGTTACAATTACATTACAACAAATTAAATACAATACAATACACTACAAAAAATTAAATTTAATTACATCACAACAGATTAAATTCAATTACATTATAGCAAATCAAATACAATTACATTACAATAGATTAAATACAATTACATTATAACAATAGATTTAATGCGATAAATAATTTCTAGCATACAATTACATTATAACAACAGATTAATTCAATATGATAAATAATTTCTAACCGGGAAAAAAAGTGAGTTCAGGCAGTGGTGGTGCGAGGCGGATGACGACAAAGGCGCACAGAAGGCAGTGGCAGAGGGTGGTGGTGCGGCGGAGGGCGAGGAACTGTGGCGATGGTGGTGCGACTGTGAGGTGGCTGTGGCAGTAGTGGGGTAGCTGCGGGGCCACGAGGTGGCAATGGGGACGACAGATCTGAGGGGAGAGGGAAGGGCGGTGTGGTGGTGGCGGGGGGGGCCTGTCGTCGGCATGGGGGGCTGGTGGGGAGGGACGGAGGCAGGGCCTGTCGCCGGCGTGAGGGGCTGGTGGGGAGGGACGGAGGTGGGGGCCTGTCGCCGGCGTGGGGGCTGGTGGGGAGGGACGGAGGAGGGGACCTGTCGCCGGCGTGGGGGGCTAGTGGGGAGGAAAGACGGGGGAGAGAGAGAGAGAGAAATCTGGGTATTTAAGAACACATTTAGCGACGGACATGTCCCGTCGCTAAAGATCCGTCGGTAAAATCATTTAGCAACGATTTATACCGTCGTTAAACGTCCGTCGGGAATGGTTTTACCGACGGATTAATCCGTCGGTAAAATATTTTTTTGGACAACGTTTTTACCCACGGAAATTCCGTCGCTGAAAACACCTTTAGCGACGGAAGTCGTTCCGTCGCTAAAAGTCCGTCGCTAAAACCCTTTTTCTTGTAGTGTTAACTTTGCTTCCAAAGATAAAGAGTTGACTAACATTAAAAATCATATTTTTGTATTCTTTTTTTTCTTCACTAACCCTAATTTTAAATTTAAATTTTTAACTAACCCTTTTAACTTAAATTAATTTCCTATTGTACCCCGCTTTAAAAACTATCTCTAAAGGTTGCCGATCGGTTATGCTAATCGTCACGAAAAACCTCAATTAATATTACTTATAATGAAATTACAACTTATGGTTCTTAAAAATTGTCACTATAGGATGTCAATAAAATTGCTCATGTCAATTAATGCTAAATGTTGCTTATAAAAAATGTCACTAAAGAAATAAAAGAACTGGCTAGAAATTACCGAGGCTCAGGAGGGTATTTCATATATATAGCATACTGGGTTAGGATGGACGTCGACAAACTTGAAATTGGATTTCAACATAGTTAAATTTTACTTGATCCCTGAGATGACGATGTAACTGATGTGGATTTGGGGTTCGCCTCTACTTAAACGATGGATGTGTATGAAAAACACACATGCACACACACAACGACTGGAAAGGGCGGGCGGGGGACAATCGTATGGCCAGTTTATTGAAAATGAAGAAAGGAGGGTTGGGAACCGTAGACGAAGTTGATATGTGGGCACATATGCAATTATAGGTTTGACTTTTGAAGGGCAAGTAAAGATATCGTGATAAATGTTCATGTGAATCCTAAGGGCTGCATGATAAAGAGTGGAACGAAAGAATTTAGAAACTAGTAAATATCACTATATGCTACAAAAAGTGACTCGACATAGAACTGACATGAGTACACAAATCACTCAAAAAAAGTAGCTCCAATTTTTATTTATATAAAATTTATAATTTTATAGGTAGTACAAACACTCACATACACACATACATATATATAAGAAAATATTTTTTGCAACCACACACTTTGTTTTTCAATGTGTAAATGTAGGTGTAGATCAAATTTATGACCTAACGTTTAATAAAGGCATTACAAAAAAACTAATTAGGGAAGGATAGGGTTGTCATTAGAATAACTAACAGGGGCAAAATCAGAAATGATTACAAAAATTAGTAATAATAATAATAATAATAATAATAATAGTATTTATAAAAGGGTAAGATTATTATTGAAGTGATTAACTAAGGGCAAAAACGAAATAAAATGATTCACAAGATTTATACTTTGATAGGTAGTATAAATATTAGTGTGTGTGAATAATGGGTGTAAATGTGTGTGTTGAGTTGTGTAAAATGTAGTGTGTTAGTGATGAGGGAGTGTACGTGGTGCGCTTGTGTATTCAACCAGTGAGCAGAAAAAAAAAATGAAGAAGAAGAAGATGGGTGCGAGTGTAACGGGTTCATACAGTAGGGATGGTACACTGTGCTTGCACAGTTTTACCATGTGGCCGTGGGATAGCTTGTGGTTGTCGTAAATTGCTGAAACTTTACAGAAAGGTTCTTACTGTCAAATTTTCATATTTTTTCTAAAATGTTTAGTATTTTTAATATTTTTTGCAAGTTCAGTTTTCTTAAAATTTGTTTTTAGTCTTTAAATTTCATATTAAGTTCTGAAAAAATTACAGTAATGTTATGGTATAAAGAAATCTCAGTTTAAGTTCATGAATTTTCAAATTGATTTAGGACATTTACCGCTATCGCATTTGATTTAGCAAAACAAATGATTTTAAAAAGGTTTTAACGCTTTTTTAAATTCTGATTTTAGTTTATGTATTTTTTTAAAATATTGTAAAGCTATAATAAATATTATGAGACTTTGATTTGAGCTAGAAATATTAATGGCTATTTATATGCCTTTCTTATATTCAAAGAAATTATTTTAATTAAAAAATATGTGAAAATTCAGAAATTTCACATATTAACTTTTTATGTTGTTTTAAGTCACAAATTTTATAAGGATTTACTAGGAATTTTGTGTCATTAATAAGTTTCGAGGGTTGTGAGGGATTCCTAGCTACGTTGGGCTATACGAGGGATCCATTTCGATTTTGGACTGTGTTGAGAGTGTCCGGGAGAGCAACGTTTAAGAAATTAGCTTTGCATTCATAGTGTTATGTGGCTAAATTTTATTCTGAAAAATAAATTACCAATATAGGTTAATTCAAGAATTTTGAACGAGGTTGCTTAGTAGCGCATAGCTTGGATCGAGGTAAGAGATTCTATTTGAAATTTCATTTTATTAGATTGACCTCGTATGTTTTATTCTAATTTGTTATCGAATTTCATTAAACTTTTAATTTTTGGTCAATTTGTTATAAAAAAAAATTGGAACTACCCATAAAATCCTATCTTGAACCTTAATAGTTTATCTGGAACCAATTTTTTTAGGATTTGAATTTCAAATTCAGAATTGGATTTGGAATTCAATTCACTTTATTTTGTTTGGAACGGAAGTGAATTCAAATAACAAAATTCCTATTTTGTATTTAGAGAACAAAGGAAATAATTTTTTTATAATTATATCACTGACTCACGATAAAAAATGAACTATGGTAAGCGGTTTAAAGTGTGCTTGTGCCACCATATTGTGACAGTGATGGTGGTGGCGGAGGTGGTGGCATTGGTGGTGGCGGTGTTGGTAGTAGTGCTGGGGGGCAGTAGTGGTGGCAATGGTGGCAATAAACATGGTGTGGTGATATCGGTAGCGGTTTGTGGTGGCAAAAGTGGTGGTGGTGGTGGTGGTGTGCCTACGACGGTAGTGGTGGCAGCGGCAGTGGCAATAGTGGTGGTCGTGATGGTGGTAGAAGCAGTGATGATAGAGGTGGCGGTAGTGTGGTGGTGATGGCAGTAGTGGTGCTGGTGGTGGTAGTAAAAGTGGTCATCGGTAACGGTGGCGGGGGTGGCGATGGTGGTAGCGGTGGTGGTGGCAGTAGTAGTGGTGACGATGATAATGGTGGCAGTAGTGGTGGTGGTGGTGGTAGTGGTGGCAGTAGTGGCAGCGACGACGGTGGTAATGGTAGCAGTGATAGTGATGGTGGAAGTAGTGGTGCAGGTGGTGATAGTAAAAGTGGTGTGGCGGTAGTTGAAATGAAGACAATGGTGGTGGGTTCATTGTTGGAGAGATTCAGAAAAGGGTAAGATAGGTAAATAATTACTTTTACCTCGAGTAAATTTAAATCCCATGAAATCCAACCATTTTTCATCAGATTTCATACTATAGAAACAAATTCAACCAAATTCCATGAAATCCAGTTCCAATACCGTTTTTTTAATGTTCCGAACAACAAATTTTGAGTATTTGAAATGAAATCCCATCAATTCTGTGGTTCCAACACACTCCCAAGCAATCGTTTGAAATCCTTGTAATGTTCATTTGTCTTATTGATTCAATCATTATACAATATTTTGAATTATGTTTATTTCTTCTGACCATTGACATAAGATAGCAAATCTAAGGCATTATAAGGATAGTCTGTTCTGTTTGGGTTGAGACTAGTACCTAGATAGACTAGTTAGTATACATATGCATATGTAGAGTGTATCTGAGCACGACTGGGTGCCTTTGCTATTCTGTACTGCTCATGTTCAATGCCATCTTATGTTTTATTATATCTGAAATGTTGTAAAATGTCTACAGATTTGAGGAATTGAGTTATTACTTTTGCCTATGTCTATATCGAGACACTGTGATTTTATTTAAAATCCTTTTCTAAAATTTTTATTTGACTGCACATGAAAAATTGTTCGATTCGCATTGTTTTATCCTTAATCGACCTTATTGAGCTTTCAAAAGTTCACTCTCGTTTGACTTCCCTTCTGCAGATAATAACCAGCATTAGGTTGCTTTGGTAAGGATTAGTGCCAAGCGAGATAATTCGATTTAAGTTTTAGTATTGCTCATTAGAACCTGTGCGTGGGCAAACACTGTTTAACTCGCTTTATAGAGAGCTTAAGTCTCTTTTTAATACTTTACCATATGTATTAATGAATTTGAGGGATTGTAGTGGTCAGAAGCTCTAATATAAGTTTTGAACGTTGGTTATTTCAACCGAGATTTTTATATTATTAAGTAGTGATTGTTTTAACGCTCAACGAGTTCGGTGTGTTAAAGCTTCAAATTTTCGGAGTGTTACAATACGCCATTCATGTACATTGAGCTAGTTTTGTGATTAAATTTGGGTGTCTTGCACAATTTTGATATATGTTGTTTGGGATTGGTAGGATTCTGTTTAATTCAACTTACCCCATAATTGCTTTGGTTATGTTTTAATCATTCCTTCGTATGATAATTACTTTGGCGTTGTATTCATGCATGGATACATAGGTTCAAATCAAGACACAGAAATAAGTTGTGAGATCTGATATAACATTTCGTTGAATTGATTCCTCTAGTTTTTTTTTTAAGTTCAATGTAGATGTTGTGTACAATTATAGTTTATATTCAACTTGATAATGGCAGTTCTACTTGGTTTTCTTTTATAACTATACTTTGTTTGAAGTCGTATTTAATGGGGAATTTGAGCTGTCAACAAAACTTAGAAACAAAAGCAGTGAGATGTATGTATCCGAATGCAAAAATCCAGTTGATGGTGATGAAATGTTGTTATAGATTTGTTCACCTAGTGTTGGTGGAACTTCTCTTTTATGTTCTTCATGGGCTTCCTTCTTCTCATCTCTGAATTTTTCTTTAGTGACTTTTTGTGATTGTACATCCTCTTTCTGTTTATATAAAAATATGATCAATTAGTATACAAAGCACATATCGTTGTTGTAACCTAATGACACCTCCACATGGAATTGTAGCTACATTTTATGTGTATGAGTTGTCATGAATCTATTACATCATCGTATGTAACTGAACGGATAAAACGGACAACAAAAAAGGAAATGAGACACAGGGTATTATAGAAAACTAACCAAAGTAAAGCTTCTTCAAACAGAAAGAATCAGGGAAAGGGAGGCGATTAGAAGTGAACTTGGTGAGATTATGGGATAATACTCAGGTGCGCATGAAGTCAGAGTTGATCACTCATCTGAAATCTTGATAACTTCATGCATTTTGAGTAAGTGTTGTAACAAGACGCAATATGAGCTTGACTATAATGGTGGTTCATATTTGGGGGTCACTTGAGATTACGAAAGCGACTGCCAGTGATAGTAACTACTCGAGGTGACATCTCGAAATTGAAAATGAAAGTTAAACGGAACAAAAGAAATCAACCAAAGAAAGGTACGAGGAAATAAACCGAGGTGACATCTCGAATGCCATAAGTTTGAAATATAGTAGGCATTTGATAGTTTATTTTGGTTACTATTGGAGGTAACAACGTAATATATGAACTATTATAGTCGCACAAATGTTTCATTTGATAAGGTTGCTTCAAATTGTATTATGTACTATGTTTTTATGTTAATGTTAAGGGCAAATTCAAGAACTATACCCTCAGGTTTACATTCTGTACAGTTTTAGTACCCAAGTTTTAAGGTTCACCAAAGAAGTACCTAACTTTGAAATAACATACCAAATCAGTATCTCAGCTGACGAATGATGGATGCTATTAGAAAATGGGAGGGGTAGGACTGTCATTATCAAAAAACATGACATAAAAGCCTGAGCTCCTTTTTATGTTCCCAAGGCAAATTCACAGTTTCCCTCCAAAAGCCAATTCCCCTTTTCTCTTTCCTCTTTCGTACTTTAATTCCCTCCAAATTGGAGCTTCTCCTCCATCAATTGTAGCAGAAATACAACACAGACACGCGTTTCACCCATCCATAGCCGCACAAGTTTTTCATGAAGACCATGAATATCCCTTTGTGTCACTGCACGAAAATGGCAAGATCTATGACATCGTGGACAAATCAAAACTTTGGGAGGCAATTTTAGAGCTGCAGGAATAGTGGGGTAAGTGTTGCAAAGCCCTAATTTTGGAGCTCCATCAGCTTGAAACCCAGTACTTGCCACTTTAGTCGCGTTTTGTACTTTGCAGACATCTCACAAAAACTCCACTGATTTTGCAGCTCCAGTATTGTGATTACTTTCATTGGCGAGACCCACCAGTGGTCAATATGGAATTGGAGCGAGCCACAAGGATAAATTATTGGTTATAGGCTGCACTTTCACTGACATGGGCTGTAAAATTGCTGCGGAATGTTGTTGAAGAAGGTCTGTAATTCGTAGATCTAGCTCTATTTAGGAAGAACAAGAACAGAGCATCAAATCTAATTCAATTACCCCTGTTGAGAAATCATTGATCTAATGACAAATATGATATTTTAGCTATAAGAATGTGTGTTTTGTATGTGTGTGTGTGTGTGATATATCAATGTGTGTAATGCTTGGATTTTGTGTTTTAGGCTGTGTGATGGCAATTGCCGATCCTGAGGAAAAGCAAAAGTAGCAAAAGCAAAACATTCCAAAGGAGTACCTATGAAAACTAAATCGTACCGAATCAGTACCTGAACTGGTTAAAGAAAATCGCAGACTTCTTTGGACAATACTCAATTCCAAATGAGTCTCTAGACTTACTTTGTACCAAATTAGTACCTGAACTTGTTAAATAAAACTCAGACTTCTTCTTTTAACACTACTTTGTCCCAAAGAAGTCCTTAAACATACTTTGTGGAGTTATTGACATATCCAAAATGGAAGAGTAATATTGTACCAAACAAGTACTTGATCTAAATCAGGCATACCAAATAAGCATCTTGATTATCTTAATCGTGCCAATTAAGTACTAAATGTTATTAAATACAGCCACAAAAATGCCTTTAACTAATTTTTTTGTACCAAATTACAACAACTTCCATTGTGAATACATAATATCATATGACAGCAACTACATTGTGGCCTACATATATGAGTGCCCGATACATCAACTAATTGCCCTATTTCTGCCTATTGCTTGTCATGGCCTTCCTTTGCTCCTCTTGCTCTTGTTCTACCACTACAATAACTGTTGCTGGTGTGGAGGCCCTAGTCTCAGGAAATACAAACCTAACTTTCTTGTTTCCTATAGGAATTAGTATGGGTAGAGTTGAAGGGCCTCCAAGGCCATGCTTATCTACTTGGTCTTCTTCCCTTTGTCAACATTCCTAGATTCCATGTTTCCTTGTCTTCTTTTCTTTTTTGGCACAATTTGAGTGTCCACGGCACTTTGACCCTAACTTGACTCTGAAGGAGGTGTCTGTTTCTTTCTTGGCTAACCCTCACTGCACTGGGTTTGACTGCAGGCACATGTCTTTTCCTCCCACTCACTGCACTGAGGTCTGCTGCAAGCACCTGTTTTTCCCTCCCACTCACTGCACTGGTTATGCTGCAAGCACCCTTTTTTTCATCCCTCTCACTGCACTGGGTCCTGTTGTAGGCACCTATTTTTTCCCTCTTACTGCATTAGATTTTTCTACAGGCACCTATTTTTTCCTCCCTCTCATTGCACTAGGTCTTGATACAAGCACCTGTTTTTCCCTCCCTCTCACTGCAATGTGTTCTTGTGGTTGCACTTGTTCTTGTGCTTGTACCTAACTTGTCTCTCAACCACTTGTATGGCTTCTGCTGCAGGCACTTATTCTTGTCTCTCAGCTACTTGTATGGGGTCCTGTATAGGCATATGTTCTTGTCTTTCATTTACTTGTATGGGGTCTTATACAGGCATCTGTTCTTGTCTCTCAGTCACTGCAATGGGATCTTGTACAGGCACCTATTTCTTCCTCTTCTTCACTGCAATGGGGTCTTGTGCAGGCACTTATTCTTCATCCTTCAATGCTTCATTCCTTGGCCTCCCTCTATTTCTACCATTTGTAGCCTCACTACCCTGCATACATAATTAAGATTTCATTTTTGAATAAAAATTTGGATTTGACTAACAAAGCAACAATGTACATTTAAAACAGTTAGGTATGAGCACCTTAGTATTGGATGAAGGTGCATTTGCTAGATTAGCCTGTGGGTGGCCCCCAGTCACTTGTACATCCACTTACACCTATTATAAAGTAGACCAAAAAGTCATAAAGCTATAAAAGTAAGAATTCAAATTTGAAATAAATGCACATGCAGGTCATAAAGTATCTGTGCTTGTTCTGCTCCAACAGTGCTTGTTTCCAAAGGTCTCACTGAATATTTTCTCTTATTATGCCCTTTTTGCTTATATATGCTACAATGAGTACCGCCCTTCACGCTCTTCAATTTACCTGGCTATTGATCCTTCTCCTCCCCAGCTCTTTTTTCCTCCCCATTTTCTTTGGTCTCCTTTCCTGTTGCTTATACAGTGGAGGTAACACTTCACCCAATCCACTTTGATCCCACATGTCAAAGCTGGTTATAGGGTCGATTATGAGGTCATATGCCTTCAAGTATGTCTCCATCCTCTACCAATGAAAGGCATAATTTTTAGGCTGCAAGTTTTCAACCACATACAAGCTATTGCATGAGAACAATGTTTTCCACTCAAATCTCACTTCCTACAACTACATGTGCCATTAGCCATATCTACTGCAAATGTACTCCCCCAAACATACTGAACTTGAAACTTTAAGGCATCCGAGTGATATGCAATGCAATCTCTTGCAGCCTTGGCATTTTTTTTTTATCTAAGATGGCAAGTATCATTGGACACAAAACTCCTTTTCATTGCTCCTTTGTTGTCTCCTTATTCATACACCGCCACTTCATCACTACAATTCTGATGCCCTCAAGTAATGTCAAAATAGATTATTCCTTGTCCTCACAGTAGTTGTTGGCTAAGAGGTCACACTGAGGGGTTGTAAAAGGTATGGCCTAGCCCACTGTGAGTTTGGCCTAGCCCACTGTGATGGTGGCTTATCAGCAAGCCACTGGATACTACTTGGGTTCTCATCATTCATCTCTTTCATCGCCCTTTCAAAATATCTCTTGCTTGATGCAAAAGCAGTATTCCAGAAAAGATCTTTCCACTTTTTCCCCTAAAACCTGCATCCTTGAAGTTAGCATGCAAATGCATAACACAAAACTTATGTTCAGCTCTTGGAACTAATGTGTCAAGTGTATGAACCAATCCCTTTTGCTTATCTGAGATGAAAGTTCACTATTCATGGTTGGACTCTTGTATCCCCACATCATCGAGCAACAATTCTAAAAGTCAAAGCCATGATTTCTGATACTCAGACTCTACAACTGCCCATGCTATAAGATACATGGAATCATTGGCATTAATTCCTGCAGTAGTTAACACTTGACCTGGATTTTCCCCTCTTAGATGTGTGCCATCCATCCCAATAATCCTCCTGCAATACCTAAGGCCTGCTTTTATTTGCCCAAGACATATGTAAACCCTTTGAAACCTTTCACTCCCATCAATGATACTCTGGTCATCCAGTTTCATTAAAACAGTGGTCCAAAGATTAGCCCTTTTTAATTCTGCCAGATAATCTCACATTGTGACAACTTTAAACATTTTATCCCACTACAAGATTCATCACTCAGTTATCTATAATCCAACCAGCCCAATATCATTTCTCAGCCTTGAAATAGTTATAACTTAGCTAGTACGAAACTCACTGAACTGTATTTACTTCACTCCAAACTTAACCAATTAAATCAATTCCTAAGCCATCATACTTCCGTTATGCTTTTCAGATAACATACCAAATTAGACTCTTCACACAATATACTTAATGGTAGCAAGCTTAACTTCAAGCCTATGGTATACTAAAGTATTAAGCAATTATGACATATTACTTGCACTCTACAGGATCCAACCATGTGTTCTAACTTCCACTCTCATCAGCCTAGTTATGGGTCTACAGAATCGTGATACCTATGCTCTGATACCATTTCTATCACGACCCGAACCCATAGGTGAGCCCATGAGCTAGTCACGTGACTGGCCGCAGGCCTATTCAAACACCTGCCAGGGCTCTGTCAAGCCTACTACAACCTGTGACTCGAGATTAAATCCGACTTACAAACTTACAATAATCTAGATAAAAATCCTTATTACATGTCCTTGAAATTTATGAAGGACACTCGAGGAGACCTTAGCTCCTTACCTTAGTTCAAGCACAATGTTAATTAACCATAGAACTAAAATTCTCCAAACGACAAACACTCATTATTCTAATAGTTCTCTTCGGGCACTTCTGCCCTGTGTTGCTCACACGGCTCCGCTTCCCCTTAAGTCCTCACCTAAAAAATAAGGAATGAGCAAAATCCCAGCAAGTACACAAAACCATGTTCCTAAAATAGGTTTGAAGTTTTCAAAACATGCCATGGATTTTTCTTTTAACAAAATTAGTAATTCAGTGCTACCATCCTTAAAAATATTTTTCAATACATATACACATATATGAAAGTTTAGATAAGGTTTTCAAATAAGAGTAAAATCATCAAGAATTTGATATTTCATTACTTAGGTGTGTTGCGGTCAGTGTATGAGTCCCCCTAACTAGGGCCCGAAATCCCTCCTAAACTAGGGATAAAAAATTTGTGGACGCAAGGGCGAACCACCAGCAGTAGTATTGTGCATCAATGTACAAGCTCCGTTGACCACGGCCCGAAATCCAACAGTCCCCCATTGGATATGGGGCACAGCAACCAAGTCGAGTTTCATAGCTCATTCAACACGTACTTAGTGTAATCTATGATTCACATAGCATGCCATGGAATTCTTTTAAACTAAATTTCTCTTCAAATGATTTAGCAATAAAACATGTGCAAAAAAAGACTTTAAACTTTCATTTGATCAAATCATATATACATTTATAGGCTTTGCAAATAAAGTATACGGAAGAACATGGCAGGAGTACTTACCTCACTCAATAACTGGTTCTTGAGCTCGTTCAAAAGCCGGTACTATCTCTCATCTATCAAAACCTAAATAACAAACCACACAAATGTTACTTATTGTCGCTTGAGCAATGCCTAGATGTTAAGTTTCCTTAAGTGAGTGAAATTTTCAAAACGTCCCTAGACTTGTGTAAAGGTACCTATTTACCCCCGATGCTTAACATACCATTGCACACCCAGAAAATAACCCAAAAACATCTTCTTAAACAACTAGGTGGGTTTTTCGGACAAGAATGGCCTTTTTGAAAATTCTCTGTTCAGAATCCTAAACCGCTCCTTAAATTGAGCACTAAAGTTCCTATTCTAAAATATAACAAACGGCATCCGAATGTCACAAAATTTTAGACACTCAAGTGTCTCAGTAAGTTCAGCTCACTGTAAAATTTTTGGGTAGAAATGAGCTTGTTTACACAATACCAAACAATTCAAAACCTGATTTAAAATAAAATTATTTCAGTCCCTTTTCATGCCCAAACAAATCTCAAAAAATTCCACGTCAAAGCTTTGGTAAAAATAATGGGAGTTTTAGTTTTGTACTTTGGCTAAATAAATCCGTAAATAGCCCAAAAAAATTAAAACATGGACTACCCACTATTAGTTTACTATTCATCATCTTCTACCTTAAGAAAACCTAACACTAACCCTAATTTTGACTATCTATCTTTTTCTTCCTTAAGAACGGCAACCACCCCTGCCCCAACTATCTCACGGCCATCATGGCAGCCTCTCTCTCTCTCTCCCTCTCTTTCCACCACCTCAAACCACCACCCAAAAACCTAGCCCTAATCCCCTTTCCCTCTCTACACTCCACACGCTCCACCACCACCATGGCTACCCATGCCATGGAAGCCCCTTTTTTTCTCCACTCTCCCTCATCACACACCCCCTCACATTCACGCACACACTACTCCTCATGGCTGCCCTACGGTAGCCCTTCCATGTCCACTTCCTCCTTCATTCGCACACACTATCATGCACGTACTATCACACCAAGGCTGCCCCATGGCAGCCCTTCCCTTTCCCCTTTTTTTTTTCCATTTCAGCAATCCCTATAGCACCATTACACAGGCAACAACACCGCACTAACAGCCCCTCACCCGGCTGCCATCACAGCAGCCCATTTTTTTTCTCTCTTTTCCACATTGCGCACATACAAAATAACAACAGTAGTAGCAGTAGCAGCCCCTTTTGTTGTTGTTTCCCCTCATCCTTTTCACTCCTTTCACACATAAAAACACCCCTACGCATTGCCGAAACAGCCTTCACACAGCTGTCCTCAGCAATTCCCTTTTTCCCATGCCGTTACCCGCACTTCACCAATAACACAGCCCCATCACGCACAGGATACCTGTGCTGCTTCTCATCCCCTTCTCCTTTACACATAAATACATGACACAATTAAGTCCCACCATGGCTGCCACCATATGGCAGCCCCACTACACAGCCAAAATACCTACAAATCTTGTCCAACACACACGCACTACACTCAAAAAACACAACAATCAAACACCAACGGCTCCCCTTCAAATTAGCATAAAAACCCATTAAATTATTCATTTTGATGGCTAATTGGGTAAGGGATCATACCTAGAATTTTTAGCCCTAATGCTGTCCTTGCTTCCTCCTCTTTCACTCTCTAACTTCACGTAAAGAAGAAAAAAATACAACTGAAGTGGCGGCTGAAATTTTTAGTTAGTGTTATATACTAATCCTAGAAAAACTTTGCTTAAATACCCTTAGACTTGGTTATGTTTTTCAATTTCACCTGCTCCATTTTTTTTTGGACTAAATAAAATTCCGAGCATTACATGTGCAGTCACACCCTCGCTACCAACAACATTTTCAGCCCTTTCGTTATATTGTTCATCTACACCCTGACTAGAGGTCACATGTTCAGCCCCTTCATTATGCAGTGCAGTCACACCCTCACTACCAGCAACATGTTCAGCCCTTTCATTATACTGTGCACAACACCCTGACTAGAGCTTACATTTTCAACCCCTTCATTTATAGTTTTAGTTCTCATTGACATATATTCCTATGCCCCCACAGTCAACTATTCTTCAATGTTTTGTGTTGTAATGATAGGTTGGTATAAAGCAAGCTCTGGACCAACTTCACATTGAACCACGTTACCATGTTCATCTAATTCTTCTATAATAATGCCAGTTTTTTACTTAGGCCAATTCTGAAGCCACCCATCTTCAAATTGTTCCCTACTAACCACTTCATCTGCTGTTATTTGGATAAGATATATGTCAAAGACCCTATCTTCAATCCTATGCTCCCATATTTACACAAATGAACTGTCACCCTCTAACTTAACCAGTCCTTCCTCTAACCTCTTCCTTGGTACTAAATAGAATATATTCATGTAACCTATTAGCCCTAAGCCATCACAAAATTTTCCAAACTGACTCATATTAAAAATACTAGTATCAGAGAAATCCATAAATTTGGCATGACATGGGTGATACACTTTCTGTGGAATATTTTTAAATCTTCCCCCATGGTTGCTTCTCAGAGTAAACAATGTACGGTTTGGGTCTACACAATTAATAAGAAAAGGGGATCATATTATTCTACTGTAAAATGAATCGTTGAGCCAAGATTAAAAGTATATTATTAGTCTCGGACCACACTTTCAAAGTACAAAGCATGTTCTTCCATTCACTTTACAAGTACGAAAATGTTACACAATGCAAGTTCGGATTAAGATTACCGTAAACACCCATAACAGCGAGTTAAGATTAAGACAAACATCCATTATAGTGGGTTGAAATTAGCCCTAATTGTTGGCATTTGGGTTCAGACAACTTACCGTACACTGGATTTCTTTTGTCTTCCCATTCTGTCGGCCGTATTTCCCACCCCATCGCCAATATCCAATAATTGATGTTCCCATGTTGAAAATTCAAAATCAAACTATTATGTGGTAAACATATTTGGCATACCATCGAACTATGCAAATTGTTTTCAAAAGATACTTACATAAGTACACTAAAAATGTCTGATGCAATAACTAACCGATCCCACAATTGAGATCAATTTGTTATTCTATTGAAATGAAGTTCAATCATTTAAAAATAAACGTGACTATCGTTGATGAAATAATAATTAAAATATAGACTACGGTTTTTTAGGGTTAGTTCTAAATTTGTATCCTAAAGTATCACTAGTACAACTGAAGTGTAATGCCTTGTACATTTGAAAGGTATCTAAAATAATTACCTGTTGGTCAAAAAAATAAAAAGGTGATAATTTTTAGCGATAATCGGGATTTGGTAGGGTATGAAGGGTTAAATTTTATTTTGGAGTCTAAATGTAATTATGAGAAGTTGGGGCCATTTTATAATTATAGAAAGTTTATGGGCTATTTTTGTAAATTTTGAAATTGGGTTAGATTAGTAGCAACATGTGCTAAATTGTGAGGGATAATTAAGGGAAAATGGCCACCTTCGACTTATGGGGGGAAGGGGTGACTAATTAAAATCAACTATAGAAAATGGATTAATTACAGATAAAGGGGTAGAAAAGTTAGGGGGGAGGAAACTTGGAAAGGAAAAGAAAAGAAAGAGAAACAGAGAGGGAGTTTGGTAGAGAAGAAACACGGGGAGGGAGGAGGGGGGTGTGGAGAAGAGAAGCATGAAGAGGCATTAAAAGGTAGAATTGCAATTGTTTCTTTCTAGTGTATTAATTCAATGTGCGCGCGCACGTGTATGTGTGTGTGTTGGGTGGAGTTTAGTGTGATGGAGTGTAATTCTGATTTGTGTGTAACTGTGTCTGTATAGGTATGTATGTGTACATTTTTAGAAGTATTAGTGTGTGTTTTAGGAGTGTTAATGCGTATGTGTATTAGTGTGTGTTTTAGGAGTGTTAATGTGTATGTGTAATAGTGTGTGTAGCAATGTGTGTGTGTGTGTGTGTGTGTGTGTGTGATTTAAAAATAGTTAGCGTAATCATCGCCATAAAATGGTTTGGTTTTTAGCGGTTATAAACTTCATTTTTCAAAATTAGTTCTGAGCAAATTTTGTCTTAGTGCAAAAAGAAGACCCCAGTTAATTTTACGAGACCTAGCAACATAAATTTTTGGGGTTTTTCTGTGTTCGCAAAGGACGCTAAATAATTATATTTGTAAAAAGGGGTTTTTGATTTATTAACTATATCAAATCATGTTATTTTTATTTGAAAATTTTAGGAGGACCTTATATTCTTGAGATGTTTCAGTGTCTAAAATTTTGTGGCATTTTGATGTCGATAGTTATTTTTGCGAAACCGGCCTCTGAGCGTTCTGTTTAGATATCAGTTAGGGATTTCGAGCGAAAAATTTTCCAAAATATTTTTTAGTCTACAACAGGTTTAAAATGTTTAAAAGATGTTTTGAACTGTTTTGGGATTTTTTTTCTTGTGCGATAGCCATGGGGGTATTTTGGTAATTTTACATAAGCCAGGGAGTGTTTTGGTAATTATCCACACCCGGTGGTGAATTTAGTGGACATGCATAATTGAGAAACAGGAATGCTAGAAGTTGAGAGACGATGTTAGTACACTCACAGAACTGAAAAATTTGGGACATGAGTGCACTTTCGGAGGTTGGGATAAAATCCTAATATTGAGTTACGATAGCTAGCCATGATTGATAAGTGGAAAGGGTATAAATCGAGTATTTCTTGTGCCAAAAGTTAATAATATGCTACGAGAGCTAATTTATCGTTGATTTCTCTGTTCAGATTCGGTAAAAGGCGACTGAGGTTAGATTAAAAGGAAAACTTCCAGATTTGATTAGGAGCTCGTGTAACTGACATGTTGATTCAATTAGTATTTTAAAACATGTTATCTACTTTTTGAAAACCATTGTTTATCATCAATGAACCGTTTGGTTAGATTATCTACTTCCGCCTTTGAGAAAAGAGCTTTGCCAAAAAGCTTGTGCCGATGCTTATTTCTTGGTAAATATTAATGATATTTTACGAGAAATTGTAATGTAAGTCAGATTTGAAATACTATTGAGAAAAGAATTTTGCCACAAAGCTTGTGACAATGCTTATTTCTTCGTAAAAAAACGGGACTAGCATGTTAATGATATTTTATGAGAAATTGTAATGTAATTCAGATTTGAAATGCTTGGAGTAAGTGAGATGTTTTGATATTGACGTTACTGGATATGAAATGTTTCGAGAAACTATTGGAAAGTTGTGAGATGATTACTATTAGTGATTGAAGGATTGTATTTGTGATAAATGAAAATGGTGATTTTTGTTTGATGTGCCCTATATCTAAAGGCAAAAATTGGATTTTGGGCTTTTGTCAATGGGCTATGTACGTTAACGTAATGAGCATTACTTTTGTAAGTGGTTGCCCCTGCTTTCACAGTGATATTTATCCCAAGGTGGGATTTCGAGCCTAAGACAGTGGGCCGAGGCTGTGTACGCTGATATTGAGCTAGTGTTAGGATGGAACTGTTTTGTAATGACGTTTTGTGCTAAATGATTTATGTGCCCTCAGTTCTGTTCACTTTACTCTATTACGTTTTACAGAAGGATTTCTCATAGTAATGATTAATTACTTCTTAATTTTATCTCAAAAAGTTACTAATTTGTAAACTGAGTTATTATTTTGACATTCTATGGTCCAGCTAGTTGAAACACTGGTTATTTACTGAGCACGTGAAAGCTCATTCCTTACTTAACATTTCAGGTTGAAAAAGTAAGGCGAGGATGACGAGCATGGGATTTGAATTTAAAGTAGAGCTCTGGAGACTGCACTAGATGACTTTGAATCCTACCCTTAATGTTACCATAAGAAGGGTTGTAACGAATTTGGATAAACACTTTTATATGGAATTGTAGTTGGATTTCAATGAGTGTAGCTGTTACCTTTAAAGACTATTTCATAGTTGTTAATATATGGTGGTTTTGTATTAAGACTATAAATGAAGTTATTTTGGAGTGGTGTAAGATTCAGTTTTAGCTCTAGTTATATTGGTTTCTAGAGACAGTACTCCTAGCGAGAGTCCAATGGGCCTGCGGCCGGTCACAGACCTGGTGCACGGGGCCAGCCGTAGGTTCTGGTTGTGACATTAAGTACCCAACATTTAAAAAAAAAATATGTAATCAGTACTTAAATATAAAGTCTAACGCTCGTTAACAATTTAAAAATTAAGACTGTCATTATGAAAAAATAATCCTGAACATATACATGTGGGCTTCACCTTCTGTCCCTTTTTTTTTCCATCTTCTCCTCTGGAGAACAGCCACCAAGCAACAATCACTATGAACTCATCACCATCACCTTCAGACTCTCAATAGCCACCACTCTACCACCAAAACCCACAAACACCCATTATTAGCCACCAGCCAAAACCATCAACCCGCGAGCCACAACCATTATGACACCTCACAGACCCATCTATGTCAACCATAACCACCATTAAAACTACCACCACACCCTGTCACCAATTACCCACCACCATACCATCACATATTTCCCCTCTTACTCCCATTCGCTTCCACCATGGCAATGACAACCATTACCCAAATTCACCACCAGTGCCACCACCATCAAACCTACCACTGTCCAAATCATCTATTTTGCCAAATCTAGCCTTACCACCCTACACCCACAAACACCCACCATCAATCACCAGCCACAATTATCAAACTTTTAGCCAAAACCACTATGACCACCTTACTGACCCACCTCTATCAGCCACGACTACCAAAACCATTACAACCACCGCACTCTGTCACCGGTTACCTACTACCATACCATCATTTATCGGCCCTCCTACTCCCTTTTGCCCGCACTATGGCAACTACCACCACCGTCCAAAATCACTCAAGCTGCCAAATCTGCCACCACCCTACCACCCTTCACCCATAAACACCCACCATCAACTTGCTAGACACAACCGTTAACCTGCCAGCCATAAGTTGTGTGTGTCTGTTCAATTAAAAAATGTGTGGGTGTTTTTAAGTGTGCACATGCAAAAAAAATTTTTTTGTTCTTTAGGCATTATATTAAGACATCACCTCAATTGGTTTATCAAATTGCAATAGTGGTGATGGTTCGATTAGTGGTAATGGTGGTCTGTTGCACGACTCACTCCCACCAAGTTGTGTGTCAGTTCAATTGAAGAATGTGTGTGGGTGTTTTTAAGCGTGCACGCGCAATTTTATTTTTTTTTTTGGGGGGGGGGGGGGGACTACTTTTCCTTTTTTTTTTGTTCTTTAGGCATTGAATTAAGACATCACCTTAATTGGTTAAGCAAATTGCACGGTGGTGATACTTCCACGTGTCTTTAAAGGTCTGTTTTTTGTCATTGACATATTAGTCATTGATAAAATTTAGTGGTAATTCATGTCCGTCCATTTTTGGACTCATGTGTGTGTGTGTGTTTTGGGGGGGGGGGGGGGACTAGTTTTCCTTTTTTTGGGTTCTTTAGTCATTGAATTAAGACATCGCCTTATTGGTTAAGCAAATTGCACGGTGGTGATAGTGTCACCTATCTTTAAAGTTTGTTTTTTTGTCATTGACATATTAGTCATTGATAAAATTTAAAGGTCGTTCATGTCCGTCCATTTTTGGACTCATTCGGTTCAAAAATAAATGTTTAAGTACTGATTTAACACTTTTTAACTATTAAACACTTAAACTATAATAAAGTTATACTTTATGACATAAAATATAGCATGAACTCTAGTTTTTAATAAGTTACTATAATTGGGTGTAACACATCAAAACCTCAATGGGGTTGTGCAGGGGGATGACCAAGGGGGGGCCATGGCACCCCCCAAGATTTCTAAAACTTCCTTTCTAATTTTTGAATAATGAATAATGGTTTCCAAAATATTTATAAAAATATTATTATATTGTAAAATTAATGTATTAGGATTTTATTTTATTTTGTATTTGAGTTTTTGTACCACCAATCGTCATAATCTTTGTTTTTCTCGTTTCCTTACTCCATATTCATTCTTCCAAATTCCAAACTTTATATCTTCATATTACAAAGAAAGACGAAGTGATCAATATTAGTTCTTTTTTTTTATTCTAAATTCTTATAGTATGTTAACTTATATTCAATACAATTAGTAATTGTTGACTAATTTTAACAACTTAAATAAATCACTATGAATAGTAAAATTATATAATTAGCAGTTAAATTGAATAATTTATTTTGTAATTAACGTATTCAACAGTGACACAAATTCTTTTATGTTAACCATTTCTCAATTGTACTTCTTTGATCCTGGGACTGTGTGTAATTGTGGGGGAAACCCAGAACGAGCTAATTGTGAGTGTTTCTTTCCTGCATGCTCCTATCATGATTCATGAAGGTCGGTGAGTAATGGGACACATACTTCGTGATTCCGCACACCGTCTTCGATCAAAATTGCGAAGAAACGTACAACAAACAGTAACGTTCGACCAACAGTGGCATATTCTCGTAATTAACCTCAGATCCCTGCCTCAGAACAACACTCCCACAAAACACACGCTCCTCCCCCAGTCTTACACCTTCTGTCTATTTCTTCTCCCTTCCCAATGCACCCACTTCCTTCTGTCCATTTTCTCTTACAAATACCGTTTCAATCACCACAGCACTCACCGAAAAGCAAATCCACGGTAACTCTCTTCTCTGTCTCTCCCATCTCTATCACTCACACACACAAACATAGACTCCCATTTCATTTGTGATGGCCGAGAGCAGCAGCAGGAAGTTGTTGGTCGAAGTATGCAGCGCCATGAATCTAATGCCGAAAGACGGCCAAGGAACGGCTAGTGCGTACGCGGTCGTCGACTTCGACGGCCAGAGACGACGAACGAAGACCAAGTCCAGAGATCTGAACCCTCAATGGGACGAGAAGTTCGAGTTTCTCGTCCATGATAACGAGTCCATGGCGTCCGAGTTTCTTGAGCTGAATGTCTACAACGACAAAAAGACCGGCAAGCGAAACAATTTCCTGGGTAAAGTGAAGATCGCCGGGAGCACTTTCCCCAAAGCCGGTTTGGAGGCTTTGGTTTACTACCCACTGGAGAAGAGAAGCGTTTTCTCGCAGATTAAAGGGGAGGTTGGGTTGAAGGTGTGGTACGTAGATGAAGAGCAGCCGCCGCCGCCTCCTGCCGTTGTAGACGAGCAAAAAGTGGATGCTCCACCGCCAGCGGAGGAGAAGCCGCCTGAGGTGAAAGAAGAAGAAAAGAAGCTGGAAACTGCGGAAGCGAAGAAAGAGGAATGTCCACCGGCTGAGGCCCCGGCTCCTCCCCCGGCAGCAACAGCTCCTCCTCCTCCGGCGGAAGTGGTGAATCCGCCGGCAGCTCTGTCAGCCAACTCTAAACAAGCGGAGGAGAAATCCTTGGCTAGAAAACGGCCGGATAACGACATGACCGGACTCCGGTCATTCTCAGACGATCGGAGCCGCAGTAATGCGTACGATCTCGTCGACCGTATGTCCTTTCTGTATGTAAGAGTTGTGAAGGCCAAAAGAGCGAACCACGAGGCGGTCATGGCGATTCATGCGAAGCTCGCAATCGGGACTCACAGTGTAAAAACCAGGACCCAAACCGACAAGGATTGGGACCAAGTTTTCGCATTTGACAAAGAAGGTCTCAGCTCCACATCACTGGAAGTTTCTGTGTGGGTCGAAAAGAAAGGCGCAGACGATGCCGTTGCAGACAGTTGCTTGGGAAGCGTTTCGTTCGACTTGCAGGAAGTGCCGAAACGCGTACCGCCGGACAGCCCGTTAGCGTCACAGTGGTACGCGCTCGAAGGCCCACCGGAAAGTCCGACGGGAAACGACATCATGCTGGCGGTGTGGGTCGGGACTCAGGCGGATGAAGCGTTTCAGGAGGCTTGGCAGTCGGATTCCGGCGGGTTGATACCGGAGACCAGAGCCAAAGTTTACCTCTCTCCGAAGCTGTGGTACTTGAGACTAACGGTCATCCAAACCCAGGATTTACAGCTGTGTTCCGGGTCCGAGGCTGCCAAGGTTCGGAATCCGGAGCTGTATGTAAAGGCTCAGCTCGGCGCGCAGCTATTTAAAACAAGCCGGACTAAAGTCAGCTCTTCCAGCTCTTCGTCTAATCCCACCTGGAATGAAGATCTGCTTTTCGTGGCAGCCGAGCCGTTTGAGCCATTTTTGTTGATAAGCGTGGAGGATGTGTCAAACGGTAAATGTGTGGGGCATGCTAAGGTGCACGTGGCCAGCATCAACAAGCGTACGGACGACCGATCGGAGACGAGATCGAAATGGTTCAATTTGGTGGGCAATGAGAGCCGACCTTATGCAGGGAGGGTACACGTGCGAGTGTGTCTCGAGGGTGGCTATCACGTGCTCGATGAGGCTGCTCACTTGACCAGCGATGTTAGAGCAACCGCAAAGCAGCTGTCGCAGCCTCCCATTGGGTTGCTAGAAGTGGGTATTCGCGGGGCAACTGACTTGCTTCCGGTGAAAACAGCGGACGGTACACGTGGCACCACCGATGCTTATGTGGTGGCCAAGTACGGCCCCAAGTGGGTCCGGACTCGCACGATCCTTGATCGGTTCAACCCACAATGGAATGAGCAATACACATGGGATGTACACGATCCGTGCACCGTTCTCACAATTGGCGTATTTGATAATGCAAGGTACAAGCATGACGAGGAAGGAAAATTGACAAAAGATGTATGCATGGGGAAGCTACGTGTACGGCTGTCGACGCTCGACACTAATCGAGTGTACACGGGTTCATATGCCCTTACGGTGTTGCTTCCTAGTGGGGCCAAGAAGACGGGGGAAATTGAGATTGCTCTGAGATTTTCATGTTCGTCTTGGCTTAGTCTGATTCAAGCATATGCTAATCCAATGCTACCTAGGATGCATTACGTGCGACCGTTAGGTCCGGCCCAACAAGATATCCTGCGCCACACTGCTATGAGGATCGTCGCCGCTCGACTGGCTCGATCGGAACCGGCATTGGGGCATGAAGTTGTTCAGTTTGTTTTGGACTCGGACACGCACATGTGGAGCGTAAGGAGAAGCAAGGCCAATTGGTTTCGAGTTGTTGGGTGCTTGTCTAAAGTAGCAGCATTTGTGCAATGGATCGAGAGTATCCGCACGTGGTTGCACCCGCCCACGACGGTGCTAGTTCACATGTTGCTTGTGGCTGTTGTGTTGTGCCCTCACCTAGTGCTGCCTACACTGTTCATGTACGCCTTTTTTATCGTCACGCTGCGATTTCGCTATCGCATGCGGGCCTCAATCACGATGGACCCGAGATTGTCCCAAGTGGATACCGTGGGGCACGATGAGCTCGGCGAAGAGTTTGATGGATATCCGACCACAGGATCGCCGGACCAGATTCGGGTGCGCTACGACCGGTTGCGGGCCTTGGCCGGGCGGGCACAAACGCTATTGGGTGACGTGGCAGCGCAGGGTGAGCGGGTAGAGGCACTGTTCAACTGGAGGGATCCGAGGGCAACTGGAATATTTGTTGTGGCTTGTCTCTTGGCTTCTCTGGTGTTCTACGTGGTGCCATTCAAGGCTTTTGTGTTGGGCTTGGGTTTCTACTACTTGCGCCATCCAAGGTTCCGTGATGACATGCCGTCCACTATAATCAACTTTTTCCGACGACTTCCACCACTCTCGGACCGAATTCTTTGAATGCATCAGTTTTAACTGTTTTAAGTTAACTGGTGCTTTTTTGAAAAGAACTGATTTGTACTTGGGAGTTGAACAATCTTTCCCGGCGACCCGTGGTGTTAAGGTGACCGTTGGGGATGGGGGCCATCTTAATTTTTTGTGGACAAAAAGAGGAGAGTTGATATGACCGTTGCCTTTGCCTGGAATGAGGAGAGAGGTGATGTCTTTTTGGGTTAGAAAGTAAATGCACTTTTTATCTCTGAGACTGAGAGAGTTGATATGCCATGCACCTCTGTTCTTTTTGGCTCTAGGGGTAGTTTCCTTTTTCCTCTCTCTCCCTCCCTTGCTGCAAAGGCCAACTAAATAGAATGAATGGAATACACGGAAGAATATTGTATTAGCGCTGTTCTGTTCTGTTCTTTTTGCTGCTGGGTGGGTAGCTTGCAAAAGGTAAAAATATTGTATTGGAAAGCAGAATCCTGCTCAAAAAATAGATTAAAAGTCCCAGCTATTTGATCTAATATACATGACAGTGGAAATAATATCAGGTTATAACCCTTGTAGATCCAAAGTAATAAACTTGACACGGGGATCCCTTGTGGATCTACGAAAAGTCAATTCTATTAGACATAATAATATTTTATATTACAATTCTAGTAGACCACAGTGCACCCACTTGCGACATAAAAAGATCCCAACGGCTCAAGTTCTATGACCTTCCTTCCTTTTTTTTTACCTTCTTTCAACCTCTACGGCATA
Organism: Escallonia herrerae; assembly: GCA_033070095.1. Lineage (NCBI taxonomy): Eukaryota > Viridiplantae > Streptophyta > Magnoliopsida > Escalloniales > Escalloniaceae > Escallonia > Escallonia herrerae. The sequence goes on along the minus strand of JAVXUP010000234.1, from coordinate 423,673 downwards.
ACAATAAGCGTTTCAAGTTCAATTTTCGTGCTAATTTGTTGGAAGAAAATTGTACGTGAAATGCCTACCACGCAGCCAAAAACAATAATGAGAATCATAGACACTGAATGGGAGGTGAAAGAAAATGGCCGTGGCTTGAAGCTGAACCAACAAAAGATCTCCCGTTGTAGCGGATAGCCAAAACACAAGAAAAATAACCGACATTATTAGCATTTGAAACCTATTAATAGCGCCACCAATCTGCAGGCAAAGGGGCAATGGTATCCACTGACAGTCAAAACACAAGAAAAAGAACCGACATTATTAGCATTTGGAACCGATTAATAGCGCCACCAATCTGCAGGCAAAGGGGCAATGGTATCCACTGACAGTCGCAACCAATTTTGCGGATGAGAAGTTTTAGCTACACAATATGGTTGTAGTTGACTCGTAAGAACTTCGGAGGTGACATAATGTATGAAATTTCTCAAGAAATCTGCATCTTACCTGATGAACAGGACAAAGAAATTGTATAAATACAGACAGCAAGCAAAGGAAAAGAAACACAGGATATGAGAAAACCAACCAAAGTACAGTTCTTCAAATAGAAAGAACCAGAGCAAAGGGAGGTGATTAGAAGTGAATCTGGTGAGATTGTGGGATAATACTCGAGGTGCTGTATGAACTCAGAGTTGATCACTCATCTGAACTCTAGATAACTTCATGCATTTCTAAAAAGGTTTTACACCAGGGAGCAATGCGAGATTGAGAATTACGGAGGTTCATAATTGGGGGGGGGGGGGGGGGGGGGTCACTTTGAAGTCAATATGATATTGGGAAAACGATTGCCCGTGATAGTAACTTGGCGTAGGTTAAGGAACAGAGTGCTGTAAACAAAAACTGCAACTACACTGCAAAAGAATCCCGACAGAAAATTTTCTTACCCACCGTATCTTGCTTTCTAAACACATGGGAGGTACATCAAACTCGTCCAATCAATCTCAAAAGCCTCTAAACTATTGGTAAAGACATGAATGAACAGACGTGAGACTCAAAACCGCAATTGTCCTTGTCGTGAAAGGCATGTCTCAGCTACAATGACAACCTACTACTAATAAGGCACTGTCGCGGTCACAGTCCTGTGTCTTGGATCCGTAAGACTTGTTTGTACGTCCACGAATCCAGCGTCTCTCATCGTGCCTTCAAGATCAGTCAGGTAGTATTCATCTAGAAAAGGTTCGGTACTCTTCATCAATGTAAACAGCACCGGAGACAATTCCTACAAAATCCCCAAAGGCAGGTCAGAGTCGATCTATGTTGCCGATTAAAATCATCACAGGACTAGTGGTTGTGGTAGATTTCAAAGATTAGACGTTGTTTTTGAATGCCAAACGACTATAAATATCTACTCAACATTGGGGTCATGCTATTCTGGCACCCTTTTGGCAATTTCTACACCCTCAAAATACATTGCCAACAAAACTGTTTTCTACCGGATGAGGCGGTGGAAATAGCTCCACTGACTTATTGTACTCACATATATGCAAAAGTCAATAATATAATACACCACGGATTGAGCAAGAACTGTTTAGCAAAAGGAAAGGAACACTTTAGAATCTTTTGTCCTTATAATGATCTTTCTTAATTCAGCGGGGTGGGGGATGGGGAGATGAAGAGAACAATTAATAGATCACTGAGAGCTTTAAGAGGGCATAAATGGATACTAGAGCTCAAATAAATCAATCTACTTTCATGCTGTCATATTTGTTTCTGACCAGCTGAAAGTTGCACATTAATTCACTGAACTGCACGGATTCCATGCATGCATCACACATGAGACTACGCAGTATATGCGTCTTTGCGACAAATAATGCCCAAACAGATGAATACAAATTTAGATAGGCAGGCTTCGCAGTGGCGGATAACATGTCCTAGTAAGTACTTAAAGAGGCCACTAAAATGATAACTTGTCAGTGTTGTTCCCTTCAGTATGGTTCGGGGCACCGGGTAGGTTGGGAGATTTAAAGACGCAACATTTTGGCATTATCTTGTGTTTACTGTTGAAGTATGATGATTACAAGTACTTTACTTGCAGAGACAGAATTTGGCCCTCAGTACATGCTACCAAGTCAATACTTGAATTGCACAAAGATAAAATAATGGGAAGGAGATTGAGTTCTCACAACACTTCATCTTTGAGTGCATGCCAGAATCTCTCTCCCATTCTTTTTTCTAAGAAAGCATATGTTGTTATATTCAAGGATTCAGCATTGATACTCATGAGTATTTATGCCATTTATATAGAACTATTGTTCTTAACATTTGTCAAAATTCATGAAGCAACTCCGACTGATCATAATAAATGTTCTTGATAATAACCAACTTATAATCAGGGTTGATCAAGGGTACCTGAAGAATCTTCGACTTCGGCTGTGAAAAGAGCAAAAGTACACATCAGTAATATATAGTATCAAAACATCGTTGATGTTAAAAATCTAATCATCAAGTTATTTACCGAGTTATCGGTCAATGCAATGGTGCCTCCAGGTCGCAGCACCCGAAATGCTTCCTTCACTAAATTAATTATTGCTCGTTTAGGACATTCATGAAGCTGCACACAGCATTAAGTCACACTCTAGTAGATGTCCCACATTCCAAGAAATACGTAAAATAAAATTAAAGATTCTTGCTGCTATTAACACGCAACTCAAAAAGGCTTAGATGAGTTATGCATCAAAGATTTAAGAAAGATGAGCCATGCCATCAGCTTTGTCAAGATTCAAGAAAGATTGTTAGCAGCCTCCCTCATTCCCTTCATTCCTAATGAAGCAGGAAGAACCACATGATATTATTTTGTTGGGTCCATTCTGTGAGAGCTTAATCTTTAGAGCAAGTAATAAGTAAACATGGTATCAGAGCTTTGGTTTGGCAAGGTCATGGATTTCCTGATATACGTGTTATGCCCAACTCGTGTAACTTTGGTTCGTCTATCCATGTGCAAGTGGGGATTCACAGGTCAGGGAGTGTTAAGCATGACATGCACTGTTCAGTCGATTCTCTATGAGCTTCGTAGCAAGTGACAACACTAAGTAACATGCTTGATTTTGACAAGGAAAGTCGTTAAATAGACTGCCCCCATCCCCACAGTTTTCACACTAAGGTGAGGACAACATCATAGTGGGCGTCCATAAAATACAAAGTCAACGGACTCAAAATCCTGACTTTGGAGACATATTCTTGAGTGTAGTTGATCGAGCAAAAACAGGCTTCTTCTGGTTATAGAAAGTCCAAAGTTTAATTGCAGTCGGTCTTAAAGGTTACTATCTGAATATACATGCTGTCAGTATGTGCTAGGCCTGAATGATTGACATTTCAAAACTCACATGCGAAGTCCTTTTGCTTGCAGAACTAAAGCAAACTAGGCACCCTCCCAAGTACATGCAAGCCGGATTACTACCAGACCGTAGAGGAATCCTTTCAACGACGGCAAGTGCCTCAACCTCGTCGATATATATGATATATATGTGGTGGAAGAGAGGGGGAGGGGGAGAGGGAGGGGGAGGGAGAGAGAGAGAGAGAGAGAGAGAGAGAGAGAGAGAGAGAGTCTTCATGCCCCCAAAGAACAACTAATCAAAAGATTCTAGTTTAGCCACTTATTACCACACTGTAAACGGCCTGGCATGCCATCTATGCAAGTCCAGAACTTAGTTGCAGGAAACTCCTAATAAGGTGACGTTTCTCTCTCGGAAACTCGCTTTTGTGATCCCAGGTAAGGAGCTCCATGGGAACTCGTTTCAAGCTAATATGAGAACTCGATCCCGTTAGCTGGATAGAGATGCATGGAACAAGTGAGAGAACACCTGAAAATCAAGCCCTTTTCAACTTAATTTTTTGTTTCTCTCCTCCTTCAAGTCCTTAAAGCCTCCTTGTCTGTTGTTGCCTGCTATGTTAACTATACTAAACAAATGATAATACTCTTTACGCATTTATTTATTCAAGCCGCTCCTAACCTCAGATTCTTCTTGGTGCTTACGCTCCCCCGCCCCAGTTCCCGCTCCCGCCCCCGCCCCCGCTTTGTGCAACTAAGGTCCAGAAGGTCCCTGTGCACATGAGTGGCACAAGTATGAAAGCCTGAAAAGCAGAAATGACCTCAGTTTAATTCGTACTTCCAATATCTATCCTTCAATACTCTGATTCATGGTCTTTTCTGGGGAAGTTTTCCTCTTTGATCTCTCTCTCTCTCCCTCTCTCTCTCATGCTCAGTGCGAGGAGTAAAATCCAAAAGAGAGACCATTCAAATGAGGTAGCATGACAATTGTGAACATATATGCAGGCCAAGTAGAAACTTTTGTGAATATGTCGATTAGACTCCAAGTCAAGACACTCAACCCATATTCTACAAATGTTTCTTCGATTGTCTTACTTTCTTTGCTTAGTGTAAGTTCATCTTTTCTAAATCCTTTTTGTAAGCAGAATAAGTTCATTCTTCCAAATATGCAGAGAATATTACAGAAAGGACTCACGAGATATTCTTGCGAGTTGCTAGACAACAAGGCTTACCACATAAGCAACTGAAACAAGGTCAAATGACTGGGACGGCAAGTATGTAGATTCGCCATTTGCATGTACCCAGCTGACTGGATTCTTTCTAGGGAAGCTTTTCTTTTCCTTAAACTGAGCAACAGCAAGAAAGTAGGGTGATAGGTCCAGACCCTGCAGATTCATCATGACAGGAATGAAAGCGAAATACACAAGACGTACATTGATAGTAGATGTCAAACAAACAACAACTAGCACATTCAATATTTCAAAATTTTCAACTAGAATGCTGTTTAATAGATTTCGTCGGGACGAGTACTTTCACTCACAGTGACTTTAGCAGAAGGAAATCTATCAGCAAGATATCTCGTGCTCACACCTACAGAGCATCCAACATCAAGAATGTCTCTAATCTGGGAATTTCCAGCGTACTGCTGATGATGTTGTTCAATTGCCTGAAGCCAATTTCCACGAACTATTTGATTTGCTTCATCTAGTGAAGAAGCATCAGGTATTGCTCGTCTCACCATTGACATAGTTGCAGCTTCTGCTTCTGCTGCAGCCTACAACAGAAACATAGTTTAGAAAGGTCATGGCTTCTAAGTCCTGAAATTTTTTTGAATGACAGATACCAATAGAAATAACGTTGATTCTCGTGGATTGTTTTCTTTTCTTGAATGGGCAAGTAATTTTACAATGTCAAACATCCGTGAAGCATGAACTTTCAGATCCCCAAGAAAAATGATGGATTGTCAGAAGCACTTAGAACCAAGTAGAATAGGAACATAGATAACACGCATAAGGCTGCAATCCAAGTTTTTCCATACAAGCATCAAAAGAAAGAATTAAGAAAAAAGCATCAAGCAATTTAGACGAGTGCATGAACCATGGTACTCGAGTAGAATGAGTTTAGTTCGATGTGGTTCTTTTGAAATGCATAAATAGACATAAAAAACCACTCACAAAACGCTATACAGCCCGTAAATGATAACACACAAATCTATTCATGTAGTTGGAAAATAAAGGAAAAAAACAATATCTATTGACTTTTTACCAGCCAAGAAAGATTGCCCTCATCATATGCATGGAAAGGATTGAGATAATCTGATCAAAAACCAATAACTAAATCAGTCAGCAATATGATTATCATAGTAGTAATAGAACACAATACATAAGCAAATACAGTTAAAAGTGTAGGTAGTTATTTCTGAGTTTCAGATGATTGGTCTACTCTGCAGTTATTTATTCATTTTTCTTGCAACAAATATTTGGAGTAAGAAGGATCAGAACATTTTAGTGCCATCAGCTCTGAAATATTTTTCTTAACAGACAATGGCAAAGGCATGTTTGTTTTAGTTAATAATTATTTCTTCATGAGAAGCGACGAGGATAAAACACAATGCAATGACGGGCAAAGAACTTCTAAAAGCTTCTTCCTCTCCCCCCCACCCCCAATCCTCCCCTAAATAATCTAATTCCTTTTTAAAATTCCCTCAAACCTCCCAGGCCTCCAAAAAGCAAAATTGAGCTAAAAATTATCCTTAATTAACGACATATAGACAAAAATTGGATCAAGAGATCCACTTGAAAGACTCAAGGTTTCTTAGTGTTCAATCTCTAAAGCAGATATTTCAGAAATAAACTATTAATAGGTAGATATAACTATAATAACACGCACAACATGTCATTCTAGCTTGATTTGGGACAGAGTATAACTTCTCCTCTAGGTGTACCTGTTTAGAGTCTGCACATCAAGAGTCTTTAAAGAGACTCCAAAATCCGGATTTCCCAATCTACCAGCTGAACTTTAAACTTAAGCAATAAGATAAATAGTTAATACATGTTTATACGTTCATGTTGTTCTGGAGAACTCAAGAATTCCAATACTACCAATCTATTTAGCCACTTTTTATTTACTCCTGTATTCTTTTTCGTTTTGACCCAGAGAATTGCATTGCAAGACAAGGAGTCAGATACAAGAGTAGTAGTACCCAAAAAACGGCTGTCGTATGCAATAGTTATAGGAGACCCTTGCAATAAATGTTCTAAGTAACTATTTCCTGTAAGATACCAAATTTTGAGATAGAGAAGGTACCCAAAACCTTAAACAAACACATAGTCCAAGGAGAGACAAACGACAAGCCTCTCCCCTCAAAGCAGATAAAAGGCACTACCAACTTAATCCTTTAGCTTTCACTGGTTGTGGTGTGCACTCTTTGGGAGTAGTGTTGATCATTTTACGCATTCCCAATTCTTCTAATCCCTGGTCACTGCTGCCCTACATTCGGAGACAAGGATTGCAGGGGAGATATACCCAGAAATTTAGAAAAGCAAATAAAAGCCCCTTCATTTCCTAGTACGAGAGTATGCTTTGCAGCTATGTTTATCTCTACAAAGAGGACTTGATCAGTTTAAAAGGAGACAATGAAGGAATACTTCTCCGTTTAGTTGGCATGAGAGCTGATGGTAGAAAACTAGCCTTAAGCAGCTGGTCTTAGAGCCTCAAAGTCACCCACCATGGAGTTTTAAGTAACCAAAAACGGTGGTTCGGTATTTTTGTTGGTTTTTTCCTTTTCAGAATAGCTCTGTGGCCTGTTCCTTTCCCCGCGCTAGCGCTTTGATATGCATACCCCCGTCTGTCCTGCTCTCAGTACCAAATTTTAAGCTCCACGCAAATGCCAACCACCTTAAGGAAAAGCCGGGTGGAGCCACCAAGCACAATCGATGCAACAGATAGTCTTAGTATAATGAGTTTCGACATTAAACCGTGCAGGGGGGTCCCATGACCTAATACAAAGTAGTAGAACCAACAAAGATTGCCAAAAAACTATTGCAAAGTGACAGCCACGCAGAAAAACTATTTTTATCGCGTAACATGGTCACTCATACAATGTAGGAGAACAATCTAGCCTCGCGGGATCCATCTGGTGAGGTGGCTTTGAGGGCTTGCCGTAACTGCAGATGTCAGGCTGGGCACTGCACGCCAAGGACTGCTATCGGTGGGCAGTATCTGCTTCCACTCATATCTGTCTCCACTCATATCTGTCAATACCTATGTAGGAGTTAAGGTAGTGCGATCTCGACAGTCAATGCCGATAGCAATGTTTTGTTTATATTTTGCTTAGCCAGAAGGGCAGTCATTTGCATGATTAGCTAGGAGAGTTGGTATCCCTTTCACTACAAGTACAGAGCTCGAGCTCACTGAGCGTAGCACGTAAGGGCAAACACAGGGGATATGTAATGAAAGCTATACTTCCCATGAAGTTTTGCATAATGGACATGAGACAAGATGGTCTTCACACATCAATGTGTTTGACCTGCATACCGATGTTCACACTTTGAGTTTGATTCCAAGCTTTGAATGTGTCTGGGACACCAAAGTCTGACCAGTATTGAGAATGCTGATGCACAAGAGCAGGAGAGAACTCAGCCTGAAAAGCTAGCTCTGCAAGTGAGGGAACTCACAACCCCATAAGCCCCAAAATATCCCCATGCCTAGATTTGGCGTAGTATCGCATACTCTCTTAGTTCTGCATAGTCATAAGTCCTCTAGCTGCTATTCTTCCCGGATTCCACCTGCCACTATAGTGATGTACATATGTTACATGGACCAATTATTTGAGACAATGTACATTCTCAACATTGATTGTATATCAGTCCAGAAGGCAGCCTCTTTAATCTTTGCCCTTCTCAATAGGGTCCTTCCGAAAAAGCCCAAGCATTACAGATTAAATGTTTTTTGCCTATTGATAAAAAAAACTCATCTTGGAAAACATTAGTCTAAAGCATTAGTAGTGTCAAAACCTAAAACACAGTTAGAGCAACTGTTGAAATCATGAAGACCCATGTCTCGTCTGTGTCATTCTGTCTATGTGAGTTTTCTTTTTCTTAACACGCCAAAGTTGAGGATCAGCAAATAAGTAAACCAAATTAACCAAGTCAACCTATAAAATTAAAAATGTGTCATGCCGTGTCACGATTGTGAAACATAACAATCCACTTCTCTACCGCATGGAAAGTCATTATCTCTTGATACTGAGCGGTGCAAGTAAGTCATCAAATTAAACAAACTAGTTTAAAAATTCAAGTCCTCACGAGTTTAGAGGATCTTAAGTTCCTAGTGGTATACTTTAATTGACAGGATATCTAGAGCGTCAAAGTGTAAATGTATGCAGTTCAAACAGTTGAGAGACTTACAATCAGGGTATTCAACCGAAGCATTCTGGATGGTGTCCATCTCCTTATAAACATCAGACTCCAGTATCTCCCTCGTCATGTCTCTCCACGGAATGTTAGTCTTCTCAGCCGTACTGCTCATCCAGATGAAACCCACCTCCCAGTTTAAACAACCACTTACAGTATACAAGAATCAACTAGTTGTGTGTGCGTGCGTTTGTGCGTGTGTTTGTGCGCGAGCGTGTTTGGGTGGGTGGGTGGGGGGAGAGAGAGAGAGAGAGAGAGAGGACCTGATAAGGACTTGTCTGGCACCTAGTTTGAGAACAGAGAAGAGAGGCTTGAAGGAAATGAGAGCCCCAACGAGGCGAGACAGAGGGGTTTCACCCGTCCAACTGGGTCTTTCCAGCTTGCCCTCCTCATACGTAGCTAATTGTCCACCTCCGCTGCTCATCCGAATTCTTCTAGTGAGTCTACTATGGCTTCTGCCATTGTTGTAGGGGATGGTTTTTGAGGAAGACGGCGCACACAGGTCCTTTAAACTGGAGTGCGCGCACAGGGCCATTTGCGTAGAGATGGTACCGTGAAGAAGGCTGATTGCAATGGCGGTGATGATGGCCGTTGAGGAATGAGGCTCCGGTGGCATCAACCGGCTAATCTTATCGCCATTTGAAATCTGCGCGGACCTAACAATACCCTATAGGACTTCAACACGTGGATGACATATTTGGAGTCGATTCTGATCGATTTTCTCCTTTGTGCAAATTCTTAATTTGACTATCATCTAAATATTGAATGGAACTTAAACTAAATAATTATTCTATAATAACTAGTTAAAATTTTGTGTTATGCACGAGAATGAATGTAGTTAATAATGAAGTGGGAAAAGCAAGGTCATCGGAAAGTTTAGGGGTTAGAGGTTATTTTGTGGTCATTCAATATTAACACTTATTTAGTTCTACTCTAAAATTATAAAAAAAAAATAAGATTAGAGTTTTGGAAAGCATAAATAGTGTCAACCAAATCTAAATACGCATATGATAAGTTTATGTATATTCAATTCATAATATGAATTTATAAAAATTTAAATTAGAAACATTCAGTGCAATATAGGGAACAATAAAACATAGTTAAGTGCATAAACTCCATTGTTACTAGATTTTCCTCAAATTAAATCAATAATAGGATTTTTATTCCCTTGACGAATAAAACACACTATGCTTGTGGCAAAAAAAAAAGTTTATTCTAATAATTTAGTAGATTTCTCCTTTTTTTCTTGCCATTTTTCAAATTCTAAAAATAACCGATTTAGTACATCTAAACATGGCATTGGTTATTTGTTTTGCTTGAACTCAACTGTACATTCGTATACTTAATTTATTTTTGATTTTATTTGAGTTAAATTCAATACCTACAAGTATCAAAATCTATCTTAGAATGTTGTAAAGAACCAAAAAAAATGATTTAATGACACAAATGCTCAGTATATACGTCATTAAGAATGAAGGAAACATTAAAGGCTAATAATTAGTGGCAGGGTTAGGATTGATGATAGTGTTAAATTCTCTGAGATGAAGGTGGTCTAAAATTAAAATTTTTCCCTAGTATTTCGAAAGGAGAATAATCTCATATTAGTTTGATTTTAGGATCTAAATTAGCATGATTCTTGGATTTAAATTAACTTGATTCTTGGATCTAGATTAGCTTGATTTTAGGATCTAAACTGATTGTTGTGCAGTATATAAAGACATGCTTTGCCATTCTGTAGAGACACACCAATGAATACAATTCTTCATTTCTTTAATTTCAGGTGATATTTACACGCATGCGCGCGCACGCTTATTAAGAATGTTGTATTTGTATTACAAATGAGCGGGACCTAATATGACAGATATAGGTTAGCAGTTTTACAAACTTTCGCCTGAGAAAGTAGTCACAGTTGATGTGATTCACTTAGAGCTAGATCCTTAGTTACTATGCCGAGGTGAATTAAGCTACTTGGATCATACATGCATCAATATTTGGAGTTGCCTCTTAAAAAATACAAAAATTATGCCAAATACCATTACTCAAGGGTGTGGCTAACTCTACACCTTTTTGGGAAAAAAAAGGGCCTTTTATTTAGCTTTATTGTATGGAAAATTTTCGGCTGGGTTGTAGGAAGATATTAATAACCCTTAATATATGGACAATTAATTTTCATTGAAAATTTTTAATGACTTTTATTTAGTGATGTACAATAATTAGTCCATAAGGTACTTGCGTGCATCCTACGCAGTAAATAGACCATCCTATAATGCCCTTAATACAGGCCGTCCTTATAACGTCTCAATACACTACTCATGTCAATCTATAGAAAAGCAGTAATTGTTAAATCAATCAATAAGTTCAATGCTCGACATGAAATAACAAATGACAACCACATGAATTTCAATAAGCGAATAAGGCTCAATATCAAGGTCTTAATGGCAAAAGGTAATGCTGATAGTACGACACCCCTCAGCCCCAAGTGACGTTACCGGAGCTGAGTTGTCGGTCATAAACGCAACACCACCCTGCTGGATTACAGAGCAACTCTAGATACATACAACGTTCAACAGAACACATCGAAAAGTTTTAAAACAGAACATCTAGATCCCAAAATATGCTTGATACCGTCTTACGTCTCCTTTTCATAAATCAAGCCAACTTCTCCTTCTCTTTTCCTGATGTCTCACCCAGTTCGACTTTATCACCTGAAACAACATAGATAAGAAATGAACGTGAATCGCCCAATAAACATGTAATACCCTAAACTTTGGGAGTGGGTTAAAATAAATATTGAAGAACTGAAAAATAAACGGACATTAATTTTGTGCAATGCTCAGGTACTAGGTAGGGTATCAAAGCTTAAAAGAATTTTTGGACAAAAATGTAATTTTTGAAATTTTTGGGGTATTTTTGTAATTATGAAAAAATTTGGGGGCATAAATGAAATTAATGTTTTAGTTATGAAAAATAATGGAATGAGTGATAGTGTATGTTTTAGTGACATCAAATGAAATTAATAGAGATTAGAAAAGTTTTGGGACAAAAATACAAAATTTGAAACTTTGGGGGTCATTTTGTGAATATGAAAATTTTGGAGGACTATTGTGCAATTTTGAAAAATTGTATGTCTAGGTATCAAGTTTTAGAGAAAATTCTCTAAATTTTTGCCACCTCTTGCTAGGGTGTTGGTGACTAATCAAAAGTTAATATAAAGAATGAAATTTGAAACTTTAGAGAAATTTTTTTTTTAAAAAAAAGAAGAGAACATTTCCATTTCATGAAAGGAACAAGAGAATAGAAAGAGAGAAATAAGAACAGAAGAAAAAAACAGAGAAGAGGCAGAGGGGAAATAAGAAGAAGAAAGGAAATGAATTAGTGCAAAACTTTTGAAGGTATCCCTTCCCTTCACTGGACTTTCAATTTGTTTGTGTTTAAGTGTGTGAAACTGTGAGGGCAGTGTGTGTTTTCTGTGTGTAGAATGAGTGTGCTGTTGTGTTCTGTGTGTGTTTAGAGCTTCAGAGCAGTGCACTGCTCCTGGATGGGTGGATGGGTGGGGAATTGCGGTCTGTGTGCATTGTTAGTGTGTTAGGAATCTCTTGTGTGTGTAAAAAAGGGGTGAAGGGAAAAGGGAAACACTATAATGCATAGTCGTAATATATTTAGTGTGGGTGATAGTGTGATTGCTATGAGTAAGTCTCGGGTGTGTGATGTTAGGTAAGATTTTGGGTGTAATTGTGTAAAATAGTGGTGTTAGAATGGAGTTAGGTTAGGTGTGGATGTTAGAAATTGGTTAAGTGTGCGTTTGTGAGTTGTGTGTGTGTGTGTGTGTAATGGGTTTCGACAGTGAGTGGAGTGAGGAAGAAGAGACGGTGTATAAAAGGTGTGTTAGTACGTGGGATGATTTGAATAGTGACCGTAATCGTCACTAAAGGTGAAAAATTATTTGGACAATTTTTTCACCAAATTTTATAAATAGTTAGGTTTAAAATTAGATAAAGTCTGAAACAGTAACCCCTAATACTTTTATGAGACGTACGTTCTGGAATTTTTTCAAAAATTTTTTGCACCCATAAAGGATGCTAAATTACGGTATCGATTAGGAGAAATTTCAAATTTATTTAACATACCAAACCAAGCTATATTAATCTGAAATTTTATGAAAATATTATTTTACTGATATGATTCATTACCTAAGGTATCGGGCCATTTTGAGGTTGATAGATATTTTTCACGAAACTGGCCTTTCTTTTAGCGCTCGTTCTGGACACCAGTTCAGGATTTTTTAAAAAAATTTTTTAAATACTTTTTAGTCTATAAATAATATTAGAATGCTTAAAATAGCATTTTAAGATATTTTTAAAATTATTTCGGTGTCAGAAACCACCAGGGGTCTTTTGGTAATTCACCACTCAAAGGTGTATTTTGGTAATTTACCATAAAGGGTATTTTTGAGTAAATTTACACACGAGAAGAATATTTTAGCGATCTTGCTTACGAAATAGTCATTTGGAGGATTTAGGTGTAACTGAGGGTATTTTGTTAATTTACCACCTCGAAGGGGTGTTTTGGTTATTTTATCTATAAAAGGTATTTTGAGGTAAATTCACATGCAATAAGATTGTTTGAGTGATTTTACTTGTGAGAAGGCTATTTTTATAATTCAAGTGTGAAAGGAGTATTTTGGGTAATTTGTCATCCCGATGGGGTATTTTTGTAATTTGACCTAAGAAAGATATTTTTGGATAGTTATTATAGTGATTCTACTTACGGAAAGACAATTTTCTGATTTAAGTCCGAGAGGGGCATTTTGGTAACTTTACACCTTAGGGCATTTTAGTAATTTTACATGCCCGGTGAAGAGGTTCATTTTGGGAGCATGTTTGAGTCCGTATTAATTTGTAATATTATACTGTAGGCATTTTGGAAATTTTACGTGCCCGGTGAAGAGGTTCATTTTGGGAGCATGTCTGAGTCTGTATTAATTTGTAATATTGTACTGTATGCTGTGTTCTAATGATTCGGTAATTCCGTTTAGGTTAAAGCTAACGACTTCCGGTTAGATAGTTTAACTGTGGATTCAGATAAGAGATTCTACCTGAACCCTAGGTAAGGACTTTCGTCCGAACCCTTATTTTGATAACTCGTACTCGTAAGTACTCTTTTGATTTACTTAGGACTAATGTCGAACTCTGGATTATGTATTTGATATCAGCATGTTATTGCTCAGAAAACCTAATATTGAACTTGAATTGATTTATTTAGAAATCTTGTGATGCTCGCCTGTTATTGCATGCTGAGCAAGTTGGATAAGTATTTGTATTCGTTCTTCCGAATTGTTGTGCCTAAACTATTCGCAATTGTTTTTGTTGTTTATTTGTAATTTTTCTTCTGGAATTCCGAATGACGACATATCTCAGTGTGTTTATTGTTATTGGAACCCGAATTGATTTCTGTGATTTGAGCTTATGTTAAAGCTCATCGATATTGTTAATTTTTCTGTCTTGACCTGGGTATCCATTTTGGGGGGAGGCGGTATTAGGCTGAATTGTTACTGCCTCTTACGGGAAAGCAGGCTAGTTCCTTGATCGATGAAGAGGGCTAGTAATTATATTATGGTACATCATACATGTGTACACTATGTTAACTTACCAGAATGGTATTGCAATCGCCCATGATCAACTTTAATTTTTAAATTTATCTGCACCATATGTACCATGATTGTTACGAAAATGACTGGAAAGTATTAGCGGAAATGAATTGTGCTTGGGTTGAAATCTCTTGACAAGTCTTCATTGTACTTTGAAAATGATCTTTTATTGATCATTTTAGAACCCATCGTGATTGTTTTTGTCTATTTTGGGTATTTATTTATGATGAATTTTGATCATTTAGAAAATCATTATTTTTTTATCGTTCGAAGTGTTTTGAAAATCATTGTCAGTTGGATTGTTTGGAATCTTGTTGTACTCTTTTTTGCAGTCCTTGTACGACCTTACTAAGCTCTCACAAGCTCACCCTTTGTTTGACTCCCTTATGCAGGTAGTGATCAGTTGTAGCATGTTCGGGAATGGGATAGAGTCTGTGTGAGATTCTGGTGAGCCCATCACTGTATAGAAAGACCCCTGCGCTGGTTGGTACTGTTAATTGGTTCTTAGGGATTTGAATTGCGAAGGACCTAAGCTGTAATAGTTTAAGCTAAGCAGTTGTAATCTAGTATTTTGGATAATCTAAGTTGATGTTGAACTAGATGATTTAGAATATGTGTCAGCGAATATTTGACAGGTTTGATGTGATTTGGTAGGTTAACATTCTGGGAGTTCGGGGCGATGGAGCCTCGGATTTTCGGGGATGTTACAAAAGATAACCTGAAGATTAATGTGCACAGACGATGCAACCACGTTATCCTTACCTAATTGGCTTTCAGCTGATGAGCCAAGTAGCCTCAGATTACAACGAGTGGGATCACCTAATCAAATAAGACCTTTGCTCGTTAGGCGCTAATCAAACGTAAATACACAATTTATTATACTCCTTTTCTATCAGTTTTTTGTAATGTCTTAGAACGGCTAGTTATCCCGGCCCATACACTGACAATCCACATTAGCACCATATGCCGCTAACCAATCCATTCCAAGTATGACGCCAAAGTCTCTAAATTCAAGTGGTATAAGATCGGCATATAATGTCTAATCAGATACTTGTATCGGGCATTGCCTATATATATTAGTGGCATAAAGGGAATGTCCACTAGGTATATTCACCGCTAACACCGTATTCAACAGTTACCAGGGTACAGTCAACTTATTAACAAAAGCTAGAGAAACAAAGGAGTGGATAGAATCAGAATCAAATAGCCTGGTGCGAACATACAGGAAAAGTAACTGTCACCACATCATCTGATTTTAAGGTCTCCTTCAGGTTTATAGCATTTGTCCGGCCCATTGTCCAGGGCCTTCCTTCCAAAGCCATCATCTTTCTTTTCGGGCACTCCTTTGCGTTAGGGCCTGGTTGTTGGCACTGAAAGTAAGCCCTATAGTTTAGCTTGCAATCATTTACCTTGTGCCCTTACTTGCCACATTTGAAACATGCTCCCGCCGTCCTTATACAATTTGTGCCCTCGTATTTTAATCCACACTGCTTCCATTCCTTATTTGCCGCTTGGCCTGAACTTTGCCTGAACTTCTCTTCCTCCTTTCTTTTTAAATTTCTTTCTACTATCTCTGGCCCATCCTTGGTTGTTACTCCTTTTCCTCCCTTTCCTCCCATGCTTCCTTATTTTCTACTTCTATTAGTAGAGTTTTCTCTACAACATCAGTAAAGGTGTCAAGTTTAAAACTTTTGACAATCCTTTTCAAAGGTTGTCTCAATCCTTCCTCAAATCTTCTAATCTTCATGTCCTCCGTAATCACCTGGTGCGTGGCAAAACGAGTCAGTTCATCAAATTCTCATATATATATATATATATATATATATATATATATATATATATATATATATATATATATATATATATATACCGTCTTATCTTTTTGCTTAAGGTTTAGAAAATCCGTCTTTAACTTATTTTGCCTAGTCACGGGGAACACTTTTAAGTTACTAGTTAACCACACTTTATAACGGACACCATTAATGAAGAACTAAACCTTTTCACCCAACAAATGAAAAGCATTGCTACACAACTTTTTCACTGAATAGAAACTTCAAGCAGGACTACACAACCTTTCACTGAATACAAACTTCACCTCCAATCACAAAAGGACCTGCCATTTCTCTCATTCTTCACAGTTCTAACAAAAAGTACTTTCCGTTTGAAGACTATGGTATGCATGTAACAAAAAACCGTAAATGTAACATAAAAGGGCTACCATATTAAAAATATTAATGGTGAATCTATAAGACTCAAAATTCTAAAAGAAGAAGTAAATACCACGAAAAAAAAAAAAAGAGAAAGTAAAACTGAACATTTTCAGTAAACAAATGAAAAGCAGGACTGCACATGAAAAGGTTAGGATGGAAAAAAATGTAAAGATATTTTGAGAAACAGAAAAGGTTTTCGGAGTACATAGTCAAAAGGGAAAATTAGGTTTTGAGGGGTTTTGGGATAAAAAGTTTGTAGAAGGTGGGCTTCCTACATAGTTCAAGGCTGATCTAAGGCAATAAGCTAGGACCGAATGTCAACCTATTGAGGCATAATATTATTCCATATCATCAACATGAAAACCGTTAACAAATTTATAAAGAAAAAATCAAAGCAGAAATTTAAAGGAAATTAGGGAGGAGAATGATTCTATGGAATTTAAAAAATCTAGAACTGTATTGATTTACTCAGCAAGGTAAATTGCAAGGAAACAGAAAAATGAAATACAAATTGCAAGGAAATGGAAACATAGATTGAAACAGAATTGCAATAAATATAAAATTGAAACAGAAATTGCAAGGAAGTTAGAAAGGAGAAGTATTGAACCAAAATTTAAAAATCTAGAACTCACCAAGGTAAATTGAACGTCGATGAAAACAGTTACAAAATTCATGATGAGAAAATTGAAACAGAAATTGCAACAAAATTAGCAAAGAGAACTATGGAAAGAAATTTAGAAAATCTAGAACTCTATTGATTTACTTACCAAAGAAAAATTACAATTCTTACTGCTAGCATCACAATATAGAACATAAAATAAATGAGTCAAAATTTAAAAAGAGAAAAAAAATGTATTTATTTACTCGCCTACGTAAACCGCAATGCTGATACTGTAACAACCCAGAATTTTTGGAGCGTTATACCATCATTCAATCGATAATTTAATTATTTTATAACCTCCATTCAATAAAATAGCCCCACTATATATCAGAGCTTCTACAGTAACTGAAACTCTCAATTAATTGTTCTTAATGAAAATACTAAATCTAAGAGTTTAGACAATGATTCCCTCGCAGGGCTTTCAGTAAAAATAATAATAAAATCTACGTCCACTTCATATCCAAGCTCTAATCACCCTCTATATCCTATTGATGATGATTACCTGCAGAAGGGAAGTCAAACAAGGGTGAGCTTTTGAGAGCTCAATAAAATCGATCAAGGATTAAAAAGCGAGCAGTTCGAACGATTTTTCGTATACAGTCAAATGACAATTCTTAAAAGGATTTTTAAATAAAATCATAGAATTTCGATATAGACATAGAGAAGAATATCAACTTAATCCCTAAAAAAAATTAAATAAATCAATGAACAGTTCAAAACATTTTGGATAAAAATAAAATAGAACAGATAGTAATGAACATGAACAGTAAAGATTAGCAAAGTCATTCCGGCAGTGCTCAGATACATTTTACATATGTATATATGCACTAACTAATCCATTCAGGTACTAATTTCAACACAAACCGAACAGACCATCCTTATAATACCAACATAGTACACACCATCCTTATAATGCATCAGATTTACTATCTCATGTCAATGTTCAGAAGAAATAATTATAATTCAAAATGTTGTAGAATGATCGAATCAATACGCCAGATGAGTATTAAAAGAATTTCAAGCGATTGCTTTACGTCTTAAGATAGGGTCTCATGGGCAATTTTCAAAACATTTTTACAAAAAGTTCAAAGTGCTATGAAATTTCAATAGCAAATCAAAATATAACATACAAAATCAATTATGATAAATTGGGTTTTGGGTAGAATCCTTACATTTTAAAAAAAATTATAAAATCAGAGTTCAATGAAATTGGTAAAGCTGTCATAATAAAACATTTGAATTCAGAGCAATGAAATTTGATTCAGATGAAATTCCTTATCTCGATCCAAAGCTATGCTAAGCTAAATAATCTCGATCTGCATCCTTCTCAATCAACCAAAATTGAGCAATTCCATGATTAGAATACATTGTAACCCTAGAATACCATAAACCCAGTACCAAATTGCCTAAACGCTGCTTGTTCCCACTCTTAGGATAACACAACCCAAAGCGGGTCTCACATGCGGCCAACCTAGTAAGGAACCTAACACACTCCTCAAGGCTTAATAATAATAATACATAATTGAAATAATTTATAATAAAATACTTTTATAGCTTAAGACATCATAAAAAGTTAAAATACGAATTCTCTGAATTTTTTGAATATTTTTGAATCAAAATGTTTTTTTCAAAATACAAGAAAAGCCCAAAAAATAGCCATTAATATTTTTAGCTCAAATCAAACTCCTATAATTATACTAATAGATTTACAATATATAAAAAAATACTAAAGCTAAAATTAGGATTTAGAAAGCACGAAAACCATTTTAAAATCATTTGTTTTGCTAAATTACATGTAATACGGATAGTGGTACCAAATCAACTCCAAAATTTATGCAACTGTAATTAAAACTTCTTTATTCCATAAAACATTACTGTAATTTCTTTAGAATTTAATAAGAATTTTAAAGACTCTAAATGAATTTTAGAAAAATTAAATTTATAGAAATTATTAAATATACTAGATGATTTCTAAAAAGTCTGAAATTTTACCAATAATTCTAATATTAGGTTAAGAAACATTCTGTAAAGTTTCAGCATTTTTTGACAGTTGCATGCCACCCTACCATCAAGTGGTACAATTATTCAAGCATAGTGTACCAACCCAGCAGTTATTGATCCATCTTCTTCTTCCTTTTTCCTTCTTCCTTCTGTCCTAATTCTTATCACACCCAAACATAACCAGCACACCACTTACCTTCACTGTGCACCCATATTTCACTCCATTAACACATACGATACACACTAGATATACACCTATACTCATACACTCACAAACACACAATCACCCACAAGACACACACACACACACACACACCATCAAAGCTACTACGTAGCTCTACACACACACACACACACACACATGCACTCTCATACCTGTTATACAACCCTTCCCTTTCCACACACAAACACCATGCATACAAACATATTTTAGACAGCTTCTTCCCCTTCTTTCAAGACCCATTTTTCACATACTTAAGCACCCATAAACTTCCACTCTACAAAGTCCCCGTTTCCATTTCTCAAACACCAGAAAAACATGCTTGTTGTACATGGGGCTGTTTTAGCAGCCCCTCTTCTTGTCCCTTACACACACACACACACACACACACACACACACACACTATCTCTCTCTCTCTCAAGCACAAACCACACTTTGTACCACTGTAAACAGCCCTTCATTCAGCCAAAGATGTGTCCACCATTCCATTGTTACAAGCTTGCCAAACCACTGGTGTGCAAGTTCATGGGCTACCATAGTAGTAACCCCTTACTCCCACACTCACGGCAATCTCAAACTTTCGTTATAACACTCACAAAAATACACACATTGCTGTACATGGGGCTGTTTTGGCAGCGCCTCCTGTTGACTTTAAGTGTAAAGATTCATTATTTTGATGATTCCAAAATTACTGCTCTAACATTAAATTAACAATGTTATAAAGTATGATTTTCAGGACCTCTGATACGTGGAATATTCTTTGGTCAAAGACTGGACTTGGACTTAGTTTTTATATCTCTTTCCTTGTAATTAATCTAAAGCTAAGACTTTTTAAAGATCTTCTAAAAAAATCATAAAAGAACAAACCAAGAAGTGTTTATCTAGAAAGGATTTTTCTTTCAAAGGAAAAAGTTTTCTGTAATACCCCGAACCAATGGTTCGTCAGTCATTATTACTTAGCGGCGATTGTTGTAAGTAAGATGAATTTAGATCTTTAGTGAAGACCTTAAGAGCAGGTATAAATTAGATCTTTACTGTTAATTATTGTGAACAATATTATTTGTTGCATTTAGAAACATATTTTAATACTATGATAAGCAATAAATGATGAAGTTTGTACAATAGAAAAATTTATGGAAGTGAGCGGTTTGCAATTTATAACTGACGAAATTGTGCCGTTATAATATTATATGGTCTCGCGTTAAATAATTATACATATTAAAGAGTAAAAATCAAAATGGGAAACAACAAAAAAGAAAGAAAAAAAAGAAAAGAGAAAAGAGAAAGAGAAATCAGTAGAGAGAAAGAGAGAAGGCAGCCGGCCCTAGAACGGGTGGAGCCTCTGGGCAGCCCCATAGCCGGCAACTCGCGGTCACTGACGGCCAACTCCGGTCACGTCCACCGAACGCCGCTACTCAGCACCTCCGCGACCCACTAGAAACTTCGATCAACCGCCACCATCAAGCTGTTGAGGATCCCCATCACCGGCACCATCTCCGGTCTCTTCAACTCCCGGCCACATGCGCTGTCGCCGGCAGCCCCATCGCCGGCCAACTCCTTTTCCAGATCACGGCAGCTCAGCACAGGCGATGAACTCCAGCGCCGCCTATACCGCGCACCACACCACAACACCCCGTGACCACCGTGCCGTAGCTGAGGTGCCGCTGCCACCGCCTAGACGCCGTGCAATCGCTGTCGCCGGCCACCCTTTTGATCTCCGACTAGCACCAGTGGCAACAGATTTGGACCACCGCTACGCCGTCGGAGTCATCGCGTCCTGCCACCGCCGCAATACCCATCACCGACGATGAACGCAGACCAAGGACAACTGTCGAATGGCCACGAACCACCACCGGCCAGTTGCCGGTTCTTTCTCTCCCACCGCCGACCAATCGTCGCACCCAATAGCTTCGCACTCTCCTTCCGTTCACCAACCAACCGTGACACTTCCTTCTCCGTCTGACCATTGATGATCATGGCCGTCAAGCCAATTATTGTACAATAAGTTGGGGCTGAATTATGTGAAATTGATTTTGGTTGTGTGCCTGTGTTGTTTGTTGGTGGCGGTGCAGTTGTTGTCATTTAGCGGCACCGTTGGAAGTGAATGAATGAAATGAACTAGATGGTTATTTTGGGTGTACGGTGTGTGAGTTGAGCATGTATACAGGTGTGGTTGTTGTTGTTGTTGGATGTGCATGGGGATGCCGTGTGTGCGTGATGGATGTGAGGGTGTGGTGTGCGGCACATATTTGGTTTTTGTGAAATTGTTTGCGAAGTGGGGTTTGGTGGTGCCTTACAGTGATTGTAGTCGGGCTCTATATGTACAGTGGTGGGTGTACAGTGCAAGTGTTGAGGAATTCGTTGGATTTTTTTGGTGCGGTGCGGAGTGGAAGTGTTATGATGGTGTTTGCAGTGTTGGGTGGGTTAAATTGTGATAGTGTATGTGTGTGTGATGGTTGCGATGGAGGGTGTATGACTGTGTTTTGTGAGTGTGTTTGTGTAAACCAAGCGTGTTTTTATCTGGGTAAAAGTTACAGGGGTGTGGGTGAAATGAGTGTACAGGTGGGTATGTAGCGTTTGTGTGCATTATGCGTGACTTGTATTTGTAGCAGTATGTGAATATGTGATCTGAGTGTATGTTGGTGCCAGATGTATTGTAATGGTTGAAACTAGTGGTCATTGTGGCGAAATATCGGTTAGTAAGCAATGAGTTGAGACGACCGTTACCTGTAATGATGAACTAGTGGTTAGTTCGGCGCAAGGGTGTGCGCGTAGTGGGTGTGCCTGCATGGTTGGATGTGCAGTTGTTATATGGAGGTGTGTGTGGCTGTGTGAATATTGTTGCGTGCCAATGATTAAATGCCAAGAATGACATGGTGAACTGGGCACGATATTGGACGGGCATTTAAAGGTCAGGCAGTAGACAGCGGCATTGAATTTGCTTGAAGACATGTTCAACGGGTGTGTAAAGGCTAGACTATGATCACGGCATTTGAACTGTTGATGAGATTTTTAAAAGGGATATGGTGTTGACCGATGACACTTTCAGGTTAAAGCATGTACATGGACATAAAGAGGGAAAGAATGGCATTGAAGGTTCTTTGAGCCGGAGGTAGCTGCACGATCGTCGCCCCAGAGTTTTTGATGTGAGGAAATATGTCAGCGTGACATGTAAGTGACCCTTTGATTCAATTAGTGTTTTTATAGACAACGTATATGTTTATCTACTGTTAAAAAATGTAGTGTTTTTCAACATTGGTCGTTTTAAGTACGTTTAACTGCTCTGGCTTAAATTACCAAAAAAAGGTTTTAGTGTTTTATTCTCGTCAAAGAAAAATCGGACAAGCATGTAAATGATGTTTTGCCTAGAAACTGAAATGGAACTCGGATTTGAAATGTATTGTATTGACATTATTGTGAATATTGAACATGTTGAGGGTTATTGAAAGGATGTGAGGATGGTTGAGAACCAATTGATGAGTGATTTTGTTCACGATGAACCCAAAGGGGGTTTTTGGTTTACTCGATTGCTGTGCCCTATATCCACGGGGGAAAGTTGGATTTCGGGCCTTGGTCAACGGGGCTTGTACGTTGATGCACAGTACTGTTGCTCGTGGTTCGCCCATGCGTCCACAGAATTTTATCCCGGATGGAGGAGGGATTTCGGGCCCTAGTCAGTGGGGCCTGTACGCTGACCGCAGCATATCGTTTGAGCTAATGTTGCAATCGAACTCGTTGTCATGAGTTTTGCGTTAATGATTTTATGCTTCAGTTCTTGGTTTAATGTACTCTATTTTGTTTTACCTGATGATTATCAAATCTATGATTTTTAGATATCTTAATGATGCTATAATATAAACGAGTTATTTTCTGACATGCTATGGTCCAGCTAGTTGAATCATTGGTTACTTACTGAGCACGTGGAAGCTCATCCCTTACTTATCATTTCAGGTTGAAAGTAAGGTGATGGTGAGGAGCATAGGAAGAGACAAATTGGTGTGGAGCTTCGGACACTGCTTGGAATGAGTCGCTAATATTTAGGTTGTTGGTTTAGTTTTAGCTATTGATAATGGGAGTTATGATGAGTTTTAGTATAAGTCTTGTAATCAAATTAAAATATGATAGTGTAATTAATGTTTTGGAGAAGTTTTAACTTCCGCTGCAGTACATGTTGGTTTTAAGCGAGTAAGGCCTGGCAGAGCCCTCG
Source organism: Escallonia herrerae (assembly GCA_033070095.1). Classification (NCBI taxonomy): domain Eukaryota; kingdom Viridiplantae; phylum Streptophyta; class Magnoliopsida; order Escalloniales; family Escalloniaceae; genus Escallonia; species Escallonia herrerae. Next base: position 400,006 of record JAVXUP010000234.1, on the reverse strand, counting down.
GTTGGAGTCCATTGGGTCTGCGGCCGGTCACGTGCCTAGCTCGCGGGCCTGCCCGTGGGTTCGGGGCGTGACATTTTCTGTCGACTAAATTCTTCTGTCGTAAATTGTCTCCTTCACACTTGTCTTTCTTTCAACTAAATATATCAGTTCTCACTTATTTGAACTTTAAACTATTTTCATTTGAGGCAAACATTTTTATTCGACCGAAAAGGTTTTCATTCGACTAAATATTTCATTTTTCACTTATTTGAACTTTAAATCGTTTTTATTCGAAGCAAAGGTTTCCATTCGAAGCAAAATATTTTCATTCGACTGAATCTTTCAGTAGCTCCAAGATATCTCTGCTCTTCCAATTGATTCGAATAAATCTTGGATTCATTCGACCGAATTCTTCAGAGATGTTTTAACAATCGTTTCCTTTGAAAGATTTTATTCATTCATTCGAATGAATCTCTGTGTTATCTCTTTATCTATTTTTCAATGGTCATATTCCTTCTTAGTATAAAAGGGACTTTTAGAGAATTTATTACTCATTTTTTTTATCTCTAAAAAATTTGTCTTACTCTTCTCTAAAAGACTCTCTCGTCTTATTAATACATTACATCTCTATACTATTCATTGAGTGAGTTCCTTATTTGAGATCTTGAGTAGCAAGCTTTTTGGTTTCTTTGAGGTTTTAGATCTTTCCACCTAAGAAAGCTCAACTCATTTGTTTTTCATTGTCACATCTGCTCATTGAGGAGTATGGATTATATTTCAATTGTATTCTTTATTTTATTTGTAATTATTAAAAACCTTGAAGAAGTTTCAGATTTGTACTATGGTTTGAGCTAGTACCTGAAGCTCGCTGTTTAGTGAAAGGCTCGAGTAGGTCTTCCTTGTGTGGGGTGCTCGAGGACTGGACATAATTAGGTGGGGCCGAACCAGTATAAAAGGAAGAAAAAGGATAATTTTAAGACGACTGATGTTGCTGGAGTAGTTGAAGATGGTTCTGATGCTGCAGATATTCTTTCAGTTACTATCAGTTTCTCGAATGAAGGGTGGTCTTCTGATACGGGTTGCTCCTATCATATGTGTCCCAATAGGGATTGGTTTGCCACTTATCGCTCATTTGATATGGCAAAGTTCTTATGAGAAATGATATCACTTGTAAAGCAGTTGGGATAGGTTCAATTCAGATTAAGATGCATGATAGTATTGTGAGAACTTGACTAATGTCAGACAAGTTCTAAGTTGAGGAAAAATTTAATTTCTTTGGGTACAGTTGACTCCAAGTGTTTTAGCTATCGGGCTGTAAGTGGAGTTATGAGGATAATGAAGGGTGCTTTTGTTGTGATGAAGGGTTTGAAACAAAATAGTTTATATTTGTTGTAGGGTAACACATTTACAAAGTAACAGCAACAGCTTCATCTTTTGATATAGATTTTGACACTAGCAAGTTATGGCATACTCGTCTTGGCATATAAGTAAGGGGTATGAATGTGCTGAGGAAACAAGGTTTGCTGGGAAGCAAGAAAATAGGAAAGCTAGATTTTTATGAGCATTGTGCCTTCGAGAAGTAGTGCTGGGTGAAATTCAGTCAGGCTGTTCATACCACCAAAGGTACGGTAGATTATATCCATTCGGATCTTTGGGGTCCTTCTACTGTTCCTTCTAATGGTGGTGGCAGATATATGTTGACCATTATTGATGACTTCTTAAGAAAGGTCTGGGCGTACATTCTAAAAACGAAGAGTGATGTCTTTGTTCAGTGGAAGAAGTTTAAGATGATGATTGAAAAACGTACCAGTAAAGAAATTAAGTGCTGAGGGATGACAATTGCATGGAATTTTGTTTGGACGAGTTCACTGAATTCTGCAAGAATCAAGGCATGGTGAGGCATCGCATTGTTAGAAAAACACCACAATAGAATGGGGTTGCAGAACAAATGAATAGGACTATCCTTGAGAGGGCTCGATGTATGCTTTCAAATATCGGGTTATCGAAGGAATTTTAGGGCCGAAGCTGTTAGCACATTAGCATATTTGGTGAATAGGTCTCCATCAGCTGCAATTGATTGTAAGAATCCTGAAGAAGTTTGGTCTGGTAAGCGTGCTAATTATAAAAATTTTAGGATATTTGGTTGTGTTGTTTATGTTCATGTTAATGATAGTGAACTTGAGCCGAGAGCGAAGAAATGCATTTTCTTAGGCTGTGCAAGTGGGGTAAAAGGTACCAGTTTGCGGTATCCAAATTCTAAGTCATCCAAGTTCCTAATAGCAGAGATATGACCTTTTATAAGTCTTTAATGCTTTCGAAGAAGGAGGAGTTGATTGATGTAGAGAAAGATCACGGTGTCAGAGAGAAGGTGGAGCTCGAGGTTCGAGCTTCAGATTCTTTGCCTAAAATTCCTAAAGATGAGGAAGATGGTTCTCATTCTACCGAAAAGAATAAAGAACCTCAAGAATAGAAGTATAATATTGCTAGAAACAGACCGAGAAGAGAAATTCAACTTCATCAAAAGTATGGATATACATATATGGTTGCTTATGCTTTTAATTTGCAGAGGTATTGAGGTTGAAAAGCCTGTTACATATAAAGAACCATCAAGAGCATGGAATCAACATAGTGGACAGTTGCTATGAATGAGTTGGTAGAATCTCTTTACAAGAATCAAACGTGGAAATTTTTTAAAACCGCCTATGGTCTTAAAGATTGTTGGTTGCAAATAGGTCTATAAGAAGAAGGAAATTCCTAGAATGGAAGATGCAAGGTATAAAGCATACTTGCTAGCTAAGGATTTTACTCAGATAGAAGGTATTGATTACAATGAAATATTTTATCATGTAGTAAAACATACTTCGATAAGATTATTGCTTGCTATGGTTGCTTTGTATGACTTCAAGTTAGAAGAACTGGATGTCAAGGCAGCTTTTCTACGCGGTGAGTTGGAAGAGCAGATATTCGTGCGTCATCCAGAGGGGTTTGTAATCCAGAATAAGAAAGATCATGTTTTCTTATTGAAGAAATCCTTGTATGGATTAACGCATTCTCCAAGGCAGTGGTATAAGCGGTTCGACACTCACGTAGAGAGAGGTTGCACCAAGAATGCCTTTGACAGTTGTGTGTATCACCAGAGGCTTGCAGATTGTTCTCATATATACTTGTTGTTTTATGTTGATGACATATTGATTGCTACAAAAACAATGTCAAATATCAATGGTTTGAAAGAGCAGTTGAAAAGGAATTTTTAGATGAAAGACTTGGGTGTAGCAAAGAGGATTTAGGGATGGAGATTCAAAGGGATCGACCTGTAGAAATTTTGTACTTGTTTAAGAAAAAGTACACTGAGCGAGTATTGCAGCGCTTTAGTATGAAAAACTCCAAATCTATGACTACTCATTTGGCAGCACGGTTTAAGATTTCAGCAGCTGATTCCCCATAGATCTAGAAGAAGGTGGAGCACATGATGTGTGTTCCATATGCTAGTGCATTAAGCAGTCTCATGCATGCTATGGTTTGTACAAGACCCAATATTTCTCATGGGGTCAATGTTGTTAGCAGGAACATGGCTAATCCTGAAAATCTCATTGGGAGGGAGTGAAGTGGATACTTCGATACCTAAGAGGTACTACGGATACTGGTTTGGTCTACCATTAGGGTAGTGATGTGAAGAGTAGAGTTATTAGATATGTGGATTAAGACTCCGCTAGAGATTTGGATAGTAGGAGATCTTTAACAGGTTATATCTTCACCTTTTCAAGTTGTGTGATCAGTTGGAAGGCTACTCTAGAGACTATTGTTCTTTTGTTTACTACAGAAGCTGAGTACATAGCTGCGACCAAAACAGTGAAGGAAGCCATTTGGTTGAAGGGCTTGGTTGGTGATTTGGGGTTGAACCAAAAATCTAGCACTGTTTACTACAACTAATAAAATACATCTAAGAAAAAAATTAGATGTTCTATGAGCGGACTAGGCACACTGATGTCACTTTTCATTTTATTCTGTATGTAGTTTTTCAGGGTTTGTTATGGTAGAGAAGATTTGCGTAGTTGAAAATCCAGCGGACATGATGACAAAACATATTCCAGAGATCAAGTTGAAGCATTGCTTTGATTTGATCCGTATCAACAGTATTTGAGGTGCAGCCCTAGAGGTCAGGTGTGGTAGCAGCAGATGGTATTTTCAGGTTGTTTGTGGCTTGTTTTATCCACGCCAAGGTGGAGATTTGTGATAATTTGTCTTGGATAAAAATTTAGAATATGTGAGTGTCTCACATCAGTTATTCAGAATAAGTCGCAACTTGGCGCTAGGTATATGAGTCGTCTTGTCCTACATTTGTTATTTAGAGAAGGTCACTACTTATCTCTAAGTATATATAAGTTGTCTTGTATTGTGTTTTAGGGTGAAAACAAAAAAGCCATTCTTTGAGAGAGTTTGTTGAAAGAGACAGAGGTCAGTAATCTCTATTGCCAAACATAGTGAAATCACCACTACCACCATGTAGTAGACTTTCACCGAACCACATAAACCTTGTGTGCCTTTATTTTCTATTATTATTTTTGATTCTTTTCTTTATTTCTTGGTGCAAAATCTAGTATATATATTTTCACATATAAAAAAGAAAATGAACAAACAAACTGAGGAACAATGTTAATATTAAAAATAATTTATTAGCATACCATACGAAGGCACATAATTAGGTTCAAGAAGAAAGTTGGGTTTCTAGTAAATTTCACTAATTTAACTTGGTAATTCCATTTATCCAATCGAGGTCTCATGCAACACTCCATCTAAATTCAAAGAAAAGAAGCCTCTGGAAGTAAAATTCAACAATCTTCACCTCACCAGAAGCCCGCATCATTTTTGGTGATGTAACAAAAGTTTGATCTGGGTATTGAGTTATGATTTGATATTTGTCAAGAAACTCAAGCAGAACAAGTAAAAGAGCAAACATGAATGGTTATTGGAGGGTACCGACTTATTAATAGACGCTAAAACCAACTCCCTCAAGATTTTGGAAATCTGCAACCGTTCATTTGACTCTAGCTTCTTTTCTTTTCTATTGTAACAACCTAGTGCTGCAAGTAGTGGTTATGTACATTAAAGTTATTTAATCTTTTACGTCTCGCTTAGACCTCCATCTGTCCAAATAAAGTCCCTATTTGACTGAGCACGTAGTTTAGGTGACCATGTCACTAAAAATACTTTTAATCGTATTCATGTCGATGTAGACCCTTGTTAGTGGTGTATGGCGCAATATTTTGTATGCGCGGTTGTATTAGTGCTTAAAGCTACGCTGTATAAACTGGAAAACAAAGAGAAGTAAATATGCTTGATAGTTTTGGAAAGAACAACTATTTAAATATACTACGGGATTGAAAAGAGGATTATATTTCCACGATTTAGCTAATCTTTTGGCCAATTTCATTTAATGAGCAAGATATAATTCCTGTAGAAAATTGTCATCATGTAACTTTGACTGTGAAAAGTGATCTTATCTTTGGCCAGGTGATTCCAATAACCATGGGCTAGATCTAAGGCTCTCTTGGCTTTAGCCTGTAATAAAGCAATAAGATTGATATCTCCAATTTGGAGCAACATTACCCCAGTTGAGCTATTGATGCCATTTTACAATCAATAATTAACGGCTCAAAGAATTCAATAGACATTGTTTTTGTGCTTGGCAAGAAAAAAAATTCAAAATTGAACACTATCCATTTGGAACTTTTAGTTTTCCTTAAACCTTTCTTCTTTCAAAAATATGCACGAATGTCCCGATTGATACTCCAAAGCATTAAGGTCAGAGTCGTCTTCCAATCCAATTGGAAATCCAAAAAGCTAGAACATTGTGCATGTAAGATTCATTTTCAATGTACTATAAACTTCTATATTTATGATCAACAGTGAGGGACAACCAACCTTCCTATGCATGTTGTTGTAATTTTTGTTGAAGCAACTTGCCACGACAGTGAGGTTAGTTCTCCCCATAATTGTAGTTACTGGAAAGATAACTCCAATTGCAACAAAAGGCCATCATATTTGATTAAGTTGTAATTGTAAACATCATATTTTTTGCACAGAAAATGTATGAAAAAGAGTTATTATTGAGATAATGGATGTTTGAAGGTCGTTGTCTAAAACACACAATTCCATCAAGCAAATAACAAACAGTTGTGGTATAAAAATGACAATCAAAGAAGGTTGAGGAACAATGACAATTATTATAGATAATTTTATTGGAATACCATAGGGAGAGGATAATTGGATTTAAGACAAAAGCTAGGCTTCCAGGAAAAGTTCACTATTCCAATTTGGTAATTTTCATTGATCCAATATACGTCTCATGCAACATTCAATTTGAATTTGAAGAAAATAAATCTCTGGAAGTAAACTTCAAGAATCTTCGTGTCACCTGTAGCCCGCATCATTTTTATCAAAAGTTTGATCTGGTTATTGAGTTTTGATTGGCTATTGGACAAGAAATTCAAGCACAATAAGCAAATGACTTGATATGAATGGTTATTGGTTGGTACCAACTTACTAATAATAGGTGAAATCGACCCTCTCTCCGCAAATCTATAATGGTTTATTTGACTCTGACTTTTTTTCTTTCATGTTGTAATGGCCTAGTGTTGAAAGTGTCGGTCATTTATGGTACAATTGTTTAATCTCTTACGTCTCGCTTTATAGAAGGAGAAAAAAATTAGGGTTAATAAGCTAATGACCCCTTGTACTTTATGCGAATTGCAATTTATCCCCTATCACTTCAAACTTAAGCACTAAACCCCCCCACAGTTACAAAAATTGGACACCTTGGATGGATCCGTTATGAATATCTTGAAATAATCAACATACCCTTGTTTCCTTACTATATTTAAGTTTAATACCATTTGTTAGCCCTATGGTTGGATAACCTAGGCTTACATCTTGTTTTGATGATAACTACACATTGATTATGTTCTAATGTGTGCTTTGAGTGTATTCTTAATAGGTATATACATGCACACTCATGAAGACACATTTGAGAAGTTGGATAGATGGATTAAAGCCAAAGAAGCTTAAAGTTATAGTGGACATGCTATATAAGCTTCATCAAGTCCAATGTCGAAGAGTAACAAAGAATGCATCGGCTAAGTTACTATCGATTATAATTGATCTTTACTATTATGTAACTAGTCTTGGTTTGATTCTTGGATTGATGACTATGACCTAAAAAGACCTTAGGACACCTTGTGCATTGCATGTGAGTTCATAACCTTTCACACAAGTGTGGTTCTTAAAAATGAGTGAACTTTGGAGCTCACTCAGATTTTCTCACAAATGTTTTTGGTACTAATCTTTTCATATCTTGATAAAACTTTTCATTAGCTTTCCAATGCAAAAAAACGACACCTCAATCCGATTTTCCTAGAGAAAGTTATGCCCAAAATAGGAAAGAGGGTTCCGTGAGGCAGCTAATAGGCAGTAGAGTAATACAGTCGACTGTATTTGAATCCAGTCGACTGCATTGGAATGCAGTCGACTGTATTGGTCAAAATTCAGCTCCAACGGCTATTTTTTAGGATAAAACTCCAACGGCTATTTTAGAGGGAATACAGCCAACTGCAATAGCAGTTTTGCTCCACTTTTTGTCTATAACGGCTATATTTCATTTGCTCTCTATATAAATTATTTGGGGCTTCATCATACACCATGGAAACCACATTCTAAGCCTCCATTCATTAGAGAAACATCAAGGCTCATAGATTAAACTTTTCTCTCTTCATCTTCATGATTTTACATCATTAAAGAGAGCATCTTTGTGAGCATTTCTTTGATTGAGAGTGAGCATACTTCAAGTCATCAATTCTCTCATCTCTCTATTGTACTAGAGCTTCATTTGTACTCATTTCCTTTCAAGAGAGTTTCTTTGTACACAATTGATCTTTGTAAAAGGATTGTGATCAAGGCTTGGGTTTGTCAAGTCTTGGGTGAGCTTTGTGGATTCAAGGCTTGTGCTTGGTGTAGGGATATCACCAAGTGTTGTAAGGGTTTTGATCTTGACCCGGAAGAAGATTGTTGCTAGTGGATTCTAGTGCTCTTGCAAGGAACTTCCTTGAAGAGGTGGATGTAGGCTTGAGGGTAGTTCAAGCCGAACCATTTAAATCTTCTTGTCAAGTATCTCTAACTCAATCTCTTTACTTATTGCTCTTTAATTGTTTAAGATTGGTTAGTTAGCATCTTCATTGAATTATTACTTGGTTTGATTGAGATTTATGATTGTGCTTAGTTTAAATTCTCCATTAATTTTCAAAAACCCTATTCACCCCCCTGTAGCGTTATTTTATTGGTTTCACCATTCTTCTAGCTCCTTTCTCTCCCCACCACCACACATACTACATACACCCATGCACAAGGTTCTATCCCTCCCTACCACTACATACACACACACACACACACATGCACACACACAAACACACCCAACATATCTTAAGTCAAAAGTCAAAACTAAGAACATCGAGTCCAATTACACCCTAAGAAAGCAAAGTTAACTCAAAGATTTCATGTACTTTACACAGTTCTACAGGCAAACTAACAGAGAGTTGAGTGATAGACAAAGATTTCACCTGATGATGTTGGTCAGAAAAATCTTCTTCAGCGGCTTGGTGGGTTTGTTTGGGAAGAACACAATTCTCCCCCATTTTCACTTCCCCTAAAGCAGAGAATGGGAAAAGTACAAAAGTGGCAACATAACCCTAATTACAGTAAACAAGAATTAGTGAAATGCAAGTCTTGCAGACAAGAACTTGCAGTGTTTGACCCATAATTAAATTTGAAAAACATCGAAGCCAAATTACAGAAAACAAGAATCAGTCTGTGAGTGTATGCACTGTGTGTATGCCTGTGTGTGTGTGGGTGCCTTTGTGAGTTTGTACAAAGTTGTGTGTGTATGTGTGCACAATGGGGTGATAGGTGTGACAGATATGAGGGTGTGTACATAGTTGGAAGGAAGGGGGATGGGGGGCTTGCTTGATGGGGGGGAAGTGTGCGTACAGAGTTTGGGAGGAAGAAAAGGGGGACGTGGGGACTGAGCAGTGAAGAAGAGGGGAAAATTGTCATTTTAAAAAAAAAATCGTTAGTCAACACGTGTGTTGACTACGTAACGGCTTCTGGTAAAAGTGCCCAATTTTCATAATTGGGGGGGGGGGGGTTAGTGCTTAAGTTTGAAGTTGAGGGAGACAAACCGCATGTCCTGTAAAGTACAAGGGGTCATTAGCTAATTATCCCAAAAAATTAACCTCCATATATCCAAAAAAAGGCCCCTATTTGACTGAGCAAATAGTTTTGGAGACTGTGTTACCTTTAATCATGTTCATTTCCATTCATGTGATGCAATAATTGTGTGTGCTTGGTGGTTTTAGTGCTTAAAACTAAGAGGGATAAACGAGAGAGAGAGAGAGAGGTAAATATGCGTGATCTTTTTGAAATGGACAACTCTTCACAAATTACTGTATAGAAATAGTTTTTGTCCATAGAGAAAGTATATTTCCATAATTTCGCTAATCTTTACCCATTTTAGTTAATGTTGTGTAGTTAGTTCTCGTAAAAAAATGGTTGCATCTTCTGTCAGATTAGTGAGTTGAGATAATTTTTGTATTGCATGTTGGCAACATGTTAGCTTTCTATGAATGCAAAAAAGAGGTTCTAGCAAGAGCATGGTGCTAAAATCAGTGTGTAAGAACTTGGGAATGAACTAGTGAAGTAAAAAAGAACCAGTCCATTTTCCCTGCTTCTGCCTATTGTAATTTGTTGTTTTATGTCCTTGAAATCTGCTAAAATGCAGATGTATTTATCCTTCCTAAAATCACTTGTTTGAGATGAAAAAAAAAAAAGAAATAGAACTTAGATCAACCCTTACAGGCCAAACCCTCAACCGCAGCCTCTGCCCCTTAACTTTGGCGCCAGCCCCGCCCCCTAACCTTAGACCCTGTTCCCCTAGGCCAAGTCCATACTTGGCCACTTTTTCTATCACACCCAACTCCCATGCTCCAACCCCACTTGTGACCCCTACCCCAACACCACTTGTGACTCATCTTCCTTAATCCCCTCCCCCAAACTCACCCCTCTTTGAAAAAACCATATCGCCCCTCAGTCACCACCTGCTGCTGCCCCTACCCCTAAAATTATTTTATCCACCATTCTATCTTTTCTATCTCTTTCCCCTCCACATTCCTTCTGAAGCCTAGTCCCGACCACCACCAACAGATGTTCGCCCCATCTTCCCTCATTCCCCTTCACCGTCCCCTCGACCACAACCCTTCACTGCCGTACTGCACCTCTTTGACCATGTCCCCTCAGGCTGACCTCTCATCCCCCCTTCATCAACCGCCTTTTCCTTGCTCTGTAACTTCACTTCCAAGCCCTCTTCGCTCTCTCCCACCACCATTAGCCTCAACCCTCCCTCTCTGGCCTAAGGTCGGCCACTACCTCCCACACTCATCACTGAAGCCCTCCTCCTCTTTCCACTACTACCTGTATCCTTCATCATCACCATCATCAATTCAAAACCCACCACCACATGGAGAGGCCCACGCATGCAGTGGGCGATGTGTCTCGTGTCTTTATCTCGCTCCCCACACGTGACACACTTCGCTCTCATTTCTACGTGCACATCATGTCCCGCACATATGTCACATGATACTTCTCTTGTACTGCACCCGTTGCTCATAAACACTCATTGTGCCCTGAACCAGTTGTGTGACATTCTCCCCCCACTGCACCATGACCTTTGTTTAGATCCCAGCACTATAACGGTCTACCGTGCCATGACGGTCTACCTCACCCAAGCACTTGTCATCGCACCCTCTCGCCCTGCAACATGCTAGAGTCCTACAGACTCAATAAATGGTACGCAAGGTGGATCGAGCCACCTATTACTTATTTTTTATGTTCTGTACTCATCCTCACGCTCTTGTGTTGCAGTGCCTGACCGTGCCCATCACCTTAGTGTCTAAGTACTCAGTAGGTTGTACATGAGGTGCCTTGAGCTACCTACTGATTACTTTTGTTATTTTATGCCCATCATCATCCCCCATGCTATGACATGTGATTGCCGTCCTTTACCCATCATTATGCCCTCGGCACTGCGTTCCTCACAGCGACGCCCTACCGCACCACTGCACTTGTCACCCTAGCGTTGAAAGTACTAAGTAAGTGGTGCATGAGGTGATTGATACACCTACTCATTACTTTCATAGCCTTGCCCCCATCGTCTTATCCTTGCACCATGACACGACCGCGCCCTAGTTCCCACGAAGTCCAACATGCCCTATGCGCTATTTCTGTATCTTATGCTCTTGGCACTTTGGTCATCATTGTGCCCCTGCATTGCAACCTTGGTCGTGCCCCTGCGCCACAATGCTCGATCGCCCCCAAGCATCTCACAGACTCAATACGTGGTGCGTCAGGTGGCCCAAGCCACTTATTAATTACTTTTGTTGTTCTGCATAAGTCATCGTGCCCTAGCCCTGCGATATCCACCCGTACCCTTTGGTCATCTCAGCATCACATGCCCGTGGCAATGTGTTGTTGTTGTGACACTGGGTCGCAACTCTGACCATGCTCAGTGCCCGTTGCTGCACCCCCACATCGCGGCACCCATCAATACTCAAGAATAGCAAGGACTTAGTAGGTGGTGAACGGGTGGCTTGATCCACCTACTCATTAACCTTGTTTACATTGACAAAGCCTGCGACACACGCACTGAAACAAACATCAAATTTGTCGACGTGAGGAATCATTTTTGACACTTAGGGAGCTTTGAGTGCTCTAGCATGAGGAATCATTTTTTGCCAAGTAGAGACTCCTCTGTGACATTACCTTGATGCGCTATGAATGATCCAACATAAGGACTCATTGCTGGATATGCCCCTCATCCGGGACACTTCTCTACCAGGGAGCTCCGAGTGCTATGGCATGAGGACTTTTTGTCCCGCTCAGTAGGCTACTCCTCTGAGACTCTACCTCGGTCTACCGGGTAGCCGAGTCCTCGGATACACTACCTTGACATGCTCTAAGTGTTATGGCACAAGGGCTCATCGCGGGATAGGCGACTCTCTCGAAACACTATCTAGGCCAGGGAACTCCGAGTGCGCTGGCATGAGGAATCCCTTTCTCGCGAAGTAGGCGACTTTTCCAGGACATTACCTCAGCCCGTCTAGTAGGCAAATCAACCAAACATTACCTTGGTCTGTCAAATAAGCAACTCTTTCAAGACATTAGCTTAGCTCGCAAGGTAGGCAACATCTGTGGAACAATACCGTGGCACGCTCCGAGCACTACAAAAAAAAAGGGGTTTCGACGACGCTTGATTTCTGACACTTTAGAAAATTTCATAAATAAGCTATAAGTTGTGACACTTTCATTGTAACGTCGCAAATTTGCCGACATAATTATATTTGTGCTGCAAACTTGCCGACACTTTTTTACGTGTCGCAAACTTAGTGTCGCTTTTGATGCTTGCGACATTATGCGACATTCGTTTATGTGTCAATAAATAGTGACACTTAAAATAAACCGTCATTAGAATTAGTTACTAAATTCCAAGTTTTTATGACCCGCACATATGCGGCATACGGTAAAATGTCATAAATTAATTTTTTTTGCTCTACTTCGATTAACACACAAAGCTGCTAAACGATGGAAACCCCCCCCCCCCCCCACACACACACAGACATACACAAATCTCTCTCTCCCCCCTCTGAAAGCTGGATCTAGACACACACCAATATCTCTCTCTCTGAGCTGGATCTTGCCTACGATTTCTCTTCATGGAATCTCGACTTTCAATCAGACGCATGAACCCTAGATTCCCTTCGTATCCCTAATTTCTTCTCTCTCTCTCTCTCCCACACCAGTCTAATCTGTCAATTTATCTCTCTCACTACCAACAAAAAATTCTGATGGCAGTGGTCTCGGACTTGCAATTTGTAAGAGGTATGTCACTTTTAATACTTCACAGGTTTCATGTCTGCCTGGGTCGTCTATTGGAAAAAGAGTCTCGTCTTTTATGAGGCATTCTAAATTTTCCTGACTGAGATCATAAATTGGTTTGTTTTCTAGTAAATCTACATTTCAGATTTTTTAATGTCGACCTATTTTCTTGTTTGTGGTTTGGACTTTGAAATGTGGTGACCAATACATTAGCTTTTTTGTTTGTATCTCTCTTTCAGGTGTTGCTTGATAGACTGTTTAAAGTTCAATTCCCTAATATGTGCTAATTACTTTAGCATAGGTATGTTTTGGATTCACAATTTAGATGTAGGCAAGACAATCCACTGACTGAACTACTTGTGCTAAAAGCACTGAATGATAAAATTTAGGGACAATATCACCTATGTCCCTGAGGTTTGGGGGTAATTACACGAGAGGACACTAAGTTCCAAAATGTAATACTTATGTCCGTTGACAAACGGAATACAAAAATACTTAATGGTTTTGACAAAAAGACTTGATTGCCCCTGACTTTAAAATAAAATACCCACTTCTGCAAACTTTTTCTCCAGATCTGTCTCCCACTCTTTCACCCCACGCCGCTGGCAGCCCAAGCCCCCTCCCTCGCCCTACGCCGCCGGCAGCCCAGCCCCGTCCCTCTACCCATGTCGCTGGTAACCCAAGCCCCACGTCGCCGCCGCCACAACAGATCCCGAAATCTTGCTTCTCCGACAACCTATCGACACGGCTTCGGGGGTGAACCCGAACCCACTCCCCACCGCGACATAGCCGGTGAACCCGAACCCAACCACTGAATTATTGTGTGTAATGATGACAATATGTGGTGTTTGCGGTTGTGTGAATCTTTCTATTTTCTCGGATGGTGGGGCGAGGGGGACTGCCGGCGGCGTGGGTTTGCCAAGGCGCTTGCCGGAGGCGTGGGTTTGCCAAGGCGCTTGCCAGAGGCGTCTCGGCAGCTTGGGTTTGCCAAGGGGCTTGCCGGTGTGGTGGGGTGGTTCTGGCAGATGGTGGGGCGAGGGGGGCTGCAGGCAGTGTGGGGCAGGGGAGGGGGCTGCTGGAGGCGTGGGGCGACTGCCGGCGGTGACTTCAGGTCTTGGGTTTAAATTGTGGAGAGAGAAAATTAGGATATCAAACCCTAATTTTAAAAAATTAGGGTTTGATATCCTAGTTTGAAAATTATAAAAATTATTCACGATATACATGGGTAGTATTGCCATTTTCAAAATACGTAATGACGAAAATTGCACTTTTTGGACGGAATCCTGACGGTTGGATAAAGTGTTACTTTTTTTAACGTTTTTGGTCACGTATGTTACATTTTGAAACTTAATGTCCTCGCGTGTAATTACCCCCAAGCCTCAGGGACATAGGTGTAATTAGTCCTAAAATATATGTAGGTTCATAAATCTTATGGAAGGGCACATTTGGATTGAAAGTGAAGGCCTCGGCAAGGGATCTATGAATATCTTTGTTGTAAAACTTTGTACCCCTGAGTGCTCAAACACTTGAAGATTTCTTTTGTGCCCAAAGTTCCTGCCAATCATGGCCAGACAATTTTTTTGGGTATCAAAGTTATTGTCATGGACGACAATGTATTAGTAATGTACATTTATTGAATAAAAAATTTGACAAATGTAATTGACAGTTTAGATACCCCTCACATGATCGAATAACACGAAATCTTGTCTTTCCTGCATTTTGGGACTCTCATTAGAAAATGGTGTTGTTTTGTAGTTTATGGGATGGTCTTTGCTCCAAGGTAGGTGTTGAGTTGCAAACATTCAAGATGGACCCAATTAGGGGCCATCTTAATGTACATTTGTTCAATGTAAAATTTGCCAACGCAATTGAGAGTTAAGGCACTCTTGTGGTTGTCTTACCTGTATTTTAAGAATATCTCCTTAGAAATTATTGTGGTTTTTGGGACCTCATTGCTCCAGGTAGGTGTTGGGTTGCAAACATTCAAAAATGGACCCAATTAGGGCTTCAATGTACTCATTCAAACCTTCATCAGGATGGACTCAGTACTCCATCGTTGACCCTTATAAATTTTTTCAACAAGTCACCTTTAGTGTTCATAAGCGTGAGCCTCCCATCAAGTACAAGACCATTCCTTGGGCAAACACACCTAGAAAGTTTGCTACCTCGTAATCATTCACTTTAGTATATGAGTGGCATTATAAGCTAAAAATGGCAATATCATCAAAGCATGATCTTTTGCTAATGCCATAGTAATCAGTGCAAATGAAGCTTGTACTGTTTCCTCTTGCAGTTGTACATTAGTTTGCTCAAGCAAACTCAATTATTGCTTAAACCTTAACACTTGCCTAGTGCCAATATATAAAATATTTCAGTTTTGTTAAAAGAATGCAGGTCAAGCATTCCAATCCCAGTGTTTGTGTTTTTATTAAAAAAATGCAAGTCAAGTCAAGCATTCCAATCAGACATGAATAAAAGAAATAATAAAATGCTTCAGTTTTGCCAAAACTGAGGTCTGTCTTTCTGTTAAAAGAATGCAAGTCAAGCATTCCGATCCGAGCAGATTAATCAATAGCAGTAGAGTCGTAAACAAGAAAGCAGAGCTTACAGCTAAACAAGTCACTTCCTTCTTTGCGTCAATACAGAGAAGAGCGTCAACAAGTACGAGCTTTTGCCGAGAAGAAAGATAAGATCACAATGAAAGTCAGCCTAGCACTACTCCTGCTACTCCCACTAATAAAACCCTTCCAACATAGAGGTGTCAATGGGCACGCTTGGGCCGGCCCAGCCCAAGTCCAACAGGCCGGGTGTCTGGAAACGGGCCGGGCCGGGCCCAAAATTATTTTTTCTTCTTTTTTGGTTCCCAACTCCTTATTATTTATTTGCGTCGATGGCCAACAAGAATACATCAAATTAATTGGTTGAGATTGATACATGTTAATTTGGTGTAATATTGATAAGCATTTTTTTGGCCTACTAACATTATAATTTATAAGTAGCATTTTTCGAAGGGTCGTGATCCATTACTAGCGCTAGCACGTTGTTAGCGCTATTTTTCCGTCCGCTACATTATGTAGCGGACGGTGCTAGTACTGCTAGCGCTAGTAACAGATCAACTCCATTTTTCGAAAGTTTCAATTCTAATCAGTTTATTTCAAATTTATACTATTAGTTTAGTTTTGTATAAAGTTTTAGAATATATTTTGAAATCCTAATCAGTCTATTTGAAATTTATTCTATTAAGATTTACTTTTTTCACTAAAGTTGAATTTTTGTTATTATAATGTACCACTAAAAACTAGTTGGAATTTACAAGAATTTAAATTTTGAGTATAATTATTAATTTTCCAGACAATCTTAAGTAATAAGTATAGATTTTGACTAACAGTTTTTCTCTGTATTTGGTCTCATATACAAAATTTTATTCTATATATATAACTCTCATATGTATATAGGATGGTTATGAGTGAATATAAAAGAACTTATAATATTAATATATTGTGTTTGTCAGAAAATAAGAAGTAAGTGAGGTTAGAATTTATGAATGTATATAAATTATTAACGTCCATATAGAGTTAAATTGAAGATAAATATGTTTATAGGCCCTCCTCCTTTTATCCGGGCTTGGGACCGGCTGCTTGTAAACAAACAGGCGAAGTTACCTATTTTTTTATATACACGAAAAATATATATCTTGCTTGTAAAAACTTATTATATATATATGAAAAAAAATTATATTTTGTGAAAAATTTTATTCTTAAAACTTAAGAGAAGAAAAATAAAAAGAAATTACCTAATCATCCGGAAGTACTTCAATATCCGAGTCACTGCTCTTCCTATCATCAATCGGTTTATCTTGCTCGCGGTATTTCGCATCAAGATAATCCTTCCAACATACACATAGCTCGAGCGACTCGGGGTTAAGACGACTCCTCCTGTCATCCAAAACCCTCCCGCTCGCTGAAAATGCCGACTCTGAAGCAACCGTGGAGGCTTGCACTGGCAGTACATCCCGTGCAATTTGGGATAAAGTTTTATACATGTTTTGATTTTGTTTCCAAAAATTTAACAAATTAAAATTAACCTGTTCTTGCATTGATAAATCAGAATAATGATCAGTATTTGAATATACACCAATCTCATTAAAAGAGGAAAAAGTAGACGAACCTGCCGAATTAGAAGTACCTTCACCTGGTAGTTGTCTTGCTACTAGATGTTCAAAGCCCTTAAGGTATGGCGCATAATACCTCTCAGCAGTTGATGATGAAGCTCGCCCGCGCACGTCAGCAGAATTACGATAGAGGTTGAACAGTTCTCAAATGTCTTGCTCACTTTCGCTGTGAGTGCGGTTGTGTCCTCTACTGGGTAGCACATTAATTTCGATATCTCTTGTATCGAGACGTTCACGCCATGCAACTTTAACCTAGGATCTAAACAAGTAGCCACAGCAAAAATAACAGGCAGTTCACTCCAATATTTATTAAACTTTTTATCCATCACTTTTACTATTTCCTGAAAGGGTCCTATATATCTCCATTTTGTTAACATTGTAGCCATCTTGAGAATTTCTATTACAGCGAGAGGAGAGGTGGGATAGTACGTACCAGACAATAAATTGGTAGACGTGTAAAATACCTCCAAAAATTCAGCTAGGTATGTGGCCATCTGCCATTCCTCTTGAGTTGGCAAGCCGGCTGGGAACAAGGTTAGTAGAAAATGCGTATAGACTTCTCTGTATGCCAGAATGTGTAAAAGCATATGGTATGTAGAGTTCCACCTGTGGACCACATCTGTAACTGCTCTCCTGCGAGGCATATTATATTCAACACACAACGTTTTAAATTGTTGTGTTCTCGGACTCGAACTATTAACATACGCTGTCATACCCCTCATTTTGACAAGAATATCTCCTGCAGCAGCTAAACCATCTTGAACAATTAAATTAATTATATGACAAACACAACGAACATGAAATAATTTACCAGAAAGTACAGGTTTGAGGCTCTCCTCTAAAGCATCAACAGCAGCTGTATTGTTAGAAGCATTATCAAAACTAATACTCATAATCTTATCCTTTAATTTAAACGTGGTACATGCTTTTAATATAATAGTAGCAATGTTCATTCCATCATGCGGAAAAGGAAAGAGCTCGAAAGCGATGATTCTCTTGTGCATAATCCAATCTGCATCAATCCAATGGGCCGTCACACAAGTATAACTAACAAAAGTAAACGGAGATTGCCAAATATCAGAAGTAAGACTAACTTTACCGTCAAATTTATCGAAATAATCGATCAGGCGTGCTTTAGCAGCATTATACTGTCGGAGTGCATCGGATCTAGTTGTGTTTCTATGAACCTTTTTGTACAAAGGTTGAACGTATGTGTTCATATATCTAGAGTGCTTAGCATTATCGGCAAAAGAAAAGGCTTGTTCATCGTGAATAACAAATTCAGCGAGACCGTCTCTTTGCTCTCGCTGATTATAAACAAATAACTTACCGTCAAAAGATAACTGCGTTTGGGTAGGTTCGACGTGGCCTTGTCGAGGTGCACACTGAGGGTAATGCCTGTTAAGATGTCCATTACCACTACCAGACGAAAATAATTTAGCACAGTACTTACATCGAGCTTTTCGGATGCCGTCCACCATAACTTCATCAAAATGATTCCAACACTCGGCTTTCTTTTTTTTCTCCTTTTGGACTTCTGGCTCATTACCGGAGGCATTGCTCGGCCCTTCTTCATCATGACCAGGCATAGGGTTAAGATTATGCCACGGAGTAGTAGCTTCGCCAACCGAGCTGCGTCCTTGACTATAATGCGGGGGGTCTTGTCAGGCGTGTATTCAAGATCTGGAATGTTTTGATTGAACTCCCAATTGGCTTGGGTATCTATCATACAGCCTGTACTCATTCGTCCAGGAACGAATGGTTGTGGTGGTGCTTGGATTGGTGTTTGTGATGGCCGTGGTGCTGGCGCTTGTGCTGGTGGTGGTGCTTGTGATGATGATGATGATGTTTTTCGTGATGATGATCCACGCTTCAGTTTCTTCAGTAATCCAGCCATATTTGACGCTAAACTTTTTATTAGATTGGAAAATAAAAAAGTAAGAGTAACTAAATACACAAGTATAAGAGCAGTAATTAATAATTAGAAATAACAATTAAAAGAATTAAAGAGTAACAAATGAATCACTGAGGGTAAATTCAAAATTTAAAATTAGAGAGAGTTAGTAATTAAAAAGAATTTAGTAATAGTAATTAATAAATAAAAATTCACTAATTACCTCTGAAGCACGGACACCTCTCCTAGGTGGAGGTATGGTGTCCTAAACGGACGGACACCCCGACACCCTCCGGACATCGCCCGACACATGTCGGACACGGCTCATCGGTGTTGAAATTTTTTTTATATTTTTTTAATTTCTGACACCGTGTCGGACACTTCATCGACGAGTGTCGGACACAGCGTGGAGCAGTGTTTTACCGTTTGGGGCCAATTTCAACGGATCTGGTGTTGCCGGAGCTAGTTGATGGAGATACTGAAGCCGAAGTCAACGGATCTGGGTTACAGTCGTCGAAGGAAGAGAAGCTAGCCGATGTCGCCGTTGCCGGAGGTCTCGCCATCGTCACTGGAACGCCTCCATCGCCGTCGCTGACCCACAGGTTGCGGCGGTGCTAGAGCTCCTTTCCGTCACTCCCTCCCGTCCTTCTCTTTTTTTCTTTTCTCCCTTTTGTCCTCCCATTTCTGTCCTTCTCTTTTTTTTCTCCCTTTTGTCCTCTGTTTCTTCCTCCTCTTTTTTCTTTTCTCCCTTTGTCCTCTCGTTTCTGTCCTTTTCCTTTTTCTTTTCTCCCTTTGTCCTCCCATTTCTTTCTTTTCTTTTTTTTTCTTTTCTCCCTTTGTTGTTGCATTTTCAGTATATTAACTAAATAAATATTGATCAAATAAATTATAACTTATAATTTTTCATTATTGTTTGTTATTTTAGATTGTGAAATATATTTGATATATTATTATTATTATTATATATATATATATATATATATATATAATATAAAATATATTTAAAAAATAGCGGTGTCCTGCGGTGTTTAAAATCTAATTTTTTGAAAATTACAGCGTCCAGTGTCGGTGTCGGTGTCGGTGTCCGACACCGATACCGTGTCCGTGTCCGTGCTACGTAGTGTTTATCATTAACTGATGTATTGATTCCATATCCCCGTAACGTACTTTCGGAAGGATCAGCTCATGAGTCACTCAATGAAGCTTCCGGAGAGGGTAATTTAACATAGGCCAAGAAAGTTGACTAGAATTTCCAACTTAGAGTTACGGAAACGTACTTTAGAAGCCAAAGGCTTCGGCTTAAGCATGTCTAAGACAAAGCACTTTGGAATGCAATTTTAGTAAGACCAGGAGGAGGTTTGAGGGTAAAGTAATGGATGAACAGCAAGTACTTCTAAGATATCTCTAGGGATCTTGGCTCAGTAATGCACAACGACTAGAGCAGGTTCGGTCAAGTGAAGGTCTGCTTCTGGACTGGCGTTTGAATGCAATATTCCTCTGGAAGTTGGAGGGCAAATGTTATAAGACAACAGTGAGGCCAGCAATGTTGTATGGTCAGAATGTTGGGCAATTTAGAAACATCAATGACATAAGATGAGTGTAGCTGAAATGCTATTTGCTTAGGTGACACCAGGAGTGATAGAATAAGCACTGAAGGCTTTCGGAAGAAAGTGTGGGTGACCACAATCGAGGAAACCACGAGGAAGCATCGCTTGAGATGGTTTGGTCATAGGACTTTAGGTGCCCCCTTTGTAGTTCGGAATAAAGGCTTAGAGGATGACAATGATGATTTCTAGAATGTATTTTATAGTTCTAATGTCTTGTTATAATTTCTAATTACGAATAGTTGGCTTTACATATTCAAGAAAAGTGGCCGTGGAAGTTTATCTAGAATTGCATGCTGCATGAAGTATGAAGCATCATATGGAATCAAATTTAGGTGTTCTGTTAGAAACTCAAGAGTACAATCAACTCGGAATAACGCAGGAAATAAACTCTAGATAGTAAAATAGACTAACATTGGTAGAATTTTCCAAAAATAAATGAGCCAGTCGATTTTATAGAACTAGCAAGTTTAGCAGAAAGGGCATTTTAACTTTGGGTGTCTTGAGGAGGAGGGTTCAGATTTTGGTCTCATACGGTGTGCCAAATGTTGAAAGGATGGCAAATCTGTGAACCATTTGTGTTTGTATTGCGAGGTGGCACGAAGTTTGTCGGACTTTTTTTTTTCATTATTTAATATCCATTAGGTTGCTCAAAGGCGATTCATTTCCATCTGCTTTCTGAATCGTTGTTTTGCAGCTTCGGTATTGGAGTCTGGAAGCTTACCTGTTTCTTTCGATCAGGCTGTAATTCTAAAGGTAGGATGTGGTTTCCCTTTAAGCTCTCTTAAACTCCATTCATGACATTCAAAGCATGCGAGTTATTTTCGTTTAGTTCAAACTTTTGGGCACTACATCTGTTAAATTATCAAGTCTGGCTTTACCAGAACCTGTGAAGCACGGACACCTTTCCTAGGTGGAAGTTTGGTATCTTAAACGGACGGACACCCCGACACCCTCCGGACACCGCCCAACACATGTCGGACACCGCTAATCGGTGTCGGAATTTTTTTTTCCGACACCGTGTAGGACACTTCGTTGAGGAGTGTCGGACACGGCAATCATCTGTGTCGAAAGGTTTGGGGCCAATTTCAAATTTATTGAACTATTACCGTCTTCTTCTCTCTCACCTCACGGCCGTCTTCTTCTCTCTCTCCTCGAGTCTGATGTCTGCCGACCACATCAAGGCTATCGCCGGTGTTGTCGGAGCTCAGTCGACGAAGATTTGAAGCCGAAGCCAACGGATCTGACGGCCACAATCGCCGAAGGAAGAGAAGTTAGCTGTTGCCGCTGTCGCCGTCGCCAGAGGTCTCTCTGTGGTGGCCAGAGTCTCGTCGTCACTCCCTCTCGATTCTTTCCTGTTATTTTTTCTTTTCACCCTTTGTCCTCTCATTTCTTTCTTTTCTTTTTTCCCTTTGTCGTTGCATTTCGAGTACATTAGACGGAATAAATATTGATCAAATAAATTATGACTTGTATTTAAATTCCTTATTTTGACAGTTTTTCATTATTGTTTGTTATTTTAGATTATAGAATATATTCGACATATATATATATATATATATATATATATATAATAAACATATTAAAAAATAGTGGTGTCCTGCGGTGTCCAAAATCTGATTTTTTGAAAATTACAGTGTTCGGTGTCGGTGTCCGACACCGACACCATGTCCGTGCTACCTAGCTAATTACTAATTACTAATGCTAGACAAAAGAATTAGAGAGTAACAAATTAATAAGAGCAGTAGTTAGTAATTGAAATTTAGCAAGAGTAGTAATTAGTAAACAAAAGTAATAATTAGCAAGAGTACTAATTAGTAAATAATAGTAGTAGTTAGCAAAAGTAGTAATTGGAGAGGAAAATAGTAGCAAAACTTGTAAAAATGTAGAATGTTTAGATAAGAGAGTAAAAAGATTAGTATGAAAAATTAGAGAGAAATGGTGTGAATTTATAGATTTTTGAAACTTCATAAAAGACCAAAATGCACCTAAAAACTATCTGTTTATAGTTGTTGGGAGGGTAAAAGTGTAAAAACCCTTAAAAAAGTTGAAAAAATTAAGTTAGACTAAAATACCTCCCAAACTAACCGTTATATTGCTGTTGGGGGGTAAAAGTAGAATTTAGGAAAATAATTGGGAATATAACTGTTGGGGGGAAAAGGGGGAGAAAATTAGTATTTGAAAATCTTGGGGCCTGCCAGAACTGGGCCTTAAACCGGGCCAAGCCCGGGCTTGAAATTCTGGCCAAACCGGGCCAAACCTGGGCTTTTTCGGGCCGGGCCAGAACCGGGCTTTTTCTGGAATTTCTTGGCCTACTCATTTGTTTAAGGCCGTCACTGTTCATCGAGAGGGCCGGGCCTGCCCGGACCAGAAACAGGCCAGGTCGGGCCAGCCCGCGGCCACCCAGCCCTTTTGACACCTCTATTCCAATAATAGATTTAATTGCGGAAGAGCGTGAACAATAAGTTAGGTGGCTTGATTAGAATTACACAATTCCTAAAGCTTTTACTACAACTAAAGCACCAACTGCTATTATTCTGCCTCTATCATCTACGTTAATTTCTTCTTCATTTCTTACTTCTCGCCCTTGAGTCACTCGCGGCCGTAAAGAAGGACCAACTGCTAGTATTCTGCCTCTCTACTCTTTTTTAAGACTCTCCTTATTTTTAAGTCTCGTCCTTCATGTAGTATTGATTTCTCTCTAAAACTGCTGGACTTACTTTCATAGGCACTTTTGTTCCAATCTCGGTATGAGCAGCAAACAAGTTAAAACTGTCCAGGAAGCTGTCCAGATGTCCGAAAATTGATATTAGGTACTCTGATTTATTTTGGCATCTTCAGTGCTTTGCAACTGTAGTTTGTGTACTCCTAACCTCCTCATCCCATTACATGCCCCCTCACTGCACTTTGTACACTTGCAGAAAGTGTTTTTACAAAATGCCTACCGAAAATGGGTGGCTAGATTCTTTTTGGTGGATTCTACTGGAATTTCTGGAGACTAGGTTGCTTACCGGGCCAAGAGAATCAGACCTGGTGCAAATGAATTGACTTAATTTAATAAGCAATAGGAATTGCTCAAGGGTTATTTTCTTTTCTATAATTTTTTTTTGATCAATGGCTTCAGCTCTAATCTGGTAGCTCATTTACTTCTCAGTCTTACTAGTACACCTTCTTCATATCATGCTTGAGCACGTCGGAATACATATACTCGAGTAAAGTTTGAATGGAAGAAAGTACTTTGTCTACTAACCAGCTGTTTAAAAAAAATCCAAGGTGATATATTTCAGCCTCGCCTTACTGTCGTGCAGTTTCTATATTTGAATAATCTAATAGCACTTAATAAGACCTGATATGCTGATTACTCGCAAGTCTACCATGCTCAGAGATTCATTTGTTGCACCCAAAAAATAAGATCTTCATTAACAACATTATAACTAGATGTTTCTTATTATACACTTACCTATCCAGAGATGAGTCACGTCCGATCAAACACATGTACTTGTCTTGGCTCTTTGACAACTCCGGCTTAGTAAATTTACTAATAATGTTTCTATTTATTCTTTTTATTGCAGATGGACCCCTGTATCGATAGCTGGAGTGATTAATCTACATGATCACTCAGCTTTCAGATGAGAAGAAATCCTGGACAAGTTTGTATATCCTCATTGTTATTGATTGTTATTTTTGAGACTTGAAAGGAAATAGCAACTCCCGAGCCTCACTCTTGAAGAACAGATCCTTATAATAACATGTTCATACCTATAAGATGGATGAATGCATTATACTGATTAACCGTATTTCCGGAAGTCTGCAAGTATACATTAGTTGAGATACTCGTTTAAATGTTTAGTTGAGTCCATGTTTATTTTTCATATGATTGTCTTTTCTTTTGTGTAACTAATGATTATATATGATATATTTTTCTCAACATAAAAAAGTAAAGAAGAATTTTGTCACTTTGAAAAATTTACAAAATAAGATGCAAGAATTAAATGGGGTACATAGATGAGTCTTTATCTTTCTTAAGGCATTCAGTTTGTCTACTAATTTTTTGGTATAATTCGACTTGTGTTATACCAGTTAAATTTATAACCTTTTTTTTTTACTTTTCTATTTTCAGGTTTATATGTTGGGAAGACATACATCAATGCTTTTGTTGGACTTAGAAGAATTGATATGCACTATGCTGACATTTTGGATGAGATGTATATATGTTTAGGTTTGGTTGTTTAATGACATTACATTTCTATGTTTTTTAAATTGAGAAGTTCTGAATGGTTATGTAATTAGGATGTGAATGTTGGATATGGTATGGTTGAATGACATTAGCTTGTTTATGTAATGATGAGTTTATAAGCTTGTCGAATCAACTTGGCTGTTCATTATTCGTGTTGGATTGGAGTAGAGATTACTTAATTACTTCACTTTCACGTCTTAGGCAAATGGTTTTTTTTTACAAGTTTCATAATATGTCAGGCAAAAAACTAGTTACAATTGCTTAAAAGTGCCGTAAAGAGGAACGATATTTCAAAGATAATGCCGCAAAAACTGGCACTTAATGTAAGTGTTGCTAATTTTGCATCATTTTAAAGATATTGCCGCCAAATAAAAACTGGCACTTTAATGGAAGCGTCGGTAATTTAGTGACATTTTTTTTCAAAGTGTCGCATACCTAAGTTGACAATTGACCCCATAAGAGGTACTTGAAAGTGTCGCACAAAAGTGTCGTAAGTCTAGCGCTGACGTTTCTAAGATGTGTAGGGAAATTCCCGACGGACAAATTTGGACGCTTGTGAAAAGCATTGACAAAGTGTCGAGAAACCATTTTGCGACACTTTTACTATCATTAACGACACTTTTTTAGTGTCCCCTAAACCCTATTTTTTTTTTGTAATGGAGTGCTCTCGTAGAAGGACTCACCCGCAAGATATACGCAACTCTTCTGGGAGACTATCTCCATCACAGTATTCACATGACTAGTCTACATACTCTGGCACTGGGGGTTCTTTATCGACAACCCTAGAGACCTTGACCCAGGAGCCATTTCGAGATGGGAGCGTGTCTCTGGAGGGCATCAAGTATAGTCTGTCTGGTAGTTAGGTGTCGGGCCTTCCTCAGCGCTATCAAGTTGTCTATGTCTCTCAGCACCTAGTTAGACTTAGTTAGGGCTTTGGACTAGTAGAGAAATCAAAGGGTTCTCTAGCCACCTAGGCACTGTCTGAGTCAATCTTTCCAGATAGACAAAGCGAAGCTATATAGTATAGGCCTAGTGAATATGCTATTCGATAGATGTGGGAAACCGGTATTGTGGCCCCTTTGGTGAGGTGTCACTCCCAAGAAGTGCCACCTATTGCTTAATGACATCACCTTCTCAACTCCTATAAATAGCAAGCCTAAGAATTCATTTTCAGAAGAACATGACTCATCTCACATTCACTTTATCGGTCTAAAACTTCAGAGCTTGAAAACTCTAGAGAGAACTCACAGGACCTTAATTACTTCAAACCTTGACTCTGGACCTGATGCTAGACCTAAGAATTAAACTAGTGACCAACGTCGTGTATTACCTGTGCATGTGCCCTCGCAGCACTGCCACAACTTGGTTTCTGTTCGGGAAGTTTTGATCTTTGCCCATATTCCGTTCCTGCTATGTCCCTTATTGATAAACTTGACTTCTTACTCAGACTGTATTCATTGTGACACATCCAAGTATACCCACTTCCTTGGCATCAACTTTTTCCCTACCATTTCAAAGGAATTTTGATTTTCTCTTAGACCAACGCTTCTCTTCTATCTCTATGCCTCTCTCTATATGTCGACCTCACATACGCGTTTAAGGCACACCGTCCAAGTTTAGCAGTAGGGAATTGCAAGGAATATGTAATATATCTATGCGCATATATTTTTATATATACACCAGTGTATACGTGTATATATGTAGGATATACGTATTTGGCTGCCCTATGTGTGTGTGTGCGTGGTGGGTTGGGTTGGGTTGGGTTGGGTTGGTTGGGGGAGGGGGGGTTGATAATTTTGCACTCTGGCAGTGTCCAATGCACAGAAGCAATAGATAAATCATAGTATTATGTCCTGAAATTTTGTTCCATGGAAAGCTCTAACTTATCCACAGTTCTTGGTATCACCGAACACCCCCTTTAACGGCTGCTGGGGGGGGGGGGGGGGGAACAAGCACTAACTGCGAATTTACTTTGTCAGTGACTCAAGACTTAGATTGGAGAATGGAGAGGTGAGCAACCAAACCCAACCCCTTCTTGGGTCAATAAAGCAGTTCACCTGCAATTGCATTAACAAGGTTTGAAACTGTCAATAAGCTCAGCCAAAAGCATGATGTAAGCGTGGCACATATCATGTGCCTCGTTTGGAAACAAATAGAACAAGCAACTCTGTAGAGTGGGAACCTCCTTGTCGAGCCCACATGAAAATCACCAGCCTTTGATTGAGTAATTTCCTTCACATAGAACTGGTTCATGACAAATGCATGCAATAAAAGCTTACGATAAACAGTTCACGCATGCAGATATTAAAATCACCTTTGAAGCCAACTTTGTATAAACAATGGCCAATTTGGTTTCTTAGCTCATCCTTCCACTCTCATACGCACACAAACACACATTTCCTGAGTGGGCAATTCAAAACCGACCATCATACATGGATTTACCGGAAAACCGACCATCATACATGGATCTACCGGAAAACCAACCATCATACATGGATTTACCGATGAAGACGCCGTATGCTGCTGATCTGAAAACCCAATACAGAATAAAAACAAAAAACCTTTCGTACAGATTGCGCCTTCGATCTGATGGATTCAATTGGGTTTGCTGGAAAGAGGTTACCAGTAATACTGAGAGGCACATTTTAAAGGAGGTAAATTGTGAAGCCAAACCAGGGGAGATCACGGCAATTGCTGGTCCAAGTGGAGCAGGAAAAACCACTCTGTTAGAAGTGCTTGCCGGAATAATGGCACCACGCAGAATATCCGGACATGTACTTGTAAATGAGCAGATAATGGATGCTACCTACTTCCGGAGAGTGTCCGGTTTTGTCACGCAAGAAGAGGCCCTCTTCCCACTTCTTACGGTTGAAGAAACGCTTATGTACAGCGCACGCCTCAGGCTCCATGGAGGGCTAAACAAGGCCACGGCTAGAGTTCGGGAGCTGTTAAGGGAGCTCGGATTAGACCATGTTGAAGGCGTAAGGATCGGCAGTGAATCAACTCGTGGCATCTCAGGTGGTGAAAAGCGAAGGGTATCAATTGGAGTTGAATTAGTTCATGACCCTGCTGTTCTTCTGATTGATGAACCAACGTCAGGGCTTGACTCAGCAGCGGCTCTTCATGTCATGCTGCTGCTTAAATCTATGGCTAAGAATCAAGGTAAGACGATTGTGTTTACCATCCATCAACCTGGTTTTCGAATTCTCGAGCTTTTTGATCAAGTTGTGTTGCTTTCCAATGGCATTGTTCTTCATCACGGTTCTCTTTGTCTACTAGAAGAACGGCTGAAGTTTGCAGGCCACTGCATTCCTCGGCAAGTCAATGTGCTCGAGTTTGCTATTGATGTGACAGAAACCCTGCTCATAGATATCCAAGAAAATGATATCATAGCTAGTGAAGCTGCACAAGAGTATGACCACATAAGAGGACTATTCAACTTCGGCAATGTTGAAGAAAATTGCATATGTTACCCCAACTCTCCGTATAAGGAGGTAGTGATTCTAAGCCAGAGATTTTCCAAAAACATCTTTAGAACCAAACAGCTCTTTGCTGCAAGAATAAGCCAAGCAGTACTTGTTGGGTTCCTACTAGGGACGATATTTATGAATGCTAACAACGATCACAAGAGATTTAGGATGCAAACTCTAATTGGATTCTTTGCTTTCAACCTCACCTTCTTGCTCTCTTCCACAACAGAAGCTTTACCACTTTTCTTGCAAGAAAGGAGAATTTTGATGAGGGAGACATCAAGTGGAGCTTATAGAGTCGCTTCCTACATTATTGCCAACACATTTGTGTTTCTTCCTTTCCTTTTAATAGTTGCTCTACTCTACACCACCCCAGTTTATTGGCTAGTCGGCCTGAGACGGGATCTCGATGGGTTCCTCTACTTCTCTCTAGTGGTTTGGTTGGTTTTGTTGATGTCAAATTCCTTTGTAGCATGCTTCAGTGCGCTAGTGCCGAATTTCATCATGGGGATGTCACTTGTGGCCGGGCTTATGGGGTCATTTTTTCTTTTCTCTGGGTATTTAATATCTAAGGACGAGATACCCAAGTACTGGATATTCATGCATTACTTGAGTTTGTTTAAGTATCCGTTTGAGTGTTTTATGATAAATGAGTTCGGAGGAGAGAAGAGGAAATGGAGATGCTTGGAGACGATTGAAGGAGAATGCATGTTGTACGGTGATGGATTCTTGGTACAGCAAAAACTGAAGGGGTCCCAGAAGTGGAGCAATCTAGCTGTTATGTTGGTTTTCATCGTTGGTTATAGATTTCTTTGTTTTATAATTCTCTGGTACAGATCTTACAGAAGCAGAAGCTAGAAGGATCACAAGCTAGTTTGATTTCACAATTTTAGAAGTTCCTTTTAACCTATTTATCATCATTACCATGCATTTAAGATCTTACCTAACAACCTTTCAATGTTTAATGCCTGCAAGTACCAATGTACACCGTGTTTTCTGACCTGATTCACATGTGGAGGGCGGGTAGGATTGCTAAGTCACTTG
This sequence comes from Escallonia herrerae, assembly GCA_033070095.1. Lineage (NCBI taxonomy): Eukaryota > Viridiplantae > Streptophyta > Magnoliopsida > Escalloniales > Escalloniaceae > Escallonia > Escallonia herrerae. The sequence goes on along the minus strand of JAVXUP010000234.1, from coordinate 370,632 downwards.
GGAACGGCATGATATGGTCATACTCTGAGGAATATTGCATTATATGGTAATAACTGCATCGTTATAGACCAGTTCCCTGTTGGTTCGTATTGATGATTTTATTTCATGTTAGGCCACACTTCAACAAGTTTTATCATCCAGTAACGTCATACTCTAGCTAACAATCCCCAACGTAGGAATGCAGTTTAGAAGGGGTATAAGCTTTTCAAACTCGCTTGTTGGGGGTAAAATCATGTAATTCCGATAATCCGCCCCAGAAGGTTTTACAATACAAGTTACAGCGTTTCATGTATTCACAAATTTATTAGTAGAAACTCTCTCTCTCTCTCTGTGTTGGGGGGGGGGGGGGGGAGATAAAAGGTGACACAAACTCACTCTCACAAATATGATGAGAAGGACGTGGAGAGAACTTGAAGATAACACAAACTCACTCACTCAGTTTTCTAGTTCTATTCAATCTCCATATACCTTACAAATTTTATTTCATATTTCTTATACTTGCACCATTTTATACCTTTTTATAGCACTTATAAGTAACTCCTAGAGATGTAATTAAGCTACCACTAACATACTATTTTATTAACATATTAGGCCACTACTTGCACTAAGTATATATCACTAATGCACTTGTAACTCGTGCACCAATAACACACTACTTAATACTCTCTCTCTCTCTCTCTCTCTCTCTCTCTCTCTCTCTTCACTGTTTTCCTATTCTTCTCTTCTCCATGCTCAATGCTTATAATGGCTATTGGTTCATTAAGTTTCTCCTTCTATCTACTTTTATCTCCTCTTTTTCTTTCTTACCCTTTACCGTCTGGGAAAGGCATGAGGCATCCTCATCCTACTTCTTTTCCATTGTTCCAACGGCTGCAAATTTTCCTCAGCTTGTCACCAACTCTGCACAACCTCAAAAGGCATTACTTCATAATACTTCGGAAGTTTCAATGCGAGCTATACTTTTGAGCAGAACATGATTTTTTTTGCAAAGCGAAAATGGTACAAGGATCAAGGGTGGCATTGCCAACTGACTACTCCAGTCTTCTTCACTAGAGCTTTCAAAAGGTGGATCTACCCAAGGCTTATGTACTTCCAGCTGACTAATATGGAAACAAGAGGAACCTTGCTCAACTTTTAGATCCTGAAGAAGAGAAGTATCTGCCATCGCTACTTAGAAAGTACCAACATATTGAATCACATATCAAGCTCTGACCATGTTTCCTGGACTTCTGAGATGCAATCAACATTGAAGGGGACATGCCTACCATTTACAGAAAATGTCAAGAAATAAATCTCCCAGACTTAGATGGGCCTTAAAACAACCACAAGAATAGGCTTACCACAGGGTACTTCGTGCCATTTCAAAAGTACTAGTTCTGTGCACCAGAGACTTAATCGGCAGTAGAATGAAGAGATTAGCACTCATAAACCTGACATGTTCGGGTGATTTCTTCATGCAACTCTTATGTATCTTTTTTAGCTTCCTCGAGTCCGTTAGATAAAATCTTTCCCAGCTCCCACGTGCCTACATTTTTGGCAGCAGACTTGTTGCTCAAAATAAGAAACTACAAACCTTCTCTATGACACAAAAGTTGAAAGGTTTCAGTTAGTGATTTCCATAACTCCCAGCAATAGACAGAGCATATGGCAGTGAACTTTGGAATACGAAATTTGACTTGGACACCATGCAGTAAAGCAGAAGCAAAAGCATCAATGTTTTCAGCAGTGATTTTGACCGGAGGACTGATCAAAAAACAGTTTAGCACTAAAGTAGAACTAGTTTTACTATTCATGAGGCCAAGATTTCATTAGAAGGTAAGCTTCATAATCTTTTGATGGCTGAAGAAAGTCATTACCTAAAGGCGCTTGTAGTGAAATTTCGCAGAGATCGATTAATAACAATTACCTTGTACGGATGGAAGGTTTTAAAATAAGAAAATAAGAGTAGTATGCAGAGGAAGTCCAAAGTCTTTAGACCAAATTTTATAACAATCCCCGGAGGTGAACCAGAGCGAGCCGAGCACGGGCAGTCTGGTATCCGAGCCGATTGCCCGACTTATTCCCAGAATTAGAGTTCGACAGCAAAGAGCATCCGTTTTTGTTCATTTTGTATTGAAAAAGGTTTTTCCGATAAGTAGAAGAATATTCTCCGAAGTGGTTCATCGTCAAAAGAACAACAATGGGTTGTTTCTTCCATTTTTTTTAATAAAGACGAGTTATTGGAAAAAAATTTGCTGCACATCAAGAAGCAGCCGCTTCCTGCTACCCCGCCATGTGGTGCCGTCTTATAGGTCCAGGAAACCAACCACCATGGAGCTTGCACGTGATATAGCTGGAGAGACTTAATTGACTCTCACCGTTAAAACACATCCCTAAAATTTGGGTCTCTCTCTCTCTCTCTCTCTCCTCCTCCCTTCCTTTCCATTTTCTTCCTCCCCACTCCGAATTTGGTTTCTGCCTGGTTCCCTCAGGGTATATATTTGCATCTTTTGCCAATGCTGCATGATTGCCTCGTTGTCAATCTTCTTAAAAACTTCTTTCTCAACTTAAGTGATCAAGTGGTCATTCTAGTGATCACCCCCTCCATTGTGAAACAGATCTTTCACTATAACCATTGCAGAATAGGCACTTCCAACCCTGGATATTGTAGCTGGTAAATCATGCCAAGTGTTATCAGTAGATATACTAGCGAATAGAATACATGAGGGAAAACTCTACCTCATATCACATGTCAGTGATGAATGTCTCGATTTGATGACCAATTATCATCTTTTCTGCAACAGAAAATTCTTCTGGATAAAGCGGAGAAGAAATCTGATCAATTTTTTCCATGTCCTATACGGTGAATGAGTCACTTGGATTTAAGCATGCATCACAAAGAAGCAATTCTGTATCCACCTCATTAAAGCGATCTTTAAGCTCCTGAAGTTGTAAATTAATAGTAGCAATTAAAAGTCCCCTTTCATAACAGTGGAGATATTTCACCGGATGGGGTTTGTGTCATGGTTGCCCCGAGGCTAGAAATCTTCATCCATATTAGGAACTGTAATGTCGTGTTCGAAACAAAAAGAAGAAACTTCTTAAATTAAAAGATTCCACCCACTGTCTTTGACGTTTCCCAACCGTCCCTTTGACATGTTAGCTAATTTCATTGCTGCTACTATTTCGTGCTCTTTTCGCTGAAAAGCTTATGATAAATTGTTCTGATCCTGTAGACTGAATGCAAACTCAGGATTCATTAATTATAGTACCACATATGCTTTACCTGTTTGTTCTGAATTGAAGATGGGAAAGAATAAGCAATTTTTGGCTACATATGTTTTACTTGCTTGTTATGGATTAAAGATGGGAAAGAAGAAGTAGTTTTTGGACTGGGAGGAAGAAGATGGGAGAGAGAGAGAGAGAGAGAGAGAGAGAGAGAGAGAGAGAGAGAGAGCTTAGTGATTACCATTCCCACCCAAATTTCAAGGATGTGTTTAACGGTAAGAGTCCGTTAAGTCAGAGAGAGAGCAAGCTTAGTGATTACCGTTCCCACCCAAATTTCAGGGATGTGTTTAATGGTGAGAGTCCGTTAAGTCAGAGAGAGAGAGAGAGAGCTTAGTGATTATCGTTCCCACCCAAATCTTAGGGATGTGTTTAATGGTGAGAGTCCGTTAAGTCTGTCCAGCTATATTATGTGCAAGTTCCATGATGGCCGGTTTTTTAGACCTATAAGGTGGTGCCACGTGGCGGGGTAGCAGGAGGAAGAGGCTGCTTTTTAGTGTGCAGCAAAAAAATTTCATATACTAATTGTCTTTGAATTGGTAACTGTTGAATAACAATTAATGCGCTACCACGTAGCATGTAATGGGTTCGAAAACATACTGAATATTTCGACGATGGATCCTTGTTGTTACGAGCCTCTAACATGCTTGATCTTTTTTGCAGGTACAAAAATGGCTACTAGAGTCGAGTTCTTTGTCCACGAACAAAATCCTAGAGCTTGGTGACTGCTCTAGAGAGAGTTCTATAGAGAGAGGGATTGTCTTGTGACTTATTGTCTATCACTTATTGCTATCACCTCTTATTTCTTGGGATATCTCTAGCCTTTATATAGAGATAGTATTTAGAGACAAACTTTACCTCAAACACTTAGGAGATAAAGATGTATTCATCTCAAATACCTATGAGATAAATATTTGATGCCAAGGAAAGTGGGTTCGCAATCGACGTGGAGGTGCCACAAGGAATGCAGTCCGAGTCAGACGCCAAGTGCGCTGATGTGGGACATAGCAAGGGTGGAGCAAGGGCAGAGACCAAGGGCTTCCCAAACAGAGCTTGAGGGTCGCAGTGTTGCGAGGGCGATAGCACAGGATGAATATACGACGACAGTCACAGTCTGATGCTTAGGTCCAGAGTTAGGGTCCTGTATATTTCTCTCTCTAGGATTCTAAAGTGAGAAAGTGAAAGTGTTCTGAAAATGTCCAACCGTCCAAATGAATTCTCAAGACCTCTATTTATAGAGGTTGAGATGATGATGTCATCACGCGACACATTGCATTCCCTGGGAGTGACACGTCACCGAGGGGGTCCACAGCTGTCGGTGCTCCACGGACTGTTGAATTGCATATTCACTCGGCCTGCCCCGCACAGCATCGCTCTGTCTGTCTGGAAAGACTGGCTCCCACAGCTTCGGTGTGGCCAGAGAACCCCCTTGATCTGGCCTCTAATCCAAGCCCTTACAGAGTCCCACAGGCCTGGCAGCGGAGGGGAAGACCCGACGCCCAACTGCCAGGCGGACTAGGCACGATGCCCTTCGAAGACCTGTTCCCGTCTCGAAGTGACCCGGGGGTCATAGTCCATAGGGGTGCCGACATAAGCCCCTAGTGCCGTAGCATATAGGCCAGTCACGCAGACACCCTGGCAGAGACAGTGTCCCGGAGGAGTCACCTATCCCGCTGCGAAAGGATCATCGTGCCGGTGCACTACGAATAGAGCCCTCCAGAATGAAGACGGTGATGGCTTTGTGGTAACGATCCTATCCTGTGGTAGCGATGACTTTGTGGTAACGAGTCCATCCCGCTGCGATGGGTCCTTGTGCCGGAGCACTACAAACGAAGCCCCCTGTGATTGTGACGGTGATGGCTTTATGGTAAGGAGCCTATCCCATAGCGGCGATGACTTTGTGGTAACGAGTCCATCCCGCTGTGAGGGATCCTCGTGCCGAACCACTACGATGGAGCCCCCCGTGATTGTGACGGCGATGGCTTTGTGGTAACGAGCCCATCCCGTGAGGCGATGACTTTGTGGTAACGAGTCCATCCCGCTGCAAGGGGTCCTCGTGCCGGAGCACTATGAACGGAGCCCCCCGTGATTGTGATGGCGATGGCTTTGTGGTAACGAGCCCATCCCGTGGCGGTGATGACTTTATGGTAACGAGTCCATCCCGCTGTGAGGGGTCCTCGTGCCGAAGCACTACGAACGGAGCCCCCCGGAATGCTGCACACTCCAGAGAATGGGTCGAAGCATGTTCCACGTCCATTGCAGGGGCGCAAGGTGTGGTGAATAAGTGTGATGCCCGGAGGCCTATAACATGATTGTGGCGCATGGGCTCGGCGACAACTATAGCGAGACCATACCTGGTGTCGGGGGCATATGTCATGGAAGTGGCGCACGGGGTGCGGTGAAGTGTGTATGGTGCTTGGGGACACGACATTGTGACAGAGAGCCTCAGAGCAGGGCCGTATCAGCGGAGCGACGCATGGGCGTGGAGGAGTAAGGTGCTGGGGGCACGTCTGTGTTAGTGGCGCGGCGCATGGGTGGGACAGAGTGCGTATGGTGCCGGGGGCACATGTCATGAGAATGGCACATGGGCACGGCGACGAATGTTGCGGAGACAGTACTTGGTGTCGGGGCACGTATTATGAGAATGACGCACTGGCACTACGACGAACGTCGCAGAAATAATACTTTGTGCCGGGAGTGGTGCGGTGACGAACGTTGCGAAGCCATACTTGGTGCGGGGGCATGTATCATGATGATGGCGCACGGGCGCGGCGACGAATGTCGCGGAGCAATACTTGGTGCCGGGGCACGCCTCATGAAAATTGGAGCATGGGCACGACAACAAACGTCACAGAGCAATACTTGGTGCCTTGGCACGTCTCATGAAAGTGGTGCGGCAATGAATGTCGCGAAACAATACTTGGCCCGGGGCACGTATCATGAAGATGGCGCACGGGCGCGGCGACGAACGTCGCGGAGCCGGCTCACGGGGGTGCATCGGGTGTCCCGAAGACGGTATGTGAGCTAAGTGTACCTATCATAACAAGATAATGAATGCAACATGTAGTAATGAAAAAGTTGGGAGTGATGGTACGCGGTCGTCGGCGACGGGTCATTTGGTGGTAGTGCTCGACTTTGGGCGATGGGCATCGCGGAGCCGTATGCGGTCACGGACGACGGATGTCACGAGGTTGATGCGCGACGGACGTCACGAGGTTGATGGACGATGGACGTCGTGAGGTTCATGCACGATGGACGTCGAGAGGTTGATGGACGACGAACCTGACGTCGCGAGGTTAATGTGAGACAGACGTCGCGAGGTTGATGGACGACAGATGTCGTGAGGTTCATGCACGACGGACGTCGTGAGATTCATGCAGGACAGACGTTGTGCGGTTGATGGACGACGGACGTTGCGAGGTTGATGGACGAACGTCCGTAAACATCGCGGAGGTGCAAAGACTTCAGAAAACAAGTGCGCGAGGGAGCAGAGGTCATAGGCCAAAATTGGGGGAAGGTCAAGGCCACCACCCGTGGGTATGTTGAGGCTAACCCCTTGGGAAGGCCGAGGCTGACCCCCTGGGAAGGCCGACGCATACCCTAGGGGGTGGCCAAGGCCAATGGCCAACTCCCATGAAGGGAGGCCAAGGTCACTCCCCCTTTGGGTGAACTTCGGGCGTGCCGACGGAAGGTGCTTCGATGGGCAATGATGAATCTAGAAGTTGTGTTACGACGAGCATGTCGACGTGAATCATACCCACATGATGAACAAGGTGTCTAAGTCACATACAAAGTGAGCAAACAAAGCGCGAAAGGGACTTTGCGCAAATAGTGAACAACAGGGAGGGGAGGCCAAGGCCAACCCCTCATGGAGGCCTAGGCCGACCCCCCATGGAGGCTGAGGCCAACCCCATGGCCTTGGGGGAGGCTGAGGCTGACCCCATGGGGTTGGCCAAGGCCTTTCCCTTGACCCCATTGCTCTGGTTGCACCGTCGGTCAAAGCTTTTGATGAAAAGATGTTCGGGTGGTCTCTATGTGACAGTCGCACTAGCATCAGTGACGTTGACGTAAAATAATTGGTGACTAAATCGCATGTGAGGCGTGTGAAGCAATGAATGCACGTGACTTGGGGGTGCACACTTTGACCGGTTCGAAGCGTTGAATACTGTTCTTGTACGAACATGTCGTGCAAGATGGGACCCAATTGGACCTTTGAGTGCGACCAGAATAGGTTGGGAACAATATTGTATTTATCTCAAACACTTAGGAGATAAATATCCTCTAAATAACTGTATTTATCCAGACTAACAAATGCACATTATCTATTAGTGGGCGGATAATGGGTCCACTGACCCAATTTATTAACAGCTCTCACTCGCCCACATACAGGGCAAATAAATCATGCAGTCCCTCCTTATCTCTTGTCCACTCATCTCCTCATACAAAAAATGGAACGTACAACCTATGAGAAAAGATGTCCAGTTGAGGAGTATTGTATTAAGTTATCACCAAACTAACACAATACATCACTCCAAAATATCTCGTATGTACCCCAGATAGTTCAACTATACCAGATTAAACACTTTCAAATCCCTCATAATGAGCAGTGTTAAACCTCTCATATGTTATGTATTCATGACTCATATCGAAACTAAAAATCGATATAGTCGCCCGGGCTATGAATCATACAACATGGTATAATATTGAACTTTCTTCCCAAAGCCCTCATGTCATTCCAATTAGACCCAACCGCTTTCTTAGACATGTCCCCCGAGACCGCATCATCCATGATCTAAGGGTACATGCTAAAGTAGCGACATTGAGTATTCTCTTCATGACATTGTATAAGGTGAGAAGGGTACTAGGTAGGATAAAAAAATATCGATCCAAGTGGCTCACACAGTGACGAAGCAGGGATTCATTCATCATTCCCACTTAGGGATGACAATTTGATTCGCACCCGGCGGATACCCGCCCCACCCTAATGGGAGAGGGTTATTTTGACTTTGACTAGGTTATGGGGCGAGTATGGTATTTAAAATTTTAACTCACAGTGGGTACGAGTCGAGTTTGGTATATACTTTATTCCGCCCCGGTATCCACCCCACCTCGTTGCAATATAATCCTAGCCCTAAACTAATGTATAATCACAGCTGTCCATCTTTGCCATATAAGTAGTAAAAAGGAAACCCTACCATAATGTTCTCTCTATTCTTCTCTTTCTGCCGCAGTGCTTCTCTCTCTATGCGGCGTTGGAACACACTGCTCTCTCTTCTTCTCTCTCTGTCGCGAAGGTCAATGTCTCTCTTCTTCCCTGCACCATCATCCTCTCACAGACCACCTCCACCTCACCGTCCACCATACATTGCTCGATCTGTGGATGCGAATTTCCGAAGGTCCACGATAAGGAAAACTATGCCGCCCACTTGAAGGTTTGATTTGATCTGACTTTTGATTAATGATTGTTTTCGTGTTGAAATGTTAATCATCTTGAGACCAAATCTGATTCAATGTGATTTTTGATCTTTCACGTGTATAGTGGGATATGGACTTCTTTGCGAGACCCATTCTTGATGTAAGAGGGACGATGACAGAAGAGTGAAGAAGATTCGGAAGCTTATCTGTTGGTGACTATGTGCTTCCTGTGTTGCACTTAAATTTCCAGCAATTTGTATGCATGTAAAATCTGGATAGTAATTGCAACAATTTAATTCTTTTTCAGTAATTGTAATGAATGTTATTAATTTGTATAGAAGTGAAATCTGTAAGTCATTTGAGCGATTTCTATAATTTTAATAACTATGTTAGGGATTTTGAACATAAATTTGATTTTTGTTTTACTTTCTTTTTTGCAATATAGTTTTGTAGATTGCTTGGGGCAGACCGGGTCGGGATCAAATTTTTTAAAAAACCACCGGAGTGGGGATGGTATTCCCATCCCTCAATCCGATGGCGGGGCAGGGCGAGGCGAGACAGTGTTTAAGTACTACCGGGGCTGGTTCGGATTTCATAAGATCTATATCCGACCCGCCCCATTTCCATTCCTACTCCCACTGTCGGTCTGCATTTAGCACATGCAGTATGATTTGCATGCTATGGCGTAACCTGCAAGGGCGTGTCACATAAATGTATAATAAAATACGCCATACGAATCTAAGTCTAGTCGTTGTACAAGCGCCTAACCTGAGTTTTTCAGCCCAGTCACTCTCATAGTGCCTACCTGAAATCTCACATTCGGCTGTAAACTGACTACATAGAGTTGTGGAGATACTCTATGATCGACCTACCTTTATAGGTCTCATCTTAGCTCCAATTAAGGCGACATGTTTGCTTTACAAGCTGTATCATCTTATTCGCCCTCTTGGCGCTTAAGACAATTATGTCTCATCTTGCTCGCTATCTTAGCGCCAAGGTGAATTACCCGTGTGAGTGGGTCAATTCAAGCCTGGTGACACTCTCAATAAGGATGTATATGAAAGTACATTCATAATAAATAATGCCAAGTACATAAGATGTCATAAACATATCAAAACCTACGTAGTCCCATACTCCTAATGTGAGAAAGGAAAACATCTCTAGCAATAGGCTTGGTCAAAGGATCAGCCACCATTTTGCCAGTAGGTATATGATTCATGGTCACCTCTCCTTGCGCAACTAAAGTTCTAATGAAGTGATAACGAAGGCCTATGTGTTTGGCCTTCCCATGATATTTAGGGTCCTTTACAAAATCTAAGGTAGCGGTATTGTCACAGTGAACAGTGATAGACTCGTCTGCATGAGCTGTAACCCCTAGAGCATGTAAGAATGACCTCAACCAAACAGCTTCCTGGACTGCTGCTGAACAAGCAACATTATCCGACTCCATCGTGGATAGGGCAATGCAAGACTGTTTCTTGCTACACCAAGAGATAGCTCCACACGAAGTGGATCTACGCTCATCTCTATCAACCCCAATCATGATAACACAGGATGAGATCAGCGGTTCCTCATAGGTATCGAAGAATCCTCTTCACCGCATTCCAATGAGTGGGTCCAAAATTACTCTGATAACGACTCACCATTCTAATGGCATAGCAGATGTCTGGACGCGTACACAACATAGCGTACATCAGACTCCCTACTGCAGCGGCGTAAGGCACTTTGGACATCTGATTCTTTTTCTCATCATTCTTTGGGCATTGGTCTATGGTTAAAGTACACGCCTTGTCCATTGGAGTGTCTATGGATTTTGAGTTAATACGGAATTGTTCAATGACCTTTATGATATATGTCTCTTGAGACAAACCGAGAAGTCTCTTTGGACAATCACGTATGATTTTAACCCTGAGCACATAATTAGCTTCTCCCATGTCCTTCATCTTAAAGGTTGAGGACAGCCACTGCTTAGTGGCGACAATGGAACTCATGTCATTCCCAGCTAAAAGAATGTCATCCATATACAAAGAAAGGATCAAAATATTTTTCTTGGATCGTTTTACGTAAACGCAATGGTCTTGTTCAATCATTTCAAAACCTATAGAGGTAATGGCATGATGAAACCTAAAGTACCACTGCCTAGACGATTGTTTGAGACCATATATAGAACTTTTGAGCCGGCAAACTTTGCGCTCATGTCCCTTGACTTCAAAACCCTTAGGTTGAGCCAATATAAATCTCTTCATCTAATTCTCCATTGAGAAACGCAGTCTTAACATCCATTTGAAAAAGTCCTAAATCTTGTTGGGTGACAATAGTTGGGATCAGGAGAATTGAAGTAAATCTCACCACTTGGGAGAATGTGTCTTCATAGTCCACACACCCGTTGTTGCGTATAGCCTTTCGTCACAACGCATGCCTTATACTTGTCAATTGACCCATCTGCCTTGCGCTTGACTTTTAAAACCCACTTGTTTCCAACAGTCTTGCGCCCTGGTAGAAGGTTAAACAACTCCCAGGCCTGATTCTTCTCCATTGAGCTCAACTCATCTTTCATTGCAGCCATCCACTCATTACTAGTAGATGAAGATAAGGCTTCTTCCACATAAGTGGGCTCATCTTCATCAGTTGGGGTGCACATAAGAATTTCACTGTCAATCTCAAAATGACGACGTGAAACTCTTCCTCGTGCACCTGTACGCAGTTGAGAATCTTGTTGACCTGATGGTCCTGGTGGTGTGCTCCCACTGTCTGGGATGCTCCCACTAGGTTAAAGGTCACTTGTACTATCTTCAGCGACAACCGGATGAGGAACTAATTCCCCACCTTCGCTTAGAGATGGTAAAGTGGTTTCAACCTCCTCTAATTCATAGAGGTCAAGATTCTTACTTGCGTCTCCAATGATAGGAAAATCACTCTCTATGCAATTGACATCACAGACTCTATTTCAGTCTTTCCACCATTTGGATGTTCACCATACATCACATAGCCTTTAGAGTTTTCAGAATACCTCCAAAAGATACTCTTTTTAGCTTTAAGCCCTAATTTCCCATACTTATGAGAAGTACTGTTAACATAACCTGCTGAGCCCAAAGGGCGCAAGTTATCCAAATTCGGCTTTTGGCCATTCCAAAACTCATATGGGGTGGATTTGACTGATTGCGAAGGCACACAATTAAGTATATAGGCTGCAGTCAAAAGGGCATCCCCTAAAAAGATATTGGGAGGTTTACTTGCGCCATCATAGACCTAACCATATCTAACAATGTTCTATTCCTTCTTTCCGCAACACCATTTTGTTGTGGAGTGTTAGGAATAGTAAATTGCCTGCGTATCCCTTTTTCCTCACAAAACTTCTTGAAGTGATCGGACAAATATTCGCGTCCCCAGTCAGTGCGAAGAGGTTTTAAGCTCTTATCTTTCTAATTCTCAACCTCTGCTACAAAACGTTTGAAACAATCCAAAGCTTCATAGCGGTGAGCTATCAGATACACATAACCATATCGCATATAATCGTCTATCGGTGTCAGGAAATAAGAGGCGCCATGGCGTGCCTTTATACTCATAGGTCCACATATGTCAGAGTGAACTAGCTCAAGTTGTTGAGTTGCTCTCACAGCCTTTCCAAAAGGCTTCCTGCATGCTTTACCGGCCAAACAAGCCTCACATGTTTGTAGATTGACTCTTGCGAGTTGGCCTAAAAGGCCTTCTCTAGCCAAATAAGTCATTCTATCTTGGCCTTTGTGGCCCAGTCTTGTATGTTAGGTGGTAGAATCATTCACAATATTATCATTCACCACATAAGAATAAGAGGACTAAGAATCAATTAAATTCAATTGAAAAAGACTATTCATGCGAAAACCACGTCTGAACAAAACATCATCCAAAAAGATGTCCAACTTACTACCCCTAAAAATAAAGGAAAACCCACTGTCGAATAAAGTAGTAACTGAAAGTAGATTAAGCCGAACAGTGGGTGCATATCGCATATCCTCAAGAATCAATGTAAGCTCAGTGCGCAACTTGAGCTGGTAAGATCCAAACCCTAGCAATTCTTCGGAGCTATTGTTTCCCATAAAGATATGTTTGTTTCCCACTGAAATCCAGTTATAATCTACAAATCCCTCTTGATCACGTGCTACAAGTTTTGTTGCACCTATATCCACAAACCACACAGGTTCAGAATGAGCAACCATCACATGTGAGGAAACATATAACTGAGAGAGAGATTCTGAAAGTACCATCTTCGGCTCAGTGTAATCACGAGCGAAGTGTCCTTTCTGTTGACAGTTGAAGCATTTGACTTTAGACAATTCCTTTTTTCCCACCACATTTTCCTTTCTTGCGTTTCTTCATTTTCCCTTCTTTTGGCGCAAAAGTGCTAGCCTCGCCTTTCTTGCCTTTCTTACTTTGTCTTTCGCGCTTGCCATTTGCATTGCGCGATCCCTCTTAGGCGACATAAGTTAGGGTCTTGTCAGCATCTCGAGTATCGGCCTCAAGGATGACATGCTATGAAACATCAGAAAAGTTCTTGATGTTTTCACTATGGGTCAATTTATGTTTCATATTGGCCCATGGGCACGAAGGGACCTTATGACAGTTCTGACTTGCTGCTCATCTATGAGCGCATGGCCAGCATCCCTTAGCTTACCAATCACATTGGACATCACCCTTAGATGTTCACTCATGGTATGCTTAGGGTATTTTGTGTACTCCTCAAACTTGATCACAAGGTTACGAAGCCGCACAGTTGAGGTTCCACCAAAAGAGAACTTGAGTTGATCCCATAAAGCTTTGCAAGTTGGAAGTTCATTATATTGCCCGATTAGATCATTTTGCAAGCTGCTCAACAAGGTGTAGCATGCACTACGATCTTTCTGATTCCACTTCTGGTAGGTAGTGTGGTCTCTTAGGGGTTTCCCCTCAGTAGGCGCGACCATCTCTTTGGTCAAGTGCTCCTCGAGCTCTTGTTCGTTTAGCATGAATTTCATCTTTTTGTGCCAAACGTCATAATTGTCCCCGTTAAGTTTCTCACCCTTAACGAGATCAGCTATGACATTCTTGGTGGCCATTCTATTCACTACATTAGATTGCGCAAGGACAAGACATTATTTATACATCCTTCTATTTATTTCAAAAAAGTCAAATGAAAAATATTATCCTTCCTCACATCGTGAAATCAAAATTTTCGCTAAGCTCGTAATCATCTCCCATGTATGTGAGTTGAGAAATTATTTTTCAAGTAATTTTTCGCAATAAATCTCATCATTATATAAGCCACAATGTAATAAATCATCCACATGATAATTTAGAACAATATAATTGCACTATACAATAAAGTGTACAAGGACTCCATTGAGTCCTACTGGTATTCTAATAACTTATGCTAAGAAAATTCTTGCTTGAATAACGTGCGTGTGAAATTACATCCCCGTACATGACTTTCTGAAAATATACAGTGAAATAATAGAATACAACTTCTTTGAAAATCCTATTACAAACTATTCCAATAAAAACAAATGGAGATGCCGCACAATACATTATTCTCAAAAGAATTTTCTTAAAACAAAAGTAAACACATTAAACATAAGTTCCTTTAGAATGCCAATCTAATATCCATCCATTTAACCTAAAACTAGCATGCTCAAATAACAAGTTAAAGGGTAATCAAATGGATGAATATGCCATATTCTCCTTCCAAGGAAAACGGGCGTGAAAGCCTTGAAATTGGATTTAAAGTGTGTGGGCTTACCAAAGCCCAACAAATATACTTTAACAAAAACATATTTAAACCATAACACTAATCAAGGCAAATAAATAAAACATAATTCATCTATGTCATATAGCTCTTCAAAATATTTATTTTTGCCCACGAAGTGCAAAAAATAATATTTGCGCATTATTCGCATTTTTGGGACCACAAAAATACTCACAAATAGCCAAAATCTGAGAGATAAAATTTTAGAAGGATGACAATCAATAAATTTAACCTTAATATACCCTCTGAATTTAAAAGAAAATTTTTGTGTGCATAAAACAAAATTTTAAAGCTAATTTCTCTAAAAAAAAGTCTTTTAAAAAATAAGCAGAACACACACATAGAGGGTATAAAGGTAATTTAACATAATAGAAAAAATTTAGAAGCCAATCCAAAGCTCCACGCGCTGGCGGTGGGGTCAAACCAGCTGGAAACCTCCATCACGCGCCTCCACTCACCGTCGTGCGAGTGGGGCAGCATCTAGGGTTCTCTGGCAGGCGCGTGTGAAGCACGCATGCATGGGCAGTTGTCCGCAACCTTGCTAGCACGTAGGCACATGGGTCAGTAGCCTCGCTGGGCCCTTGTGCAAGCGTGCGGCGCGTGGCTTGGCGCGCATGTGGTGTTGCGTAGCTCCTTCGCGCGTTGCGCACGTGAGACCACTGTTCATCTTCTTCATTGACAAATCCTAATTTTCCAGTCGCCGCCATGCCATGATGCCAACTATTGAAGGCCATATCTCTATCGTTTTTAAGCCAAATAATGCGTGCAATATATTGTTGGAAAGCTTATATGACGTAGATTAATTACATATCAACCGATCAAGATAAAAATTGTATATCATACTCTGAATTTGAGTCCCAAAACTCGAAAATCACAGTTTTCTTGAAAAATAAAATCGTGATTTCTCACAAACTATGCATCCAAAAAACACGAAATTTTACGGAGTTCATCCTCAACCATAGGAGAACAAAACTATATAATTATTTTTCAGAAAAACATGCTCAAAAAGTTTTGAATTTTAATAATGGGTCTCATTCATGTATCCGAAAAAATTACAACATGTAAATAATTTATTCTAGCATGTTAAACACGAATCAACAGGTAATCATGCTCTAATACCAATATTAAATAACAATTAATGCGCTACTACGTAGCACGTAGTGGGTTCAAAAACATACCAAATATTTTGACGATGGATTCTTGTTGTTATGAGCCTCCAACACGCTTGATCTTTTTTTCAGGTACGAAAATGGCTACTAGAGTCGAGTTCTTCGTCCACGAACAAAATCCTAGAGCTTGGTGATTGCTCTAGAGAGAGTGCTATAGAGAGAGGGATTGCCTTGTGACTTATTGTCTGTCACTTGTTGCTATCACCTCTTATTTCTTGGGATATCTCTAGCCTTTATATAGAGATAATATTTAGAGACAGAATTTACCTCAAACACTTAGGAGATAAAGATGTATTTATCTCAAATACCTATGAGATAAATATTGTATTTATCTCAAGCACTTATGAGATAAATATCCTCGAAATAACTATATTTATCCAGACTAACAAATATAAATTATCTGTTAGTAGGAGGATAATGGGTCCACTGACCCAATTTATTAACAGTAACAAAAGATGGAAGCTCCATATTGTAATACATGATGAAAATTGCCACAACTTAATTTTTAGTATTATCCATTGACCGAATCTTTGGATAAAAAATAATTACCGCAATATCGGTTCATTTTCATAAGCACACTTAATGCCAATAAGAACTGATTATCTATACTTACATATATAAAAGCACGGATGAAATTCAATGGCTAATCTTTTCTTTTCTTAAATTACCATTTTCTAATTTATTTTTTCATAAAAGGTTTAGGGTGAGTAAGGGTGTTTTTGACTTGTGACATTTTTTTCCCACTAAATACCCTTCTTAAATTAGAATGTTATTTAAAAATGAGGGTGTTTTTGACTTCTTATAGGATATCAAGCCGCTTTCCTTAAAATATCCTTATTGGAATATATATTTTGATTAGAGTTAAGAATTTATTTGATTTTTTATTTAATTTTTTTCATTAAATACATATTTTAAATAAGAGTATGATTAAAAAATAAGGGTGTTTTGACTTCTCATATGATATCAACTCTCTTTTGTTAAAATATCTTTATTAGAATATATGTTATTGCGACTTTAATTTTTTTTATAAGAAAAAAAAAGAGAAGAAATCCTATGAAAATTCTATAAAATCATCTTAAACTTCAGGATGCTCTCTAATTATTGAATTTTTTTTTTTCAAACTCTACCGTCTCCATTCACATTAAATACTAAACTACCTTAGAGTTATTAGATCTTCTCCATCATATTTGATTAAAGGAAATAACTTGCAGAAGTTCTCTGTAGCCTTTTGTGAGAAATGTAATATACCTAAACTAAATTGAATATTTTTTTCAAAAACTCAATCTTTTTTTAATTTTGTAGTGTTTCATTTTTGTATGCTGATGCATATGCTACATATTAGAATTATTCTGCATGTATATAAATTTCAATACAAACATATTAGTACATTAAAAATATCGTAAACATGAAGTCTAATTCTAGATTTGAATATGGACATATTGGTATAAGGAAACTATCGTAAAATTGAAATTTTAGGATTTTTTTATATGCATATATAATCTTGACTATAGTTAAATGGCTAATCCTCTCTTTTTCTTCGTAAGATACCCTTTTTAAACTGAAGCCTTCGTACAAAATTAGTGTTGATTAGGGGTTTTCCTTACTTGAAACTTTTTTTCACATCAACTACCCATTTTGAATTAGAGTGTTGTTTTAAAAAAAAAAAGGTGTATTTGGCTTCTCTTAAGATATAAAAAAATCTTTCCTTAAAACACCCGTATAGGAATATATGCTTTACTTAGAGCTAAGGGTTGTTTTGCTTTTTGGTTAAAAAAAGAAAAAGAAAAAAAATCCTATGAGAACTTATAAAATCACCCTTGAACTTTTGCACGTTCTTTCATTACCAAAAAATTTCTATCAAAACATATAGCTTCCATTCACATTAAAGTTAAATACTTCAGAGTTACTACATCTTCTCCATCAATTTCGATTCATGAGAACAAATTATAGAGAACAATGTTTTCTATGGCCTTTAAGAATAAACATAATCTACCCGAACTAAATTGAATATTTTATCAAAAATTTAACCCTTTTTAATTTTATACTACATATTTGTATATTGATATGTATGCTACAAATCTCAATAATTATGTATGTATATATATTTCAATGCAAATATAATCGTACGTTGAAACTATCCTATAACTAAATTTTAATTTTAAATTTTAATTACGGACATCTTGTTGTAAGAAAGCTATCATAAAACTAGACCTTTAGAAATTTTTAAATGCGTAAGAATTACTAGATCATACAACTCTGCTCTTAATTATAACTTGAGTTTGTGGCAAGTACATAATCCTATATTTGTATGAGAGTTATTGGAATACCTTTATTTGCATGAGAAGATATCCTTCGTATGTTTATCATCTTTCTATGATCCATTATATCCCGAGATATCATATTTTTACATGATAATATGTTTTTCATATAGATATTGCCTTCGTATATTTCCTGATAAAGACTCCAATTTATTTCAGCTCAAATGATTAATAAAAAATTTTGAGCTTGAAAACTCTCAAGTTTTGATATGCAAAGGGTTAAATAACTAATTTTTTTCTTAAACTATTTTTTTCAAGTTTAAAAGTTCTCTAAATATCTTGACTTTTTAGAAGATGAAGCTAAATTACTATTGTTTTTGCTAACTTTAAATATTTTGAAGTTAAAGAAGTTCATTAATGCATCTTTTAGTGACAAAAGAATGAATATAACAAAAAAGGAAATTTGGTCCCAGCATATAAAATAATCTCAAGAGATTAAAATGGCTAAATATTTTCCATTAAAATATCCTTTTTAGAAATAAAAGGTTTACAAAAATTAAGCAAATTTTTTTACTTTTAAAAGGTGAGACTAAACTACAATATTTTGGGCTAAATATAAATAATTTACTATTAAAGAGGTTAAAATTCACTAATGCTTCTTTAAGTGACAAAAATATATGAGTGAATATACCCCAATCTTATAAATATGATGCTAAGACTCTGTTTACCTTAAAGAAAATTCTATCAAAACATGACCTTAAAAATTATCAACATAAAAATAAGCTAGATTTAAAAAGGTGGGTTATGGAAGGCTTATTGATGGCGATTGTGCTTTGTGGAGGGTTGATTTGAGGCAATGTGGGCTGTTTGGTGGCGGTGGGTGAATTGGATAGGTGGTGGGCTGATTGAACACAATGGTAGGTTGATTAGTGGTGGTGAAAGGCTGTTTTGGTGGTGGCTGCCTTGGTGCTGGTTAATAGTTTGACGCCAACAAGAATCTTATATATCTTTTTCCAGATTTTGAGTCTCAAATTCAAATTTTCATTTCTATTCATTTGGTTTGTTGAATCATAATCGTTTGCTGCAAGTGATTGGAATAAAAAAATTGTGACAATTGATTGGGGTGAGAAGGCTAAAGAAAGGTAAGAAAGTTGAAGAACATGATGATGGTGGAATATGATTGTGGCTGTGGCTATAGCTGGTTGTGGGGGTATCTGTGGGTGGGACCGTGTGTCTGTATGTTGTCTTTGTGTGTGTTGAAGCTGAAGAAGTGTAAATGGATGATGGTGGTGGGGTTGTCTGGTGAGATGAAGGGATGATGACTGACATTTGAAGAATTATATTCGTAAGTGATGGATATTCTGGTCTTTTCATCTTTCACTTATTCAGTCAACTGACATAAGTGCTATTTTTTTTCACCTAATGGACATGCATGTAATTTTAATTAACCTCATGTTCATGGGTGCAATTAACCCTATAGTTTTCTTAACTCTCAAAACTCTGTGCTGCAGGTAATTTTTTCTTTTTTATTTTGATGATATAGGTCATTAAATGATGAATGATCTGGGTTATAAATTATTCTTGATAAACTTTTGTTGAGTTTGTATTTATAATAAACCTATAATGTGTATGTATAAATATAGGATGAAAATGTAGGTTTGTGAACATTGTTGAAACTGCTAGATTCATTATTATTATCGATATCAACTTCACACACTTACTTCGTAATATAAATTTCAAAAGGAAACACATAAGGTACGCATGCATATGGACTTTTTAGATTAGGAGGTTTGTTGTCATCATATAAATCAGTATTAAAAATGATGCCAAGGAATGTGGGTTCGTACCTATGTGGAGGTGCCACAAAGGTTGCAGTTCGTGTCTGCTTCCAAGTGTGCAAAATGAGAGATAGCAAGGACGGAGTGAGGGCTGAGAGCAAGGCTTCCCAGATAGGCCTTGAGGAGTGGCAGTGCTACGGAGATGAGGACGAGACAAACAGGGCCGACAATCGACAGTCGAAGTCAAGGTTTGAGTCAGGGTCCAATGTTACAGTCCAAAGTTATGTTTCTCTCACTAGAACCCAAGAGCTCTTAAATTCTAGAGTGAGAAAGTGATTTTGTAAGAATGAGCCAAAAGCCCTTTTTTGAGTTGTAAAGTTCACTATTTATAGGAAACAATGTGCTTATGTCATAAAATGCCACATGTCATCCCCTGGGAGTGACATGTCACCAGGGGGTCCAAAAATATCGGTTCTCCGTTGGACTGCCCGTTCCCTGCCTGCCTCGCACAGTGTCGCTCTACCTGTCTAAGAAGACTGACCACACTATGACGGCATGATCAGAGTAAGCCCGTTGCTCCAGCCACCGATCCAAGCCCTTACTGAATCTCACGAAGTACATCAAGAGACGCGCGGAGAACCTGACAGTGGTGAGGGTTGCCCCTGTAGCCAACTGTCAGGCGGATTAGGCGCCATGCCTTCCAAGGACCTGCTCCAGTCCCGGAGTGACCCGGGGGTTATTGCCCTAGTGGTGTCGACAATCAATGGTAATATGAGTGGACATGCTCGCAGTTCAGTGCTCAGGGTCCGCGGTAAGGGGTCCTCGTGCCAGAGCCCCCCGTGACTGTGACGACGATGGCTTTAAGGTTGTGAGCCCATCCCGTTGTGATTATGGCGACAATGGCTTTAAGGTTATGAGCCCATCCCGTGGCGGCGATGGCTTTGTGGTAACGAGTCCATCTCGCTGCGAGGGATCCTCATGCCGGAGCACTAAGAACGGGGCCCCCCGTGATTGTGACAGCGATGGCTTTGTGGTAACGAGCCCATCCCGTTGTGAGGGGTCCTCATGCCGGAGCACTACAAACGGAGCCCCCCGTGATTGTGACGGCGATGGCTTTGTGGTAACGAGCCCATCACGTGGCAATGATGGCTTTGTGGTAACGAGTCCATTCCGCTGCTAGGGGACCTCATGCCGGAGCACTACGAACGGAGCCCCCTGGAATTTTGCACACTCTGTAGAGTGGGTCGAAGCATGTTCCACATCCATGGCGGGGGCGCATGGTGTGGTGAATAAGTGTGATGCTCGAAGGCCAGTATCTTGATTGTGGCGCACGGGCACGGCGACGACTGTCACGAGACCATACCTGGTGTCGAGGGCACATGCCATGAGAATGGCGCATTGATGCGGCAACGAACGTCGGGGAGCAATACTTGGTGCCGATGGCACGCATCATGAGAATGGCGCACGGGCACAGCGACGAACGTCGCAGAGCAATACTTGGTGCCGGGAGCACGCATCATGAGAATGGCGTAAGGGCGCAGCGATGAACGTCGTGGGGGCAATACTTGGTGCCGGGGGCACGCATCATGAGAATGGCGCACGGGCGCGGCGACGAACGTCACGGAGCAATACTTGGTGCCGGGGGCACGCATCATGAGAATGGCACACGGGCGCGGTGATGAACGTCGCGAAGCAATACTTGGTGCCGGGGAAATGCATCATGAGGATGGCGCACGGGCATGGCGATGAACGTCGTTGGCAATACTTGGTGCCGAGGGCACGCATCATGAGAATGGCGCACGGGCGCGGCGACAGCACATGGGCGCGCGTCGGGTGTCCCGGAGACAGGATGTGAGTTGAGTGTGCCTGTTATACCAAAATAATGAGTGCAATATGTAGTGATGATAAAGTTGGGGATGATGACACGGGGTTTGCCGGCGACGGGTCATTTGGCGATAGCGCGTGACTTTGAGTGACGAACGTCATGAGAGCAACGCACTGTCACGGACATCGGATGACGGATGTCACGAGGTTGTTTTGTATGAGTTAGTAAGCTTTGTGGCCACACAAAACATGGTTAGGTACAATGTGCACAAAAAGGGGCAAAGCCGGGGGGTTTGGGGGAAAGCCAAGGCCATCTTTCTCTTTTTGGTGAACTTTGGGCGTGCCGACAGTTGGTGTTTTGATAGGCAACGACAAATCCGGAAGTTGCGTTGCGATGAGCGTGTCGACATGAATCATACCCACGTGACAGACAAGGTGCCAAAGTCACATACAAAGCGTACAAGGTGAACAAAGCGCGAAAAAGGCCTTACGCGAAAAGTGAACCACCGGGGGGGAAGGCCAAGGCCAACCCCCCATGGAGGTCGACCCCCCATGGAGGCGGAGGCTGACTCCCCATGTAGGCTGAGGTGGACCCCATGGCCTTGGGGGAGGCTGAGGCCGACCCCATGGGGTTGGCCAAGGCCTTTGCCCTTGACCTCGTCGTTCCAATTGCGCCATCGGTCGATGTTCTTGATGAAAAGGTGTTTGGATGATCTCGGCGTGACGGTCGCGCTCTCGTGAGGCGGGTGAAGCGAGAAAAACACGTGTCTTGGGCGTGCGCGCACTGACCGGTTCGATACGCTGGAAATTTGACCGTTCACTATGTTGACGTGTCTGCGCGAAGCGGGACCCCCAGCGGACCATTGGGTCTGACCAGAATAGGTTGGGAACATAAGCCCCCTGCGTGTGGTGGGCGCAAAGGGTTGACCCGAGCGGGCGCCACACGCATAAGCGTCGATTTTTGAAAAAAAAAATTGCCGGGGTCGAATCTTGAGGAACTGTCATTATTGTAATGAAAGACATGATGAAGTGTAGGTTTCCGTGAAATTTGTAAGTTTGAAATTAAATTTTTTTTGCAAAAAAAAACGTTAGCGCGAATAAAGTAATAGTGGTATCGAGCAAGAGAGAGAAAAAAAGAGCAGAGTGACGAAAAAAAGGAGTATGTGTATCCGTTATTGTTGGCGTGAAAAGAAAGGTAGCGCGAATAATAGAATTTATCCGGAAGTGGTTTCCGCAAAAAATTATTAACGGTAAAATTAATTACGTAATAGTTGTAGCGTGAATCCTGACGAAGATAGGGCAAAAAAATACTTGAGATTGGGAGTTTTGAGGGGTAGCGGTTTGAAAAAAGAGTTATTGGGAGTTTTGAGGGGAAAGTTTGAGATTGAATTTTGAATGAAAAAAAAAATGGGGGGGGGGGAGTTTTGGGGGGGAGAGGTTAAGACTTGTGGGAGAAGAAGGAGGGAAGTCTTAAAATTTCAAGACTTTAGGGAAAGAGAGGGAGATTTACACTTAGAAGAAAAATGAGAGAAGAGAGGAAGAGAAAAAAGAGAAGAAGGAGAAAAGGAAGGCTTGAAGATCCATGAGGTTGAGGACCACCCAAGAAGCAAGAAGGATGCATGAAGGTAAGAGCTATGGGGGAAGATGTGGAAGAGGAGGAAGACACCAAGGGGGAACCTCAGCTGAGGCACACCAAGGGGAGGCCGACATTAAGAGGGGAGGAATGGAGGGGGAGGTTGGGGGAAGGGTGAAGGGAGTAAGGAGGAGGGGCACAAGGCCGGCCGACCCCGTGGCCGAGGCCGACCAAGGCCACTCGGCCGAGGCCGAAGACAAGGCCCACGTGGGGCGCGGCCGAGGTGCTGGGGGAAAAGGGGAAAGGAGAGGAATGGAGGGAGAAGAGGAGGAAGAGAAGGGAAGAAGAAAGGGAAAGAAGAAGAAAGGGAAAGAAGAAGAGAGGAAGAGAGGGAGGAAATGATAAGAAGAAAGAAATAAGAAGAGAGGAAGAAGAGGCCGCGAGGGCTGAGGCCGTGGGCGACAGGGCCGAGGCTACGGGGGTCGAGGCCGACAGGGCCGAGGCTGACCATGCCGAGGCCGATGGGGCGATGGATGATGGATCGCGGAAAAAGTCGAGGACCAAGCAAAGTGCGCGCTATCATGGCAGGGCGAGTGGGCATTCACAGTTTCCGCGGGGTGATTGAGGCGACGTACAAGAGTGTTGAGCCAGGCAGGGACATTAGCGGCCTCACACTACTACTTTTGCGATGGAACTCACAGACTCATACCTTCGTTACAGAGTTCGGGGAGATTGGTCTGACGCTGCTGGACGTCATGACATTGACCGGCCTACCGATGCACGGGACAGAGGATGCCCATGCAGTGAGACTGACAGCGGAGGAATGCCTGGCTATCAAGGTGTTGATTGATTTTCTGCAAGAGACGAGGTTCAATCGTAAGTGCACATATAGCGGGTGGGTTCAGCATTTCTATGGCACAGTGGTCATGCGGCCCGAGCAGAGGTTGATGTCGGATGATGATTTCCACAGTGGGCCTGGCTGTAGGGACGAGAGATACGAGCTAGCTGCCTTCCTTGCCATGTTTTTATCGAGGTACGCTGTCCTATTACTTTGATCTTTTCATTACTCGTATGCTGCATAGCATTGCTCTTGTACATGTAGTCTATTGATTTCTATACTTAGAAAAAAAAAAGGTCCATATTAAGAACGAAGAGGAATAGCGTAGCATGCTGCTAAGTGTTGTGTTGCATATCATGCTAGGGTGGGGTGGTCGTGATGTGTGTCACATTTATGTACTTGTAGGTTTGTGTTTGAGGGGACACTCGAGGACGGTATTACCCAGAAGGTCTTCCCGTTAGTAGTACGGATGGCCGCAGGCAAACGTGTTGGGTTGGCGCCGATATACTTGGGCACGCTGTACTCGCGTCTAGACCAGTTTGCAAATTACATGCAGAGATCATATGGATGGTATTAGGTGTCGACTGGATGTTCCTACAGAGGTATCTGTTCGAGTGCTATGTAGAGTGTAGGCCGTTAGGGTATCCGAAGGTACATCCATGCCCGAGGAAGGGGACAGTGACGCGTCCGGGGGGAGTCGATGGTAGTAGCGAAGTGGTATGCAGGAGGATGAGTATATGCGTGGGCTGGTGGCAAGAGGCCTACATGCGAGCTATCGCATGTGTTTGACGTACGAGACGCGTGTCTCAGCCGTCTATATGTCAACATGCATTCTTCGTACGGGACTCCACCTTGGATGCACCTACGGGATATCGATTCCCAGTTACACAGCAGAGCTGACCTGACAGACCTCGAGATATCTCTACTGGTAGCCTTTTTCCCTGGATGGCTGCCGGTACTGACTGATGACGGCGGGAAGCCGGCTGTATGTCGGTATTACGTTGTGCGCTACAGTCCTGACCTCTTGTCTCTCACCTTTGGCTATGATCTGGAGCCCCCTTGCGATTATTCTCGACCTTGGGATGTGGATACGGCTTTTCGGTATACCCTGCGGAGGAAGGCACGTTCTTGGCCAACACCGATGAATGAGTGGAGGAGGCCTGGTTCGTTGTCCACCGAGGTGGTCACACCTGCGTGTGCTCGTTAGTGGGAGAGGGTTTGGATTACGTGGTCTAAGTGGTTGGTGCAGGGGCCAACGGACAGGCAGCTAGTCGACGTCTTTGTTGGTGACAGAGGATTGGGCTTGGTGTCGCTGCAGGTGGCGAAGCAGTCGGGTATGATGGCATTGATCATAGGTGTTCCGGAGGCGGATGCGGCTAGGGGCAGTTGTGGCGGACGCGGCGACACGAGATTCTAGGGGGGCGGTGGTAGAGGTATTGCCGCACATGCTCCCGCGCCAGCCCACGTGCCTAGGATGCCGGGAGCCGGCAAGGGTCCCCTCTCGTAGGTAAGAGTGGGAATGATAGAGAGTGCGCAGCGTGGCGGCAGTCATGGGCCGAAGAGGCCGCGGGAGGTATTGGGGTATTCTGACTCTGAGGTTAGTATTACTGTTTTTTTTTGTTTTGCTTTTATTTCATAGTTGTCGATCATTGTGTTAGTCATGTGCTAAGATCGTTCTTCCCTTTTTTTTTGTTTTTTGTTTTTTTCTTGTCAGGAGCTTGATGATGATTTGGGTGCCGAGCCATACGATACAGCTGAGGATACCGAGGCAGAGACTGGCGAGTTCAGAGGCATGGATGCTGAGACACCTAGTGAGACCGATGATACGGACGTAGAGGCAGCCAAAGAGGCTGACGAGATAGGTGCTGAGACAGCCGATGATTTCCATGAGTATGGTGAGACGGTTGCTGGTGCTGTTGAGGGGAGCTGTGGGGTCGATGAGCCATGTGCTGAGACTGTTGGTGAGGTCCGTCCTATGGAGACTGATGTTGTTGAGGGGGTCGTGGCAGCAGAGTAGGAGGCCGAGTATGTGGCAGAGCCAGTCAGTCGTCCGAGTCTGTCACCCGTACTAGTTGAGGCAGTTGAGTCTCTGTTGGGCAGTCAGATGGACGGTGCCCATATGTTCGAGGGGTCGGATTGGTGGACAGTCAGGGAGCCAGACGCTCCGTCTGGAGTTCATCATGTTTTTGCTGCGGCACACACACCTACTACTGGTCCGTCCCCCCAGCCTGATGTACCTGTTCTACCCATAGTGAGGCCTGTTCTTGAGTCGTTGTCAGGCTCAATAGCAGATGCTGGTGATATACTGTTGTCGATGCACTCTGGTGCAGTTGATGCGCAGTCGGCTGGTGGTGGTATTTCAGAGGTTGGTGTTGCCAGTTGGAGGTTTCCTGTTGACGGGGCAGACGCGATCCCCTGGGATGGCATGGAGTTCTCGGGTGCAGTAGTACGCCGATTAGAGATGATCAGGGCAAGGCACCCAGAGACATTTGTTGATGCTGCCCTCGTCCGTGGTGTTGTATTCGCGAGGGTGATGTACACAGCCCTTGTGGATTGGTTTGCTACCCTTGGTGCGGTGCCGGTTTCGGGTTAGACTCTAGCAGTTATATCATAGTATCTGTCAGTGCTTATATCCTTTACAGCTCTCGGCTTCCAGTTGGACTGGCTGGCGGACTATATCAAATCCAAAGGCAAGAGTGTTGAGGCTGCGGCGGAGTTAGCTCTCATCAGTGTTCAGGAGGCCACGTTGTGGGGTCAGAGATGTGTGCTTGATACCGAGGTGGCTGCAGTTACTGAGGCAGTAGAGGGGCTGTGCGCCCAGCTTGTAGAGTCAGAGAGATGACTGACCGAGGCAGAGGTTCGGCGAGCTAAGTGGGAGGGCAGATGGACAGATCTTCAGGCGCAGCGACAGACATTAAAGGGGTACACTTCCGATCCTATTTGTGCCTTGCTTGCCCCTTTACATTAGATCTCTTGTACTTTGCATTTTTTTAAGAGATATGGGGTCTGTAGTAGCCCCCCGAACCATTAGCTTGTACTCATTTGGTTGATATGGATGTTGTAGTCTTGTGGTTATTTTGCACCTATGTTTGTTGTGAGATGATGCTTAGCTTTTGATGTGCTTGTACGTCTTGCATGTGTTGTTTTCCCCTTATGGTTTCCCCCTCCCCGCCCATAACAAGCGGCTTAGTGAGCAATGTGTAAGTGAAAGAGTGCACGACATACAGTAGTTGAGGCTAGTAAATGATCTTTGCATTGATAGCTTTTAGGCCAAAATGCCAATACATGAGTAAAGTAAGGACTTGTGGCAATCAGCAAAAGTTACAAGTCATGCATAGAAAAAAATGTTGTGTGTGGGTGTTCTAAGCTTTGGGCAGGTAGGGCTGAGGGAGCGATCCGCAGCTGGTTAAGCATAATACTTCTTCAAATAGCGGTCGTTGATAGGTGCCGTGATTTGTCCATCTTCCATGTTGAGCAGGAGGTAAGAGCTGTTGTCTCTGGCTTCATGCACTTGAAGTGGTTCTTCCCAGTTTGGTGTGAACTTGGGGGCTGACATGTTGGCACGTATATGTTTGGCAGCTTGGAGAACAAGGTCGCCCTCAACGAATGTCTGTTGCTTCACAGTCTTTCCATATGCCTTAGTGAGTTGTTCGTGGTACTTCTTCATACAGCACAAGGCATTGGCTCTCTTTTCATCAAATCCTTCAAGGGCGGTCATTCTGGTTTCTTCCTCCCCAAGGCCGTTACTTAGGGAGAGTCTGGCTGACACGACCGCAATCTCGGCTGGTACCACACACTCATCCTAGTAGACAAAGGAAAAAGGCATGGCCTTTGTTGCTGTGTGCTTGGAGGTTTGATAAGCCCAAAGTGCAAGGCTTAGCTTTTCAGACCATGAACCACTCGCATCATGGACCATTCGTGACAATACCCGTAGTAGAGTCTTGTTAGAAGCTTCAGCTTGACCATTTCCTTGTGAGTAGTAAGGCGTGGATGTAGCGTGGTTGATGTTGTATCCTTCCATGAAAGCTATTGATGAATGGCGTGTCGTTGTCAGATATGATGCACCAGGGGATACCAAAGTGACAAATGATGTGGTCGCGTAAGAAGTTGGCAACGATGCCTCCCGTGGCTTGTCGTAGAGGTATGGCTTCGACCCACTTCGTGAAACGTTCTGTTGCCACCATAATCCAAGCGTGACCCCGTGATGTTGGGTGGATGGGGCCTATGAGGTCGAGAGCCCAAGAGTGAAATGGCCAAGGGGCCAAGATCATACGGAGGTCGGACACCGGTGTGTGCATTCTGTCAGCGTGTCTCTGGTAGGGTTGACAGTGTCGGACATGAGAGATCGCGTCAGATTCCATAGTCGGCCAGTAGTACCCCAACCTTAGCAATTCTGCATACAGCTTCTGAGAGCCTTGATGCTCACCGCAATCACCATTGTGTACTTCATTAATCACCTCGACTGCTTGGGCACCTTGCAAGCATCGCAGGGTGCGTCTCGAAAATCCCTTGCGAAACAACTCGCCTTCCGTCACCAAATACTTAACTGACTTGCGCTTGATGGATCGTGTTGAGTTATGTTCAGGTGGTAGAACCCCGTGGGATAAGTATTGGATGAGAGGCTAACGCCAGTCACCTTCGATGTCAATGATAAGAGCTTGTGCATTGTCCGGTGCATACAAGCATTCAGGACAGTCCCTTTGGATATCTGAGGCATCCTTGGCCATGGATGGCCAATAGAGGCCCATACGCTGGAGGCGACGGTATAAGGGGGACCGTCGAGGCTGCAACACTTCTGATGGCCAAGCCGTAATTTGTGCTTTGCCTCTTCCGAGGCCAAACACCTAACTAGGACATCGTCTATACAAGACATCTCCTAACATCAAAAAAGTCTGTAAGAGTAGAGGCATGAGCAAGAGATGGCGTCTTAAGTTGGTCGATGATTGGCTGCCTCCAATAGTTTGCAGTAGTGTCCTTCGGGACTAGGCACAATGCTGTGCATGGTTCCGTTCTCTTGATGATGGTTAGCATTCGCTGCTCACCGTTAACCTCCATCTTCGACGCGATCGTGGCCAAGTTGTCCGCATGTCTGTTGTGGCACCTGTTGTGATGTTCATACTGGATATGGCCAAGTCTTCCTTCCAAGTGTTGCACCAAGGCATGATAAGGTGCCAAGGCTGGTTCCTTGCGAACTCTCCGTCAACCTGCTTCATGATCAAGTTTGAGTCTCCTTTCACACACAAGGCCTTAGCCCCCATACTGACTGCAAGCATGAGGCCAATGACAAGTGCCTCGTATTCAGCTTTATTGTTAGACACTGGGAATGCGAGCTTGAAGGATAGGGAGGTGGTAACACCACCGAGATTCCAGAGGACTATATCGGCACCCCCTTGCCGGAGGGGTGTTCCATTGAGGCCTTTGCTAGTGGATGAACCGTCAAATTCAAGCGTCCATAATTCATGGATGTCGGTGATTAGGGCCGTCTCCTCCCTAGGCAATTGGTCCGAGTTCGACTCATATTATTGGCATGGAAAAAAGGCTAAGAGGTCTGCAAGTGCTTGACTCTGTAGAGCTGTAGGATTCTTGATAGATAGGCCAAACTCGGCCAATAGCAACAACCAACGGGTGAGTCGACCAGACAAGGCGGGACGTGTAAGCATGTAGCGGAGTGGATCAGCTTTGGTGACGAGTGTGATCTGATGTGGCAAGAAATAGTGTCTGAATTTCTGTGAGGCGTAAACCAAAGTTAAGCAATGCTTCTCGAGCTCGGAGTAATTGGCTTAGGGCCCCCTGATCGACCGACTGAGATAATAAACAGGACGCTCCACCCCATCCACCTCTTGAGCAAGTAAAACCCCTATGGCCCTAGGGGTGGAGGTCAAGTATAGTTGGAGGGGCAGACCTCGTCGTGGTACCACCATGGTTTGCGACGACATGAGTACCGACTTGATCTTGTCAAAGGCTTGCTGTTGGGGCGCACCCCAACTCCATGGTGCGCTCTTGCGTGTCAAGTGCTGAAAGGGTGTGATGAGTTCGGCCAAGGCAGGGATGAACCGACGGAGGTAAGAGACCTTACTGAGAAAGCTCTTCAATTGTTTGGTGCTTGTGGGGGGTGGCATCTCTTGGATGGAGGCAGCTTTAGAAGGGTCAACGTCGATGCCTTGTCGACTGACCAAGAAGCCGAGGAATTTGTCGGAGGAGACTCCAAAGGCACATTTCAGCGGATTCATTCGCATATTGTACTGACAACAGCGATCAAAGACTGCTCGGAGGTCAGTGAGATGATCACTTTCCTTCTTAGACTTGATGATGAGATCGTCGACGTAGTCCTTCACTGTGCGGTGTATCATGTCATGGAATATGGCTGTCATCGCCCTTTGATAAGTAGCACCTGCATTCTTGAGGCCAAAAGGCATGACCTGCCAACAAAAGTTATCCATAGGAGTGCAGAAGGCTGTCTTGGCACTATCGTCAGGGTTCATGCAAATTTGATTATAACCTGCGAACCCGTCCATGAAAGATAAGGTTTCATGTCCGGCGGCGGCCTCTGTAAGCATGTCGATATTGGGTAGTGGAAACTCATCTTTGGGGCACACCTTGTTCAAGTCCCGAAAGTCAATACAAACGTGAACTTGGCCATTCTTCTTTTGTACAGGAACGACATTAGCCAGCCAAATTGGGTGAGTGATAGGTTCAATGAAGCCTGCCTGCAGAAGGCGTTCAATCTCTTGTTTGACCTTCAACTCAAGCTCGGGGTGAAATATCGGCGGGTGTTATCGGACAGGGATGGACCGGTAGCAATGTTGAGATGGTGTGTGACTAAGGCAGGATCCAGTCCGAGCATCTCATTGTAACTCCATGCCAAGACATTGTGATATTCACGCAAGAGGGAAACCAATTTCTCTCTTCGGCCGGGGGCAAGTTTTGTGCCAATGTAAGTGTGCCGTGGTTCCTAGCTTGGGTCGGCCAGGTTGATTTCTTCAAGGTCTTCGGCTTGTGGCCGAGGGCCGTCTTCATAGCAAGGTGGTGCTGCGCCGGGGGTGAGGTCGGGATTTGGTGGGCAATGCTCGGCCGTACAACACCATTCGGTCTCCTCAAGTGGGTCGGGGTCGAGGGGGTCGATAAGGGACCACCTGAAGCCCCTGCACACGGTCATAACTGGTAGATCACTTTACCTTCCTTGATGATGTGTTGGAAGGTTGGCTCGGGCTTATGCTTCTTAGACTTGGGGGATGCAGGAGGAGAGTTGGCCTTGGCAGCAGGCGGTATGACTGAGGTTGATGCTACGTTTTTGCTACCCTTCTTTGTTTTGGACTTGGGAGGCTTGTTGCCGCATAGCTCCTCCCAATTTGGCAGCTTTGTAGAGTGGATGTGAGCAGCGTTCTCACCATCCTCGGCAAGCTCGGTGAAAAAGGAGGCCTCGGCGAAGTATGATTTCGTGCATTCAAACGGGGCCTTCGTAGCCGGTATTGTCACGGCTACCTCGTATCCCGCGGGACAGACCACCAGTTTGACACAATGATGGTACGTTGAGGGCACAACCTTGTTGATGTGAATCCATGGTCGACCAAGTAGGATGTGGAATGCCGGCTCGCTATCCATCACATGGAAAGTGGTGTCACGACGTACGGACCCGACCATAAGGTCGACAGTGATATGGCCCAAGGTTGATTGGTGACCGTTCCCAAAGCCTAAAATTTTGATTGGGTCTCGTATGATTTTTCGTGTGGGGATGCCAGCTCATTCCAAGGTAACAAGGGGCATGATGTTCACTGAAGCTCCGCAGTCTACCAAGGCACGGCAAAAACCCGTGCCATTAACAGTACATTCCAAAAATAAGGGCCGGTTATGCTGTTTGACTGGCGGCTGGTCCTCGTCTGAGAAAAGCAATGCATAAGAGGGGATGTGTCGTAACTCGGCTTGAGCGGCAAAGCACTCGGGGCCGAGGCCTGTGGTGACCTCAATCAGGCAGCTAGATAAGTAAGTTCTTGCTGCGGGGGAAAAATCCATTTCATCAAAAAAAATCCCTTGATCTTTGTCATTTGGCCTACCGAGGACTGTGGTTGGGTAGCTGGCCACACACATGGTACGATCCTCGGGGTGGCCTCCCTAGAGGCTTCGGTGATGATAGGCTCAACATGGTCGGTGATGGCCATAAGTACTTGATGCTATCTGTGGTTGTTGTGGGTGGGTAAGGCTGTCGACGTACGTCATTGTTCTTTCGGAGTTGTAGGTCGCCTGCCGCAACCTTCCTTGCAAAGATATCTCGCAGCCCATTACAGTTTTTTAGATGATGGCCGATGGCTCGGTGGTAAGGGCAGTAGTTAGGTTGGGCTTTGTCCGCTTTCGTGACATTGGCTTTCATCAACGGCAGGTGGAAGTTCTTGTCATTGTTTACCCATTTTGCCAAGAGCTCTTTCACCGTGTTCAAATCGCACGGGTACTCGGGGGCAGGCTCTTGTTGTCTCCTTTTATCGAGATATCGGTCCCCTTCTAGGAACTGACGCTTGTAGGGGTTGTGGTTGTCTATACTAATGTTATTATTATGGTTGTTGTGGGGTAGAACTCTAGATGGTTCGGCCATGGCCAATAGTGCATTCTGCCGACGGGGCTTCCATGGCTTGACTGGTCCAACCGACTCATAAGTGCGGCGGGTGGCTTCCTTAAGGTGTCCCCATGACCTCAACTGTAGGTTCTCAATGTGTACCCGATATACATCGCTCATGTTCTTGATGCATATGGGTACTAGGGTCTCGTCCTTGCTGAAGTTCGTGCACTCAAGGCATTTAAGATGGAAACAGTGCATGTACTTGTTTAAGTCCTCCCCATGATTCTGGCGAATGCCGGCAATGTCAACGATAGTAACGCGTTTAGCCTCGTAATGGAATTTGTCTAGGATGGCCGAACCATGTCGTTCCATGCATGGCAGTCCCCGCAGGGATCTGGTGATACCAAGTATAGGCCAAGCCTGTAAGGGACTTGTGGAATTCCCTCAACTTCAAGCTGTCTCCCGGACCATACTGCTCTAATGAGGCAGCAAATCTCGTCAAATGCTCACGGGCGTTGCCCTAGTGTCCGTTGAAGAGCACAAAGGTGGGAGGCTTATACTTTAGGGGGTAGGGTGTGATGGTAATGTCGTTGGCGTAGGGGCATGGCCTGTCAGGTTGGTAGAGGAGTCAGGTGTGGAGCTTTGTGACAAGTGGTGCATGAGGGCTTCCAAGTCTGAACGGGTGACATAGTTAGGAGGTGGGTCTTCATGGACGGTCAAGGGGTGGTGGATGACTGGGACGCCGTGGGCTCTCGAGCCCCTAGACGGAACAAGTTGGTGGGCAGGCGCAACAGATGGTTGATATATGACAGGAGCTGGTAGTGGCAATTGTATGTGGGCATGGGTGGGTGGTCGGGGCATGTCCACCACTTGACCGGTTGTTTGGTGTTGTTCAGCTAGGTAAGGGTTAGGCTCCATCTCAATGGAGTCGTGGGTTTCAGATGAGCTTCGTGTCGGCGTGGGCTGGGGGGGCCGTGACAGGGTGAATCTGTTGCAGTATGAGACCAAGGTATGCCTGAGGTCTTCGTGATGGCCTGATAGGATGCAACACATCAACTGCAGGAGGTGCAGATGTCACAAGTCCTACCGCCAA
Source organism: Escallonia herrerae (assembly GCA_033070095.1). Classification (NCBI taxonomy): domain Eukaryota; kingdom Viridiplantae; phylum Streptophyta; class Magnoliopsida; order Escalloniales; family Escalloniaceae; genus Escallonia; species Escallonia herrerae. The sequence continues at coordinate 337,114 of JAVXUP010000234.1, read as the reverse complement.
AGGTCTAGATGATTGTGGCGGTGGTGGTCGCGACACTGGGGCCTGAGCGGCGTCAAAAGCCAAACCAGGTCCAGAAGGCTAGACTGGTGCAAGGGTTTGTTGGGGGCCATCGCCTGCATGGATTTTTGCATTTCCATGATGATTGTCATAAGAGTAGCCTGTGAGTCCTGTAGGTTGGCTATAACGGGCGTGAATTGTTGGATGGCTGCATTCACTGCAACCTGTATGTCAGGTGCGACAGCTAGTGGCTGGTCTTGGGGACGCATGGCACTAGTCCCTTCTTGTTCACCGAAGTGATCCTCCTCTTGCACGGTGCGGATGAGGCCTCGGTTGGTAGCCCTCGTAACTCTTCGTCATGGAGGCATGGTGCCTAAGTGTGGAAGATAGGCAAATTGCAATACGATGCTCACCTCCCCAGCAGAGTCGCCAAAATGATGCCAAAGAATGTGGGTTCGTACCTATGTAGAAGTGCCACAAAGGCTGCAGTTCGTGTCTGCTTCCAAGTGTGCAAAATGAGAGACAGCAAGGACAGAGTAAGGGCTGAGAGCAAGGCTTTCCAGACAGGCCTTAAGGAGTGGCAATGTTGCGGAGACGAGGACGAGATGAACAGGGCCGGCAGTCGACAGTCCAAGTCAAGGTCCGAGTCGGGGTCCAATGTTACGGTCCAAAATTATGTTTCTCTCACTAGAACCTAAGAGCTCTCAAATTTTAGAGTGAGAAAGTGGTTTTGTAAGAATGAGCAAAAAGTCCTTTTTTGAGTTGTAAAGTTCACTATTTATAGGAAACAGTGTGCTTATGTCATAAAATGCCACATGTCATCCCCTGGGAGTGACACGTCACCAGGGGGTCCAAAATATCGGTTCTTCATTGGACTGTTGGTTCCCAAATTTGCGTTGTCTGCCTCGCACAGCGTCGCTCTACCTGTCTGAGAAGATTGACCACACTATGACGGCATGATCAGAGTAAGCCCGTTGCTCCAGCCACTGATCCAAGCCTTTACTGAATCCCATGAAGTGCGTTAAGAGACGCGCGGAGAACTTGACAGTGGTGAGGGTTGCCACTGTAGCCAACTGTCAGGCGGACTATGCGCCATGTCCTCCAAGGACCTGCTCCCATCCCAGAGTGACCTGGGGGTCATTGCCCTGGTGGCGTCGACGATCAATGGTAACATGAGTGGACATGCTCGCAGCTCAGTGCTCAGGGTCCGTGATGAGGGGTCCTCGTGCCAGAGCCCCCCTTGACTGTGATGACGATGGCTTTAAGGTTGTGAGCCCATCCCGCTGTGATTGTACGGGCGATGGCTTTAAGGTTGTGAGCCCATCCCCTGGCGGCGATGGCTTTGTGGTAACGAACCCATCCTGCTGCGAGGGGTCCTCATGCCGGAGCACTACAAACGGAGCCCCCCGTGATTGTGACGGCGATGGCTTTGTGGTAACAAGTCATCCCGCTGCGAGGGGTCCTCATGCCAGAGCACTACGAATGGAGCCCCCCGGAATGCTGCACACTCCGTAGAGTGGGTGGAAGCATGTTCCACGTCCATGGTGGGGGCACATGGTGTGGTGAATAAGTGATGCTCGAATGCCTGTATCATGATTGTGGCGCATGGGCGCGGCGATGACTGTCGGGAGACCATACCTGGTGCCGGGGGCACATGCCATGAGAATGGCGCACGGGTGCGGCGACAAACGTCGCAGAGCAATACTTGGTGCCGGGGGCACGCATCATGAGAATGGCGCACGGGCGCGGTGACGAACGTCACGGAGCAATACTTGGTACCGGGGGCACGCATCATGAGAATGGCACAAGGGTGTGGCGACGAACGTCGAGGGGCAATACTTGGTGCCGGGGGCATGCATCATGAGAATGGCGCACGGGCGCGGTGACGAACGTCGCAGAGCAATACTTTGGTGCTGGGGGCACGCATCATGAGAATGGCGCATGGGTGCAGCGACGAACGTCGTGGAGCAATACTTGGTGCCGGGGACACGCATCATGAGGATGGCGCACGGGCACGGCGACGAACATTGGCAGACAATACTTGGTGCTGGGAGCACGCATCATGAGGATGGCGCATGGGCGCGCTAATGAACGTTGCGGGGCAATACTTGGTGCCGAAGGCACGCATCATGAGAATGGCGCACGGGCACGGCGACAGCGCATGTGCTCTCGTCGGGTGTCCCAGAGACGGGACGTGTGTTGAGTGTGCCTGTTATACCAAAGTAATGAGTGCAATATGTAGTGATGATAAAGTTAGGGATGATGACACGGGTTCGTCGGTGACGGGTCATTCGGCGATAGCGCGTGACTTTGAGCGACGAACGTCATGAGAGCGACGCACGGTCGCGGACATCGGATGACGGGCGTCACGAGGTTGTTGTGTATGCGTTAGTAAGCTTTGTGCCAGCACAAAACATGGTTCGGAATAATGTGCACAAAAAGGGGCAAAGTCGGGGGGTTTGGGGGAGGCCGAGGCCGACCCTAGGGGTGGCCAAGCCCAAGGCCACCTTTCTCCTTTTGGTGAACATCGGGCGTGCCGACAATTGGTGTTTTGATAGGCAACAACGAATTCGGAAGTTGCGTTACGACGAGTGTGTCGACGTGAATCATACCCACGTGACGGACAAAGTGCCAAAGTCACATACGAAGCGTACGAGGGGAACAAAGCGCAAAAAAGGGCCCTACGCGTAAAGTGAACCACCAGGGGGGAAGGCCGAGGCCGACCCTATGGCCTTCGGGGAGGCCGAGGCCGACCCCATGGGGTTGGCCAAGGCCTTTGCCCTTGACCCCGTCGTTCTGATTGTGTCATCGGTCGATGTTCTTGATGAAAAGGTGTTCGGATTATCTCGGGGTGGCAGTCGCGCTCTTGTGAGTCACGCTAACGCGAAATAAATAGCGCCTAAGTCGCGCACGAAGTGCGTGAAGCGAGAAAAACACGTGTCTTGGGCGTGCACGCGCTGACTGGTTCGATACGCTGGAAATTTAACTGTTCACTATGTTGACGTGTCTACTCGAAGCGGGACCCCCAGTGGGCCATTGGGTCCGGCTAGAATAGGTTGGGAACAAAAAATAAAAGTCCTTATTGTACTATTAAGATCAACAAGGTCATGCTAGATAAAAATAAAAGAGAGCTTCAGAGTACATTATTAAGAGAATTTCAGAGTAAAATATAGTTTTTTAATTGAAAATGAAAAAAGAAAGTATAATTAAGATTTTAGACAAATTGCACTCAAACGTTGGAACTTAAGATGAAAAAGTTGAAAAAAGACTTGCTTTATATTTTAATCTTAAGATAAGAGATACATGAAAATTTTTATTCCATTCGTCCCAAATTATTTGATCATACTGACTGTACGCTTATTTAAGATATGAGCCTTATTATATAAGTTTCTCATTCTATCCCAGAGAGAGAGAGAGGGGGATAGGAAGAAAGTACTTCAATAGAGAGAAATTGGTTGGTTGAGAATTAATGCGGGGACATAAGTAAAATGAAAAAAGTCTACAAAGGATAAACATATAAAAACACCTACATAATCTTCCTTAACTTGAAAATTTATCTTTTTTTGGGACAGCCCAAAAAGGAAATATGATAATTTTTTCGGGACAGAGGGTCTAACAAAAACAAATAAACTGTACGGGATATTTTCAGCCCTCACCCTCACCCCCATAACTACCGTTACAAGAAAAGGTCATCACTGTACGGAAAGAAAGATGATGGATAATGAATGATACTGAAAAATACTAAGTAATGATATTTTGAACTTTAGTGGTGATGCTTGTAGGAAAAATTCCAAAACTTTAAAAGTAAACAATAGAAAAACTTTGAAAAGATCGTTGAAAGCTAAAACCATTAAATTTATTGCTTAAGCAGCTTAGTTTCTATACGTGTCCTGCTAGATCTCTTGAGGTCGCTTGATTCTTGACTTTACGATGTAACATTTAAGCTCATAACTCATTTCGTCTTATAAACTTTGTTATATATTATTAGTCATAACTTTTTTCCGTTAGACCTTTATTTTGGAGAATCCTTTTTCGGATTAATTTTTGAACATTCTTAATATCACTTAACTATAATTCAAACTTTTTTCTCAATTTCACTTCATATATATATATATATATATATATATATATATATATATATATATATATATATATATATATATATATATGTCATTAAAGCATGTTACTGAAAATTAGACAACTACAATATATACACTTGACATTAATTATCTCTAAACACTCTTTTCATTTTTATTACTGTGCAATCAAACTTGTAGTGTTTCGTGAAAGTTTGATATTTGTGAAAGATGCTTGAGACTAATTACAATGTTAATGTACCTTTGATAACAAGATATAATATGTAACAGTCTGAATTTTCTTTAATAGTAATTTGATGTGACGAAAGAAATATATATGATAAAATAGTGAAAAATATTTGTAATTATTGGAGTGAAAAATTCGAGCTTAAAAGTAAGATCATGTCTCTTGGAATTAATTTTTTATACTTCGAACCTTTGATTAGCAGTTAATAATGATTTATTATTATAGTTTGGTTAGAATAGTCCTATTGGTTAATTTTAATTGTATTTTTTTACCAATGTTCACAATATTTTTATTTTAAATTATTATATAACGTACGAAGCACGTGATGCTTACTAGTATTTTAAAAAGATCAGGTAAAATATAAGGGGCTGTACGTTTACGTTTTTCAGTTTTCATTTTTGTAATGATGATGAAAAAGATGCCTTTTTCGTGTACGTTTACGTTTTTTGATTCCGTTTTGGAAAAAATTTCCAAATAGTGTCAAAAAAGCTGAAAACACCCAAATGGTGTTTTCACCTTTTTCTCGAACTGTATTCTCCTAATCAGAACACCACCTCTTCTCCCTCATATCTACCACCTTGTTTCAACAAACACTCACCAAACTAGACCACCCATTTCACTGGGTCTTCTTAGAAATGAAAATAGTGGAGTCCATTAATGAATTGATTCAGAAAAAGTTGGTAAAAACGAAAATGAAAATGATAAACGTACAGAAAAAATTGAAAAAATAGATACGGAAAAAAGTAAAAGTACACAATACGATTTTAGAACTGAATACTAAATTCTGGAAACCAAAAACAGAATATAGAATACAGAAAAACAATCTCGTAAGCGTACGGGCCCTAAGTTTCTGCTAACATTTTTTACAATTTTATACATGTTTTTAAAGGGTAATTTGCATACGGATCTGTTGTGTATACATAAGTTTTACTCGGATTTTAGCAGCCCGTCTTGTTCTGGTGTTCTATAATTGTGCGAAGCGTGGGCAGGAGCGGACCTGTGCGATGTTTCCAAGCAAGGAGCCTCAGTAGTAAAGTGGATTTGGTATGGGAGCAGGAGTGGTGCAAGGTTTGGGATTGCAAATGGAAAGGCCTGCAACTTAAGGTTTACTGTTCCCTATCAACTGCCTTTTGTAACTTTGAAACGTCGTAGGCACAGAACTAGATGTTCCAGAATAAACCCATTTGTCACCATAATGTTGACGTCTTGGCAAAAGAAATTTTTTTGTACTTTCTCACTCGCATTAGATCCCGAGTGGTATAAACAGAATGCGATCAAACAACAATCATGAGACAAATCAGACATTCATAATTACATGTAACATGTCTTTTGGGCTCGATCGTACATGCAAAACTGCGTATTCAAGCATCATCTGCATTGCTGAGAGTTAATACAACAAAGGCAAAGTGCTTACCAGCAGAAGTTCAAGAGGGCTAAATGTTGATACTTTTCGAGGACTTTTATGCAAAATGACTTTCCAATGAAGAGCCAAAAAGACTTTCCAAAGGAACCCTTTAAAAGAAGAACAAAGATTTACAGAGGCCACTAAAAGCCCTTAATCATTTCCCAGGTCTCTGCACTAGAATCTCTCTGCGAAAAGGTCCAAACGATTGAGCTTTGAAGTACAAACTTCACTTAACTGGGAGGACAACGTGCTCGAGAGTAATCCTTCATCAGATAATAGAGGAAGTCACACATTTCAGAGATCATAGATTTCAAAGGTATGGCCCATTAGGGATTGCTCACGAAAGAAAAAAAAAAGCATGAAGATTATGTGTCTCGTAATTGAAGGTATGAAGGTAAGACCGTACAAGAATATACATTCATTACCTATGATCCAAAACTTTCGAGAAATTCAGCCATATAAAGGGCACGCCACATCACATTAGCGCACAAATTCTCCCTCTGTAGAAGAGAAAGACGTGTTGCTAGTAATGCCTGCATCACAGTAAGTATGCCAAAGCACATAGGCATAGAGAATTGACGTAAAGAAACAGGCAAACCTATAACTAAATTCACCTTTTTCACCAGAAATCTCCTAACGGAGATGAGTTCGAAGAATTGAAAAAGGAAACTCTGCGTCTCTTGTTTGAAAGTGTATTGCTTGCACGAAACTCCTGTGAAGCGTGAAATTTATCAAGTACAGACCTCAGGGCCTGCCGGACAGAGCTTGCAAGGATCTGGCATCCTTCTCTATCATTGACATTTCCTTCTTTGCAGCCGGTTATCACAAAGAGATTTATCATCCTGCTTCCCAAGGTAGCAATTTCTGCCCTCACTGTCTTTAAATGGATGGCTTCAAGAGCTTGCCTTAAATCAGAAAGGACCTCTTGTTTATACTCGCAGCATAGAGATGCACTGATAGAAAACAATTCTTCATCTAACCCATCCTCTTGTTGATCAACTCTTACTTCATCAATGTCCGTTGGTATTAGAATACCTTTAGTAGCTTCTGCTGCACTCTGCCTCAGTTCCTTCAAGTGATTGATAACCTCACCTAGGAAAGATGCTTTGTCCATCTGTAAACCCGAAATTGGCCATTCAGCTTAACATATTGATAAGAAGCAAGAAATCTGGAGGATCATGGCAATATATCCTCTGGCAGTATCAGTAAGAGAAAATAGAGAGACTGAATGAAACTTGAAAATTCCGGTAATGCTGATGTCAATTTTTCTTAACTGTAATGCAGTTAGTCTTCAAAATATAGATCTGCGGTCAGATGTAATATGTTAAGCACCCTGTTTCCTGCAAATATGTTTTCATACACAAAAGTTTCTTTGTTGGTGTCCATTTCTTATTGGTGTCCATTTGTTATTAGTGTCTCGACTTGAACCCTATCCTCTACTGCTCTCAGGATTCACAACACATCTCGTGAACCAAATTCAACTTGTAAAATTTATGAGACTTAGGACACAATGCATTCAAATTTGTAAGACATAGTACTCCCCCTAGGCCATTATTAGCCTCCCTCTTTCAAAGACAAACTTGTTATTGACTTTCCAAATTACTCACACCAGATATGAGTAGACCTAAGTGATAATTAATCGAGTCCAGTAACTTTTCTAATAATCATATCAGAAGGGTAAATTTCCACATCAAGTGACTTTAAAGTCTTCAAAACATCCCAAGGACACAAATTTTCGAAAGGAGGGAGTACAGGTGTGTAATTTGTAACTGCTTAACCAAACAAGTTTCCACTTGTAGCACAATCAAATCAGTATGGTCACTTGTTGATAAATTCAGAACAAGTGGAACAAAGAAACAAAAGACAAATCAACCATTCAAGTGTAACTAGTAATTCCCTCGACACATTCAAGTTTTCGTTGATATCATTTTGTTCACTCTTGTATGAAATAGCACTCCTTCTGTCCCATAATTAGAGTCCCTCTTTGAAGGAAAAACACGTTATGAACAATGTCAACTTTCCAAATTACCGAACTTGGATCGGAGGCAAGTGAATCATTAGCTCAATCCAACCAATTGACTTTCTAAATTTAGAAAGTAGTTGACTCAAATCATAGGAACAGCCCAAGAAGTAAAGAGGGACCCAAATTTTGGAAAGGAGGGACTGGGGAGTATAACAGAAGGAAAAAAAACAAATAAACCCTGTAAGGAGAATAACCTTATTGGCGCCGGGAATGAGGCTCCGGAGAGTAGTCAAATGGCCATTAATCCTCTCTCTCCGCCGCCTCTCCGCCTCACTGTGGTTCCTCAAAGCCACCATCGCTTTTTCTGCCTTCAACCCTTTTTGTCCCGACCTGACCAGAGCCCTCACAATCTCTCCCTTCTCACAATCCAATACCAACGACGAAGATCCACCTCTTATCACACCTTCAAACTCCGGAAATTCGTTTACTGAGCTCGAGAACTCCATCATTTTGCAGCGAATCACGTCCAAGGCCAGATCGAACTACCGAAGATTGCTTTCAGAAGGACACTAAACCAGGTGGGCGGTACAGTTCAGCAATTCTTGAAGTGGGCTGGCCGGTTTCTTATGGTTCTAGTTGGAAGTTCCATTACTCCGAGTGAAAGAGTGCTAACAAGGAAGCTAGGGCATTTATGTTGTTGGTACGCTCGAGTTGAAGCATATCAGGGTGTTAATGAAGAAATCTAGCTGCAGAATCTCAAGCAGATTGCAAGAGGTAGACCGGTAGTGCTGTGAGGGACAGTGAACACTTTACTTAAACCCGATTTGTGACGGAGGGTGGGAGTGAGCGTCGACATGAACACATAATCTAATAGCAGGAGTCAACGGAGTTCACCTCAACCGTGGCCCACGCCTGCCTACCCAACCAATAGAATCCCATGCACTGACGTTGCACCCTACCTTGAGAATGCTTACTCTTTTTGGGTTTTTTTTCTCAATTTTTTTTATTAGACAATAAAAGGTATTTTCGTACCTGCGTTCTAACATCAATCGAAACTAAGTCCTCTCTCATAACTATCTACACGAGCCTAGTATATTTAAAAGAGTGTTCAGAGGAGAATATTTGTTCTTATGTGTTTATGCAATGTTCTTTATATGGTTAAAAAAATAAAAACACAATCAGCTAAAAGCACGCATTATTTGAACAGAAGTTATACTTACTTTGACAGTGTTGTCTCTACCTTTCGGACTATATGTTTAAAGTATTCTAACATTAATTATTTAAAATATCAGGCTCATATGGGACCATATGAAGTTATCAGTTAAAAATTCTAACTCTAAAGTGCTGGTGTATTTTCTAGTTTTATTTGCCAGTGGTGATGTCATAAAGCCAAAATCTTGCAGCAGAGAATTTTCAAAAAAAGTGAGGGTGCAAGATTTCCTCAGCCCATTCAAGATTCATTAGCTTGTATAATTGTTTCAATATATTTCAAGGGAAAAGCTAACATTCCTAGCAATTTAGGTCCTGTTTGAAAATCATTTGGTTTTTAATTTTATCTCTAATTTTGTAAACTGAAAAAAAAAACGCGTTTAGTACACAGTTTTCTTTTTTTTCTTCAATTTTGAAAATCAGTTTTTTAAAACATGGCTGCTTTTGAAAACTCTCAATTTAGGGTTTTGAGTTTCCAGTTTTGGTTTTTATTTTGAAACCGTCACCCCTACCATCACCCCAAACCCTGCCTCCTCGCTACAGCCACCGCCAGTCCCCCCGCCGCCGATCACCACGGTCGACCGGCCACCTCCATGTCCTACCATCATCACCGCAACCACTACAAAAGAAAAAACTCAAAATAAAAATTAGATAATCAAACACTCACTTGTTTTTTTAAAAAAAATAAAAACTAAACTGATTTTAGTTTTTATTTTCTTGAAAGTATAAAATTAAAATTGAAAGTGATTTCAAACAGAGCTCTACTTGTCCAAGTTTTTGGACAATTTTACACTATCTTGCAAGCAAGCACAAATTATTTAACTTAGGATAAAATTGCCATTAACTACTGAAAACCAAAAGCCCATCAGTGGCAGCAGTGATCTAACAAGGGAAAAGAGAGAACGTGGGTTTATGTTGTTTTGCCATGTGACATGAATTTTTCTTTTTTCAATCAATGGAATCGTAGTGTCCACCAAAACCATCATCCGGAAGAAAATAAGAGGGAAGTCGAGAGGAGTTGTTTTAAAATTTCAAAAATCACATAAATCACAGAATCAAAAATGGAAAACCCATTCAAATCAGGACGGGGAATAGAGGGGATGGGGAAAAGTTGGCTGCAACTAGGATGTAGGGAGAAGCTATGACCCTCATCTAGCGTTGGCCACTAAAAACGATTAGAAGCATTTAGAAAAGTTAAATTTTTACCCAGATTGCAGCCTAAATGTTTCAAAATGAAAAAAATGGAGATTAAGAAAGGAATTGATTGATCCTTTCTTATCCTCAAGGTTCCATTTAAGAGTTACCATTTGAAGCTTCCCTTGGCAATAAAAAGAGGTTAATTTTGCTTCTTCCTTATATGTTGTTTCAGCCTTTTGCTCGGGTCCTAAGGTAAATTATTGCCGTTAACCATTTTGTTAATGAAAAAACAAAGACAAGAAATCATTTGATAATTGTGACCGTAGGGTCAAATTTGGCTGCTACAGATGGTCAAATTCAAAAAGTGTTGGGAGCCTTATAATTAGTAGGCAAGGCACCAGCCCATCACTTTGGAAGAGCCAATCACCCGCCCTCACGCCCTTCAAAGATAATGACTGGTCAAGTGTTTTTGAGATTGCGCACAAATCTTAGGTCCCGTTTGACACTCTTTTTTTCCTCTTTTTTTTTCAGTTTTAAAAACTGAAAAAAAAAGAGCGTTTGGTAACCATTTTTTTTTCAATTTAAAAAATCAGTTTTTAAACTGCAGAGTAAAAAAAAAACTCCAAAAACTGGTTTTTTTTTTTCACTTTTGATTTTTTTTTTCGACCACCACCACCACCCTCCCACCGCCGGCAGCCACCTCAGGTGACCACCGTCGGAGACTGCCGGCCGCCGGCAGCCACCACCGGAGACTGTCGGCAGCCATCTCCTGCCGCCGGCGACCACCGCCGGAGACTGCCGGCAGCCACCTCCGGCCGCCGCCGACCACTGCCGGAGACTGCCGGCAGCCACCTCCGGCCGCCGGCGACCATCGCCGGAGACTCCCGGCAGCCACCTCCTGCCGCCGGCGACCACCGCCGGAGACGGCCGGCAGCTACCTCCGGCCATCGGCCACCACCGCCGGTGACTGTCGGCAGCCACCTCCGGCCGCCGGCGACCACCGCCGGAGACTGCCGGCAGCTACCTCCGGCCGCCGGCCACCACCGCCGGTGACTGCCGGCAGCCACCTCCGGCCATCGGCCACCACCACCACCACCGTCGACCACCGCTACGCCCCACCACCGCCACCGCAAACCACCAAAAAAAAAGTCAAAATAAAAGGGTTACCAAACACCAAAAAAAAGAACCTAAAAAAAAAAGGAGTTATCAAACACCCACTTGTTTTTATAAAAAAAAAAAATTAAGCTGCTCTTTAAAAAACTGCTCTTTAAAAACTGAAAACCAAAAAAAAAATTTTGTCAAACGAAGCCTAAGTAACTATTTATTGTTCCATATATGGAAAAAAAATAAGGAAAAGATAAGCATACAACAATGTAATTCTAGATGCTCCTAAAGAACCATGTCTAATGAATTCCAAACATCATTTTTAGAGTCAATGGACTTTGTCTTTTTTTTTTTTTTTTTATGGTTTTTCCTTGCCATCATCTACATTGCAAGTGATCCTCTCTGAAAGAATATTAAGCCTGAAATTAGAGTAGTTATTTTCCCACACCTTTTATGGCTTTATCAAAGGGTTGAAAGGAGAGTTGGATTTGAAAGTTAACCGGACTTCACATGCTGCATGAACCAAATTACCTTTAGATGAGAAATTCGTACAAGTTATTTTTAGCTTTGCTGGTATAGATCGATTGATAGTGTTTTGGCTACGTACTAGAAGACCTAACATTAATTTAATTTTTGGGTGGGGGTGGATTGGAGCTATTCTCTTTTCATATCTCAAGTCCAAGCAATCTTTAATCGACCCAAAAAGAAGACAATTTCTTCCTTTTTCAGCAAAAACATATAATTAAAATTCTGACTTTCTTGGTAATGAAGCCCATACAAGTCAACAACAACATATAGTTTTACTACCATTACAAAGAAATTAATGTGACGGCGATTTATTTAGCATTCTAAAATTTGTAGTTTTAACACTAAATTCTAGTCTTAAAAACTCGTAGAGCTATTTCACGTCATACTGAAAATGGTGAAATTTGTGTAATTTGTTTCCACCTAAACAGGTCAGGAGAGTCAATGAAAGGAGAGCTCTACATCTAATTGTGTTGTTCTAAGGGAAGGTAGCGAGTGATTGAGACCATGAACAAGATTTATATCATATATGGGGGGTGTGGCCAAGCAAACACTAAAAATGAATGAAGCAACAAAGGAGGTTTTATGACAAGTGTATATAGCAACGGTTTTTATGGCAAAAAAATTGAGCGGCCGTAGGCTAAAGCCCAGTTTGACACCCAAATTTTTTTCTGTTTTAAAAACTGGAAAAAAAAAGTTGCGTTGGGTAACCATTTTCCTTTTTTTTTTTCCTTCAGTTTAAAAATCCACTTTTAAAATCAAGATTGTTTTTAAAAACTCAAAAAACTTTTTTTTTCAATGTTGGTTTTTTTTTAAACCACCACTACCCTCCCACCGCAGGCAGTCACCTCCCACAGCTGGCCGCCGACGACCACCACCGGCTGCCGGCGGCCATCGCAGGCGACCACTGTCGGCAACTGCCGCCAGCGGCGACCACTGCCGACAACCACCAGTCACCGTCGGCCACCACCACCGTTGACCACCGTCACCGCAAATCACTACAAAAAAATGAGTTATCAAACACCCAATTAAAAATTTTAAAAAAATGAATTATTAAACACCCACTTGTTTTGACAAAAAAATTTTAAATTACTCTTTAACTTTTTTAAAATTAAAAATAAAAAAAATTGTCAAACGGAGCTTAAAAGCCAATTTTGTGGAGTTTGTAGCTAGAGTTTGTACAAGCTGCCGCCGGTGAAGGCAACTCGGGCACGTACGCGGGCGGGGGGCGGGGGACAAGTTTCCTTGTGTTGGCAGTGGCAGGTGTGCTGCTTTGTGGTCATGATGAATCGTGACATGTGTTGGGACGCGTGTCATTGTGTAGTTTTTTGCCATACTTATTAGTGTTGTTTAATTTTTTCCGTAGTTTGGCTTATTCTTTAGTTTTAGCTGCTTTTATTTTTTTACTAAGTTTGGCTTTTTTATTTTTGTACTTTTAGTTCCGTAGGTGGCTTATGTATGGCTTATTTATTCATTTCTTCGCTCGATTGTAAACTCTCGGAACAAAGTTGTTCGTTAGGAAATGGATGCGCTAATCCTTTATGTAGATGGCCGTTGGTAGAGATGTTTTGATGATAAAACCCGTCATGATTCAATTTAGCCTCGCTCGATTTTATAAAGAGGCTTGACTATGTGACACTTCTGTTATGAAGTTTTACTATTCAAAATGCTTTCTTCTGTATTTTTTCTTTCTTATTTTATGTATTACATCATGTACATCATATGGTAATGATATGATTAGTGGCTTTTTGTCCAAAACCAAAAAGGACAAAAAAGTTATGGAAAAAAAATAATGTTCTTTTTGCAGGACAATAACAATATAGCATCATCTATCAACTAATCACATTTTGTTACATGAAGGTCAACCATATGAACAACTACTCAAGACCTGCCCCAATATATTTGGGCATGGAGTCAACCGTAGGCTGACCGTGTGGCTCTATTCAAGTCACCTCGAACGTAACCAATGACGATGCAATTGTCCGCATTCATGTCCCCTTTGATCCGTGAGCTTAATTCTTCTTTAACCAATGACCCTATTCAAGTCACCCAAAACCAAGCAAATGACCCTATTCAATATTCACGTCCCCTTCGTAAAAAAAAGATATACTCGGTATTTATAAATGATCCCAAACTCGTTTTTTGCTTAGTTTTGTGTTTGGAATGTCTTTGGTTGCTGGTGTTAATGTTATTGAATAAGGTTTTGTATAGTCGAGAGATTATTATGTTATTTTTCATAGCTTAAAATATTTTTTAGACTTTCTATCATACCTATATAAATGCTCTCTTGTACATACTTTTATATACATCAATATTATTATTTTCTTTCTTATCATGGTACCAGAGTCATAACGATCTGATCACCTCCTCTGTTGCCCTAGCCACTGCCCACCGTTGTTGTTCATCAAAGGTATCATATCTCTTTCGCTCAATTTTATCCCTTTTAATACCTCTGTCAGTTTATTTTTTTTAGTCCAAGTCATAATCCAATACCACCACAAGATTCCGTTTTCTTCGATCACAGCGCTACCAACCACGCCACCAAATTCTTCTCAATGTCCCTCCACGCGCCACCCCATGTTTCTGCCATTAGATCCACGCGCCACCACTGTTCCACGCGCCCCCCAAGCGCCTGTCACATGCTTGGGTCTCCAGAAAGGTTTTGGACTGACCCACAGCCCGTCTACCTGACCCGACCCGATCTGACCCTACCCGACCCTGCCTTTTACCCAGATTGCTGTTTCCGGTTCATTTAGATCGGTTTATTTTATTTTGAACAGTTCACTTGGTTTTGACCCGATTTTCTCAAGTCCCAGACCAGTTTTCATCATTTTTTTTTGTCATTCTGAATTCATTCCTGCCATCCGTTTGCTCAAATTCCATCCATATCTTTTGTTTTTTTAGCCTCTCATTTGGTTCCTTTATTATCTCTAGCTTATCTTTTTGCTTGGTGACTGCAATGGATCTTGCTCAGCCTACTTCTATCATCTTTGATGGTTCTAATTATATTTTGTGGGCCCAAGCTACGCATAACTTCATTAAATGTTATAAATTGTGGCACTACCTTACTGGCGATATTACTATACCCGTTCAAACTGCAGGTGAAACTCAACCAAAATTCGTCAGATAATCACCTGGTTCTGAATACTTCTGTTTTGTCTATCTATCAACAGTTTTGGTCGCTATAATATTGCCAAAGAAATTTGGGATCTTTTGGCTCAGCGATACACTAGTGCAGATCTTGCTTATCAGTACTAGCTTCACGATTCACTTCACCAGATAAAACAAGAGCCTGGTCAGTCTATCAATAGCTTCTTTTCTCAGATGTAAGGGATTTAAGATCAATTGGAACTTTCAGAACCATCATGAACGTGTTCCAAGGATTTAGCTCATGTTATTGTTTACCATGATCACCTTCGCCTTATCCAGTTTCTTATGTCTCTTACTGATGCTTATCAATCTGTTCGAATCTACCTTTTGCATCGGAGTCCATCACTTACCCTAGACAATGCCATTGTTAAACTTCTTTCTGAAGAAACTCGTCGAGGCCTTCTGCAAACTTGTCGTCCTGGTACTGTTCTTGCTGCTCTTTCCCAACATTCCCACATCTCTTCACCCTCATCAGCTTCGAGACGTTCGTCATCTTCTTTCTTTCAGCAGGAATGCCATTACTGCCATGAGTTAGGTCATATGGTTCTTGATTGCCCTGTACGCCCTTGCTGATGATGTCATAAGATTGGCATTGGTAACTTCGCATAAGACTGTCCTCGTAACCCTGAAAAATGGTCGAAGAATACCAACTCGACTATTGCCCCACCGAAACCGGGGATTCAGTATAGGTTTAAGCCTCCTTCTCACTTTGTTGCTGCTGCTGATGATATGCTGAACGATTCCTCGTCTTTCATTCTATCAGTTAATGATATTGCTAAAATAGTAAAACAAATCATATCTAATTATGGTACTATCTTCCTCTGCTCTTTCAGTTACTTTAGGTAACTCCTCTTAGTATTTTGATTCTGAGTGCTGCAATCATATGACATCTGATCCTTTTTCTTTTGTCTCTAAGCAACATATATCCCACTATCCACTCATTCATACTGTCGATGGTTCTCATATGTATGTTAATCATGTTGGTCATGTCTCTACATCTACCTTGTCTTTCCTTGATACTTATTTTATCCCTTCTCTTGTTAAACCTTTTCTCTGTTGGTTGCCTTCATGATCTTAGTTTTGACTTACACTTTTCTTGTACTAGTTGTCGTGTAAAAGATCCAAAGACGGGCCAAACTATTGGGATCGGCCGTAAAGTTGGACGATTGTTTGAACTCATCAATTTATACATCCCTCATCGTCTTACCATTCCGCATCAGTCTGCTACCTCCATTGCTTCAAAAAATTCTCTTGATCGAGTTGTAGCACTCTCATTTAGGTCATGTTTCATTTTCTCGGCTACATCATCTAGTATCTAGTGGTTTGTTAGGTGTCGTCAGTTCTAAAATTTTAATTGTTTACCATGTCAGCTTGCTAAAAAAACTGCACTCCCATTTCATTGAAGTACTTTAATTTCTTCTACTCCATTTGATCTCGTTCACTCTGATATTTGGGGACCTTCTCCAAACACTATTATGGGAGGATCCAAATATTTTGTTATTTTTTATGATAATTCTCGTTTTACATTATATTTTATGCAAAATCGATTTGAATTGTCTCAAATATATCATACTTTTGTTACCATGTTCATACTCAAATTTCTCGCAATATTAAGCTTTTTTGTTCTGATAATGCCATGGAATACAAATTAGAAGAGTTTTTCCAACTTCTTCAAAAGGATGGAACCATTACTCATAGATCGTGTCCTAGCACTTCCCAACATAATGGGCGTGCTGAACGCAAACATCAACACATTCCAGACATTGTTCGTGCTTTGCTTATTTTTGCCTCATGTCCTGAAAAATTTTGGAGGGAAGTTGCTCTTATGGCTATCTATACCATCAATGGTGTTCCATTTCCAACAATTGGTAATCAAAGTCTCTATGATCGTCTATATGGGTCCTCTCCCAACTATAGTACGCTTAAATTCTTTGGTTGTGCTTGTTTCGTTCTTCTCTAACCCCACGAGCATATAAAATTGGAACCTCGTGTACGTCTTTGCTGTTTCATAGGGTATAATATTGAACATAAGGGGTATCAGTGTTGGGATCCTGTCTCTAATCGTTTACATATTTCTTGTCATGTTGTTTTCTAAAAACATAAGATGTTCTTCTACATCTCTTATTTATATTTACCTCCTTCCTCCAATGTTCTATTTTTTTACTAATTTATCTGTTTCGCTATTTTATGACTCTGATGAAACTAACATGCCACCTCTTGATGATTTTACGGCCCTTTCTGAGATGTCTGCGCACCCTGCTGATCCTGCTATACCTGATCAAGGTACGCCATCTGCCTCAGAGGTTACTGAATCTCCAAATTCCCTTCATGTTCGTCCACAGCGAGCATGAAAACCTTCAGCATATCTTCAGGACTTTCATTATTTTTCTACTATTATTTCCTTACATGAGCCTCAGTCTTATTGGGAGGTTAGTTCTTATCCTGGTTGGCGACAAGCGATGCATGATGAGTTACAGGCACTAGCCAAAACCCATACTTGGAATCTAGTTGATCTTCCTCCTGGAAAAATAGCCGTCGGATGCAAATGGGTCTATAAAATTAAGACTCACTCTGATAGCTCCATTGAGCGTCACAAGGCCCATTTGGTAGCAAAGGCTTTACACAGGAATATGGTATTAACTACGAAGAAACATTTGCTCCTGTAGCTCGCCTTACCTCTATTCATAGTTTACTTACAGTTATAGTTGTTTGCAAGTGGCCTTTATTTCAGATGGATGTCAATAATGCCTTTTTCAATGGTGATCTTATTAAGGAAGTCTATATGCAACCTCCCCCAGGATACTCTTATCCTTCGAACAAAGTTTATTGGCTTTGCCGTGCAATATATGGTTTCAAACAAGCTCCCAATGCCTGGTTTGCCAAGTTCAGTTCCACTTTGTAGCAATTTGGTTTTGCATCAAGTGCATATGATTCTGTCCTATTTATTCGGAAATTTTCTTAGGGTATCATACTTGTGCTCCTTTATAAGGATGATATGATTATCACAAGTAGCGATCTGATGGCATTTCTATTCTCAAGCAAGCTCTTAATCACCACTTTGAGATAAAAGATCTTGGTACACTCACTTACTTTCTTGGACTTGAAGTTTCCATTGCCTCTGACGGATTCTATCTTTCTCAAGCTAAATATACTTCTGATCTCCTTTCTCATGTTGATTTAACTGATAGAAAAATTGTTTCTACACCTCTTAAGACTAATGTATGATTTATTCCACTTGATGTACCCCTCTTCGTGATCCTACTTTGTATCGCACATTGGTTGGCAGTCTTGTGTACTTGACTGTCACTCGCCCTAATATTGCATGTGTTGTGCACTTGGTTAGCCAATTTCTCTCTTCTCCACATACGACTCATTTTGCCGCAGTCCTTCATGTTCCTCGATACATCAAGGGTACCTTATTTCATGGCTTACATTTTTCAGCTCATTCCTCTTGAGCTACATTATATTCTGATGTTGATTGGGCTGGGATTCTACCGATCGATGTTGTACTATTGGTTTTTGCTTCTTTCTTGGTACCTGTCTTATTTCCTTGAGAAGTACGAAATAAACCCTCACAACTCATTCTAGTACGGAAGCTGAATATTGAGCACTTACTGCTACAACCCAGGAACTTTTATGATTTCGTTGGCTACTTGAAGACATGGGGGTTACACATTCTACTACTAGACCTTTATATTGTGATAATAAAAGTGCCACTGAGATTGCTCACAATGACGTGTTTCATGAGCACACCGCACACATTGAGATCAATTATCATTAGTGTTGTCCACGGCATTGTTCGCTTACATTCTGTCACTTTTCTCGATCAAACGACAAACATTTTCATCGAATCACATCCTCCAGGGCGACTTCAAGAGTTAGTTCCAAACTCCAGTTGGCTTGTTCTCTCCCGCCTTGAGTTTGAGGGGGATGTTAATGTTATTATAAGGGTTTGTTTAGTCAATGGGTTATTATGTTATTTTTCATAGTCTAGAATCTTAAGGTTTTCTATCATGCCTATATAAAGGCTCTCTTGTACAGACTTTAATATACATCAATATTATTATCTTTCCTTTTATCAACTTGAATGCTAGAGGCTAGATCGTTAATGGCTCATATTTTTGTAGCTTAACAAAGGCTAAGAAATTGAGTTTATGTAGTCTCTCAAATTGTAAACTAGCATTCTCATATTTTCTTGAAGGTCACATTTTTCGAAAAGAGCTTATCCAAAATGTGAAACTCAGACTAGTTAACAATGATACATGTTGTCATCACATATATCTCCTAAATCAGCATCGAGATTGTTACTATAAGCAGCATCTCACTGCAACATCATGGCTGGACTTACGGAGGTGATAAAGGTTAGTCTCGGAATGCATCTTAGTGAGAGTTGCAAAGCAAAAAAATTAAGATCTAGTGCTCATTCCACTTTAACAACTTGTTAAATCATATAGCAAAAGGTATGGTATGAACTGAAATGTAGGTTTAATTTTTCATCGATTAAAATATTTGTGAAACTTTGTTGTATTGGAAGCATTTGGTCATTACGTTTGTTAAAGAGGTAAATCTGCATCGTTTCAAGCAAAGCTCTATATGATTGTTAATTAGTTGACCACGGGCTTTGGTGCTTGATGGGCGAGCCCTTCTATTATGTGTAGGTCATCACTTTAAACTTTAGAACACAACCTCTCTTTATCTCTACAAATCTGTTCTCCATCGCCATAAACGATTTCTTCCAATTGGCGGTGACGTGGTAAAGTAGTTCTCTTCTATATTCTATGGTTTTTATGTGGGTAATTTTAGGATCTCGGTTATGAATTGGGATTTTCATGGTTGAGATGCGATGGATGACCTTTGCCGTATGCGGCGGATGTACTGCAGCCAGTGTTGGATTTTCTGACTTCTCTCTGCCTTAGGTGTCGAAACCAAGTGGGTCTGAGGTGTAAATAGTTAAGGTTATCCCGAGTTGGGTGAGTGCAGGGCAATCGGAGTGCAAGTGGTCGTGGGTGTGGTTGGTTCCTACATGGGGGCTGTGTGCGAGGTGGTTGCAGGTAAGGAGAACGCGTGTTAAGTTTGGTTCAAGGGTTTTTTTTGGACTAATTACACATGTGTCCTTGAGGTTAGGTATAATTACAGTTAAGGACATTAAGTTTTAAAATGTAACATACCGTGATCAAACACTTTTAAAATGTATCAACCGTGTCCATCCGTTAGAGTTCCGTCCAAAAAAGTGTACTTTTTGTATGATGTCATCAATATGTATTTTTAAAATGATGATACTACCCCTTGTATTGTATATATTGAAAATTTTTAAAAATTTAAAGTCATAATGTATCACCTTGCAAATTTGTAAATTAGGATTTTGTTGAAACCCTAATTTGCAAATTGGGGTTTTCTTGAATTCCTAATTTGCAAATTTTGATCTGTTCTCTCTCCCATTACCGGCGACCAATCTCATATCGGCGTCGCCTCCATCGCCGGCGACGTCGCCCTTCTCCTTCCATCGGTTCACTCTCCCCGCACCTCGCCCTCCCCGCAACAGCCCCTTCCTTCGCCCCACACCGGCAGCGCCTTCCCTCGCCCTACGACCCTAGGCCCTTGCCTCGCCCCACGACTGCAGCACCTTCCCTCGCCCCACGACGGTATCCCCTTCCTTCAGCTGACCAAGATCGAAAATAAAAAGACGAGAGAGACGACTCGATCTGAACATGGACATGGTCGCTACCATCCCCTTCTCTCTGCCAGCCCCTTCCCAACGACCTAGATCTAAAATGAAGAGACATGATAGACGACAATATCCGAGGCCCGCGACCTACAGAACATGCACATGGTCACCGAGCATCTCCGCTGCTGCTGTACTGTCTTCGACGCCCACCGTGAAATGAAGAGACGGGAGATGGAGAGAGAGAGCGGAAAAAGAGAAAAAAGATGAAGAAAATGAAATTTTAATTTTATGTAGGAGCAATTCAGTCTTTTCGTCAAAATCGTTATGTATTTTTGTATTCCATTTGGTCAACTGATATAAGTGTAATTTGTTCAAACTATTGTCCTTGTTTGTAATTATACCCTAACCTTAGGGACATAGGTGTAATTAGTCTTTTTTTTCCTGTAACACCTCGAAAATTCAGAGCTTTAACACCCCAAACTCCCGGAGCACTAAAACGATCACTATTTAAAGACATAGAAACCTGAATTCAAATAACCAATTTTAACATTTATATAAGAGCTTCTAATCATTACAATTTCACAAATCAGTAATATATCTAGTAATAAACAAAAAGATATTTAAGTTCTCTATAGCGACTTAAACAAAATTTACACACCAAGGGGTTCTAAAGAGCAATACTAACTTAAATCAGTTACCGTCGCTCTGCTCTAATCCATACTCAGGCAACCTAATGCTGATTATAACCTGGAGAAAGGAAGTCAAACGAGAGTGAGCTTTTGAGAGGCTAATAAGGTCGATCAAGGATTAAAATAACACAATTAAGACGATTTTACATTTAAATCAATTATCAACTTTTAAAAGGATTTTTAAATGAAACCAATGCATTTTGATATAGACATAGGGACGGGTATCAACTCAATCCCTCAAATCAATAGTCATTTCAAAACATTTCAAGTGCAATAATTCAAAAACAAATAACATTGAATATGAGCAGTACACTATAACAAAGCCACCTCAGCAGTACTCAATACACTTTACATATGCATATGTACACTAATTAGTCCATTTAAGTATTAGTTCAACCCAACCAACAAACCATCGTTATGTCACCAGCAATATATACCATCCTTATAACTCCCCAAATTTACTAACTCATGTCAAAATTGGGAAGAAATAAGTACAATTCAAAACATTTTATGATGATCCAATCAATAAACAGAGCCCTTCTCTCCCCCTCTTTCCCTCTCTACACACGCTCACAAGGACGTCGTCTACGATGCTGGTAATCTCATCGCCTCTACGACGCTATCATCACCTCTCTCTCTCTCTCTCCCCTCTATGATGCCATCATCGCTTGTCATCGACACGATGCACGTAATCTCACCGTCGCCAGCGCATGCATCTGCCAATTTTTACGTTTTCATTGTCATCCAATCAAGATCTTCAAGATTTCTTTTGTAGTTTTTTTTATTCTACATCCATCTTGTATCTTCTATAATATGGGTTTGATTCATTTTAGTTTGATTAAATTGAAGGAGTTCAGATTGTTTTTGCAGTTTTAGGGATGCGTTGGCAATTGACATGAACACAAGTCGAGTTTTGGAATTCGAGTTTGACTCGTTTTGTCAAACGAGCTGAGCGAGTCGAGCCCCTAGTTTTACAGTCACGAACTCGAGCTGAGTTCAAACATTGATTTTTTTTCTTTTGACGAACTCAAACCGAGCTCAACATAGCAAAATATATACGAACTGAGTTCGAACATGCCCATGTTCTGCTCGAACTATAGCCCTAGCTGCACAACACACTAGACCAGGCGAAGAAGATACTGCCCGAGGGTGCCCTAATGTAGGAGTTGAAGAAATATCCCCCACAATGGATATCTCCTTCTGTATGGGAGCAGATGATTGATTGGTTGGATACTGATCAAGGCTGGGACGCCAAGAGTAGGAGTGGGGCCGAGAACATATGTGAGAAAGATCCCACGCACAAGGGGTCAGTGGCACACAACGTCATCCAACACAAGAATGAGGTTGAGCACCCGGACTTAGAAAAGGATAAGGTCATAGCTCTAATGTATAGTCAGATGAACATGAGAAAGAAGGATAAGGACGATGCGCACCGGGCGGGGGACTATGTTTCAGATATTGCCTAGCAAATCGATGTAAGTTCGAGTCAATTTATTTAATTTTTGTCTTTGTATTCAATGTTTGTTGTGTTAATGTTTTCAAATCTTAAATCATTGTTTTGTAGGCCTCGTATGAATAGATTAGGTGGTTCGAGCAGTAGTCTGGACAGCCATCAGCGTCTACAAGTACGGGTACGAAAACTGGGGCATTGAAGCGATGGATGGATACACCGGAGGTCGTCAATAGGCCGTAAGGCCGCATATGCAGTCTACCTAGCACGACTGCACGTGCCATGATAGGAGCGTCCCCACCCCCCGCTGCCCCTCCATAGACACATGCATCGTTTGCGTAGTGACCGTTAGACGAGGATGAGTTTTGCCACATTGCTACGGAGGTGCTCAGGATGATCAGGGTGCATGATCAGGTACAAATACTATATACATTTACTAAATGCTTGAAATTATGATTGCTAGCGAGATTAATGCGTCAGTGACTTTACATGCAGGGAACTACTGCTGGACATGCCAAACCGAATTCGGATCAGAGTGCCCTCATGGACGAGGATGATCAGCAGGATCCAGATCCAGGACTCGGCAAACCCTGAGCCCTCTCTCGTGCCCTCCCAGCTTGTACTGCCCTCTCGGCTTGTACTCTCCCTCCCTTACTCTATTGTATCTGGCTCCCATGCTCTCCTGAACTCGTGCCCTCCTAAACTATATGTACATTTTATTTTTCATTATAGTATACATTTTTTAAAGTTATATAGTTGTTTTGTGTTTTTTTAGGGTTAAATAATTGCTGATGTTGAGAACTTGAATTTGTAATTAAAGGTTTGGGCATTAAAATATTTTTTTAGCGATGGATTTAATCAGTCACTAAAGAGTTTCCCTAAAGCTCCACTTTTAGCTACAGAAATGCCGTCGCTAAAAAGTGAACCTTAAGCGACGGAATTTTAGTTGCTGAAAATATTATTCCGTGGCTAAATATTTAAAGCAATAAATTATTTTAAAAAAAGAAAATACGGAAAATACATTTAGCGACTGAAATTCCGTCGCTGATGTGTAAAAAAAATCTGTCACTGAAAGTCCAATATTAGATGACGGATTTTGAAATTCTGTCGCAAAACTTTTAGCAACGGACTTTTATGAGACCCCGTCGCTAAAACCTTTTAGTTATGGATGTTGTGCTTTTAGCGACGGATTTTTTCGTTGCTAAAAGCCTTATTTCTTTTAGTGGAAGCTATGCAAAAAGGTTTCCTAGAAAGTCTCAATGCCTTCGTCGCTTAACAGATAAAGATTGCTGTGGAGAATTGCTTGAACTGGACCTAGACGAGCATAAAAGATCCATCCATACCAAATTCAAGGCATTAACAGATTCTCTCACTCAAATGAAATGGTGCCATCAACAAAGGATCAATAATTAAAGATGGGATGCCAGCAGCCAAGACTGGTCGGAAGAATCCTAGTGCTCAACCGAGGATGCTTGCAGACTATAATACAGTTAGATCTCGATAGGTGGTTTTCTTGGGAGCCGACCATCATTAGGAGAAAGTTCTCCATTTTGCATGCCCCTATAGACAAGGTGTTTGAACAACTTCTAAGTAAAGTTATAATCGTCAAGTTACCCCCCACTATTACATAAAAAAGGCTCGACATGCAAGCTTTATGTGAATATCGCCAACCATTTGGACACCATAGGCAGAAATGTTTCACCTTGAGGAATAGGTATTCAAGATCTCATTGATAATGGTTTGATCAGCCCTCATGTCGAGTCTAATGTGAAACAAGAACTTTTGCTAGTACACCAAGAAACCGGGGGTGTGATATTTCTTTAGGCACTAGATCTTTCTACGCCTGACCAGGTTGAGGACATCGTGCGTTCAGTTGGCCACGTCGCCCCAGATTAGCTAATGGACCAAGGCTTTGTTGATGCCAAGCTAAGCACGATGTCAAGCCAAAACCTTAATTTTAGTTTTATCTTAATTGGTCTTCCTAGCACTTCCTAGATTATATCTTTTTCAAATTTGTTTTGATTGCTGATATAGTCATTGTTTTTGCTTAGTTTGATTTAATTGATAAAACCGATAAAATAAAATAAAAAACAAAAGTTGAAAAGAAAACTAGTGGAATATGCAAAAATTTTGAAAGTTCAAAATATTTTTCTTTTGAATGGTAACAAGTTCTGGTATCAATACGAAACTCTAGTACTGGAATACGTCCGATAAATTTAAGTGGATACCAATGGCTGAAGTGTTCCTTTACCTAATGATATGATCTATAAAAGAATTTTTAAACTAACCTCACTTTCCTAACAACTCAACATAGTAAAATCACCTCAGATGTAAATTCACTCGTGAAAAAAGAACCAGGAGGCAGGGCGAACCATCAGGCCGAAATGATCCCAAGAGATGAGCTCAAAAACCAAGCTCATAACGCTACTCAACGATTTTTTCCCACAGGACCCATTTATGCGCTGGTAAATGCACAACTTCAGGCGCCCGAGCGCACCTTTGTTTTGTAGTCACCACGGTCCACAACAATAGGGCTCTGCCCATTTCTAATATATATATATATATATATATATATATATATATATATATATATATATATATATATATATATATAGGGCTAATTATACATATGTCCCTGAGGTTAGGGGTAATTACAGTTAAGGACACAAAATTTCAAAATGTAACACTCCGTGACAAAAAAATGTTTCAACTGTATCACCCGTGTCCATCCGTCAGTGTTCCGTTAAAATATTATACTTTTTGGCTGATGTTATCATTATGTATTTTTAAAATGACAATAATGCCGTTATACTGTATATACCGAATAGTTTTTAAAGTCTTTATTTTTTTTAAAGAAAATTATGAATAACCCCACATTATATGCCCTTATACATGTAATTGGCTCCTGATTGCAAAAATTAGGGTTTATTAGAGCCTTAATTTTTAAATTAGGGTTCCAAAACCCTAATTGAAAATTAGGGTTCTAGAAATCTCTCTAGCTCCCTTAGAAAACCTATTTTGGAATGTCGAATTGTCCGAATTTTCATTGTTCTTTCTTTCCATTAGCTCATTCAATTGCTCGTCTCCGAAGTTTTGGAGAGGAAGCAGGCCAGAGCCGTCGGATGAAGCCGGAATCGTCCTGGCTCCGGTGGGGACGGGAGTCAGTCGACTTACGGGGCTTTTGGCGATGCAGAGACAAGAGTGTGGGCAAGAGGAGGTGGAGGCAAACGGGGAAGAGGGAGGCAGAAATATGGATTTGGTTGTTAATGGAAGGGATGCGGGGGAGGCAGACGGGGAAGAGGGAGGCAAGCCGGGGTGCAACACCGGGGATAGGGGAGGAAAATGGTTTGCGGCGCAAGGGAATAGGGAGGTAGACGAGGAATGGGGTGGCAGGCGGGGTGCGGCAGTGATGGGGAATAGGGGAGGCAGACAGGGTGGGCAGTGATGGGGAGGGGGGAGGGTGAGGGGCGGCGTGCGGCGGTTGGGGGGAGCTTGAAAGACCGAAATGGGGTTGGCCGTGTGGAGGGGGGGCACAGGGGGGTGGGGGGTGTGTTGGGGAAGAGTACACAGTGTGGGGAAGAGTACACAGTAAATAATAAAGTCTTTCCTTTTTTTTTTTAAAGGAAGTAATGGCGTTACATATAAAATAAGGTTCCAACTCAGGGGTAATAAAATCTTTTCACTAAAACTGTTAGGGTTTTTACAATTCTGTTTGGTCAACGGACACAAGTATAATTATTATAAATTAATGATCTCGCGTGTAATTACCCACAAACCTCATATACATATATATATATATATATATATATATATATATATATATATATATATATATATATATATATATATATATATATATATATTAACCCATATGTATACCAATTGTGCGGTTCTCTTATTTCCCCCTTCTCACACACACGCTTTTTAACATACCCGATTCTCTGCAGCATACACTCATGGCGGCGGCGGCTTCCTTATCTCCTTCAGTGGCGGCTGCCGCTTCATCCTCCTCATCCTCATCAAAGGCCCTGAAATCAGCCACCCAAAACCCACCTCTGAATTTGGGCTTCCTCTCTTCTTCATCTTCTAAGACAGCCCTCAAGTCCCTCAAAGCCGCCCGAGCCAACCCAGCCCATGTCGGTTCAGGCCCAGGCTCAGCTCTTGGAGCTCGGATGGTCTCTGTTCCGGCTATCAAGCCACCAACTTTGCTCGATTTTGAGACATCCGTCTTCGATAAGGAAAAAATAACCCTAGCTGGTTACGAAGAGGTACTTCTCTTTTCTTTCTTGTTTTTTTTTTTATAGATCTTTATGTTTCTTTGAAATGGATGTTAAGAAGACTGTATGTTGAGGCTAAAAATGCTTTCGTTTTTCTTGTGGGCATTTGTAGTTTATTGTGAGAGGTGGAAGGAACTTGTTCCCTTTGTTGCCTGATGCCTTCAAGGGTATCAAGCAGATTGGTGTGATTGGTTGGGGCTCTCAGGTAATTTTTTGTGCTTAGTTTTGTTAATGCCATTGCGTGATTGGTTTAAATTGATCTACTTAATTTGTACAGCTGTTTGATTCGCGTAATTCTCCCGTTTTTTAGGACGCATCTGTATTCGTGTATTTATCGATGGCAATGGGATTGCGTACATGACTTGTGAAATTTGCCTAGTCGAACTTAATTGATTGAGTTGCAACTTAGGAATGTAAAGCCTCTGCTTGTTATTGTTGATCAGGGGAAGGTTAAAGTTATCCAGGATATTGAAAATGAAAATTTGATGTTGAGTTGGCATAGTGTTGTTCAGAAAATTGGTTGGGTATACTTGCTCTTGTTGAATTTAATATCACAAAAACAAAATGCCAGTGTGATGGTTGGTGAGAAGAAGGCACATCAAGTTTGGAGTATCACTGATGTGATTTGTAACTCTCTGTCTCCCTACATATACAGATGAATTTATATATACATGTAAATATATGTGTATACGTATGCACAACTCTGTATACCTACACTTTTGTGATTTGCGGTACCGCTATCTATTATCTTACATGCAATGAGGTTTGTCCCTTTATGCAGTCAATATAGGTATTAACATGTCCGTTGTCAAATATAGGTATCTAGATGCAGTGTGGGTAGATTTAACTTGCTCTCTTGATTTGATCACTGAAACCATTCACATGACATTTTGGTATCGAATCATCATTATGGTTTGGCAACATTTACTAATATGCTACAACTATCTGGATTCTGGACTAGTACGAGAAAGTGCTGTTATGGAGCTCTACCTAACAAATCACATCAAGCACACCTGGTGGCATCACTGTACATGATTTTGCATGTGCTTCTCGTGTTTGTTATAATGTAAACATCTTTACATGATTCAATTTGCAAAGACAGTAATAAGTTGGCCCCAAACATTATCTTTTTTGTTTGTGGAACTGATAAAGATATAGAAGGATGAGCAAAATGCACACAACAAACAGCGGAGATGTTTTCTACCTCTGTCACGTAGCAAGCAAAGAGGTTATGGAGCTAAACCCATGGCTTCATTAGATTGTGTAGAACATAATTTTACTGTTGCAACCGCATGTGTAACTGGGGTGTTTCTTTATCTTTCTTTTTTTCTCAAATTTTATTCTTCAGGTTGTACGGATGAATTCTCTTTCTTTT
Source organism: Escallonia herrerae (assembly GCA_033070095.1). Classification (NCBI taxonomy): domain Eukaryota; kingdom Viridiplantae; phylum Streptophyta; class Magnoliopsida; order Escalloniales; family Escalloniaceae; genus Escallonia; species Escallonia herrerae. The sequence goes on along the minus strand of JAVXUP010000234.1, from coordinate 308,845 downwards.
GTTGGTGTTGGTTGTTTTTCAAGATAATAGGTATACTTTTGATCTATGTAGGGTCCTGCTCAAGCTCAGAATTTAAAGGACTCTCTCGTAGAAGCGAAGTCGGATATTGTGGTCAAGGTGGTGAATACTTTCATGATCTCTCTCTTTGAAGTGTAATTTTATTAATGATCTCTCTTTGAAGTATTATCTGTTCTGAATGTGCTAGTTTCGTCCATTTTGTTTGTAATACAGATAGGTTTAAGGAAAGGTTCTCGTTCATTTGCCGAGGCACGTGCTGCTGGCTTTACTGAAGAGCATGGGACCCTGGGAGATATATGGGAGACTATTTCTGGCAGCGACTTGGTCCTGCTCTTAATTTCTGATGCAGCACAGGTTAATTGATCGGCCTGATTTTTACCTGTTGCTTTCTGCTTCTCCATTTGTGTGTGGGGGTGTGTTTGACTTCTCACAAAAAAATTGAAGAGAAAAAACATTCCCTGTTTGGCATCTGTTGAAAGAAAATAACATTGAAAGTATGTGTGATTGCTTAGGTCTCTCTATTGAAATGCTAAGCCATTCTCTCTATCTTCTCTTTCCCCCGATCTTAAAATAATATTTCTTATTGTCTGTAGTCTCAATTAACAGACTAAGCCATTCGGTTGCTCTTCTCCTTTGTATTTATAATCGATCTTGTGAATTTTGAGGGATAAAAGAAAGTAGAAACTGCAAAGTTTTGTAAACGGTCGGAGTATGAGAAAACATAGTATCAAGGACACATCAGAGTGGATAAATTGCGAAGTAAATATGACTTGATGTGCCAACTGATGAACAAACAAGTGACCTGAAATTTCCATGCCTCCAGGACCTAGCTGGACCTCATGGGGGACTAAAATGGATCACATTTTACGTTTTCAGCCCCCGTAAATTGTTTGTTATGGAGGTAGTTTTTGTGTAACATAACATAGCGAGCAACGTGTTACTGAATTGCAATTGGAGAAAAAGTACTTGAGTAATTAAGCAGAATAAAAGAAAAAAGTCTGGATAAATACCTAGTGTTAATAAAGAGAACATTGGTGCAGTGTAATAGGATTCTTATACGTTCAGGTTGATGTTAGTGCTGACGGCTTCTTAGTACACATAGATTCTTATCATGCATATTTTGTTTCGTTATCCTTTGCAGGCCGATAATTATGAGAAAGTATTATCCCACATGAAACCAAACAGCATACTCGGACTTTCACATGGCTTCCTGCTTGGCCATTTGCAGTCAGTTGGCCTTGATTTTCCTAAGAACATCAGTATAATAGCCGTTTGTCCTAAGGGAATGGGTCCATCTGTAAGGAGATTGTATGTGCAAGGCAAGGAAATCAACGGTGCAGGAATCAATTCTAGTTTTGCTGTTCATCAGGTCTGTTGGTCTATCTCTCTGTGCATGCTTGTGGGTTTTTATGTGGCAGATTTGTCTATTACACATACTCTTCCTAAAGAACACTTTGTGTACAGGATGTTGATGGCAGGGCCACTGATGTTGCCCTTGGATGGTCAGTTGCCCTTGGGTCACCATTCACATTTGCCACTACGCTGGAGCAGGAGTACAAGAGTGACATATTTGGGGAACGAGGTGAGTCTTTCAATATCTCTCTGTTCATTTTTTTACTGATTTTTGACTCTTCCTCTGTTGGATATATAGGAATTTTACTTGGTGCTGTTCACGGCATTGTGGAATCATTGTTTAGAAGATATACTGAAAATGGAATGAGTGAAGATCTGGCTTACAAGAACACTGTGGAGTGCATAACAGGGGTAATATCAAGAACAATATCAACAAAGGTAAGTTTATATGTCAATTTCTGATCTTTCCATATGTTCCCTGTCTCTCTGCTCCTATCTCTCTCCTGATCTTTTCGGAGTGGTTCAAGCGTGTGCAAACATCCCTGTTTTCATGAAACTGTACATTGTTGTTCGATGGCAAGGTACATAATGTTTGTTGTATTCTGTTCCTTCTAACAGGGTATGTTGGCTGTCTATAACTCCTTGTCAGAAGAAGGCAAAAAGGTGTTTGAGACTGCATATAGTGCTTCATTTTATCCGTGCATGGACATCTTATATGAGTGCTATGAAGATGTAGCCAGCGGTAGTGAGATCCGAAGTGTTGTCTTGGCTGGACGTCGTTTTTATGTATGTGAATTGTTTTCTCAAATCTTTTCATATATTTGTAGGAAGTTAGACCTTCTAGTTTAAGAATATAGCAATAGAGTATTGAACTTTTCTGGTGAAATAGACTATTATCACGGAAACATTTCATGCATTATCTGCAGGAGAAGGAAGGGTTGCCGTCTTTCCCAATGGGCAAAATTGATCGGACAAGGATGTGGAAAGTGGGGGAACGAGTACGTGCAGTACGACCAGCGGGTGATTTAGGCCCATTGTATCCTTTCACCGCAGGTGTCTACGTGGCATTAATGATGGCCCAGGTGAGCTTGTTGTAAATGTGTTCTGTTGGCGACCATTCTCATAATCGACGGGTTGATTAAGTTTGGTTCCCATGATAACTTTTTAGTGACATTTATACAGTTGAAGTATGGGAATTACATAAGGTGACCAGTCTTTTCTAAACTAAGGCCCATTATCTAGTCCTTAAAAGGAATTTTGCTGGCAAAGATGGGCTTCTGTATACCGATAGAAACTATTAATATTTTTTTACTTGCATGTTTCTTAACACATATCTCCTACTTGTTTTAAACAGATTGAGATCCTAAGGAAGAAAGGGCATTCCTATTCTGAGATCATCAACGAAAGTTTGATCGAGTCGGTGGATTCTTTGAATCCTTTCATGCATGCACGTGGAGTTTCATTTATGGTTGATAACTGTTCAACTACAGCACGGCTAGGATCGAGAAAATGGGCTCCGCGCTTCGATTACATTCTCACCCAACAAGCCTTGGTGGCTGTGGACAATGGTACTCCAATCAATCAGGATCTCATCAGCAACTTTTTCTCAGATCCTGTGCATGGAGCAGTTGAAGTCTGTGCCCAGCTGAGACCTACCCTTGACATTTCGGTGACTGCGGATGCTGATTTTGTTCGTCCAGAGCTCCGACAATCTAGTTAAAGGCCTTCAAGAACACGCTTGAGAGCTAGTTGAGGTTCCTTTTTTTCAGAAATTTGAGGGAGACTTATTCAATCATCTCTTTTGCTGGTTTGTTGGAATGTAGAATGGTCTGTATGTTGTGTTGCTTCTTTGCTAAGTAATGAGACAGCAGTGTGCACTCTGTAGCATTGGGTAATGTAATTTGGGGAGAATAACAAGTTTTCATTTCTAAGTGGAAGTTGTTCGAGAGTTTTATCTTGCCTGCTTATTACCTATTAGCTGAGCTGTAAAATTAGCAGTGTAGTATTGAGTAGTTCAATTCCTCTTTATGTTTTCTTTTTATTAGATAACACCAGCTAATCCATGCTTATATAAAATATAGGGAGACAACCTTGCAGCACGCTGGCGTTTCAAAACATTGCAAGAAAAATAGCACAAAACCATCTTCACAAGACTTCAACTCGCAAAGTCATCATCACAAGCCTCCATAATACTCCAACTAAGCATGCCTCCTGGCACGTATCTGCCTTACATCCACAAATTAAGCAGGCCTCCTGTCACATATCTGCACTATATCCACACTGGAGAACAGGCAATACGCAGTTTTTCCGAGTGACCAATCTGTCCCACGCGTCAGACAAAAACCCTCGTATATTCCGCAAATCTCAGCTGTTAAGACTAGTGCGAATCCCTCTATTATCCACTCCCCCTTTTCACCCCTTATCAGCCCACCATAGCTCGCAGGCCCAAAAGCACTGGGCCATCCGTGTTGACCTTAAGAAAACCTGCCGAAGGAGGGTGCCACTGAACAAGCGTAACCTTCCTGGCCGGCGGTTGTTCCTCCGGCATTCGCCTATGGCTAACACCCCCATAATAGGGCAACGACGGAGTCCAGGAGCGGATCCAAAAAGTCTAATCGAGGGGCCAGGAAGGTATAAAAAAAATTTGACGGCTAAAATAAAAGAATTGTTCAATTTGCTAGTAATCATTTAATTTTACTTCTCATAATGATTTCTTTAACTTAATAAGGTTAGTCAAGAACGAATTAATAATCTTGCATGAAGAAACTTAACTTTTACTCTCTAAATGTATTACTAATGTGATTATTAACTGTATGAGACTTACTATAAAAATTTTAACTTAAAAAAAAGAACCTTGATTAATTCGTGTTTTTTTTTTTTGTAATTTGGAGATTTGAAATATCGAATTTGGAAGAATGAAGATGGAGCAAAAGAATGAGAAAAAAGAAGACTATGACGACCGGTGGCATAAAAAGTAAAAAATACAACAAAACGAAACCCTAATTAAGTAATATTACGAGATAATAGCATTTGTGTAAATATAAAAAAAAATTCAAAAGTTTCTTTTTTTTTTTTGGGGTGGGGGGTGGGGGTGCCATGGCCCCCCGGTCATGCAACAGTTCAACCCACTAACGGAGTCCAACTAGGCGCGACCCAGGACTGATAGGCGTCAACCGTATCACCTTTTACTCACAGATTTTAGAAAGCGAAGATTTTGGAAAGAAACGACAGCGTTCGGAAAGAAAAGATTTTGAGAAGAAAAGGACACCACAGGAGCGTATAGTGGGGTTTAGAAAAAAAAAACAAGAGTAAGATTTGTTATTCGTCTCTCCTTATGAAGCTAAACTAATTTGATTATCCTAGGTAGAAAGAGATTAAGAAAAGGACACCTTAGTTTTCTTGGTCGCCAACTAGCAAGTATTGTTCTAATAGGAGACAAGAGCTCCATATTTTCATTATTAATAAAATCTCTATTTTTCAAAAACTATTTCAATTTTCAAGAAGTGGTATCAGAGCAACGTTCGATTTGTTTGGCGTAGCGTTTCCGCACACTTTTTTCAAATCCTTTTAGCAACTATATCATCTCCAAATGGCCAACCTCAACCAAAATTTCGCGGCGATGTCAGTTCCTATTTTTCATGGCAAAAATTATGATTTTTGGAGCATCAAAATGAAGACATTCTTCCTATCTCAAGATTTATGGGATATCGTTCAAGACGGATTTGATGTTCCAGAAGATGTCTCCACTCTAACGACAGCTCAACAGAAGACGTTGAAAGAGTTAAAGCAGGAAGATGCCAGAGCTCTTTTCATCATTCAACAAGCCTTGACTGAACAAATATTTCCCAGAATCATTGGAGCAAATACTGCAAAAGTAGCGTGGAATAATTTGCAGGAGGAGTTCCAACGCAGTATAAAGGTACGCATTGTTCGTCTCCAAACTTTAAGGAGAGATATAGAAAATATTAAGAAGAAGGATTCTGAGATTATACAAGTTTATTATGCTAAGCTGAAAGAAATAGTGAATCAAATGAGAGCCTACGGAGAAAATGTTTCCGATAAAAAAATTGTAGAAAAAATATTGATAAGTCTTATGGAAAAGCATGACTCAATTGTGGCTGCTATTGAAGAATCTAAGAATTTAAAAACTCTATCGGTCGCTGAGTTGATTGGTTCTCTGGAAACACATGAGAAAAGATTGAGTAGGCGAACTGAAGACTCAGTAGAAAGTGCCTTTCAAACTAAACTCAATTTAAGGTCTCAGAAATCGAAAACGATGGTGAAATGAAATTAAGGCAAAATTATGAGGAAGGAGAAAATTCTAGAAGTAAGAATAATCAACAAGATACTAGTTCAAATATCCTCCTTGTGGTATATGCAAAAAGACAAATCACATGGAAAAAGACTATTGGCATAAAGGCAAGACCAGTGCCGCAAGTTCAAGAGATTTGGACAAGAAAAATTTTGTTGGTCCAAACAAAACTATCAGGCCAATTATACTGAAGAAAATGAAGATCAATGAGTTATTTTCTATGCTAGCCAAGCAGCGTCAAACAAAAACATGGATATATGGCTTCTCGACAGTGGCTGTAGCAATCACATGACAAGTGACGAAAGCATCTTTCGAGAATTAGATACATCTTTCAGATCCAAAGCCAAGCTATGGAATGGCACACTAGTTGATGTCACAGGCAAGGGTAAAATTGCAGTCCAGATGAAGAAAGGTACGAAATTAATTCCTGATGTCGTGCTTGTTCCTAGTTTACGTCAGAGTCTACTCAGCGTTGGTCAAATGATGGAAAATGGATATGTTCTACACTTTGAAGGACAGTTCTGCACTATCTATGATAATGTTGATAAAACTTTGGTAATAACCAAAGTAAGGATGTAGAATAATAGAAAATTTTCAATTCAATGGCGGTATACTATGAGCACAGCTATGAAAGCAGATATTGATGACTCTTGGCTATGGCACAGAAGATTTGGTCACTTCAACTTTCACAGTTTAAAGATTCTTCATCAGAAAAATATGATGAGAGACTTCCCATGCATAGAGGAGATTCATGATGTGTGTGAAGGTTGTTTACTTGGCAAACAACAAAGACGTTCATTTCCATCAGGACAAGCATTGAGAGCCAAGAATATGTTGGAGCTAGTACACACAGATGTCTGTGGCCCTATCACTCCATCCTCACATGAAGAAAATAGGTACTTTATTTTATTTATTGACGATTATATTAGAATGACCTGGGTATACTTCATGCGAGATAGATCAGAAGTTTTCAAAATTTTTAAGAAATTTAAAAACTTTGTTGAAAAACAAAGTGGCCATCATATCAAAATGCTAAGAAGTGATAGAGGCAAGGAATACAACTCAAAGCAGTTTGACCAATTTTGTGAAGAAGAAGGCGTCAAGCATTAATTGACAGGTAGCTACGCTCCAGAACAGAATTGAGTATCAAAAAGGAAGAACATAACAGTTATGGAGATGGCAAGATCTATGCTGAAGGAAAAGTGACTTCCAAGAACTTTTTGGGCAGAAGCAGTCTATACTGCAGTATATATACTAAATAGGTGTTCTACTAAAGCACTGCAAAACATGACATCGGTTGAAGCTTGGAGTGGAAGGAAGCCGTTAGCTAAACACCTCAAAGTTTTCGACTGCATGTGCTTTGTTCACATTCCTAAAGAAAAAAGAACAAAGCTAGATGACAAGACAAAAAGAGAAATATTTTTGGGATATAGTGATCAGTCAAAAGGCTACAGGATCTATAGCCTAAAAACAAATAAATTGATAGTTAGTCGAGACGGGGAGTTCAACGAAAAATGCAGCCTGGAACTGGGAAGAAGAAATATTGAAAGGAACATCATTGTACTTGCATAACAGCCAACTACTCAAATTCAAGAGCTTGTTGAAGACCAGGGAAATGGAAGTGAGAATAGAGAGTCACCAGCTCACTTGACAACACCAAGTACATCCTCACCACCATCTTCAAGGCAATTAGAATCTACTCCAGAAGCTACTCTCGAATCTACTCCAAGAGGAGTAAGATCTCTATGAAATATATACGAGACCTGCAACTTCACTGTTCTAGAACCAAAAAGCTTTGAAGTTGCAGTAAAACAAGATGTTTGGATAAAAGCCATGGAGGAAGAGATAAAAATGATTGGGAAAAATGAGACTTGGGAGCTGATTGAACAACCAAAAGGAAGAGTTAAGTGGGTCTATAAAACCAAACTTAACCCTGATGGTACAATTCAAAAGCACAAAGCAGGACTAGTTGCAAAAGGGTACTCACAACTGCCCGGGATCGACTACAACGAAACTTTTGCTCCAGTTGCTCGCCTAGACACTATTCGAGCTCTAGTGGCATTAGCAGCTCAAAAACAATGGAAAGTACATCAACTTGATGTGAAGTCAACATTCTTGAATGGATATTTAGAAGAAGAAATATATGTGAAGCAACCACCTGGATTCGTTGTGGAAGGTTTCGAAGACAAAGTGCTAAAACTAAAGAAGGCACTGTCTGGGCTCAAGCAAGCACCCCGAGCATGGTACAACAGAATTGATGGCTACATCATGGATCAAGGTTTCAGGAGGACCAAGAGTGATCCTACACCATACATCAAGACCCGAGGTAATACTGAGACTCTCATTGTTTCCTTATATGTGGATGATCTTATATACACATGTACATGAAATAGTGAAACAATGATTCAAGAATTCAAGGAAGATATGATGAAGACATTCGAGATGAGTGGCCTGGGCTTGATGCACTACTTTCTTAGTATTGAGATAAGTCAAGAAAAATAAGGTATATTTATCTCGCAAAGAAAGTATACTAAAAATATTCAGAAGAAATTCAGAATGTATGAATGCAAGTCTGTTCCCACACCACTCGTTACAAACAAGAAACTAAGAAAATAAGATGAATCTACAAAAGCAGATGCTTCAGTGTACAGAAGTCTAATCGGCAATCTACTCTATATGACAGTGACAAGACCAGATATTCTGTTCGCAGCAGCTAGTTTACTATCAAGGTTTATGCAAAGTCCAAGTCAGATACATTCTAGAACCGTAAGAAGAATACTAAGATACTTGAAAGCTACTAAGAAATATGGAATATGGTACAGATCCACTTCTGACTCAAGACTGGGCTGGATCAGTAGATGATATGAAAAGCAAATATAGCTATGTATTCACACTGGGTTCGGAATTTTCTCTTGGGCATCAAAGAAACAAGATACGGTGGTGCAATCATCGGCGAAAGCAGAATATGTAGCAGGAGCAGTATGTGCAAGTCAAGCAATATGGCTTAGAAGAATTTTTGAAGATATAGGCGAAATACAAAAAGAGCCTACATAAATTTTTTGCGACAACAATTCAGCAATTGCTATGACAAAGAACCCTGTATTTCATAGCCGGACAAAGCATAAAGCCATCAAATATTATTTTTTGCGAGATGCTACAAATCATAAGGAAATCGAATTCACATACTGTAAGACAGAAGAACAAGTCGCAGACATCTTGACCAAACCACTTTCGAGATTCAAGCTTGAGCTACTACGATGCATGCTTGGAGTTTCTGAAAAGTGCATTAAGGAGGAGTGTTAAAATTAATGCACTTTCTTCATGCCAGCAAAGTCCAACAAATAGAGGAAGAGAAGTTAAATTGGTAAGCTTGAGAGTTTTAGTCAAACTTGGAACCTAGAATGAAGGCTTATTGGTTGAAGGGTTGTTATCAACTTCCTTTTCCAAATTTGCTTTCTTGTCTTAGTTGGAATATGTAAGTCGGTTGAGTGAGTACATAAATAGGTAGACATAGTTCATTTTGTAGTCTAGAGAAGAGAGAAACTAGCAAGTATTGTTCTAATAGGAGACAAGAGCTCCATATTTTCACTATCAAAATTCTTCCATTTCTCAAAAACTATTTCAATTTCCAACACTCTTCTCTCGTTTTGCCGGTGCTTGCCTTTTGGATTAAGAAGGGTAGGACGGTGGGCAAGTAAACAAGCAAATGAAAGGGTAGTCACAGCAGGAACCACAGGCTCTTATATTATAGACTGATTTGATGTAGAAATGAACTAGGAAACTGATTAGGATTGGATACACACACGAACCACACACTGGATACACACACGACACACACACACACACACACACACACACACACACACACTGCACCCACAAACACCCACACACACTGCATGCACACACCCACAGACACTGGATACACGTGAAGAAGGGGCAAAATTGTTATTTTAAAAAAAAAATATGTTAGTTGACGCGTGTGATTTCACGTGCACCTAAAATTGCCGGTTTTCGTTTGAGGTGCATAATTTTGTTTATCTTGGAGGGCTTTAGTAACATTTATCCATGATGATTCATAAATTATTTGAAGAATATATCACTGATGACTGGAGTAGAATGTCACAAGAAACTTAGATAAATAATTTTAACGGTAAAAGACTTTTAGCTACAGTTTATATGAAATCTGTTGCTAAAATATGAAGCACTCTTTGCATTTAGTAGATAGAAAATTGTTGCAACTGTAACAAGCCTTTTGCACCTTTTAGCTACCCTCGCAACCCATAAGGACTTGCAAAGGATATAAATGTCGCAACTTTAAAAAGTCGTTAAGTTATGTATTATATTATATTATGTATGTTGAGATTGCAAATAATCCATTTGAGTACCATGGTAAAATGCTTAGGTAATTTTCATGTACCAAAGGATAACCATTGATTTATGAAAGAAAGGCACCAACCTATGGTAAGGTCCTCCTAGTGGTTATTAATAGGTCAAAATATGAATTAGTAAAATGGATACCAGCAAAATGATTGGCACAGAACTATCTTTTTCTTGCCAAATACTGATATATTAAAAAAATCACAATATGGCTGAATCAAAAATAAATTGCGTTGTCAAATTTGAGGTACTCATTTGGTATGTTTAAAACCTGAGCTATTCAAGCCAAATTTGGTTTATACTTTAAGATATATTTTTGAGGTTAGTCAAAAAATTGAGCCCTTTATTGGTTATTAGGGCGCTATAAAAATAAATAGTCGGTCTAAATTCAATTACCATAAGTCTTGTACAAATTACATAGATACATTTTTGCATAGTGAATGTTATAAATTGTCTCAATTATATCAAAAATATTTTGGATTAATGGTATAATTTTTTGTCTTCGAAATCTCATAAGTGATTTGTCTTACTTATTGATCTTATATATGGGGTAGAGTCACTTTGTTTTTGTAAGTTCGTATGCCCCCCCCCCCCCCCCCCAAAAAAAAAAAAAAAAATTGACCTGTAATTTGTCTATCAAAATTGTATATAATTACAACATATCTTACAATGACTATGATGCCTGTACGTATATGTGCATATAGAAATATAAATTAAAGTACGCATATTCAATTGGATTAACATCATCTTTTATCTTTTAAGTCTCATAGTTATTTTCATTTTGTAGATATACCGAATTTTATCTTCATATCAGATAGTGATTTTAAGGATACAAAATCAAAATTAAGTCATAAGAAGTTATTCTATCTGTTATGCAGAGTTTTCAAATGTTTAGAGTTAATTTTAAATCGTACTATACAGGACTTACTAATATTGCTGTTGTTGTTATTATTCCTACAAAATTAAGTAAAATTGGAAATAAGGACCTCAGCAAAATGGTGTTTAGGTTCTAAACACCATTTTGCTGAGGTCCTTATTTCAAATGTTTAGAGTAAAATTGGAAATGAGGACCTCAGCAAAATGGAAATAAGGACGTCAGTAAAATGCTAAGGATCTCTAAACTTTAGAGATCCTTAGCGACATGAATATGTCTAGCATATAGCTTTAAATCCCTTGTAACCATAAGATTTACTAATAAGTTTTATTTTTGCAAAATTGGTTAATTTTGATTATAAAGCCTCTTTTTTGGTGCAAGGTCCTATCCATAAATATTGCCTATATTTGTTTAGCAAATTGATGTAAAAGCTATATATTATGGATTATTTGCCACATTGATTATGAGATATATATTTTATATTTAAATTAATTGTTGCATCATTTTATTTATGTTCGATATCTCATATGTACTTCATGCTTTTTAGGTCTATGAGTGTTTTATATTAAAAGATGCTTTTCGGGGACATATTAGTCGAAATTATGTCTTAATAGGTAATTACATTGGTTAATAGAGTTCAAAATATTTAGAATTAATTTTTAAATTATATAAGACTCGCCAATTCAGAAGTTAATTAATCTAGAAATAGGGGCTCCATCCAAGCTAATATCGGAGACCTTTAACGACACTATAAATATCTTATTTTTCATTTACGTTATGTAATGAAGTGCCACACAGCTTATAAGATAATCCTAGTTCGAACCTGTGCCAAGCATGTGACGGTCTTATTATAGTCATCTAAACTTTGTAATGCATAATAATAAAACCTATTGCACAATTATTTCATGGTTATTTCATCAAAGATAGTCAAGTTTATATTTAAACGGGTGAACTTCTTTTCAAAAAATAAATTTACTCTTGTAGTGAAATGTCAATCATCAATGTTCTTGTGCATGTAGCTAGTTCTGATTTGGTAAGAAATAAAAATAAGAGGTTTATTTTGTACACAAAAAAGAAAAAGTAGACTCCATAGATAAAATCATGTAGAGAACATATTGAGATCGATTTATCATTGCATGAGACATCTTAGCTGTGTGTGTGTAAGTATCTTTTGGAAATAATTTATACATTTCAATGTTATGCACATAACTGTAACTACATGTTAGTTTTAACTTTCATACATAAAATGTTGGTCTGTATTTTCTTTACCATATGGTTTATAAAATAAACCACCGTGACTTATCTTTTTAGATCGAATAAAAGGCACAATTAGTCACTGACCTATGACCCATTTTTTTTTTATGAAAGTCACTCAACTTTATTTGTGCCATTTTGGTCACTGAACTCACAAATACGTTCAGTTAGGCCATTATGTTAGTTGGCGTTAATTTTTTGTCGTTTAAGTGAGCACGTGACCCGCACATGGGGGCCTCCAAACAGTGGCAAAATCATCTCTCCATTAAATTTGTTTCTTATGGCCACCTACATTTTTCTCTCTCTACCACCACCTACCGACCCAAACCATCATTACCCTGTCACCATCGTCCAACCATCACCAACCAGCCACCGCAATCAAAGCCACCGTTATCAAAGTTAAAAAAATTAATCTGGAAAATGGTTATCGTAGAATAATCAGGTAACTGATCTGAAAAAGAAAAAAGTAAAAGAAGTAGATCCCTCATCTTTCTTCAGAGAACTCGGTGGAGATGGACGATGGCGGCGTGGTGGTGGGATCACCGAGGAACGGTGGTAGCCTCGATAGCAGTTGCTAGCGATGACAGCATTAGTGAGGAAGGTGGTGGCATCAGTGAAAATGGTAGATTTGTTGGTGGTAAATTTGTGTGTTTGTATGTACTTGAGTGAGAATAGCCATCACCATTGGTCCCCTTTCCCAGTTTCCTCCCCTCCTTCCTCTTCCGCTCTCCTCCCCTAAAACTGCCACACCATCAAGCGCGATCATCACCTTCGGCCCGCGCTGACCTCTCTCTCTCTCCCTCTCCCTCGCCCCCCTGCGGCCTCCTTCTTCTTCCTCCCACATCATCAAGGAGCCCATCACCCAAGACAGCATCGACGACCACTACCATGCTCGCACTGGCGTCCAAGATGCCTTTCCCTTTTGATGGTTCTTGCGCGACTAACCGAGGAATGGTGGTGATGAAATGAAAAAAAATAGAACGAATGGAAAGAGAAATATCTAACGATCATGAATATTGGGAAAGGAGAGAGAGAGAATTTGGGGGGGGGGGGAATGAGGATATTTTTAGGTAAAGTGATCTATTTACCCCCAACTTGATGGCTCATGTGCGTAGCACGTCACCATTTAAACATATTTATGAATATAGTGGTCAAAATGACACATATTAAAGTTGAGGGACTTCCATAAAAAATGGGTCATAGTTCAGTGATCATTTGTACCTTTTACTCTTTTAGATTTTATATGCTATTCTATCTTTTAGATATCAATTTTTTTTCTTTTCATACAATAGAGTGTCTTTAGGAGTGTAAAAGTTACTTTAAAATCATAGTATATTTCTCGGTTACTAAGTTAGAATATAAACACTTATGAGCTTAATTACTCCCAGCATAAGAAATACATAGAAAAAAGAATTTCAAACTTTTTTCAACATACATCTAGTGGATTTTGACTCGTGCTTTAACGCCATTTAGATAAATACTTTTGCTTTTATGATATTTATGTGAGCGCCAATTTTTATACCTCAATGCTTGTACACACTTTATTTTGTTGTTGAAAGAGAACATAACAAAAAATGTTATATAGATAAAATTTCTCTATATTCGTTTTAAAATATCATGAGGTTTTAATTCTGTAACACCCCGAAAATCTGGAGCGTTAACCACTCACTCGATCAGTTACACTAATACAATAATATCCTCATAACTATTTGACAACCATTATTAGAGCAGCTGAACCATTAATCATACCATACTCTCATAAATGGAATACCAAGTTCAAGTTTGAAAATTTTAAAATGGTAACTTTCACCCACACAAAGGTTCTAATAGATAATACAGAAACTTAACCAAAACTCGCTCTTTCGGTCTAGTCCACACTTAGGCAACCTATAGCTGGTTATTACATGCAAAAGGGTACAAAAAGGGGTGAGGTTTTGAGAGCTCACTAAGGTCGCTCAGGAGGAGTGATACAAATGACTTACAAATTTAATACGATAACAATATGGGAGAAGTATTCGACTTAATTACATTAGATCAGATATAAATATGACTTTCAGATACGATGTAAACAATCACAAATGCTATTGAACATGAGCAATTGTAAAGCAATATAGGCAGTGCAGTCACTTAGCAAAGCTACAAAGGCAATGCTACTAATATTGATAACTACATATGAATATGTGCACTGACTAGTCCATCAGGATACTAGCCCACACTAATACAAATAAATTCCTCTAATACGCACCAGCTCTCGCCGAAACACACTAATGCATAATTTCATGTCAATACACTGAAGAACAATTATTACTAATTCAACATAAAATTCGATGCTCAATGTACAATAAAAAAATGAGCATCGATGTGAATGTCAAAAATCGCTTAAGGCTCAAAATAAGGTTTCATGGGCGATCAACACATTCTCATGACAATTTTATACCCAGAGTCCAACGGAATTGGAGAAACAAATAAAATGAATCATAAGAAATTAAAGTGATGAAGTAGGGTTTGGATAGAACTCCTTATCTCGATCTAAGCTAAGCGAAACTAAATAACCTGGATCAAAGTCCGTTCTAGAATGGCAAATTATTTATCAGAACACATTATGCGGTTACTATACTATAAACTTAATATCAACTACCAAAATAGCGATCACTTTTTATGCCGGAATGACGCAACCCAAAGCGCATCACACGCACGACCAACTTAACCATGACCCACTTCTCGAGGCTCAACAATAATTCAGAATTGATATTATTTCTCATTAAACATTTTTATGGATTAAAATAGCATATGAAATATAAATAAAATTTTTCTAATTTTTTTGACTAATTTTGAATTAAGAATAATTTCATTAAATGCAGTGAAAACTCATAAATAACCATAATTATGTTTAGCTGAAATAAAGTCCCATAATTGTTGTAACAACTTGAAAAAATATATAAAAATTGAATCAAAATTTAAAGGCAATAAAATAATTTTTAAATTATTCATTTTGCTAAATCTAATACGATATGGTAATGATACCCACTCAACTCTAAAAATAACGAATGGGACTTGTTTATGAAAACATTACTACAATGTTTTCAGAATTTATCATGAATTTTAAAGACTCCGAATAAATTTTACAAATCTGAAATTACAGAAAATTTTAAACATACATGCGATCTTGAAAAAATATAAAATTATGCCAGAAATTCTAACGTAGTCTAAGGCACCTTAGTGCAAAATTTGACATTCTAACGATCACAGTGAGCTATCCAATGCACGTGCCAAATCAACGCTAACCCATGATACATCTGTGCAAGCATAGTGTACCACCAAGCTGCAGATACCCAGTTTTGAGTTCATCTTCTTCTTTTCTTCATCCCTCTATGCGCAGTCTTCTTCCCAGAATAAACGCAGACACATACCCTCCCATTCACTCACTCCTTATACACACTACACAAATGCACACACCCTCCCATACACACAGACCCACCTCCACACACTTTACACACGTTAACACACATTTTTTCAAACATGTATATTCCACACTCACTACCGTCTTCTTCTTTTTCTACACACACACATGCACCCCCACATTCACTCTATTCACACAAAAGTATACAAACTAGCTATACACCTATATTCATACACTCACAACACACACACCCCCATCACATTCACTGCCTCACAGTAGTAGCTTCTCTTCTTTACCCAACACATACACATGCACAAACATACTCTCATGTAGCACATTAATACACTCGTGCGCGCATGCGTACACACACACGCACACGACACATACATCCACCTTAAATTCTCATGTGGCTACAATCCCAGCCCTTCTCACAACTTCCTCACACAATGTAATATACACTCATCACTCATGCAAATACGGCTACAATCCTCGGCCTACCCAAAATCTCGCCGGATTTTTTTTCTTCAAGCTCTCTCTCTCTCTCTCTCTCTCTACCGTGAGTCAAAAGAAGATAATTAGGGAACGACTGCCCTATAATTATAACATCCCAAAATTTTTAGAACGTTAACACTCACTCGATTAATGACACTGAGACAATAGAACTCTCAAACTCAACCATTTTAGAATCATCAACCAGTCAGAGCAACTAACCCATGGAGTAATATAGTACTCTTAGCATACTATCATAATTGAAACATCAAGGCTAACTTAACAATTCTAAATAACAAGAATGACCCATGCAGGGGTTCTAATGACTAAGACTCAAGCTTAAATTCTCTTTTTCCTCGTTCAGCGCTAATCAATACCCAATGCGATCTAGGGATGGTTATTGCCTGCAGAAAAGAAGTCAAAGGGGAGTGAGCTTTTGAGAGCTCAGTAAGGTCGCTCAAACGAAGAAACTACGAAACAATTACAAATGCAATTCATTAAGATTTTCAAAAAAAAGAATCATAACTAGATTGATCAGATGTCAATATGGTTTTCGGATACAATGCAAACAATCAATCACAGATACACCGGCTAGTCCAATAAGGTACTAGTCCACACCAATACACCTGCTAGTTCAATAAGGTACTAGCCCACACCAATACACCGGCTAGTCCATCAAGGCACTAGCCCACACCAAATCCTCCAAAACCCACCAACTCCGCCCAACACACAAATGCAGAATCTCATGTCAATATGCAGGATGAAAATATTTCGATAATGCAAAGAATATATCGATGCACAACGAGAAAGAAATATTGAGCATCGAATAAGATTTCAATAAACGTGTAAGACTCAAAATAGGGGTATTTAAAGGCAAACGATGTAATTCATAGCAATTATAACAGAGTTCAAAGGAAATTTGATAACAATTTAGAAAATATTCACGAGAACAAATGGATGAAATTAGGTTTCAGATAAAAATTCCTTCCCTCAGTCCAAGCTATGTACTATTCAAGAGCCTCGATCCAAAATCCTTTGAATTAACCTAAGTCGGGCAAATTATTAATCAGAACACTATCTACACTAATATATTATAAAACTAATATAAATTCCCACAGTGTACTTATTTCTCAATTCGGAACGACAAAAATCGAAGCGGGTCCCACATACGGCCAACCTAACCCGACACTCGTCACACTCTTCGAGGCCTAAAATACTCCAAAAATGTTCTAATCATTCATTAAACATTACTTATAGCTTAATATACCATATGGGATAAAAATATAATTTTTGAATATTTTTGACTATTTTTGAATTAAAACAATTTCCTTAAATACACTAAAAAACCAATAAATTGCCATAATTACTTCTGGCTTGAAATAAAGACTCATTATTTTTACATATACCTTAATATATGTATAAAACTTTATGAATAAAAATCAAGATTTGAAAGATCCTAAAACTATTTCTTCATTTTTCATTTTGTCAAAA
Organism: Escallonia herrerae; assembly: GCA_033070095.1. Taxonomy (NCBI): domain Eukaryota; kingdom Viridiplantae; phylum Streptophyta; class Magnoliopsida; order Escalloniales; family Escalloniaceae; genus Escallonia; species Escallonia herrerae. The sequence continues at coordinate 291,277 of JAVXUP010000234.1, read as the reverse complement.
CAAATACAATATGGTAATTATAGCAAATCAACTCCAAAAATCACCAAATTTATACCGAGTCCTTATTATTCTATAAAAACATTACTATAATGTTTCCAAAACATTTTCATGGGTTTAAAGGATCCAAAATAATTTTACAATTCTAAGTTTGCAAAAAATATTAAAAATGCATATGATTTCAGAAAATTATAAACTTTTACCAGAAATTCTAATATAGCCTAACGTATTATTCTATAAATTTTACATACTAATGACAACCGTGTGCTAGTCTATGCACGTGTCGAGCCTAACGCTAATCCAAATTTTCCGCTCCGTACTTCTCTTCTTCTTATCCTGTCCAAACCCAGAGTACAAGTTTACTATTCACGCAGCTTCCCCTCCTCTTATCCCTTCTCACAAACCCACCTCACACATACACATTTCCCACAATACACTCTGTTCCCAACCTATTCTGGTCATACTCAAGGACCCAATAAGGGCCCCATTTCACGCGAACATGTCAACGGATTCAGTAGTCAATTCTTCAACGCTTTGAACCGGTCAAAGTGCGCGTGCCCAAGTCACGTGCATTCTTTGCTTCACACACCTCACGCGCGACTTAGTCACCAATTATTTTATGTCAACGTCACTGACGCTAGTGCGACCGTCACACCGAGACCACCCAGACAACTTTTCACAAAAAACTTCGATCGACGGCACAACCAGAGCAACGGGGTCAAGGGGCAAAGGCCTTGGCCAAACCCATTGGGTCGGCCTCGGCCTCCCCCAGGGCCATGGGGTCGGCCTCGGCCTCCCATGGGGGTTGGCTTTGGCCTTCCCCCCCAGTTCTTCACTTTTTGTGCAAAGTCCTTTTTGCACTTTTTTTTCACTTCATACCCTTCGTATGTGACTTTGGAACCTTGTTCGTCATGCGGGTATGATTCACGTCGACACCCTCATCGCAACGCAACTTTTGGATTTGTCATTGCCCATTAAAACACCTTTCGTCGGTGCGCCCGAAGTTCACCCAAAGGGGGAGTGGCCTTGGCCTCCCTTCATGGGAGTTGGCCATTGGCCTTGGCCACCCCCTAGGGTCGGCCTCGGCCTTCCCAAGGGGTCGGCCTCGGCCTTCCCAAGGGTGGTGGCCTTGACCTTCCCCCAATTTTGGCCTATGGCCCCCGCTCCCGCGCGCATTTGTTTTCTCGAGTCTTTGCACCTCCGCGATGTTTATGGACGCTCGTACACCAACCTCGTGACGTCCGTCATGCATCAACCTTACCGTGCACCACTCCTGCGATGCCCTTCGCCCAAAGTGGCATGCTACCGCCGAATGACCCGACGCCGACGACTGCATACCATCACTCCCAACTTTGTCATTGCTACATGTTTCATTCATTATTTTGTTATAACAGGCACACTCAACTCATATCCCATCTTCGGGACACCTGACGTGTGCCCGTGCGCCGTCTCCGTGACGTTTGTCGCTGCGCCCGTGCGCCGTCTCCGTGACGTTTGTCGCTGATATGTGCCCCCGACACCAAATATTGTTCCGTGACGTTCATCGCTGCGCCCGTGCGCCATTGTCATGATACGTGCCCCTGGAACCAAATATTGTTCCTCAACGTTCGTCGCCGTGCCCATGTGCCATGCTCATGACATGTGCCCCTGCACTAGGTATTGTCTCCGCGACGTTCGTCGCCACGCCCATGCACCACTTTCATAACATGTGCCCCAGCACCAAGTATATCTCGGTGACGTTCGTCGCCACGCCTATGCGCCAATTCCATAACATGTGCCCCGACACCGAGTATATCTCCACGACGTTCGTCGCTGCGCCCGTACGCCACTGCCATAACATGTGCCCCGACACTAAGTATATCCCAGCAATGTTTGTCACCTGTGCCCGTGTGCCATTGTCATGATACGTGCCCCGGCACCAAGTATTGTTCCGCGACGTTTGTCGCTACGCCCTTGCGCCATTCTCATGATGCGTGCCCCCTGCACCAAGTATTGCTCCGTGACGATCGTCGCCGCGCCCATGAGCCATCGTCATAACACGTGCCCCGGCACCAAGTGTTGTCTCCACGACGCTCGTCGCCACGCCCGTGCGCCACTTCCATGATAGGTGCCCACATCACCAGGTACTGTCTCCGTGATGTTCGTCGTCGCGCCCGTGTACCACTTTCATAACACGCGCCTTGCATCAAGTGTTGTCTCCGCGACGCTCGTCGCTGCGCTCGTGCACCACTAACACAGAAATTCCCCCGGCACCTTACTCACTCCGCTGCACCCATGCACCGCGCCACTGATATAGCCATGCCCCCGGGCTCTCTGTCACACTACAGTGCCCTTGGCACCATACACACTTCACCGCGCCAGTGCACCATCTCTATGACATGTGCCCTGGACACCTTACTCATTTCGCTGGGCCCATGCGCCACGCCACTAACACAGTCATGCCCCTTGGCTCTCTGTCACACTACCATGCTCCTTGCATCGGTCCATCCTTTCACCACATCATGCGCACCTTGCCTTGGTCGTGGAACATACTTCGACCCACTTTCTGGAGTGTGCAACATCATGCGGGGATAGGCGACTCCTCTGGGACACTATCTCCGCTAGGGAGCTCTTCAACTCCCTTCTGCCAGGTAGATGGCTCCTCCGAGATGCTACCTCGGCCAGTCGGGTAGACGGCTCCTCCGGGATGCTACCTTGATACGCTCCGAGTGCTCCGGCACAAGGACTCACCGTGGGGATAGGCGACTCCCCTGGGACACTATCTTCACCAAGGAGTTCTTCAACTCCCCTTCCACAGGGTAGACGGCTCCTTCGGGATGCTACCTTGGCCAGTCTGGTAGACGGCTCCTCCAGGATGCTACCTTGATGCGCTCCGAGTGCTCCGACACAAGGACTCACCGCGAGGATAGGCGACTCCTCCGGGACAGTGTCTCCGCCATGGAGCTCTTTAACTCCCCTTCTGCCAGGCAGACGGCTCCTCCGGGTTGCTCCCTCGGCCGGCCAGGTAGACGGCTCCTCCGGGACGCTACCTCGGCCTACGTAATAGGTGACTTCTCCAGGACACTATCTCCGTCAGGGAGCTCTTCAACTCCCCTTCCGCCAGGTAGACGGCTCATCCGGGATACTACCTGGCCTGTCAGGTAGACGGCTCCTCCGAGATGCTATCTTGACTCGCTCCGAGTGCTCCGACACAAGAACTCACCCTCGGGATAGGTGACTCCTCTGGGACACTATCTCCACCAAGGTGTCTTTGTGACTGGACTACTTGCTCCGACACTGGGGGCTTGCGTCGGTACCCCTGTGGACGATGACCCCCGGGTCACTCCGAGACGGGAGCAAGTCTTCAGAGGGCATTGCGCCTAGTCCGCCTGGCAGTTGGGCGTCGGGTCTTCCCCACCACTACCAGGCCTGTGGGACTCTACAAGGGCTTGGATTGGTGGCTAGATCAAGGGGTTCTCTGGCCATACCGCCGCTGTGGGAGCCAGTCTTTCTAGATAGATAGAGCGACGCTGTGCTGGGTAGGTGGGGTGAATATGAGATTCGACACTCCGTGGAGCACCGGTAGCTGTGGACCCCTAGGTGATGTGTCACTCCCTGGGAGCGCCACGTGTCACGTGATGACATCATCATCTCAACCTCTATAAATAGAGGTCTTGAGAATTCATTTGAAGGGAGAACATTTTCTGGACTTGGACATTTTTAGAACACTTTTACTTTCTCACTCTAGAATCCTAGAGAGAGAAACATACAGGACCCTGACTCTGGACCTAAGCATCGGACTGTGACTGTCGTCGTGTATTCACCCTGCGCCATCGCCCTCGCAGCACGGCCACCCTCAGGCTTTGTCTGGGAAGCCCTTGGTCTCTGCCCTTGCTGTGTCCCACATCAGCGCACTTGGCATCTGACTTGGACTGCATTCCTTGTGGCACCTCCACGTCGACTGCGAGCCCACTTCCCTTGGCATCACACTCTTCACTTTCTTTTCCAAAAGATACACAACAACATTTCTGGGTGCCATTGCAGGCCCTTTCAGATCCCTTTCCTTCCATTGCACACATGCTACATGCACAAATATTACACAGATACACACCAGTGCACTCCCAGACTCATGGCACCATGCACTCATACACACCCCTCATTACCCACACAAAACTCTCACAACACTCAAATAACACACATATCAACACTCATCTCACTACACTGTACACACCAGCACCCATTTCCTCTATTACTTGCACAGGTTCACCAAAAAAAAAACACCACCTTACACGCCCACTGCCTCATGGTAGTGGGTCTCTCTTTTTCTTTCTTCCTTATACACTCACCCCTTCATATAAACACACATATACATACAACTATTTTCACACACTCTAACACACCAAGTACATAACAAAACATACACATCTACCTCCACCTCATACCCACTTACACCCAAACTCATTCACACCAGTACACACAAAATAGACACTGCATGAACACCTCTGTTTTGCACTGCATACATGCACCCTCATTCCCTCAATCTCACGCCCACACTGTCTACACGACATATGACAACACACACACACACACACCTGTAACACAATACACAACACACTCATACACTCCACAACCACATAAACTCACACCTCACCACTCTGCACACACTATCTACTATCTTACATGTTCAATCCTGGCTCTGGCTCAAGTCACATATGGTGCCACAAGTGTGCCTACTGAGACACCTACCGAGACATCTTAGCAGGAGTGCTGACAGTTTGATGGTCGAGTTGTCTCTCTAAGGTTCTGTATTCATATATGCATGCGTTCTCTTCAACCTTTTAATAGATGTAGTGACGGTGGTGGGTGCGTGTACATTTTTCGATATATGTTGTATTTGTCTACATGGTGTGGTTGATGCTCCCTCTCTCATGGCAGCTTCTCTAAACTCAGATCCCTTCTCCCCATTAAATCATTGATATCACTGAGTAGCTAGAGGAAAATAATAAGGGTTAGAAACATACCGGGAAAACCAATCCCGATCGTCGAAAGAATTTCTCTTCGATCACTTCCCTTCCCTTCCCTTCCTCTCAGAATCTGTCTCTATCTCTGTCTCTGTCTCTGTCTCTGTCTCTCTCTCTCTCAAGGTCATGTATCAGATGAGAAAATATGGGGAGTACGACGGCTGCCACTTATAATAATATATATACACAGATATAATAACACTAGATTGGTACATAACCAAAAAGCCCCTCTAATTTTCTTTAGTTATTCTTATTTGTACCCGAAACACTTTTCTTATTATAAAAAAGGCCCACTATAATATTCATGATATATTTTTCATGCTAGAATAATTTTAATAGGTTTGCCACATGACCTCGCTTCTCTTTTTGTCACTAAAAATCACTACTAGTATATCAGTATTAAAAGAAGTTTAATTGTCGCTAAAAGTATACCGGTGCTAAGAAAAATAAATTCGTCACTATATATAAAAATAATACACGTCAATGCTAAAAGATATCGTCGTTAAAAGAATTCCCATAAGATTCGGTCACGCTAATCGTCACTAAACACTTCAATCAATATCACGTAAAACTGTTAATGTTAAATCGTAACTTATGATTTCTAAACCTTACATTTTCGCTGAAGGACCAAAAAAAAAAAATTAGTCAGGGTTTTTACCCTAAAATCAACCTCAGATTTTGGGGTGTTACAATAATAGTTACATATATATGAAACCCTGGACTGAAATATTACCAAAACCCCCCTAAACTTTAGGAAGTTTTTCAAATTTTAGCTAAAAACTTTTTAATAGTATGGAAAAGTCCAAAACAACTATTTACGATAAATTAATGTACTAGAAAAATTTAACGGGATGTTACATAACCCCGCTTCATTAATCGTCACTAAAAGCCTCAAATAATATCACTTACAGAGTTAACTTGCTACTAACAAAGTAAATAATTTGCTATAATTACCATACAATCTCTCTCTCTCTCTCACATGATCATAAAAAAATGTTGCTAAAGCTCCAATAGATAATCAGTTAGGATTTTTACCGTAAAACCAGCCTCACGTTCTGGCATATTACAAATTCTGCTTTATCATTTTTATGTGTCTTATGAAATTTGCATATTATTATGTTTACACATTTAACCATCACAACCTAATATCATAGCACAAAAATGAGTAAATCATTGACCCAAAGTTAACCAAGACTTTTAATTAACATGTGTACCAAGTTGGAGTCTAGCTTAACTTGATCGTATCAAGATTATCTAGTCGGAGTCTTGATATATTGCTAATGTAGAACTTTAAGTTGCTTAAAACTGGATTAGTAGTAAAATAAGGACGCCGTAGAAAATGATTGGTTCCTATTTTCACTCGAATAGAGTTTATTGAATTCAGCTCATTGAAGCTTTGCGGATTGATAATGTTAAGAGTTTTTAAAGCGTTTATCAATCTTTACACCCACGTGTCATTGTCTATGCTTAACACCTTATTTCTTGACTTAAAATAAACAAATTCCTGTTATTGCAATTTTTGACAACAAAGAACGATGTATAAAAATAAACTTTCCTAGATATTTTTTCAAGTGTTATGAGGTTTTAATTCTATGTGATGTTTTAAAGAAGATTAAACAAATAATCCTTCCTTTTAGAATCTCATATGTGGTCTTTTTCTATAATATATATATATCCACATCTACCAGTGGAGAAATAACAATTTCTCCACCACCCATCTAGTCATCCATATCTAGTCATGGATGGCCCAGGTAGCATTATGCCCCATAATTCCCATCGCAAGTCCCTTTCCTGTTTAAAATGGGCTGACTGCTACTCTTACCAGCTGTTAATCACTACTAAGTAAGGCAGTCAGGCGCTGGCACCAACGCCCTAATCGTTATACTTAGTAATGATTAGACAAGCTGCCTTTGCTTGAGCCTCTCTCTCTCTCTCTCTCTCTACTTTTCATCGTCTCTCTCTAATTCTCTACCCCTAACCCTTTCTTCATCCTGTATAAACTCTAAGCTCCTTATGAAATCTTCTACCACTCCAATCCTCCATCAACCCTAAGCAAAAACTCAGTTGAATTCTTCCACCATCACAAACTATAAATCTCTAGCAAGAATCCAAGTTCAATTACACTTACTAAGTTTTTACTTGCATTATCTTGAAGTTATTTCGTCAATGTTGGAGCAATTACCTTGAAGCCAAAGTTGGAGCAATTATCTTGAAGGAGAGAATTGAAAGCAATAACAACACATTAATAGTTTTTCCTTTTCACTTCACTTCATTTCATTTCAGTTAACCATATTATTTATAGCTTCATTTTATGATGTGTTGAGCATTTATAAAAAAATTTACCTGTAGATTTCAACATAAAGCTATGAAATTGGAGGAAATAATTTTTGTGAAGATTCTTATCCACCTTATAGAGGTCAAAATTTTTTAACATTGATTGAGGTTGAAGCATACTATAGAGAATATTCGAAAAAGCTTGGTTTCGATGTTAGAGTTAAGAGGACTAGAAAACACGCCAAAATGGACCAAATTTGTTCCTGACGATTTGAATGTCATAGAGGAGCACCACACGTACCTCCGGTGGTTCGAATCAGTGATGAAGGGCCAACGAGACAAAAAAGGGACACATTTCTGGGTACCAGGTATGAGGCCCATGTGTATGTTGTATACCAAAAAAATAAAAACTATTTAGTTGTGACGGGAGTCGAGTTGAGCCATAATCATCAATTGATGACCCCTAGCAAGGTCGGTTAAATTCATTCGCATTAACAAATAAGCTTGCCACAAAGACAATTGATATTTACAATGGATAAAGCAAAGATTTTGCCTTCTAGAATGATGAGGGTTTTCTCAATAAACTTCGTGCTCAAAGTAGAGACTTTCAATAAGAGTGATTCTCAAGCTACATTTGATATCTTCAAGCGCCTTCAAAGCAAGAATTTTGGGTTTTCTATAGCATCCAACTAGATGAAGAGAACCGCATTAGAACTACACTTGGGTGGATGCTCGTTCTAGGGCTACTTACCAAAACTTTGGCGATGTTGTGACGTTTGACACCACATACTGCACAAATAAGTACTCCATGCCTTTTGCTCCACTTACCGGGATAAACTACCATTATCAATCAATTGTTTAGCTTTGGCCTGCTTAGGGATGAGACGGAGGAGTCATTACGTGGTTATTTAAAATGTGGCTTAAAGTAATGTACCAAATCTTGGTTGCTGATCAAGACACAATAGGTTGGGGCTTACACCAAAATGTTTTTTGCTACTGGAATGACTACGACCTTGAGAAGCAAAGGTATGAATGCCTTCTTTGATGGATACATTCATAATTCCTCAACTATAAAGGAGTTTGTACTTGAGATGCAGAAAGCCCTTGACAAGAAATTTTTTCTAGAAAGAGAAGCCAATGCTGCTAGTGTTTACAGAGAAAGAGCCATAATAGTTTTCTCTTTTTTGGAAGCTCATGCAGCTCAAGTCTATAAAAGAAAATGTTTAGACAGTTTCAAGTAGAACTTTAAAGTCGAATCAATATAGTATGACAAAGTTGCACGAGCATTGTACCAAAGATCTCAAAGTTTATGCTCTAGAAAATGTGACAAATTTTGCCAATCGGTGCTCTTCTTCAGTGTCGACAAACCCAAGACACATTTCACTGTATCGCTATGTCTAGATATCGAATTTGTTAATTGTAATTGTCAACTATTTGAGCATAAAGGTATACTTTGTTAACAGTGCTAAAATTTTTTAGTGCAAAGAACGTCCGTGAAAATTTGAAAGAGTATATCTTAGATCGGTGGACGAAGCAAGCCAATAGAATACATGGTTACATACCCCACGTGCCACATGTTACAGTTAATTTTGAGCAATCTGAGACACTGCAACCTTTACTACATCATGAATTATTTATCTTTAGACGCTGCATCAACAATGGATGGGCACAAGTATCTAGTTGATGTTGCCGTAAGAGAGGAGAATCTGATAGTTTATGCTGGCAATACCAGAACTCGAGACACTACACCTACTCAAACGACTCCAGTCGCTCAAGTCACTCGAGCTTCGGTCATTGGTTCACAGCTAGGTGTTGACAGAGGTAGCCTGCAAGGTAATGATTGAGATATTTTTGATCCAATTCTTTCACAAACAAAAAGGCAAAAATGAGTTACACGGATGAAGAGTCCGATTGAAGATGCAACGAGTCAGAAATGACTTTGAAAATGTACATTGTGTAATAAACATGATTGATCATGACAAGAGAAACCACTACAAAGTGTTGGGTAAAAAACCCAACGGTCTACATAAGGATGATGACGACGAAGAAGAGCGTTAGGGTTAATGAGTAATTTGAACTTTAATTGTTAAGCTTTACTGTGTAATTTGAGCTTTGGTCAATTGTAATTCGTATTTTTGGTTAAGGTGTAATATGTAATTTATAGCAGAAACAATATTTTCCACTCAAAGCTACAAAAAGGGCAAATAAGTGCGCCCGAAGAAGGGAGACTCTGAAAAAACCCAAAAAAAAAAAAACAAAATTTCAAATTTCACTCAAATACACAAAAAGAGGCCAATTAATGTGCCCAAAGAGTAAAAACTCTACAAAAAAAAAAAAAAATCAATTTTCACTCAAAGTTATGAAAGGGGCCAATAAGTGTGTCGAATAGGGAAGACTCTAAAAAAACCAAAAAAAAAAAAAAAAAATTCAAATTTCATTCAATTACACAAAAGATGCCAATTATGTTCCCAAAGAGTAAAAATAATAAAAAAATATCAATTTTCACTCAAAGCTATGAAAGGGGCTAATAAGTGTGCCTGAAGAGGAGTGACTCTGAAAAAATTCAAAAAAAAAAATTTATTTTCAAATTTCAATCATATACACAAAAAGGGCCCAATTAGTGTGCCCAAAGATTTAAAACTCTGAAAAAATATAAAAAATATCAATTTTCACTGAAAGCTATGAAAGGGCCAATAAGTGCCTGAAGAGGGGAGACTCTGAAAAAACCAAAAAAATATATTTTCAAATTTCACTCAAATAAGCATAAAGGGGCCAATTAATTAATGTGACCAAAGAATAAAATCTCTGAAAACAAAAAAAGAAGGGGGAAAAAGGGAAAGGGCCTCCTTAACCGTTCTTATCTCTAGCGGTAAGTAGATGCTGAGAGTGGTCCCTAATTGCCACAAAGTGTAGCGCTTAGGAAACGCTTCCAGTATCTCATAACCGCTAGAGACAGAAATACTGAGAACACTCCCTAGTTGCTACACTTAGTAGCCATCACGCCACCTAACCTGCTACACTTAGTAGCGGTCACACATATAGCGCCCCCCTCCCCCTGCGAAAAAAAAATCCTATCTTTCCCTTTCATTTTATGCCAAACCAAACCTGCACATGTTCCCCCCAACAATCCTCTACAAATCTCAAAATCCATCCAACAATTAGCAGTTCAATTCAACAATTTTCAAGATAATCCAATAATTCTCAATAAAATCAAACAATTTTCAAAACAACCCGAAAATAGTAAATGGCAAGAGTAATGTGGAAAAGACTTTTATATACACTTTATAGTGTGAAGTACATCAATAATAATAAGGAAGACACCTAACTACACCCTTTTTTAAGCTCCAAAGCTATCCTATATCTAAACGTTAGGGCATTCCTCCGAGACCAAGTTGTTGTTGCGAGATCTTCCATTGGAGCTAAGTACCCCATGTACTTGAGCACATAAACACCACATTCATGACTACTGCTTTGGCCAATCTTGTACCATTTCGACAGTCCAAGGATCGATGGCCTCTCCCAAATGGTGGTGTATAGCTAGTGGAAGGATAGTAGTCTGAAAAAAATAAAGTAACATATGTCAACAACGATTCAAATACGACATAATGCAAAATTTACATTGAATTCTAGACTAAACACTACATTGATGTATTTTTCGTACATCCCCTTCAGTTGCTATCCAGGACCATCCTCCCTCAGGCTATCATAGATATGGACTGATTTCATCGAAGGATACATAACCAATAAGAAGAAGTGCCTGGCATGTATATGAGGAATGAATAACATGTTCTCCTCCGACGCGTGACATTGATTGTCTGACCTCAGCATGCCTTGCATGTTTGGTGAGGGTATCCATGCACCCTTGTTCTTCCCTATCCTCTTTCTCCATTCAGTCAAGCTATTCATGTTTTCTAGCAAAAAAAAACATGAAATAAGTGGGATACATGTTGATCTTCACCTGTCTGCAGGGGTTATGTTACTGTTCTCTAATCTGAAGCAGTTTTGTGTAGACATCCATTACAAAATTGGCAAGATCTGTGTCTGCACCAATGTCTTGATATCATCATGACCTATGTAATACAAACCGGCCATGTTCATAATAGAAAAGTCTGTTGTAGCCCTCGGCTCAGGCAGGAAGTAATGCTCGTCAATCCAATCTCGCTTGCTTAGCCTCAGAACCTTGGTCGGTTTTCCTTTGTCAGACCGGATCACTGGGTGCTCCTAAGGAGTTACTTAGGTCACTTAACTCTGGGCCTAAGAATCATATGCATCAACCGACAAGCTAGCCGATGGCTCCTTCTGGTATCCTCATTATGCATTACTGAAGTTGTGGACTTCAACCTTGTACCTCTCAATAGACTTTTTGATATTGTCAAGGGCATGCTCAATAAACCTCTCAAACCTCTCCAGCTGCTTGAATGCCTCACTGTCCATGTCAACCTAAGGAAGATGGATGGAAAAAGATGAATAAAAGATGAATAATCAATCACATTGCAAGCGTGCTTCACAAAGGAGAATAAAGATTGTAGCAGAAGAAAAACACTTACAATATTCAAATCAAAGCCAAGAATTGGTCGTATATCGCAAGTGGCTAGTATGATGTCCTATTTGCATGTAAAGGGTGATTTACCCTCGTGCACGTTACTCTGAGAAACCACTCGCTAGGGTTCTTTACCGATACGAGGCTATCATATGTCTCATGCCAAATATTCCACTAGTACACCTCGTCGCGCAACATATCCAAGGTATCAACTTGGTCGAAGTTCGGCTCTCTACCCTTCCTATATGGTCACATGTCTATAGTGGGTTTCAGTATCCCTTAGAGATATCCAGCTTGCCTCACTACGCGGTCGGGCTCCTAGAACTCACACTTCTAAAAATAAATGAAAGGCACCAGAAACAAACCTGCCAGCACATACGACACAGGAAGTTATGAACTCCATTGATCTAACCATTGCATCACTTTGGAGTAGGGCTGCCACTTGATCTGTGATTCCTCTAATATCTCCAGTTCTCCCTTCCCCCCATAAAACTTCAAGTGGTGATGGGGTCTACCCTTCTCTTCCTATTGGAGGTCTATAGGAAATTGAGCTCTCAGGGCAATAACCTAGGCCACGTGGATTCAGAATCATCTCGTGGCAGGGGACCACCCACGGGTAGCCTTTCATACGACCAAATCTACGAAGTCAAACATTGTATGAAATTAGTAAGCAATCAATAACGTATTGACAAATCAACAAAAGATATAAATACTCATACCTGTAATAAAGTCAAGTAGGCGGTAATTGACTAAGCACCCTTTCTCGTGACTTTATGCAGTGCTCAATACAGGTGCACAAGTACAGCTGAACCCCACGAATAGGACTGAACCTCATCAAGGTCATCCACGGACATCATATACTTTGTATGTACCGTGTTCTTCAAATGCGCAGGAAATAATACAACTCTAATAATGTACAACAATAATTCCTTTGTATACGTGTCTAGATCATAGGGAGTGTATTCATTGGGTAACATGCTATTATGCTTTCTCAGCCATGTAAGCTTGATGCCATTTGATGTAATGGCTTCGGGCAGAATTCCCAGAGAATATTGCTGTCCAAGTTGAGCTTCCATTGCGGACGGCCTACTCAAAGTAATGGGTCTACCATAACATAGAAATCCAAGAATAACGCCAACATCCTCTGATGTAATAGTCATTTCAGCAAATCAAAAGTAAAATGTGTTTGTCTCACTCCTCCATCGCTCAACTAGAGCAGATATAAGGCACTTGTCGGGCCGAGACCAATAAGGAGGACAGTGAACAAACTAAAACCTTGTCGATTTAAGATAAGTTGTTGCTCTTCACTTAGTCTCCACTTAGTCTCCACTCTTGTAGGTGACTCGTGTTTTGAATTGTTTCTAAAACTCCTCTTTCTACACCTTCAAATACATCCCTCACGATGTGGTCATCATCGTCATAATGGTCGATGGATCGTAAGGCCCGAGATTAAACTCCATATCTTTAACAAGAACACATAATTTAAAAACAACTTAGCATACATACTTTTTATATTTCAAAACTTTAACAAGAACACATAATTTAAAATCAACTTACCATGCATACTATTTACATTTCAAATCTTTAACAAGATCACATAATTTAAAATCAACTTACCATGCATACTATTTACATTTCAAAAAGGTAATATTGACTAAAATACAAAAAAAATACTTAAGATAATTAATGAAGTTCAAATTCCAATTCTACAAAGCCCTAATTTAGTTTTTGCCCTTAATAATCTATTTTTAACACTTCATTATTTTTTTACCCCATTTTAAACCTTATTTCCTTATCTACCCCACTTTTAAAAATCGTGATTTCAAACAGTGATTTCAAGTGAAGAAAACGTGATTCCAAAGCATGTTTTCAAGCAAACCTTACTCTGAAATCTCTGTTAGAAGCTAAGATTTCTTTCAAAAATTGAAAACCCTATAAAAGCCCTAATTTTGAAACCCTAGAAAAGCCCAATTTTTAAACCCTAAAAACACACCTATTTGAATCCCTAAACAATAATAGTTTCTCGAATCATATCAAAGCCCTAATTTCGAAGGATAGAAAAGCCCTAATTTTGAAACCCTAAAAAAACCCCAAGTTTGAAACTTTAAAAAAGCCCACATTTCGAATCCCCAAAAAAAAATCCTAATTTCAAAACCTGAAAAATACTAATTTGAATCTCTAATTTGAATCCATACATAAAGTGGTAATTTCAAACCTATAAGTTAAAGCTCTAATTTCCTTATCCTAATATCAAAACCTAAAAAAGCCATAATTTGAAGCCCTAAAGAAACACTAATTTCAATTTATAGAAAGGAAATAGATCAAAACCTAAAATAAACATAAATTGAAACCTAAAGAAGATACAATTCAAGAAAGCAACATGGATCTGTGGAAGAAAATTTGAAACACTTGTTTCGAAGTGAATCTAGACAAGAATATTTCTCCACCGATCTTCTATTGTTCTTCCACCATACTTCTAACTACTTTCCACCAATCTTGTAGCGTGGGAAAAGAGCTTGGAGGTGGTAAAAATGGTGGGGTAAAAGCAAGAGCAAATTGGGGAGGATGAAGAAGATGAGTGAAAGGATATATATATATATATATATATATATATATATATATATATAGACAAAGAGATTGAGAGATTAAAAGTCTGCCCGTCTAACCACTACTAAGTGTAGCGGTCACGCGCGGGCCCCAACGCCCTAATCGCTACACTAAGTAGCGGTTAACCTCTCTTAAGAGTAGCTGTCATTCCATTTTGAAATGTCTAGGGACTTGTGAGGGGCATTACTGGGCCATTCACCACTACACGTGGACAGCCAGCTGGGTGGCGGAGAAATTGCTATTTCTCCATTGGTAGATGCGTGTGACACCCCCAACCCTAGTGATGTCACCAGAGCCGGGTTGTCAGTCATGACTGCATCATAAACCCTGTCGATACTGAGCAATTCTAAAAACAACATCCTTGAACATACCTCAGGTTTTACAAAAATCCATCCTTACAAAAATTTTCATCGTAAGGCTCAACATGAGCACAGCGGAAATATTTACACAAAATGTCTAGTCCCCAAAATGAGCATATCGCCGTCTTACATTTCGATCTACTGATTAAGCGCCTTCTTCTTCCCTTTCCTCGAAGTTTCCCTTACTTTGCCCTGGCTACCTGAAAACATTACAGGTAAGGAATGAGCGCAAATCGCCTAGTAAAAATAATACGAGGAACAACGCAGACAACGAAGTGACAGCCTTGGGAGAAATGATAATCAGTCTCAACGATATCAAGAATCCTGAATTTCAAAGGATGACACAACATCAATTCAATGGATCAAGCAACATGTTTTCTTTTCTTTTCTTTTAGTCAGACTGAGCGGCTTTAAGGCCCAACAGAACAACATTATCACCACATTTAATGAACTGGACTGACCGAACTGACTGACCGACTGACTGACCGACTACAATGCACGTGAACACTAAATTGCCAAATTAAACATCAATAAAATATAAGCCATTAAAATCACAGTATTATAATAAAGTCAATTGCAATGCAGACACCGACCGGACTGACTGGACTCAATCGACACGACTGACTCGACCCGCGCGCCCTACCTCCTGTTTGCCTGTGATTATGTTTCACTGGTCCTCCTTTCACATAATGTCCCATGCTCCGGGATGTTCATCTCAGTCTCAAACAAATAAAAGAGACAGCAAGCACAAGAAGGGAACTCATGAAGAGTTGTTCGTCCCCAAACCACGCTATCATCAAAGCACATAATTCAACAACTGAACGGACTAAGGGAACGGAGTTCACCCCATGTCCTCGATTCAACAAACCACTCAACAAGAAATTCCAGTCAAGCATACGACCGAGGTTCAACAAGGTAATCCAAAATCGTCACTAAACGCACACAAGGTAGACTAGGAAACAAGTTAGTCGAAAACCACAACAATATTTCAAGTATGAGAGGTATAGGCACAACAATCACCAATACCTCATTTTCACCATAAAACGTTCATCATACTTCGCCCTAACAACGATGGGTATGCCACGAGGAACAATTTCCTAGCATGCAAAAAGCCGTACTATCCTTACCTAACTAGCTTTTAGCCGACGAGCCCAACAGCTTCACAGCGCCGCGAGCGGGTCACCTATTCAAATAAGATCCCACTCGTTAGTCACTGATCATCATAATAAAAAATTATTTTATTTTATTTATCAGCTATTACCGTGTTCTACAGCGGTCGATTACTCCGACCCAATAGCTAGGTCTTTAACCTAGCCGAGCACCGCACTAGTGCTAACACCCTTTAGTTAGGGATTTTAATCCCATTCTACGCTTCTTGTTATTCTAAAATTCTCAATTAAGGCATTCGCCAAAGTTCGGAGTTTACGTGGTAAAATTACCAAAATACCCCATGTCTAGTGGCAAATTACCAAAATACCCCTGGGGTCCACTATCGCTCCTATCGCTCCCATCACCTCAAACCAACTTCAAAACAACCTTATAGGTGTTTCACCACCCTTTTCGGACTAAAAGTCCTTTGAAAAACTCTATCGGGATAATGACCAAAATACCCCTCTCCGGTGGCAATTGACGAAAACGCCCCCACGAGGGTTCCCGGCACCAAATAAATTTCAAAATCACTTATAAATGTTACTTTTACCCTCCTGAAGTCATTCCCAAGCTAAAAAAGTATTTTAGAAAATTTTTGCCCAAAAATCCCGAACCGGTGTCTGGACCGAGCGCTTAAAAGCTTGTTCGGCAAAAAAATAGTAAACAACCTTAGGATGGCCCAAACTCTTGGGAAAAGAAACTTCCTAGCATCCTAAAGTCCCCATAAAATTTTCGCGCCAAAACGCGCTCGTTTGATATTTTAATTTACTCCGTAAGGTTTCACAATTTCCAGTAGCGGTTTACCCCTTTCCAGTCCTCGGAAAAATCTGAAAATTTTCCCTGATGTTGATATCCTAACAATATATGGGATCTCTTTTTTGCAAGTTGGCTAAATCTAGCTCTAGATATTTTTAAACATTTATTGAAAACACTGCTTAATTTATTTTGGTCTTTAGCGACCATTACGGTTACTGTTCAGATTTTTCCACCTACTATTTCACCTCAACACACCTACTTTCATCTTCAACCTTCGACCATAACACCTGTGCACACACCATCTACACCCCCCTCACTAATTCACTTTAACATGTTTTTAATCATTCATATGCATTAAAACTTACATCTTAACACCTTCTAATTATTCGGTATTCATAATTTCATCCATTCGAACCACCTACAACCAAGAACACACACTCATGCACCCCATGGCACACACTAAAACACTCTCTACCACCCATGAATTTACCCACCTACACCTAATTCCTCACAATCCTTGCTTTCGGTAACACCTCTTAGCCCCAATTCTCTCATTCGCCCAACTCAACACCATTCATGCTCAAATATACACGGTTACCCACATCACGGCTGCAAGATGTACATAGAGTATACACCAACTCGTCCAACTTCATCACCCTACCTTTTACACCTTGCGCCCAAAGAATTCACACGGTCTACACATACAACTGAAATGGGTAGAGAGATTACCCTTTGCAAATTTTCACAATTGTTTCCCTTTTCTTTTCTGTTTGCCCGAGTTCTGCTCTCTCTCTGGCTCTTTGTTTCTTCTTCTTTTCTTCTTCTTATTCTTTTTCTTCTTCTTCTTCTTCTTCTTCTTCTTCTTCTTTTTCCTCTTCCTTCTTCTTCTTCTTCTTTTTCCTCTTCCTTCTTCCTTCCCCGAAGCTGCTTTCTTCTCTTCTTCTTCTCTGTTCTTGGTCTGCTTCTCTCTTTCTTTCTACTTTTTCTGTTTCCTTCTTCCTTCCCCGAAGCTGTCTTCCTCTCTGTTTTCTATTTTTTTTTCTTTTTCTACTTTTCTCCCTCTTCTTGTTTTCCCAAAATTTCAATCTCTCATTATTTAAATTTTCACATCCCTTTAGTCACCACCCTAACATGAGGTGGCAGTAGGTAGGAAATTTTCCTTGGACACTTGGCATTTGGGGTAAGCTTTTCAAAATTTATGAATTAATCCTCAATAGTTTTCATATTTATAAAATGACCACTAACTTTATGTAATTAACCTTCTGCCCCTCTAAATTAGAAAAATTCCACTTTGACCCCAAAACTACACTGACACCTCTTCTCACTTCCCGCCACTTAATTAATGCCAAAAGGACGTTACTCGATAAAAATTTTCTGTTAATTAATTAACCTAGTGTTAAATAATTTTTCGATACGTTGCATCACAATGTGGATAAGCTCCCTATTTAACCCTAGAGGGGGTGAATTTTTAAGACGACTTTAAAAAATAACAAGTAATTACTTCAAACTTTAGAGAAGCTATGAATAACACTAGGAAAGCTTCTAACAACAAACCTCAATATCTCAAATAAGCAAACTAACTAATCTCAACACAAGTATAAAACAATAATGTAAAGAGAGAAGGAAAATACTTGACGCTTGAGATTTAGATGGTTCGGCTTGAAATACTCAACCTGACCCTAGTGTTAGCAATTAATTAATTCATTATTCACCATATAAATGGTTGGAAATTCCTTGTCAAGCAACTCCATTCTAAACCTCAATTTTCAGCCTCAAGGAATTTTTTTAATAAAATAATATTTTTCTTAAAAATTTTCTTGGATTCCTCATATAGGCTATCAGTACAACCGGAAGAAGAGGTACTTTTGCTGTTCATTCTTCTCAATTTCATCACTTGGAAGTCACTTCTTCGGCATTCATCTTGAGTTGGTATATAGGCTCATGTTCCCGGCAAAAGCTTCTCTTCATTGCTAGCATCTCCCACCATTCCTTCTAAACCTTAAGAATTTTTTAAAGTTCTTTGTAACCACTGCAACATCTTCTTCATCAAATTCTTCTTCATTATCACTTGACTCAAGGTTTAAAGATGAAGTTTTAAAAGCAATTGATGTACTTTTGACATCTTCTTGATCAAATTAATTTCGTATGTCATAAGTGAGCACATCAATTCATCAAGAGGAAAGATATTAAGATTCGTTATTCTTGGATGGTGGTGATTTTTGCATCCCAAGCTCTTGGTAAGGACCTAATCACCTTTCTTACAAGATCACCATTAGTGAATTCCTTACCCAATTGCTTCCAATGTTAAAACTATTCATATCCGTGATTCATTTGGAAACCTCTCTCTAAACAATAAGTTCTTCTTGGAATCTCTAAGAAGTTAAGTTCCTTCATGCGTAACTTGTAGAGTATCCCAAATACTCTTAGCGGAATTGCACATAATGACTCGATTGAGTTCATTAGTGTCTAGAGCACAAACAAGATAATTTTTCGCTCTAGCATTCATACAATTCATCTTCTTATCATGATCACTATACTCTGATTTGGATTTAAGCTCTTCAACGTTGTCAACCACCTTTATTAAATGGACCATTCTCAACAATATCCCACATCTCATAGTCTTGAGATTCTAAGTAGATGACTTTTCACACACTATGATTGGTCCTATTAAACAATGGATAAGAACTACCCTCCATTACCCTAACGTAAGACATGATCGATAACTCTCTTGGCGTTACCCAATATATCAAGAGCCAAATACCACTTGAAACCAAAAAGATAACCCTAGAGGGGGTGAATAGGGTTTTAAGACGACTTTAAAAAATAACAAGTAATTACTTCAAACTTTAGAGAAGCTATGAATAACACTAGGAAAGTTTTAAACAACAAACCTCAAAGACAATATCCCAAATAAGCAAACTAACCAATCTCAACACAAGTATAAAACAATAATATAAAGAGAGAAGGGTTTAGATATACTTGACGCTTGAGATTTAGATGGTTCGGCTTGAAATACCCTCAAGCCTATATCCACCCTTCAAGGAAGTCCCTTGAAAGACCCTAGAATCCACTAGTATGATCTTTCTTACGGGTCAAGATCAAACCTCATACAATCCCTTGATGCTATGCCCACATCAAGAACAAGCTTTGACAATCCCAAAGCTCCAAAGCTTGACAATCCCAAGCTTAGATACAAGAAACTTTAGATGAAGAATTGTGTACAAAGATTCACTCACAAGAAGTAGATGTGTGCAAGTTTAAGCTATATAACAAGAGAGATGGGTGTATGATGACTTATGAAAGTGTATATCTCTCAAATGTAAGCTCACAATAAATGCTCTCTTGAAATGGATGAGAAAAATAATGAAAACCAAGAGAGATTGAACAATTGCTTTGATCTTTGAGAATATGAAAGATAAGATAGCTTTGAAAGCAATTGATGATTCAAAACTATGCCCAAGATGAGTATTTATAGGGTTGGAAATTAATATGACCGTTTGGAGTTAGGTGGAGCATTAAATGCCCCAAATGGTAAATGCAGTCGACTGCAATGTGCCATTGTAGTCGACTGTATTCCCTAAAGTAGCTGTTGAAAATTCAAAATTTCTGACTTGCAGTCGACTGTATTCCAATGCAGTCGACTGTAATAGGCAATTGGAAGTATTGCAGTTGACTGCATTGGAATGCAGTCGACTGTAATACCTCACTGCCCAACTTGCAGTCGACTGCATTCCTGAAAATGCAGTTTCCTAGTTTTTTAAAAAATGTAAAACTTTTATATGCATGCAAGGGAAACCTATGGGCAAGTTCTAGGTATACAGTCATCGATACGATCAACTCTCTATGTCTAGTTTACAAAGAAGGAAATAAACCCTTGTAAAATTCAATCGACGAATTCCTTCTTTGATGCGTTCCGTTGAGAGTCTTTGAATGATTTGCTCGTCTAATAGTCCGTTTGCATGAGTATGAGAATGTACCTATTGCTTCATCAACTCAATGCAAGTTAAGGCAACATAATCATTAATGTTAGTTATCATCAAAATCATATATAATTCTATGTTGAATAACCGTAGGGTTAACAATCTCTCCCTTTTTTATGATGACAAACATTGATTCAATTAATATGAGATATATAAGATACTAAATGCAAATAAGCATGACAATCTCAATAATAAACTATAAGGGCTTAAAAGAAGAATCATGACTATAAGCTCCCCCTATCTTAAGCAATATATGATATATGCTTATATCAAATCCACACAAGTATGAATCAACACTATTTTTCTCCCCCTTTTGACATCATTTAAAAAGATCAAGGGTGCGTGTGAAAGTGATCAACATATGTATCCATCCATGGATAATTAGTATAGCCAACAAGGGCATTCAAACAAAAAAAATAAGTACTTGAATAACCATCAAAAGGTGTACCAAGCACATATAATAAAATATAACATAAATTATAAGCCTGAGGCAGCAAGATAAGCATGAATTAAAAGTGCTAATGCAATACTATGAGTAGCATCCATGATAAGTTTTTTTGAAATGCATAATAGAGTCTGATAAGCATAGAAGAAAACATAAATCATGTCCTAATGCCTAAGAACCTGATGGTGGAGGTGGTGGATGAAAGATGTCCTCCTCGGGACACTGAATCCCACAATGATCCTCCATGCGAGAAAGGCGTCGACTGAGCTGGCTGTGGGCAAGATCCATCTGACTGAAATCAGTATGCATCTACTGCTGCATCATGTCTAGGCATGCTAGGATCGCCTCATATCTAAAAGCAGAAGGACCGGAAGAAGAGCCCGCCTCATGTGTACCCGAAATGACCAACGAAGGTGGATCACGATCAATCCTGTCACCAGCATCTCCCCCAGCATCAACATTAGCAGTATCATCATCATCATCATCATCATCACTATCATCCTTATCCTCATAATCATCATCAACAATGACATCATCCATGTCAGGCTCAGGTAAGAAGCGGTCACGATCATCTAAAAGGCCCTTCCTACGAAGGGTAGAGCAGCCTAGTACGATGTGCCTAGTAACCTCAATATACTCACCTTAAAGAGGTATGTCAAAGGCATCAAGAATGCGAGTGAGTAGGAGGCCATAAGGTATAGCTAAGGCAGGATGTGAGGTGCTCCTAATCGTGTTTAACATGATGAGACGAGGGAGGTTAAGCGGTGTGCCTGAGTGAAAGAAAGTCAAGAGCTGAACGTCTAAGTAAGAGACGAGTGAAAGACCACTGGTTTTAGGAATGACGTTATGAGTGATGATATGATGGAATAGACGAGAGAGAGGTGGTAGGTCATGTAGGTTGGGCTTGCTCGCAACCTGAACCTGTCGACAATGAAGAGTGTGTCGAAGCTGCTCCTTAATAGTAAAAGGTCGGTCAAACCAATATGACTGACCAGCGATAGGGATCATTTCTAACGAAAATAAGAAACCATTATCGGGAAGGTCTAGAACAGTGGCTAGGCGTGACTGTGAGAGTGAAATGCGGTGTCCAAAAACATAGGATGTGAGGGTACATGACTCAGTGGAAATGATCCAAGTCAAATTCGCATAAAATAGGAGGATATCATCAGGATAATATAGAATATTGTTCCTATCAGTGAGACGATCTATATAACAATCTTGAAGGTGTCTAAGTACACCTATGCTAGAAAGGAAAGGAGTATCCAGCTGCAAACCTGGAGTTAGAGGGGAAGAGAGTTGCACAGAAAAGCGATCGGCAGCTTTGCAATTTCGATATCGATTTTGATCAAATTCTACTGTGATAGGCTCGGGCTAGGGTGCAGCTCGTGAGCGAGACGAACTGGTGCGTGCACGTTTCTCTCTTGCCATAGTCTAACAATTGTAAAAAGAGAAATACGATAAGCAAGATTTTAAGGGTATATATAAAAAATTAAGAAAATAAACCTTAATCATGCAATTTGGGGAAAACCAATTTTGGACAAATTGAACGTAATTAACCATGTATAATCAAGCAATAGATATATGTAAGCATGAATCAAATGATTAAATATGTAATTGCACACTCAATTTGAAGAAATTTTGACAATTGAAAAACCCTAGTTTATAAAAAATTGGGGAAAAACAAACTTTGCATGAATGCATGTAATTAAACAATGTAGAATCATGTAATAAGCATCCCTAAACATAAATTAAGCATTAAATCATATAGTAACATGCTTAATTGAAGTAGATCTGAAGAAATTTCCCCAAAGTGGGCAATTCAAATTTCAATAGATTATGAACAATGTAGGTGAAATCGATCAGAGAATATGTAAATCATGCAGTATAATAAGATTTGGGAGAATTTACATACCAATTTCAAGCCAATCAGAGAAGAATTGAGTCCTAGGAGAGATGAGAGCTTCGGTTCGAAGAGAGAGAGAGTAGAGAGAGAAGAGTGCTGAGAAAAAAAAAGAAATCTGGGCTCGATTTATGCCCACAGTCGACTGTATTTCCTAATGCAGTCGACTTCAATGCACAAAATCAAACAGCCTTGCAATGATTATTTATATCTTTATTTCAATATAAGTGTGTGCAAATCATTTCAAAGCAAATAAATATCGACAAAACAAATAAAGTTTGGAAAGAGAAAAATCAAGCAAAGCATGCTATAAACATATGAGATGATGCTCAAGCATGAAAAACGCAACTTGCATGTTGATGCACAAGATATATACGAATGTAGTCACATAGGTAAAGACATGCCAAGTTCTCTTCTAAGAGCGATAAACCTCTTTGAATCTAACGGTTTAGTGAAGATATCAGCTATTTGGTGATTTGTGTTCACGAAATCGAGAACGATATCACCTTTTTGCACATGATCACGAATAAAATGGTGTTTGATTTCTATGTGCTTGGTGCAGGAATGTTGGATGGAATTTTTGCTCAAGTCAATGGCACTAGAGTTATCGCATAAGATATGTATGTGATCATACTTGAGTCCAAAATCCAAAAGAATTTGCTTCATCTATAGAATTTGTGCACAACAAGCACTAACCGCCACATATTCGTCATCGGTAGTAGAAAGTGCAACCAAAATTTGCTTTTTGGAACTCCAAGAAACAAATGAGCGTCCTAGGAATTGGTAACCTCCATTAGTGCTTTTTCGCTCTGTTTTACAACCGGCATAGTTGGCATCGGAGTAACCAACTAGGTCAAAGAAATATGTGTTCTTAGGAAACCATAACCCTAAATCGTGAGTGCCCTTAAGATATCTAAGGATCCTCTTGACGGCTACCAAATGAGATTCCTTAGGGCAAGCTTGAAATCTAGCACATAGACAAACACTAAACATTATATCGGGTCTACTTGCGATAAGATAAATGAGTGATCCGATCATACCTCGATAGCGCTTAATATCAACATCTTTACCATTTTCATCTTTATCAGGCTTTAATGATGAGCTCATTGGAGTGTCAAAAGCATTTGATTTTTCCATGTCAAATCTCTTGAGTAGCTCTTTGGTGTATTTGGCTTGGTTGACAAAGATTCCATCCTTGCTTTGTTTGATTTGCAATCCAAGGAAAAAGTTTAGTTCTCCCATCATGCTCATTTCAAACTCCTTACTCATATAAGAAGCAAACTCTTCACACAAGGATCCATTAGTAGCACCAAATATAATATCATCAACATAAATTTGCACCAACAATAAGTCCTTGTCCTTCGATTTTATAAAGAGAGTGGTGTCAAGTTTTCCTCTTGAAAAATCATTTTCCAAAAGAAAACTACTTAGCCTTTCATACTAAGCTCTAGGAGCTTGTTTTAAACCATAAAGAGCTTTGCTAAGCTTGAAAACATGGTTTGAAAATTTTTCATGTTAAAAACTGGGAGGTTGAGCCACATAAACCTCCTCCGAAATAAGACCATTTAGAAAAGCACTCTTGACATCCATTTGATAGAGTTTAAAATCTTTATAGCTAGCAAAAGCTAAAAGCATTATAATAGATTCAAGTCTAGCTACCGGTGCATAAGTCTCATCAAAATCAATTCCTTCCTCTTGGTTAAAACCTTGGGCCACTAATCTAGCCTTGTTTCTAACCACAATTCCGGATTCATCAAGTTTGTTTCTAAATACCCATTTTATGCCTATAATCCTATAGTTTTGAGGTTTAGGCACAAGTGTCCAAACTTGATTTCTTTCAAATTAAACTAGCTTTTCTTGCATAGCAAGCATCCAAGATTCATGATGTAGAGCTTCGGAGAAATTCTTGGGTTCAATTTGGGAAAGAAAAGCTAAATTAACATGTTGTTGAAGAGAGTGTCGAGTTTTTACCCCACTCGAAGGATTACCTAAGATTTGATCGCTTGGATGATCCTTTTTGTAAGTCCAATCTTTTGGTAATGCTTGAGAGTTGTCCAAATTTGAAGCATCATTACTTGCTTCCTTGTCTCCCTCCTGAGAGCTTGATTGTTGCTCCCTTAGATCAATTTCTTTGGGAATCTCTTGTAACATTTCACTTATGTCTAAAGTTCTCATGTCATTGTCCATGTCATCTACATTAACAATGTTAGTCCTCCGAAAAAAATGATTAGTCTCATCAAAAGTGACATTAATGGATTCTTCTACAACTAAAGTACTTTTATTATAAACTCTATACGCCATACTATTATTAGAGTAACCAAGAAAAATACCCTCATATGTTTTGAAATCAAATTTGCTAAGGTAATCCTTAGTATTTAAAATAAAGCATTTACAACCAAAGACTCTAAAAAAGCTCACCTTAGGTTTCTTATCATTAAAAAGCTCATATGGGATTTTTAACAAAATTTTACGCAAGATAATTCTATTGAGAACAAGATAACTCTATTGTTGAGAATAAAACAAGCACAATTGACCGCCTCCGCCCAAAAGTACTTAGGTAAACCATATTCGTTAAGCATTGTTCTTGCCGCTTCTTGCAACGACCTATTCTTTCTTTTGGCAACACCATTTGGTTGAGAAGTTCTAGGAGCCGAAAAATTATGTGATATACCAAAAACATCACACAAAGCTCGTATTTTTTAATTTTCAAATTCTCTACCATGATCACTTCGAATGTGGGTTGTCAAATAACCTTTTTGATTTTGAACATGTTTTGTAAATGAAGTGAACACATCTAGAGACTCATCTTTGGTGTCAAAAAAGAAAGTCCAAGTATAGCGAGAATTGTGATGTCCCGAACCTAGGTTTACCCGATTATTATTATTTAACGACAATTGTGGTACGTAAGATGAAATTAGACTTTTAGTGAAGACCTTGCGAGCGGTGTTAATTAGATGTTTAGTCACGCTCATTATGAGTTGAGTTATATTATTTCGAAAAAAAAAGTGGCGACAATTCCATAAGTGATTAGCATTAATTATTGTGAGCAATATTATATGTAGTATTTAGTGTTATATATGTTAGTAAATTAAGATAAAAGAGTCAAAAACAAAATGAAAAAAAATGGGGGAAAAGAAGAGAAAAGAAAATTGGGATTGAGAGTAAAAAAAAAGGAATAAGATCAGAGAGGAGGAAGAGGGCAGCCAGCCCTAGAGCAGCAACGCCTCTGCCATATCATGACATCCTCATCGCTGGCCGCACTCGGTCACCGGCGAGCAACTTCGGCCGTGACCCTATGCCGTCAATTCCAACTCCATTGCCCAACGCCTCTGCGAGCAGCCAAGGGCATCGGCGACAGCGACGTAGATTCCAATGGGGCCACCGAGGACGGGGCCGGAGCAGCCTCACGCATCATTGGGGTCCTCGATCCAACGGCCACCATCGCCAATCCACTGTCGCCGTGCAATCGCGGCCTCCGGTTGTGAACCCCTAGTTCAGCCCTTCACCACTGCCACGCTGTGCTGTCAACCTCCATTGCTGGCGCCTCCAACCAAATGACCGCCGACAGAGTGAGATAAGAGAGCGAGAGACTAGGTAGGGTGATCGGTAGGTAAATCGGCAGTGGCGATGCCGATGCCGAGACAATTAGGATTTGGTGGTTGATATGCCGGCGGTGACGTACGCCTGTAGTTGACGGTGACGATGTTGGTGATATGTCAGTTTGTGGAGATCCCAGAGGTTGGTGCGTGGCTGGTGACAGTGGGGCAGCAGTGATGGTCTTCTGGTATTGGGTACACCGGTGACCGTGGTGTTTAGGAGATCGCATCAGGATGGAGAGGGAGATTAGGGTGGCCGATCTTTGCTTTGGTGGTCCTGCTATGAGACCGGCGGTGATTACAGTGAAGCCATGGGTTTGTGGTGATGATGGTTGACAGCAGCGACACGGCGATAGAGAAAGTTTGTTGCTTCTGTTAGGTTATCTCCGGTGAGTTGAGTGGTGGAACGGTGATCGAGAGTGTGGCCGATTAGTGGTAATTGGTGACTGGAGGTGCATCTAAGGTGAAGCTTGGTAGTTGCGGCGGTGGTAGCACTTAATACTATTGATTTAATGAGTTAAAACTAAAGAATTTTGGTAGCACTCTGTATAAATTATGAAATGTGTTCTTGTGTGTGCTTTTGTTCTTGGTGAATGAAATGGAATGAATGAGATGGTTATTTAGGTGTACGGTGTGTGTGTGTGTGTGTGTGGCAGGTGTATAGGTGTGGTTATTGTCGGACGAGCGTGTGTAAATGGGGTGAAATTTGTCTGGGTGCGTACGATGAATGTGATATGGAGTTAATTTGGGTGTGGAATCGTAGCGACGATGGTGGTGGGCGTACATGCATGTTTGTATGTGCGTGAATGTGTACTATGTACAAGGTGTATATACAAAGTGTGTTGGTAGGTAATAGGGTACAATAGTTTTGTGTGCATAGTGTGGAGTGTAGTGTGAAGTTGACTTTGTGTGTAAAATAGTAACAATCATGGTGGTCAAATGGTTGTGGGTTGTTGGGAAGTGGCATCTATAATGGTAGTTTGGTTGTGGAAGCTAGCAGCAGGTATGTTGGATTTTGATGGTATTGACTATGAAACGGGGATCGACTGTACGAGTTCAATATTGTTGTAGTTAATGGTTGTGGTTTAACAGTGGTGCTCGAGGTGACTGGAGTGGGGGCAACCGTGGTGGAGTGTATATGGCGACAGTCGATAGAATTTAGGACCTTGTTGATTGATGAGGGAACTTATTGGTTGCAATGGTTAATGGGTGTGGCAATGATACTGGGATGGAATGGCCGTGGGTGAAATATGTATGACTGTGTAATTATGGTATCTGAGTGGGTTGTGTGCGGCACCGGTAGGTGTACGTGTTTCATGTGTTTAGGCCAGTATGTATATTGTGTAGGCATGGTTGTGGTTGGATGATGGGTGTACGGGAGTGCATGTGGGACACTGTTGTGTGAGGTGCACGTGCATATTGCTGTTTAGGCAACACGATATTGTGTAAGGCCCATGTATGTATGTGTAACAGTGCGATGGGCATACGTGTATTGTGTGGTGGGGAATGGTCAGGTGGTATTGGTACGGTTACGTGTCTATGTTGTTTGTGCATTCTGTAGCGTTGAGTAGTAGGTGCTTGGAGGATTTTGAAATTGACGGACTACTTGGGTGAAAATCAGTTGATGGAGTGAAGTTGTGCGGCTAAATGGTATGATGAGTATGTGTGTGTTGTGTACAGTATGTATGCATGGTGTAGGTGTACCCTATGCAGGTCTGTGCATTTTGGACAGGGAAGCGTATAAGTTATGAGCATACATAAAAAGGGAATGGTTAGCGTGAGTTCTAGAGATTTACTGAGTACTATGCAAAGCAAGGTTATTTGGTGGGTTATTAAAACGGGTGAATTAATGGAGGTTTGGTAACGGTGATTAAATGCCAAGAATGACATGGTGAACTGGGCACGATATTGGACGGGCATGTAAAGGTCGGGCAGTTGACAGCGGCATTGAATTTGCTTGAAGACATGTTCAACGGGAATGTTCTGTCGTGATCAACGATGCCTGGGTTATAGCAAAGCTGGAGATATGGAGATAAAAAGAATGGCCTTGACCGTTCTTTTGACTAAATGTAGCAGCGAGACTATCGCTCCAGAGACCTTGATGTGGGAAATGCGTAGCGTCGGTAAGTGACCCTTTGATTCAACTAGTATTTTTATATGCAACGTATATCTTTATCTACTGTTAAAAATGTGTTGCTTATTAGTATTAACCATTTTAAGTACGTTTAACTGCTATGGCTTAAATTACCAAAAAGGTTTTAGTGTTTTATTCTCGTCAAAGAAAAACTGGACCAACATGTAAATGATGTTTTGCCTAGAAACTGAAATGGAACTCGGATTTGAAATGTTTTGTATTGATGTTATTGTGAATATTGAACATCTTGATGATTATTGAAGGGGTGTGAGGATGGTTGAGAATCAATTGATGAGTGATTTGTTCACGATGAACCCAAAGGGGATTTTTGGTTTACTCGATTGCTGTGCCCTATATCTACGGGGAAAAGTTGGATTTCGGGCCCTGGTCAACGGGGCTTGTACGTTGATGCACAGTACTGTGGCTGGTGGTGCGCCCTTGCGTCCACATGATAATTTTATCCCAGATGGAGGAGGAATTTCGGGCCCTAGTCAGTGGGGCCTGTACGCTGACCGCAGCATATCGTTTGAGCTAATGTTGGGAATGAACCAGTTGTCATGACTCTTATGCTAATGATTTTATATTTCAGTTTTTGGTTTCATGTACTCTATTTGTTTTACTCGATGATTACCAACTTTATGATTTTAGATTTCTTTACGCGCCTATAATATAAAGTGAGTTATTTTCTGCATGCTATGGTCCACCTAGTTGAATCATTGGTTATTTACTGAGCACGTGGAAGCTCATCCCTTACTTATCATTTCAGGTTGAAAGTAAGGTGATGGTGAGGAGCATAGGAGGAGAAAATTTGGTGCGGAGCTTCGGAGACTGCATGAAATGGGTCGCTAAATATTAAATTTTCTGTTTAGCTTTAGTTGTTGATAACAGAGTTATGAAAAGTTTTAGCACAAGTGTTGTATTCAAATGAAAATATGAAAATGTAATTAAGGTTTGTAGAAGTTTTAATTTCCGGTGCAGCACATGTTGGTTTTAAGCAAGTAAGGCCTGGCAGAGCCCTCGGTTAGAGTCTATTGGGTCTGCGGCCGGTCACGTGCCTAGCTCGCGGGCCTGCCCGTGCGTTCGGGTCGTGACAAGAATAGTCATCAATAATAACAAAACAATATGATTTACCACCAAGACTCGTAGATCCATATGAAGTAATTGCAAGGGTCTAGAAGTAGATACTATTTTCTTCGGTTTGTGAGAGACTTTCTTTTGCTTACCCATTTAACAAGCATTACATACTTTGTCTTTCTCAAATTTGATCTTCGGGAGTCCCCTCACAAGTTCTTTGCTCGAAATATCTTTCAAATGCTCCATATGCATGTGTCCAAGTCTTGGAAGCCAAAGCCAAGATGTCTCACTAATAGCACTAAGACACTTAACATCTTGGTTAGCTAAATCATTTAATTGTATGGAGTAAACATTGTCATCTCTACTTCTTACCAAAATAGTTTCATTATTCTTCAAGGATTGTATAGTACAATCAGAAGCTTCAAAATTACTCTAAAACGTTTGTCACTAAATTGACTAATACTTAGCAAATTATGCTTCAAACCTTTAACATATAACACATTCTCAATTGAATGTGGTTCCTTACCGATAATTCCTTTACCTTTGATTTTTCCTTGTGCATTGTCATCAAAGGTCACTTTTTCAACTTCTTTAAGATCGATTGAGGTGAAAAGAGATATGTTGCTGGTCATATGTCTTGAGCATCCACTATCAAGAATCCACTTCTTGTTACTAGATTTTGCTTTGAGACATACCCATAAATACAAATCAAGTAGTGACTTTTGGTACCCATATTTTCTTGGGTCCTTGGGTGTTAGTCTTACATTTGTAATCTTGACCTTTCACAACCCACATCTTCTTTCTACCTCTAACATAAACAATTCTACAAGGATAATAATTAGTCCTATGCCCTTTCTTGTTACACCAACCACAATGTGTAAATAGTGTGCAATAGTTCTTTGGTTGTTTTGAATGAATATTCAACCTAGCTTGTTGTTGAAAGATTTTTGGAGGCAAGGCCGAGGGATCTAATCCAAGACCACCTTTGTTTAGGCCAAATCTTTGGCGTCCAAGCATGACATCCAAATTGTTTTGACCATCAACAAATTTTTGAAAATTTTTTTTAAATCACAAACCTCAAGTTTTAAATCTTCATTTTATTTTTCTAAAGTCAAAGTTTTGCAAGAGATTTGTTTTGAGCTAGGAGTGTTAGCAATTAATTCAACCAAGTCATTATTCACATGTTTTACATATAAATGGTTGAAAATGCAATCAATCTTGGCAAGCAATTCATTATTTTCCATTCTAAACTTCTTAATTTTCTTATTAGCCTCAAGGAATTTTTTAATAAAATAATATTTTTCTTAAAAATTTTCTTGGATTCCTCATATAGGCTATCATAAGCATCTTCAAAATTTTCATTATCACTATCACTACCAGAAGAATAGCTTACCTCATCATTTTCCATGAAGCACACATTTGCTTGTTCATTCTTCTCATCATCTTCATCACTTGAATCAAAGTCACTCCATGTTGGAGTATGTTCGTCATTCATTGCTTTTTCTTTCTCTTTGTTCTCTTTCTTAGAGAGTTGTCTTCTTTTAACTCTTTCCCAAACATCTCTTCTTTCCTTCTTTTTTCCTTTTGTATATAGGACAATCCATCTTCATGTGTCCCGGTTTGTGGTATTTGTAGCAAAGCTTCTCTTCATTGCTAGCATTTTGTTATCTTCTCCCACCGTTCCTTCTAAACCTTAAGAATTTTTTGAAGTTCTTTGTAACCAGTGCAACATCTTCTTCATCAAATTCTTCTTCATCATCACTTGACTCAAGGTTTGAAGATGAAGTTTTAAAAGCAATTGATGTAGGCTTCTTCTTGACATCTTCTTGATCAAAGGGTTTGAGTTGCATTTTGTACGTCATAAGTGAGCACATCAATTCATCAAGAGGAAAGATATTAAGATTCTTGGATGACGGTGATTTTTGCATCCCAACCTCTTGGTAAGGACCTAATCACCTTTCTTACAAGATCACCATTAGTGAATTCCTTACCCAATTGCTTTAAAGGGTTTACAATGTTAGTGAAACGAGTATTCATATCCGTAACGGATTCATTTGGAAGCATATGAAATAACTCATAATCTCTAAACAATAAGTTCGTCTTGGAATCTCTAAGAAGTTAAGTTCCTTCATGCGTAACTTGTAAAGTATCCCAAATACTCTTAGCGGAATTGCACATAATGACTTGATTGAGTTCATTAGTGTCTAAAGCACAAAAAAGATAATTTTTTGCTCTAGCATTCATACAAATCATCTTCTTATCATGATCAATATACTCCGATTTGGATTTGGGCTCCTCAACCTTGTCAACCACCTTTATCGGAAGGAATGGGCCATTCTCAACAATATCCCACATCTCATAGTCTTGAGATTCTAAGTAGATGTTCATCTTAACTTTCCACACACTATAATTGGTCCCATTAAACAATGGAGGCCTAGTGGTAGAACTATCCTCTATTCCCCCAACGTAAGCCATGATCGATTAACTTTCTTGGAGTTACCCAATATATCAAGAGCCAAGGCGCTGATACCAATTGAAACCAAAAAGATAACCCTAGAGGGGGGGGGGGGTGAATAGGGTTTTAAGACGACTTTAAAAAATAACAAGTAATTACTTCAAACTTTAGAGAAGTTATGAATAACACTAGAAAAGTTTCAAACAACAAACCTCAAACACAATATCTCAAATAAGCAAACTAACCAATCTCAACATAAGTATAAAACCATAATATAGAGAGAGAAGGGTTTAGAGATACTTGACGCTTGATATTTAGATTGTTTGGCTTGAAATATCTTCAAGTCTACGTCCAACCTTCAAGGAAGTCCCTTGAAAGGCCCTGGAATCCACTAGTATGATCTTTCTTACGGGTCAAAATCAAACCTCATACAATCCCTTGATGCTATGCCCACATCAAGAACAAGCTTTGACAATCCCAAATCTCCAAAGCTTGACAACCCCAAGCTTTGTTACAAGAAACTTTAGATGAAGTATTGTGTACAAAGATTCACTCACAAGAAGTAGATGTGTACAAGTTTAAGCTCTAGAACAAGAGAGATGGGTGTATGATGACTTATGAAAGTGTATATCTCTCAAATGTAAGCTCACAATAAATGCTCTCTTGAAATGGATGAGAAAATAATGAAAACCAAGAGAGATTGAACAATTGCTTTGGTCTTTGAGAATATGAAAGATAAGAGAGCTTTGAAAGCAATTGATGAATCAAAACTATGCCCAAGATGAGTATTTATAGGGTTGGGAATTAATATGACCGTTTGGAGTCAGGTGGAGCATTGAATGCGCCAAACAGTAAATGCAGTCGACTTCAATGAGCCATTGCAGTCGACTGTATTCCCCAAAGTAGCCGTTGGAAATTCAAAATTTTCAACTTGCAGTCGACTGTAATACGCTACTGGAAGTATTGCAGTTGACTGGATTGGAATGCAGTCGATTGTAATGCAGTCGACTGCATTCCTGAAAATACAGTTTCCTAATTTTTTAAAGAATGAAAAACTTTTATATGCATGCAAGGGAAACCTATGGGCAAGTTCTAGGTATACAGCCATCGATCCAATCAACACTCTATGTCTAGTTTACAAAGAAGGAAATAAAGCATTGTAAAATTCAATCGACGAATTCCTTCTTTGATGCGTTCCGTTGAGAGTCTTTGAACGATTTGCTTGTCTAATTGTAACACCCCTACACTTTTCAGAATTATTTAAAAATTTTAGCGGTAAAAATTATTTTTTACTTAGCGTCGATATTTATATTTAGCGACGAATTATTATTGATATTTTGTTCTTAACATCTATACTTTTAGCGACAAATAGTGAAGCAGGT
This sequence comes from Escallonia herrerae, assembly GCA_033070095.1. Lineage (NCBI taxonomy): Eukaryota > Viridiplantae > Streptophyta > Magnoliopsida > Escalloniales > Escalloniaceae > Escallonia > Escallonia herrerae. The sequence continues at coordinate 257,629 of JAVXUP010000234.1, read as the reverse complement.
TAGCGTAACAGCCGTTAAAAAAAAACTCTAACATATAATTTATCCTAAACAATTTGATTTTTGGATCCTTTCGTAATAATAAAAGGTTCTGCTAAATTTTTGAGCGACCAATGAAAGCTCAAGGGGTCTTTCTGTGATTTTTCAGTTTGGGGTTTTAATAAATATAAACTACGTACTATAGGGCAGCCGACAGTGCTCTTCTTTATCTAATGTTTCGGCCGAGAGAGAGAGAGAGAGAGAGAGAGGGGGGAAGAAGGGCGGATTTTTCAGCGCTCATCTTGATTTTCGGTAAGCTTTCTAGACGTTTTTTTTTCTCTCTCTTATTTAGTTAAAGGTTTATGAAATTAAAGAGGGAACTGGGTATGCGAAAGAATGAGCAGCCATGGTGTTTAGTGATGCCGTGAGTGATTGAAAAGATGGCAGCCGTGTGGTGTGTTTTGGCTTGTATGTGAGTGTGTTTAAGGGACAAAAGAGGGTAAACTGCCACGGGTAGTTTGTGGGTGTGATGTGTGCGTGTGCAACTATGTGATGTGCGTGCGTGGTTTGTGTCAAGTGAAGGAGGGGCTGCCAAAACAGCCCCATATGTGTGTGTTTGGCATGGGTGATGAGTCGCATGAGTGTGTACATGTGGGTTTTATAGAGAGATAGGGACCATAAGTTGATGGTTTAAATTTATGGAGAGAGGGAGAAGGAGGGGCTGCCGTGATAACAGTGGAATGTAGGCAGTAGGCGTTTGTATATTGTGTGTGATTTTGGGTGCATGAATGCGTGCTTGAGTGTACAACCATGTGGGTGATCAGTGTGTGAAAATGTGAGGGGGTGTAATGCCGTGGGGTATAAGATGGCAGGAAGGTGGAAGTGCAAGTGGGTGAGTGTGTTGTGTGTGTGCGCCTGGTTGCAAATAAACTGTGCAGCTGAGTAATGGGGGGGGGGGGGGCTGCACTGGGTTCATGGGAAAGAAATGAGAAGAAGAAGAAAATAAGGAGAGGGGTTGATGAGGCAGCCGCCATGCTGGTGGGTTTGCAAGGGAAGCAGCACAAGCGCTGTGCTCAGCAGTGTACATGGCTTTTTGTGTTCGTGCATCTGGATGGGTAGTGTACACGGGTTGGTGCATTGTGTGCATGTGTGAGTAGAGTGAAATGGGGGGTAGAGGTGCATTTGTGAAGAGAGGTGCAAAGTGTGCATCTGTGTTGCAGTGGAGTGTTGGAATATTAGGAATGTTTTGGTGGGTGTGGAAGGCAAGGTAAAGGATATGTATGGGGTGTGAGAAAATGTGTATATAGATACATGGGTATGCCCATGAATGGGTGGGCAAGAAGACGAAGCTATTGCCTCACGGCAGTAGCTTTGAAGGAACTTATGGGAGCTTATTTTATGAACATAGATGGGTAAGGATGACGGTGACAAGGTAAGTGTATAGATTAATGGAACTACAGGTGTTATATACACGTGTGCTCACTCTGTGCATGAGTTTGTATATATGTGAAGGTGTATGGTGTATGTGATGTGTGAGGGAGGGATGCCAGAGGGGTGTGTGTGAGAGAGTATTGTGTATTTTGTGGGCTGTGACAGAGAAGAAGGGAAATGCAGATCAGGTTTGACGTTAAGTTCGTATATACTTATGCTAGTGCACACTTATCGTTAGAACATGAAAATTTATAGTATAATACCTTAATCTATAATAAACGTTCTGTTAAAGTTTTACAATTGTCTGAAATCAAATGTATTTTTAGTATTGTCTGTAATTTCAGATTCGTAAAATTCTTTTGGAGCCTTTAAACCCTGAAAATGTTCTGGGGAAAATTAGAGTAGTGTTTATATAGTATAGTAAAGACTCAGTAAAAGTTTGATGATTTTTGGGGTTGATTTGCTATGGTTTCCATATCGCATTAGTTTTAGCAAAATAAATATTTGAAAAATAGTTTTAATGCCTTTTAATTTCTGATTTATATTTTTATAATTTTTATACATATTTCCAAGTTAATATAAAAATTATGGGACTTATTTTGTAGCTGGAAGTATTTTTGGGAATTTATGAGATTTTATTGTATTTAAAGAAATTATTTTAATTTGAAAATATTCAAAATTTCATAAAATTTATATTTTGACTCTTATTAATGTTTTAAGTTATAAAAGTACTTTGTTGAAATTTATTATAAATTTTGGAATATAGTTACGCGTTAAGTAGTGTACATGATTTTCGGTTAGCTACGTTGGTCGTATGTGGAATACGTTTCGAGTCGCCTGATTTCGGGATTAGAAGTAAGTACGTGGGGGGTAGTCGATATTAGGGTTTCTAGTATATTAGACATAAATTGTGTTCTAACAATTAAATTATAAATTTAGGTTGATTCAGAGAATACTGATAGAGATTGGTAGCATCGCTTAGCTTGGACCGATGTAAGGATTTCTCTTCGAACCCCATTTCGTTATTCTGTTTCAAATGTTTGTAATAACAATTTTACGAAATACATTGATTGTTGATTTTTATGTTTGAAATAAAAAGCGTTTGTTTTGAAACTGTCCATGGAAATCTAATTTGAGCCTGATAGCAATCGTTTGGAATTCGTTACTCTCATCTGTTTACTAAATTCAATCATTGTAAAACGTTTTGAATTGTGTTTAAATTCCATGAATATTATCAAATGCATTTATTGCTTCTCAATGTTGACATGAGTTAGTAACTTGGGAGCCATAAGGATGGTCTGTATTGTTGGCGTTATAAGGATGGTCTGTTGGATGGGTATAACTAGTGCCTAGATGGACTAGTCAGTGTACATATGCATATGTAAAGCGATCGAGCACTGCCGGGGTGGCTTTGCTTCTGTACTGCTCATGTTCAACGTTTCCTGTTTATGTTTATTGTATTTTAAATGTTTTAAAAATAGTTATCGATTTAAGGGAACTGAGTTGATTCTCATCCCTGTGTTGTTTATATTGAAATGCTGTGGTTTTCTTGAAAACCCTTTTAAAATTATTGTTTGATTGTATATAGAAAGACTGTTTGAACCGCTCTGTTTCTCCGCTTCAAAATTTTCTATTGGTTTAAATGTCAAATTGTCCGTATCGTTTTCTTATTTTAAAATCTTTATGCGACCTTATTGGGCTCTCAAAAGCTCACTCCCCTTTGACTTCCTTTCCGCAAGTGACAACTAGCAGTAGGTTACCTAAATAGGAATTGGAACCGATCATCAGAACCCCTGCGTGGGTGAATGATATTGTTTAAATTTGTAGGACGTAATTTGATATTTCGCCCACGATAGATTACTAAGATTTACAATTAATGGTTTAGTTGCTCTGACAGTTGATGGTTTATTTAGTTACTCTGACTTATTTGTATTATTTGAGTGAGTTGACGTAATATTATTTTAGTAAATTGATTGAGCGAGTGTATAACGTTCTGAAAAATTCTGGGATGTTACACTAATAGTCCGTTTGCATGAGTATGAGATTGTACCTATTGCTTCATCAACTCAATGCAAGTTAAGACAACGTAATCAATAATGTTAGTTATCATCAAAATCAAATATAATTCTAGGTTGAATAACTGTAGAGTTAATGTATATATATATATATATATATATATATATATATATATATATATATATGTGTGTGTGTGTGTGTGTGTGTGTGTGTGTGTGTGTGTGCCCGCGCGGCGCGAGTGTTGTCATCTTGGTTGGTTTGGGCTTACGGCGTTGCGCTAGGCGTTTGTTTACTCAATGACTACTGGAACAGATTGCTTAACTTACAATATTATCTCAATTTTCGTATTAACCCTCTTAAGTAATTATTTTTTTATTAGAGGTTAATTTTTCATGTCAGTCAATATTTTTTTTTGATATGACAAATTTAGAATGTTTTGAATTGGTTGCGGGATGCATAAGGCTTACTATTTTAGATGTTTATTATTCTTATGAATTTAATTAATTGTAAAATTAGAGCCTCATCCATATAAATTTTATAGAGTTAGTGTAGAGTTGTCAAACGGGCCGGGCGGCCCGTGGGCTGGCCCGGCCCCGTCCATGAACAGTAGCGGCCCAGCACAAGCGGGCTTGGGGCCTGGGCCTGGACCAGGCCTTCAGATTCTGCGAAAAAGCCCGGCCCGGCCCGAAGTCGGCCCGGTTCTAGCCCGGTCTGCGGCCCGGGTCTGGCCCGGTTTTGGCCCCACCACTTGTTTGAATTTTTTGCTTTTCCCCCCTTTCTTCCACCCCTTTTCCAAAATTCCACTTTTACCCCCCCCAAACAGCAATATAACGGCTAGTTTGGGGGGTATTTTAGTCTAACCTATATTTTTCAACTCCTTTACACTCTTACGCTCCCCAACAACTATAAACGGATAGTTTGTAGGGGTATTTTGGTCTTTTGTGATCTTTGATTGCTGATATTTTGGATAGACATGCATTATTATTTTGATTGTTAGAGTTTTAAGAATAAATTTTTTCACAAAATATACTTTTTTTCCATATATATAAAATAATTTTTTTACAAGCAAGATATATATTTTTCGTATATATAAAAAAATAGGTAACTTCGCCTGTTTGTTTACAAGCAGCCGGTCCCAAGCCCGGATAAAAGGAGGAGGGCCTATGAACACATTTATTATTTTTCTATATAAATTGTTATGTGTTAAGATTTTATTAATAAAGCTCACCAAGACGAGTATGAAAATGTTTAACATATAATAAAAAATATAATGGCTAACAAATAAATATGTATATACATACATACATATATATGTATATTACTTATAATGAAATAAAAGGATAAAGATTAGGTTCGTTAAATTGTGAATATTGCCTAGAGATGAAATTTAAAATTGAATAACAAGAAAAAAAAAAAAGGGCCAGGGCCAGGCCCTAGATATTGGGCCTAGGGCCAGGGCCAGGGCCGGTTGGCACCCCCACCGGCCCGGCCCCACAACAGGCCCGATGGGCTTGGGTTGGGCCGGCCCAAGCCCGGCCCTTTGACAACTCTAAGTTAGTGACATATATATGTCTAATATATAGAATTTTGTAAATCCTATATCATATTCAAACTATGATGCAATGACGTGGTGTGGAAAGAAGCTATTATTTCGTTTTATTGTGTTCTTGATTTGTTTATTATGTATCATAGTCAATTGAAGCCATAACCAAGCTCGGGTCAGTTAATAAAATATATTATATTACGCTAACAATTGTATTACAATGTACCACATAACATGAAACGAAAGAAGAGACTGAGATCTATATATATATATATATATATATATATATATACATACATACATACATACATACATACATACATATAGGGGGCCGATCCACTTCCCCTAGTGGATATTATCCACCCAACCGCAACACTTTGTTGCGGTTGGTTTTCTTCTTCCTACCCCCACCCCCCACCAACCGCAACAAAGTGTTGCAGTTGGTTATCCCCCCCTTTTTTTATTTTCTTCCAACTTTTCGTGGTCCCCACCCCCCAACCGCAACACTTTGTTACGGTTGGTTTTCTTCTTCCTACCCCCACCCCCACCCCCCACCAACCGCAACAAAGTGTTGCGGTTGGTTATCCCCCCCTTTTTTTTATTTTCATCCTACTTTTCGTGGCCCCCACCCCCCAACCGCAACACTTTGTTGCGGTTGTCCTTCCCTTCCCCCTGCCTGCCACGTGGCCAAACTGCAACAAAGTGTTGTGGTTGCCCCACCACGTGGCGTCAAAATTTGGAATTTTCATGAATTTATAAAAAATAGCTAGAGCTAAATTTTGTCAAAGTGAAAAAAATAGACCCTAGTTATTTTTAAAAGATCTATATCAGGGAAACATTTTAGATTTTTCCAAAGACTGGAAAGGGGTCAACTGATACGGGGAACCTTGTAACTTTGCAGTGTAATTTAAAATATCAAGCTAGCCTGATTTTGCGCGAAACTTTTATGAGAACCCTAGGATATTGGGAAGTTCCATTTCCCAGAAATTTACGCTATTCCGAAGTCGTTAGCTATTTTTTTGGCCGAACGGGTTTTTAAGCGCTCGATCCGGACACCAGTCCGGGATTTTTGGGCGAAAAATCCCAAAAAATACTTTTTAGATCAAGAATGAATTCATGAAGCTTAAAATAGCATTCCAAAGCACTTTTGAGATTTTTTTATGCCAGGGGGCTTTTTTGTAATTTGCCATCCCGAGGGGTATTTTGGTAATTCTACAATGTTAAGTTTTTCAAACGACTTTTTAGTCTAGAAATGTAAGTAAAACACCTGAAAGGTTGTTTTGAAGCTGATTTGGGGGCGTTAGGGTGATAATGAACCCCCAGGAGTATTTCGGTAATTTGCCGCTCATCGGGGGCATTTCGGTAACTTTTGAAATGCCCCCACCCCCCCAACTGTCCTTTACCCCAAACCGTAACAAAGTGTTGCGGTTCCCCCTTTCCCTACCTGCCACGTGGCCATTGCGGTCCCCCCAGCCCCCCTTGCCCAAACCGCAACACTTCGGTAATTTGTCGCTCATCGGGGGTATTTTGGTAATTTTTCTGTCATTGTAAATTTTCCACCCAACTGGAGGAAGTAATTTTTATTTTATTTAATTCTATGACTTGTTGAGAATGATATAATTTTTATTTTTTGGTTTGGGCAGGGGGGCTGGGGGGACCGCAATGGCCACGTGGGGTTTCCTATGAATGGCCTATTCGGCACACTTTAGGGCCCAATTCATAACTTCCGAAAAATTGCGTAATTTTTTTGTCACTTTTTTTTTGCTCATTGCATCTTAGGCACGCTAGTTAGCTCATTTGTATGAATTTCGGTAAAAAACGAGACACATTATTTTTTGGGGTTTCCTATGAATGGCCTATTCGGGCACACTTTAGGGCCCAATTCAAAGCTAAAAAAAAATTACGTAATTTTTTGGAAGCTATGAATTGGGCCCTAAAGTGTGCCCGAATAGGTCATTCATAGGAAACCCCACATGGCCATTACGGTCCCCCCCGGCCCCCCCTGCCCAAACCAAAAAATAAAAATTATATCATTCTCAACAAGTCATAGAATTAAATAAAATAAAAATTACTTCCTCCAGTTGTGTGGAAAATTTACAATGACAGAACAATTACCAAAATACCCCCGATGAGCGGCAAATTACCCAAGTGTTGCGGTTTGGGCAGGGGAGCTGGGGGGACCGCAATGGCCACGTGGCAGGCAGGGGAAGGGGGGGGGACTGCAACACCTTGTTGCGGTTTAGGGTAAAGGACAGTTGGGGGTGGGGGCATTTCAAAAGTTACCGAAATACCCCCGATGAGCAGTAAATTACCGAAATGCCCCCGGGGGTTCATTATCACCCTAACGGCCCCAAATCAGCTTCAAAACAACCTTTCTGGTGTTTTACTTACATTTCTGGACTAAAAAATCGTTTGAAAAACTTAACATTGTAGAATTACCAAAATACCCCTCTAGGGGTGGCAAATTACCAAAATGCCCCTGGCATCGAAAAATCTCAAAAGTGCTTTGGAATGCTATTTTAAGCTTCCTGAATTCATTCTTGATCTAAAAAGTATTTTTGGGATTTTTCGCCCAAAAATCCCTAACTGGTGTCCGGATCGAGCGCTTAAAAGCCCGTTCGGCCAAAAAAATAGCTAACGACTTCGGAATGGCACAACTTCCTGGGAAATGGAACTTCCCAACATTCTAGGGTTCTCATAAAAGTTTCGCAAAAAATCGCGCTAGCTTGATATTTTAAATTATACTGCAAAGTTACAAGTTTCCCCATATCAGTTGACCCCATTCTAGTCTTTGGAAAAATCTGAAATTTTTCTCTGATATAGATCTCTTAAAAATAACTAGGGTCTATTTTTTGAACATTGGCAAAATCTAGCTCTAGCTATTTTTTATAAATTTATGAAAATTCCAAATTTTGATGCCACGTGGCAGGGCAACCACAACACTTTGTTGCGGTTTGGCCATGTGGCAGGCAGGGGGAAGGGAAGGACAACCGCAACAAAGTGTTGTGGTTGGGGGGTGGGGGCCACAAAACGTAATAGAAAAGAAAAAAAAAGGTGAAAGATAACCAACCGCAACAAAGTGTTGCGGTTGGGGGGTGGGGGGTGGGGGCCACGAAAAGTAGGAAGAAAATAAAAAAAAGGGGGGATAACCAACCGCAACACTTTGTTGCGGTTGGTGGGGGTAGGAAGAAGAAAACCAACCGCAACAAAGTGTTGCGGTTGGGTGGATAATATCCACTAGGGGATGTGGATCGGCCCCCATATATATATCCGTTGAGAGCGCTAGCAAACTGGGTTAAGTTGCTAGCATGATCTTGCCATCCATGCGCGATCTGTGGATGGTGTAGATCTTTTTTTTTGCCTTTTCTTTAAGTCTACCCGCTAGCGGATAATTTTTTGACAAAAATACCCCTCTTAGATCCCATCCGTTACATTATGCAGCAGATGACTTCTGACACTATCTCTCTCTCTCTCATTGATTTTATGTCTCCTCTCTGACTTGTCTCCTCTCACTCTCTCTCTCTTCTCTCTCTCTCTCTCATCTTCCTCTCCCCTAGAAGAGCCCCCAAAACAGAGCCATCAGGTTCCAGCGCGACGAACTTGAACCAGAATTCCCCAAAACACTCGTCCCCTTTGACGACGTGATTGGCGAACACACTCAGCTCAGCTTTTGAAGCTAAGCTTGAATGTGTCGATGCTGGGGGACCTGTTGCCGGCGAGCACCTTGTTGATGAACTCCACAAACTTTTTGCGGCTGTGAAGGTGGGGCTGGTAGTGGAAATTGAGCACTGGGATACAGGACCAGAGGCTCAAGTAGCACGACGAGAGGATGGATGTGGCGACGATGTTTTTGTTGGGAAAGAAGGAGAGTATGTGGCAGAGGATCTTGTCGGGCAGGTTGCTCAACCGGTCGTCGCTGCAGTTGATACAGGAAACCAGACCATAAGCTAGACTTGTGGTTTAAAGGGTAATAACAAGTTACTGACAAGTGGTTGGAGGAGCACTTAATTAATTTTTGGTAACCCAATCCAGGATGTGAAGTGCTGACTGTTACGACATAGAGGGTGAGTTGTAAACTCTTAATGAAGTTCAATAAATTTTCGTATAAGTGTTCAAGTAACAGGGACACAGATGGAACTTCACCTATATGAACATAAGAAGTGGAGCCGCTTCTAGCAAAAGTTAAAGGTTTACTTTTGTAAATGTTCATGAAATCCAGGATGAGGCAAATGGCTGTGTTAATATATTATTTTTATGGTGAATTGCTCGCTGAGATTGGATATCGTTATGTGTGCAGCATATACGGTTCTAATATCGATGAATCCAGGTTTAAGCTTAGGCCACCATGGATTCAATTAGAGCTTTGATGTGTTTGTACTAAGTAAGGGTTTAAATCGAGAGATACCTTTACTAAGCATGGCAATATCAGTATGTAACTGGGAATCAACATAACAATCTAAGTTGGGGATTGTTAGTGTTGGTGGTAGATTGTTATGTAATGTGTTTGTATTGATTGAGAAGTTCAAGACCCAAAAGGTTTTGGTCTTTGTCCCACATTGGAGAGAAAATGAACTTTCTCTCTCCTTATAACCAAGCACATGGTACATATCATTTGAATTATTTTGAGATGTTTTGGAGGGAAGATTGAGAATGCTATTATGCGGTGCACCGCACCGCACGCGTGCGCGCGTGTGCGCATGTGGCACATTGTGTGCGCTTTAGTGGGCGCACTTTGCACTTTGCCGCGAGCGCGTATAGTGCATTGATTTATATATGATCTAACGGCCCATAATTTTACTAATTTTCAAAATTGTTTCTTTAAATTATTTATTTCAATGACTTTGAAAGTAATTCCGAAAAGGCACCAGAAATAACAGTTATTTCTGTTATTTTTTGAATGGTTATGTCTCTTCATGAAGGGGTGGCTGTTGAGCTCATATATAAGATTCTGAAATTCAGAATAAAAACTACTTGGCATTTTTCAAATTTCGTATCTCAAAATTTTAAGTTATATACACAATTTCGAGGAGCAATTCTCAAACCAATCTTCAGAATTGCTATCTGCAGATTGTTGGTTTGAGTAATCCTGGAGGTGATTTGCCATTAACCCAGTAGCAAACTCTAGTCGAGTGGGGGCAAATATCGCCTTAAAGACAGTGTCTTTAGATGCGCCTCAAGCCATTGAATTTCTGCTATCTTCTTCCGTTTCTGTAACTTCTCTCTGACATTCCGGAAAGAAAGGATTTTGAGAAGAAAAGGACTCTGCAGGAACGTCTGGTGGGGTTCAGAAAAACAAACAAGCGTGAGATTTGTAGCAAAGAATGGGTGGTCACTGCAGGAACCACAGGCACTTTTATAGAGAGAATTTTTAATGTGGCGAAGTAGGAAACGGATTAATGCTCTACTTGCAAACAGATTAGGAGACTCCAATCCAATATTATTAAGGAAACTCCCTCACTCTCCTCCTCTCTCACTTCCTTCCAGTCAGTCATTTCAACCCGCGCAGCCGCCACCCATTTCCACTCCACTGCCACCTCATCCCCTTTCCCCCAATCCCATCCCCATCATCCACCACAACTCACACACACACACACAAACCCACACCCATACACTGCAATTTTCGCGTGTTGTTAAAATTGACGCTTTAAGTTTGAGGTGCGGTATTTATTTTAATTTATTTTTTTGGAAGGGCTTTAGTAATATTCTTCCATTTTAGAGGATGCATAAATTATTTGAAGAATTTATCTGCTACGGTTGGAGTAGAATGTCAGAAGAAACTTACATAAACAATTTTAACGGTGAAAGACTTTTAGCGACAAGTTGGATAAATGATGTTGCGAAAATGCAAAGCAAATTTTGCATTTAGTAGGGAGAAAAATTGTTGCTATTTGAACAAACCTTTTGCACCTTTTAACGACCCAAGCCAGAAGGCACTACAACAAAACTAGGCTATAACGACGCTTGTAAAGGGATGCTTTACAAAAAGCGTCCTAAAAAGTTGAATATAGGATACTAGGTAAGAAGCGTCTCTTTTTCTAATGAACTGTAAGGATGCTTTACTCAAAACGATAGCGATTTAATTTCCAACTTTTGAGTGGCGCGCTGCCAAAGAGAGAAAAGATGAAAAACCGGCAACTGTGAGTATCTCATGCGACACCGTTTCAGCCCATCACTTCTGGGTTTCTTTTCTTTTTGGCATTTCATTCTTCGTGAGCTTTTCCGTTTCAGTGCCTCTCTCCACTCCTCTTCCAGGCATGAACAACATCCGCGGTCAAGCCGATTAATTCAAGGAAGTTGAAGTCAATAGGTAACCTGCTCCTCCCTTTCTGTATTGTACCTTCTAGTTTATTGATTTATTGTGCATTTCATGGATGATTGCGTATTCGGGTAAGGGTCTGAATGGGTGATTTGATGATCGTGCATTTCATGGATGATTGATGTATATTTGATGTACAAGGTCACGAAGACGTCTAATTGCTGTTCCTTTTCGGACTATTGGTCTATCACTCTCTTGGTTACTAAATATTATCGTTTTCTTTCACCCTTTTTTGTGTGTGTGTAGCTTTCTATTTATTTATGGACTTCCTTCCTCTTTTTACTTGTTTTCTTTGTGGAGAGTGTGAAGATTAACTTTGGAAAACTTGTGGACCGTACGTGTTTGTGTCTGTACTGTTGATATTAGCTGGGGAGAAGCAGAGGATTAATCCCCTGATAATGTCATATAAGAAAATCAACACCTCCCTCGACGGGGTAGCAGCGTGTAGATACGATCATTAGGTCTTTCAAACAATGTTGGATGTTGGGGGCCAGTAAATTTGAAACGACGTCTGAATACTCTTAGAATCTGTATCACTTGTTCAAATTGATCCGTAATGAGAATTGTACACACGGTAAGAGCTTATGTTCCAACAAACCCAAATTTTTATTGCTTACTGCCAATTAATGTGCAATATCTCCACTATGTTGTCCAAATGTCTATATAACATTTCAAAGATGGTAGCTGTTATAGATTACTTTTTAGTTTAACTATTTCCACCTTTTAAGTACTTCATTACAATCCTTCTATGATTTCATCAAACTTTTTTGGAATCAAACAAAAACTCAACAATTGATTCGTAAAAGAACCCGTATTTTCGAGCTTTTTCGTTGAAGCAGTTGCATTCTCGACGGCTTATTGGTGTTACGGAACCATGGTTAGCTTTGCAAGTTATGTGCTTTACTTTTTTTGGTGATCTTTGGGGTGGATTGCTAACTCTAATCATGAGGCCAATGGTTTTGTTCTTTCAAGAAACCAGATAAGGGAAAGTCGACTAGCCAGGCTAAAAGGGAAAGTCGATGTGCTCGCAAGGGAGCTAGATGACTTGATCGAGGAGAGGGTCGTCCATTTCACCAAGCAGGATGTGCAACGGCGCAAGGACCTCGAGGGGCAAGTCGTGAAGCTCCAAGAAGAACTAGCTGCTTGTAAGAGGGAGCTTAAAAGAGCTACGAGGCTGGGATGTATCACAGTGTAGCCAAGGCAAAAGAAAATGCCGGAGCCGATATCGTACGATGGAGCGAGGGAGGCGAGACAGAAGGATAACTTCTTTTGGCAGTTGCAGCGGTACTTTGAAGCCCTCGAATTGACGACGAGGATGAGAAGGTGGAGACGGCGGTCAAGTACCTTACGGATACATTTGCTTTATGGTGGAGGCGTCGCTATACGGATGGGTGCGATGTCAAAATAAGAGAGAAGTTGAAGCGTGAACTGGAAAAGTAGTTCTATCTGGAGAGCATCAAAGATATGGTGATGATCAACCTTCAACGGCGGAGGCAGAAGGGGAGCATCCGCGAGTATGGGAAGGAGTACTCGGCTTTGATGCTCAAAATATTGGAGATGTCCGAGAGGCAGCGACTATGCTTCTTCGTTGATGGGTTGAAGCACTGGGTTGTCACAGAGTTACGGCGGAGGGAACTGCATGACTTGGCTTCCGTCTTGGTGTTTGCTGAGAGGTTGGAAGACTTTAAACAAGGTGAGAGGTCGAGATCCCCAAGGCACGAGCGTGCCAAAGATGGGGGAGATGGTAGGTCGAAGAGTGGCTTGCCCAAGGCAGCCGATGATGAGCGGAGTAAGGATGAGGGACGTCGCCGCCATCACAGAGGGGAGAAGAAGCACGAGGGAAGTCACAAGTGCATGGTTGTTTTTCATATGATTATGTCTCTTCTTTTGTGTAACTAATGATTAAGTATGATCTAATTGTTAAGGTTTCTCAACATAAAAAATTAAAGAAGAATTTTGTCACTTCGAATATTTTTGCAAAATAGGATGCAAGAGTGAAAGGGGGTACGTAGATGAGATCTTTCATAATGCATTCTATTTATCGACTAGTTTTTGGGTTTAATTCGACTTACGTTATACCGGTAAAATTTATGAACTTCTTTCTTGACTTTCTTAATTTTCAGGTTCATATGACCGAAAGACGTCAAATCTTCTGTTGGACTTTAAAGAACCTATTTGCACAATGATGACATTTTGGATGAGATGTCAATATATTTAGGTTGGTTGTTCAGTGACATTATATTTGAATGTTTTGAAATTGAGAACTTTTGGATGATTACGAAATTCGGATGTGAATGTTGGATACGATATGGTTGATGAATGACATTAGCATACTTCTAATGATGAGTTTTTAAGCTTGATAAATCGACTAGTTGTGCATTATTCGTGTTGGATTGGAGCAGGATTACATAGAATATACTTCACTTTTACGTCATTTTTTGGGGAAATGTAGCAAATATTAGTGTTAGGCCAATGTACTTTTAACAGATTTCACAATATGGCAGGTAAAAAATTAGTGGACAATTGTTTAAAAGTGCCGTAAATAGGATTGATATTTGTAAGATAATGCCACTAAACAAACTGACAGTTGATGCAAGTGCGGCTAAATTAACGATGTTTCAATTATTGTGTTGCCAAATAAATACCGGCACTTTAAAAGAAGAGTTGCTAGATAATGCCGCTAAACAAAACTTGCACTTGAAGGAAATCTCGCTAATTTAATGACGTTTCAAAGAAAATGCCGCCAAATAAAAATAGCACTTTAGTGAAAGCGTCGCTAAATTAGCGACACTTCTTCCAAAAGTGTCGCGTACTTGAGTTGACGATTGACCCCATAAGGGGCACTTGAAAGTATCCCACAAAAGTGTCATAAATGGAACGCCAACGTTTGTAACAAGTGTCAGGAAATTCCCGACGGACGAATTTGCGACGGTTAAGAAAAGCGTTGATAAAGTGTCGAAAAACTACTTTGCGACACTTTTATTGTCATTGGCGATACTTTTCTAATGTTGCCGAGACCCCTTTAATTTATTTTTAGTGACGCTGGGATTTGAAATAGTCCATTTACGAAAGAAAACCACGTCCCCATGGTAAGGTCCTCCGGGTGGTTATTAAAGGGTCAAAATATGTATCGGTAAAATGGATACCTGTAGAATGATTGAAATAGATCTATCTTATCTTGCCAAATGTCAACATATTAAAGTAAAAAACGCAATAGGACGACATTATATTAAATTTAAATTTACATGCACTAGGGTAAAATGGACATATAGGTGGTGTTGCGGCGGTAGTGGCACGACAGTGGAGTGCCTTGGGAGCTGTGGAGGGGTACAACGTTATGGGGGGTTTGGGGGGGGGTGAGGTGGGGGAGGTCGCTAGAGTGGGGGAATATCGCCGGTGAGTAAGAGACAAAGAGAGAGAAAAACGGGGAGGGAGAAAGAAAGGGAAAGTGAGTTTTCAATAACTGGACTTTTAGCGACGTAATAGTCAGTTGCAAAAAGTCATTACTTCGTAGACTTTTAGTGACGGATTATTTCGTCGCTAATAAATTTCTAAAATATTCAAGTGACCGAAAATGCAAATTTTTTAAGACCTTTTAGTGAGGGCTATACTGTTCCTAAAAAGCCGTTGGTAAAAATCTATCGGTAAAGATTTTTAGTGACAGGGCACCCTGTCGGTAAAAGTTTTTAGCGACGGAGTTTTACCAACGGTGAAGTCCGTCGCTGAAAGAGCCTTTTAGCAACGGATATTTAATTGATTATGCATACTTCATTGATTTTTGTTTTCATAATTTTTAGCTCCTAAATATGGTTTTTGCAACGGAATTAGCGACCAAAAAATTTATAAAGCTCCTAAATACGGTTTTGCCACAGAATTAGCGACGATTAGCAACAAAAAACTTTATTCGCTACTAAATGTGGTTTTTGTGAAGGAAAATTTTATTCCCTGTTTGGAGCTGTAAAATTTGGCGATGGAATTGGTGACGGAGTTTCCATTGCTAATGGTAGTTTATTTGAAAATGCGAAAATATTTATGTTGCAGTTAAATAAATTTTGAAAATGCTAGTTTCCAAAAACTGAAAAATATGATTAGCGACGGAAATTCCATCGCTAAAGTATGATTTTGTCTCTAATGAAAGAGACAATACTGACGGAACTCTAATTCCGTCGATAAAACCTTTAGCGACGAAGGTCTTTCCAGCGCAAAATAAATTGCCGACGAAAATTGGCCATTTGTGACGGATTGTTTCCATCGCTAATTGCTATTTTTCTTATATTGCGTTTTTAGCCTCATAATAGGAAAAACGACAAAAACTTTAAAAGTGAACTACAGAAAATTTAGGAAAATCTTTGAAAGCTTTAGCTACCAGATTTGTTGCCTAAGCAAGTGAGGTTTTATTGCCCTACTAGATCTACTGAGTTCGTTTGATTCTTGGTTCCATAGATGCAACATTTGAACTTCAAAATCCTTCTATCTTATTAAATATTGTATACATTTAGTAATCACAACTCCTTCCCATTAGTTACTTTACTTTCTACGGTACTTCTTGGGTTACAAATTATGAAGACTTATTAACATCACTTAGTTACGATACAAACTTCTTTTCGATTTCTCTTTCTATACTTGTATGCGTGTCACAAAAAAGTATTACTGGGAATTCCTATATACCCTTCACATTACATCTTATGTGAGTCAAATTATCTCTAGAAAACTTTCTTTATTTTTGTTACTTCAATGATGCACTTGTAGTGTTTGGTGAGAATTAAATATTTGTGAAAGATATTTGAAATTGATTATAATATCATTGTACTTCGCGTAACAAGGTACAACATGAATAGAAATAACTTTCTTTAGTTGTAACTAGATGTGACAAAAGAAACACGTATGATAAATGGTATTGTCACAAGTATTGGTGGTAATTGACACTAGCAATCGCATTTGAAAGTAAGATCATGTTTTATTCAATGAACTTTTCGTGCTTCGAATCTTTGATCAGCAGTTCGTACTTTATTAATTTAATTAATTAAGTTTTATTGTATTGTTTAGTAAGGTATATAATATTTTAATTTTGAATCAATAAATTGCGTGAAAAACACGTGATTCTGACTAGTTTTGTAAAAACTATACCTACTTTTATCAAAGAGATTTTGCTTACAAAAAACGTATTTTGAGCTACGAATAAGAAGATGAGTGTCAAAGTTAATCACGACTAACTTAAATAAAATTTGGTAACGATATAGTGCAGTCTTGCGTAATTCAATTCCTCTTTATGTTTTCATTCTCTTACGTAAGACCAACTAATGTGTGCTTATACGCAAGTAACAGGAAGAGAAGGCGAACACAGGGAGAAAACCTGCCCCACGCGTATCCACAACGGAGAACAATCTGTCCCACGCGTCAAGTTAATGCTGCGGAGTCCTAGCTTGCTTCAATTCAAGCTGCCATTATCACTCATGAGCCCGGTACACTTATACTTCTTCTTTCACTTCGGAGCGCAATGTCGCAAAGGCCGTTTATACTTGAATCCAACGGCATCACGTGAGAGATATGGAGTCACCTCTAGAGGAGGATCTCTGCACTCAACATAGTCACTCTGCAGCCAGTGCCCTAGTTTCGCGAGCATATCCGCACAAAAATTTCCCTCTCGTACTGTATGTACCATAAAGCAGCCGCAACTCGCCATTATTTCTCTGCACTCGTCAAGGATCCTCTTCATAGGATGCTTGTCGTCGACCTTTTCCCTCGAGACGAAATTGATCGCAGCCATACAATCTGTCTCTATTATCACACGACACAGATTCTTTTCTCGAATTAGACAAAGACCCTTGTATATACCGCAAATCTCAGCCGTCAGACTAGTGCGAATCCCTATATTTCCGGCGTACCCACATATCCACTCCCCCTTTTCACCCCTTATCAGCCCTCCATAACTCGCAGGACCTGGCTGCCCAAAAGCACTGCCGTCCGTGTTGAGCTTAAGAAAACCTGGCGAAGGAGGGTGCCACTGAACAAGCGTAACCTTTCTTGGCGGCAGTTGTTCCACTCGCATTTGCCTATGGCTAACACCCCCGTAATATGGCAACGATGGAGTCCTCGATGGAATCCAACTGGGGGCGACCCAAGGCTGATAAACATCAGCCATATCACCTTCCACTTACTCACAGATTCTTTAAAGAAACGACAGATTCCGGAAAGAAATGATTTTGAGAAGAAAAGGACACCGCAGGAACGTCTGGTGGGGTTCAGATAAACAAACAAGCGTGAGATTTGTAGCAAAGAAAATGGGTGGTCACTGCAGGAACCACAGGCTGTTTTATAGAGAGAATTTTTAATGTGGCGAAGTAGGAAACGGATTAATGCTCTACTTGCAAACTGATTAGGAGAGTCCAATCCAATTTTATTAAGGAAACTCCCTCACTCTCCTCCTCTCTCACTTCCTCCCAGTCAGTCATTCCGACCCGCGCAGCCGCCACCCATTTCCACTCCACTGCCACCTCATCCCCTTTCCCCCAATCCCATCCCCTTCATCCACCACAACTCACACACACACACACACACACAAACCCACACCCGTACACACTGCAATTTTCGCGTGTTGTTAAAATTGACGCTTTAAGTTTGAGGTGCGGTATTTATTTTAATTTATTTTTTTGGAAGGGCTTTAGTAATATTCTTCCATTTTAGAGGATGCATAAATTATTTGAAGAATTTATCTGCTACGATTGGAGTAGAATGTCAGAAGAAACTTACATAAACAATTTTAACGGTGAAAGACTTTTAGGGACAAGTTGGATAAATGATGTTGCGAAAATGCAAAGCAAATTTTGCATTTAGTAGGGAGAAAAATTGTTGCTATTTGAACAAACCTTTTGCACCTTTTAACGACCCAAGCCAGAAGGCACTACAACAAAACTAGGCTATAACGACGCTTGTAAAGGGATGCTTTACAAAAAGCGTCCTAAAAAGTTGAATATAGGATACTAGGTAAGAAGCGTCTCTTTTTCTAATGAACTGTAAGGATGCTTTACTCAAAACTTTAGCGATTTAATTTCCAACTT
This sequence comes from Escallonia herrerae, assembly GCA_033070095.1. NCBI lineage: Eukaryota > Viridiplantae > Streptophyta > Magnoliopsida > Escalloniales > Escalloniaceae > Escallonia > Escallonia herrerae. Next base: position 239,289 of record JAVXUP010000234.1, on the reverse strand, counting down.
TTGAGTGGCGCGCTGCCAAAGAGAGAAAAGATGAAAAACCGGCAACCGTGAGTATCTCATGCGACACCGTTTCAGCCCATCACTTCTGGGTTTCTTTTCTTTTTGGCATTTCATTCTTCGTGAGCTTTTCCGTTTCAGTGCCTCTCTCCACTCCTCTTCCAGGCATGAACAACATCCGCGGTCAAGCCGATTAATTCAAGGAAGTTGAAGTCAATAGGTAACCTGCTCCTCCCTTTCTGTATTGTACCTTCTAGTTTATTGATTTATTGTGCATTTCATGGATGATTGCGTATTCGGGTAAGGGTCTGAATGGGTGATTTGATGATCGTGCATTTCATGGATGATTGATGTATATTTGATGTACAAGGTCACGAAGACGTCTAATTGCTGTTCCTTTTCGGACTATTGGTCTATCACTCTCTTGGTTACTAAATATTATCGTTTTCTTTCACCCTTTTTTGTGTGTGTGTAGCTTTCTATTTATTTATGGACTTCCTTCCTCTTTTTACTTGTTTTCTTTGTGGAGAGTGTGAAGATTAACTTTGGAAAACTTGTGGACCGTACGTGTTTGTGTCTGTACTGTTGATATTAGCTGGGGAGAAGCAGAGGATTAATCCCCTGATAATGTCATATAAGAAAATCAACACCTCCCTCGACGGGGTAGCAGCGTGTAGATACGATCATTAGGTCTTTCAAACAATGTTGGATGTTGGGGGCCAGTAAATTTGAAACGACGTCTGAATACTCTTAGAATCTGTATCACTTGTTCAAATTGATCCGTAATGAGAATTGTACACACGGTAAGAGCTTATGTTCCAACAAACCCAAATTTTTATTGCTTACTGCCAATTAATGTGCAATATCTCCACTATGTTGTCCAAATGTCTATATAACATTTCAAAGATGGTAGCTGTTATAGATTACTTTTTAGTTTAACTATTTCCACCTTTTAAGTACTTCATTACAATCCTTCTATGATTTCATCAAACTTTTTTGGAATCAAACAAAAACTCAACAATTGATTCGTAAAAGAACCCGTATTTTCGAGCTTTTTCGTTGAAGCAGTTGCATTCTCGACGGCTTATTGGTGTTACGGAACCATGGTTAGCTTTGCAAGTTATGTGCTTTACTTTTTTTGGTGATCTTTGGGGTGGATTGCTAACTCTAATCATGAGGCCAATGGTTTTGTTCTTTCAAGAAACCAGATAAGGGAAAGTCGACTAGCCAGGCTAAAAGGGAAAGTCGATGTGCTCGCAAGGGAGCTAGATGACTTGATCGAGGAGAGGGTCGTCCATTTCACCAAGCAGGATGTGCAACGGCGCAAGGACCTCGAGGGGCAAGTCGTGAAGCTCCAAGAAGAACTAGCTGCTTGTAAGAGGGAGCTTAAAAGAGCTACGAGGCTGGGATGTATCACAGTGTAGCCAAGGCAAAAGAAAATGCCGGAGCCGATATCGTACGATGGAGCGAGGGAGGCGAGACAGAAGGATAACTTCTTTTGGCAGTTGCAGCGGTACTTTGAAGCCCTCGAATTGACGACGAGGATGAGAAGGTGGAGACGGCGGTCAAGTACCTTACGGATACATTTGCTTTATGGTGGAGGCGTCGCTATACGGATGGGTGCGATGTCAAAATAAGAGAGAAGTTGAAGCGTGAACTGGAAAAGTAGTTCTATCTGGAGAGCATCAAAGATATGGTGATGATCAACCTTCAACGGCGGAGGCAGAAGGGGAGCATCCGCGAGTATGGGAAGGAGTACTCGGCTTTGATGCTCAAAATATTGGAGATGTCCGAGAGGCAGCGACTATGCTTCTTCGTTGATGGGTTGAAGCACTGGGTTGTCACAGAGTTACGGCGGAGGGAACTGCATGACTTGGCTTCCGTCTTGGTGTTTGCTGAGAGGTTGGAAGACTTTAAACAAGGTGAGAGGTCGAGATCCCCAAGGCACGAGCGTGCCAAAGATGGGGGAGATGGTAGGTCGAAGAGTGGCTTGCCCAAGGCAGCCGATGATGAGCGGAGTACGGATGAGGGACGTCGCCGCCATCACAGAGGGGAGAAGAAGCACGAGGGAAGTCACAAGTGCATGGTTGTTTTTCATATGATTATGTCTCTTCTTTTGTGTAACTAATGATTAAGTATGATCTAATTGTTAAGGTTTCTCAACATAAAAAATTAAAGAAGAATTTTGTCACTTCGAATATTTTTGCAAAATAGGATGCAAGAGTGAAAGGGGGTACGTAGATGAGATCTTTCATAATGCATTCTATTTATCGACTAGTTTTTGGGTTTAATTCGACTTACGTTATACCGGTAAAATTTATGAACTTCTTTCTTGACTTTCTTAATTTTCAGGTTCATATGACCGAAAGACGTCAAATCTTCTGTTGGACTTTAAAGAACCTATTTGCACAATGATGACATTTTGGATGAGATGTCAATATATTTAGGTTGGTTGTTCAGTGACATTATATTTGAATGTTTTGAAATTGAGAACTTTTGGATGATTACGAAATTCGGATGTGAATGTTGGATACGATATGGTTGATGAATGACATTAGCATACTTCTAATGATGAGTTTTTAAGCTTGATAAATCGACTAGTTGTGCATTATTCGTGTTGGATTGGAGCAGGATTACATAGAATATACTTCACTTTTACGTCATTTTTTGGGGAAATGTAGCAAATATTAGTGTTAGGCCAATGTACTTTTAACAGATTTCACAATATGGCAGGTAAAAAATTAGTGGACAATTGTTTAAAAGTGCCGTAAATAGGATTGATATTTGTAAGATAATGCCACTAAACAAACTGACAGTTGATGCAAGTGCGGCTAAATTAACGATGTTTCAATTATTGTGTTGCCAAATAAATACCGGCACTTTAAAAGAAGAGTTGCTAGATAATGCCGCTAAACAAAACTTGCACTTGAAGGAAATCTCGCTAATTTAATGACGTTTCAAAGAAAATGCCGCCAAATAAAAATAGCACTTTAGTGAAAGCGTCGCTAAATTAGCGACACTTCTTCCAAAAGTGTCGCGTACTTGAGTTGACGATTGACCCCATAAGGGGCACTTGAAAGTATCCCACAAAAGTGTCATAAATGGAACGCCAACGTTTGTAACAAGTGTCAGGAAATTCCCGACGGACGAATTTGCGACGGTTAAGAAAAGCGTTGATAAAGTGTCGTAAAACTACTTTGCGATACTTTTATTGTCATTGGCGATACTTTTCTAGTGTTGCCGAGACCGCTTTAATTTATTTGTAGTGATGCTGGGACTTAAAATAGTCCATTTACGAAAGAAAACCACGTCCCCATGGTAAGGTCCTCCGGGTGGTTATTTAAGGGTCAAAATATGTATCGGTAAAATGGATACATGTAGAATGATTGAAATAGATCTATCTTATCTTGCCAAATGTCAACATATTAAAGTAAAAAACGCAATAGGACGACATTATATTAAATTTAAATTTACATGCACTAGGGTAAAATGGACATATAGGTGGTGTTGCGGTGGTAGTGGCACGACAGTGGAGGGGCTTGGGAGCTGTGGAGGGGCACAACATTATGGGGGGTTTGGGGGGGTGAGGTGGGGGAGGTCGCCAGATGGGGGAATATCGCCGGTGAGTAAGAGACAAAGAGAGAGAAAAACGGGGAGGGAGAAAGAAAGGGAAAGTGAGTTTTTAATAATTGGACTTTTAGCGACGTGATAGTCAGTTGCAAAAAAGTCATTACTTCATAGACTTTTAGTGATGGCTTTTTAACGACTGAAGTTTTAGTGACAGATTATTTCGTCGCTAATAAATTTCTAAAATATTAAAGGACCGAAAATGCAAAATTTTTTAATATCTTTTAGTGACGGCTATATCGTTCCTAAAAAGCCGTTAGTAAAAATGTATCGGTAAAGATTTTTAGTGACAGGACACCCCGTCGGTAAAAGTTTTTAGCGACGGAGTTTTACCAACGGTGAAGTCCGTCGCTGAAAGAGCCTTTTAGCAACGGATATTTAATTGATTATGCATACTTCATTGATTTTTGTTTTCATAATTTTTAGCTCCTAAATATGATTTTTGCAACGGAATTAGCGACCAAAAAATTTATAAAGTTCCTAAATACGGTTTTGCCACAGAATTAGCGACGATTAGCAACAGAAAACTTTATTCGCTACTAAATATTGTTTTTGTGATGGAATTAGTGATAGAAAATTTTATCCTCTGTTTTGAGTTGTAAAATTTGGCGATGGAATTGGTGACGGAGTTTCCGTTGCTAATGGTAGTTTATTTGAAAATGCAAAAATATATTTATGTTGCAATTAATTAAATTTTGAAATTGCTAGTTTCCAAAAACTGAAAATATGATTGGCGACGGAAATTCCATCGTTAAAGTATGATTTAGTCTCTAATGTAAGAGACAATACTGACGGAACTCTAATTCCGTCGATAAAACCTTTAGCGACGAGGGTCTTTCCAGTGCAAAATAAATTGCCGACGGAAATTGGCCGTTTGTGACGGATTTTTTCCATCGCTAATTGCTATTTTTCTTATATTGCGTTTTTAGCCTCATAATAGGAAAAATGGCAAAAACTTTAAAAGTGAACTACAGAAAATTTAGGAAAATCTTTGAAAGCTTTAGCTACCAGATTTGTTGCCTAAGCAAGTGAGCTTTTATTGCCCTACTAGATCTGCTGAGTTCGTTTGATTCTTGGCTCCATAGATGCAACATTTGAACTTCAAAATCCTTCTATCTTATTAAATATTGTTATACATTTAGTAATCACAACTCCTTCCCATTAGTTATTTCACTTTCTACAGTACTTCTTGGGTTACAAATTATGAAGACTTATTAACATCACTTAGTTACGGTACAAACCTCTTTTCGATTTCTCTTTCTATACTTGTATGCGTGTCACAAAAAAGTATTACGCGGAATTCCTATATACCCTTCACATTACAACCTATGTGAGTCAAATTATCTCTAGAAAACTTTCTTTATTTTTGTTACTTCAATGACGCACTTGTTGTGTTTGGTGAAAATTAAATATTTGTGAAAGATGTTTGAAATTGATTATAATATCGTTGTACTTCGCGTAACAAGGTACAACATGAACAGAAAGAACTTTCTTTAGTTGTAACTAGATGTGACAAAAGAAACACGTATGATAAATGGTATTGTCACAAGTGTTGGTGGTAATTGACACTAGCAATCGCATTTGAAAGTAAGATCATGTTTTATTCAATGAACTTTTCGTGCTTTGAATCTTTGATCAGAAGTTCGTACTTTATTAATTTAGTCAATTAAGTTTTATTGTATTGTTTAGTAAGGTATATAATATTTTAATTTTGAATCAATGAATTGCGTGAAAAGCACGTGATATTGATTAGTTTTGTAAAAGCTAGTCCTACTTTTATCAAAGAGATCTTGCTTATAAAAAACGTATTTTGAGCTACGAATAAGAAGATGAGTGCCAAAGTTAATCACGACTAACTTAAATAAAATTTGGTTACAATATAGTGCAGTCTTGCGTAATTCAATTCCTCTTTATGTTTTCATGCTCTTACATAAGACCAACTAATGTGTGCTTATACACAAGTAACACGACGAGAAGGCGAACACGGGGAGAAAACTTGTCCCACGCGTATCCACAACGGAGAACAATCTGTCCCACGTGTCAAGTTAATGCTGCGGAGTCCTAGCTTGCTTCACTTCAAGCTGCCATTATTACTCATGAGCCCGGTACACTTATACTTCTTCTTTCACTTCGGAGTCCTAGCTTGCTTCAATTCAAGTCAATAGGTAACCTGCTCCTCCCTTTCTGTATTGTACCTTCTAGTTTATTGATTTATTGTGCATTTCATGGATGATTGCGCATTCGGGTAAGGGTCTGAATGGGTGATTTGATGATTGTGCATTTCTTGGATGATTGATGTATATTTGATGTACAAGGTCATGAAGACGTCTAATTACTGTTCCTTTTCAGACTATTGGTCTATCACTCTCTTGGTTACTACATATTATCGTTTTCTTTCATCTTTTTTTTTTGTGTCTATTTATTTATGGACTGTCTTCCTCTTTTTACTTGTTTTCTTTGTGGAGAGTGTGAAGATTAACTTTGGAAAACTTGAGGACCGTACGTGTTTGTGTCTGTACTGTTGATATTAGCTGGGGAGAAGCAGAGGATTAATCCCTCGATAATGTCATATAAGAAAATCAACACCTACCCCGAGGGGGTAGCATCGTGTAGATATGATGATTAGGTCTTTCAAACAATGTTGGATGTTGGGGGCCCAGTAAATTTGAAACGACGTCTAAATACTCTTAGAATCTGTAGCACTTGTTCAAATTGATCCGTAGTGAGAATTGTACAGACGGTAAGAGCTTATGTTCCAACAAACCCAAATTTTTATTGCTTACTGCCAATTAATGTGCAATATCTCCACTATGTTGTCCAAATGACTATAAAACATTTCAAAGACGGTAGCTGTTATAGATGCTACTTTTTAGTTTAACTATTTCCACCTTTTTAGTACTTCATTAGAATCCTTCTATGATTTCATCAAACTTTTTTGGAATCAAACAAATACTCAACAATTGATTTGTAAAAGAACCCATTTTTGGGAGCTTTTTCGTTGAAGCAGTTGCATTCTCGACGGCTTATTGGTGTTACGGAACCATGGTTAGCTTTGCAAGTTATGTGCTTTACTTTTTTTGGTGATCTTTGGGGTGGATTGCTAACTCTAATCATGAGGCCAATGGTTTGGTTCTTTCAAGAATCCAGATAAGGGAAAGTCGACTAGCAAGGCTAGAAGGGAAAGTCGATGTGCTCGCGAGGGAGCTAGATGACTTGATCGAGGAGAGGGACGTCCATTTCACCCACGGCGCAAGGACCTCGAGGGGCAGGTCATGAAGCTCCAAGAAGAACTAGCTGCTTGTAAGAGGGAGCTTAAAAGAGCTACGAGGCTGGGGTGTATCACAGTGTAGCCAAGGCAAAAGAAAATGCTGGAGCCGATATCGTCCGATGGAGCGAGGGAGGCGAGACAGAAGGATAACTTCTTTTGGAGTAGCAGCGGTACTATGAAGCCCTCGAATTGACGACAAGGATGAGAAGGTGGAGACGGCGGTCATGTACCTTACAGATACATTTGCTTTATGGTGGAGGCGTCGCTATACGGATGGGCAATGTCAAAATAGGAAAGAAGTTGAAGCGTGAACTAGAAAGGTAGTTCTATCTGGAGAGCATCAAAGATATGGTGATGATCAACCTTCAACGGCTGAGGCAGAAGGGGAGCATCCGCGAGTATGGGAAAGAGTACTCGGCTTTGATGCTCAAAATATTGGAGATGTCCGAGAGGCAGCGACTATGCTTCTTCATTGAAGGGTTGCAGCACTGGGTTGCCACAGAGTTACGGCGGAGGGAACTGCATGACTTGGCTTCTGTCATGGTGTTTCCTGAGAGGTTGGAAGACTTTAAACAAGGTGAGAGGTCGAGATCCCCAAGGCACGAGCGTGCCAAAGATGGGGGAGATGGTAGGTCGAAGAGTGGCTTGCCCAAGGCGACCCATGATGAGTGGAGTAAGGATGAGGGACGTCGCCGCCATCACAGAGGGGAGAAGAAGCACGAGGGAAGTCACAAGTGCATGGTTGTTTGTCATATGATTATGTCTCTTCTTTTGTGTAACTAATGATTAAGTATGATCTAATTGTTAAGGTTTCTCAACATTAAAAATTAAAGAAGAATTTTGTCACTTCGAATATTTTTGCAAAATAGGATGCAAGAGTGAAAGGGGGTACATAGACGAGATCTTTCATAATGCATTCTATTTATCGACTAGTTTTTGGGTTTAATTCGACTTATGTTATACCGGTCAAATTTATAAACTTCTTTCTTGACTTTCTTAATTTCCAGATTCATATGACCGAAAGACGTCAATGCTCTTGTTGGACTTTAAAGAACCTATATGCACAATGATGACATTTTGGATGAAATGTATATATCTTTTGGTTGGTTGTTCAATGACATTATATTTGAATGTTTTGAAATTGAGAACTTTTGGATGATTACAAAATTCGGATGTGAATGTTGGATTAGATATGGTTGATGAATGACATTAGCTTACTTCTAATGATGAGTTTTTAAGCTCGATAAATCGACTAGTTGTGCATTATTCGTGTTGGATTGGAGCAGGATGACATAGAATATACTTCACTTTTACGTCATTTTTTGTGGAAATGTAGCAATTATTAGTGTTTGGCCAATGTACTTTTAACAGATTTCACAATATGGCAGGTAAAAAATTAGTGGACAATTGTTTAAACGTGTCGTAAATAGGAATAATATTTGTAAGATAATGCCACTAAACAAACTGACAGTTGATGGAAGTGCCGCTAAATTAACGATGTTTCAATTACTGTGTTGCCAAATAAATACCGGCACTTTAAAAGAAGAGTTGCTAGATAATGCCGTTAAACAAAACTTGCACTTGAAGGAAATCTCGCTAATTAATGACGTTTCAAAGAAAATGCCGCCAAATAAAAATTGCACTTTAGTGAAAGCGTCGCTAAATTAGCGACACTTCTTCGAAAAGTGTCGCGTACTTGAGTTGACGATTGGCCCCATAAGGGGCACTTGAAAGTGTCCCACAAAAGTGTCATAAGTGGAACGCCAACGTTTGTAACAAGTGTCAGGAAATTCCCGACGGACGAATTTGTGACGGTTAAGAAAAGCGTTGATAAAGTGTCGAAAAACTACTTTGCGACACTTTTATTGTCATTGGCGATACTTTTCTAATGTTGCCGAGACCCCTTTAATTTATTTGTAGTGACGCTGGGATTTAAAATAGTCCATTTACGAAAGAAAACCACGTCCCCATGGTAAGGTCCTCCGGGTGGTTATTAAAGGGTCAAAATACGTATCGGTAAAATGGATATCGGTAGAATGATTGAAATAGATCTATCTTATCTTGCCAAATGTTAACATATTAAAGTAAAAAACGCAATAGGACCACATTATATTAAATTTAAATTTACATGCACTAGGGTAAAATGGACATATAGGTGGTGTTGCGGCGGTAGTGGCATGACAGTGGAGGGCCTTGGGAGCTGTTGAGGGGCACAACGTTATGGGGGGTTTGGGGGGGTGGGGTGGGGGAGGTCGCCAGAGTGGGGGAATATTGCCGGTGAGTAAGAGACAAAGAAAGATAAAAACGGGGAGGGAGAAAGAAAGGGAAAGTGGGTTTTTAATAACTGGACTTTTAGCGACGTAATATTCCGTTGCAAAAAGTCATTACTTCATAGACTTTTAGTGACGGCTTTTTAACGACTGAAGTTTTAGCGACGGATTATTTCGTCGCTAATAAATTTCTAAAATATTCAAGTGACCGAAAATGCAATATTTTTTAAGATCTTTTAGTGATGGCTATACCGTTCTAAAAAATCCGTTGGTAAAAATCTATCGGTAAAGATTTTTAGTGACAGGGCATCCCATCGGTAAAAGTTTTTAGCGACGGAGTTTTACCAACGGTGAAGTCCGTTGCTGAAAGAGCCTTTTAGCAACGGATATTTAATTGATTATGCATGGTTAATTGATTTTTGTTTTCATAATTTTTAGTTCCTAAATATGGTTTTTGCAACGGAATTAGCGACCTAAAAATTTATCAAGCTCTTAAATACGGTTTTGCCACAGAATTAGCGACGATTAGCAACAGAAAACTTTATTCGCTACTAAATATGGTTTTTGTGATGGAAAATTTTATCCTATGTTTTGAGTTGTAAAATTTGGCGAAGGAATTGGTGACGGAGTTTCCGTTGCTAATGGTTGTTTATTTGAAAATGCAAGAATATATTTATGTTGCAATTAATTAAATTTTGATAATGCTAGTTTCCAAAAACTGAAAAATGTGACTAGCGACGGAAATTCCGTCGCTAAAGTATGATTCTGTCTCTACTGAAAGCGACAATACTGACGATACTCTAATTCTGTCGATAAAACCTTTAGCGACGAGGGTCCTTCCAGCGCAAAATAAATTGCCGACGGAAATTGGCCTTTTGTGACGGATTTTTTCCATCGCTAATTGCTATTTTTCTTATATTGCGTTTTTAGCCTCATAAGAGGAAAAATGACAAAAACTTTAAAAGTGAACTATAGAAAATTTAGGAAAATATTTGAAAGCTTTAGCTACCGGATTTGTTGCCTAAGCAAGTGATCTTTTATTGCCCTACTAGATCTATTGAGTTCATTTGATTCTTGGTTCCAGAGATGCAACATTTGAACTTCAAATTCCTTCTATCTTATTAAATATTGTTATACATTTAGTAATCACAACTCCTTCCCATTAGCTATTTTTCTTTCCACGGTACTTCTTGGGTAACAAATTATGAAGTCTTTTTAACATCACTTAGTTACGATACAAACTTCATTTCGATTTCACTTTCTCTACTTGTATGCGTGTCACAAAAAAGTATTACGGAGAATTCCTATATACCCTTCACATTACAACTTATGTGAGTCAAATTATCTCTAGAAAACTTTCTTTATTTTTGTTACCTCATTGACGCACTTGTAGTGTTTGGTGAGAATTAAATATTTGTGAAAGAAGTTTGAAATTGATTATAATATCATTGTACTTCGCGTAACAAGGTACAACCTGAATAGAAATAACTTTCTTTAGTTGTAACTAGATATGACAAAAGAAACACGTATGATAAATGGTATTGTCACAAGTATTGGTGGTAATTGACACTAGCAATCGCATTTGAAAGTAAGATCATGTTTTATTCAATGAACTTTTCGTGCTTCGAATATTTGATCAGCAGTTCGTACTTTATTAATTTAGTTAATTAAGTTTTATTGTATTGTTTAGTAAGGCATATAATATTTTAATTTTGAATCAATAAATTGTGTGACAAGCACGTGATTCTGACAAGATTTGTAAAAACTATACCTACTTTTATCAAAGAGATTTTGCTTACAAAAAAGGTATATTGAGCTACCAATAAGATGTGTGCCAAAGTTAATCACGACTGACTTAAATAAAATTAGGTTACGATATAGTGTAGTCTTGCGTAATTCAATTCCTCTTTATGTTTTCATGCTCTTACATAAGACCAACTAATGTGTGCTTATACACAAGTAACACGACGAGAAGGCGAACACAGGGAGAAAACCTGTCCCACGCGTATCCACAACGGAGAACAATCTACATTATATCCACAACGGAGAACAATCTGTCCCACGCGTCAAGTTAATGCTGCGGAGTCCTAGCTTGCTTCAATTCAAGCTGCCATTATCACTCATGAGCCCGGTACACTTATACTTCTTCTTTCACTTCGGAGCGCAATGTCGCAAAGGCCGTTTATCTTGAGGAGGATCTCTCCACTCAAGATAGTCACTCTGCTGCCAGTGCCCTAGTTTCGCGAGCATATCCGCACAAATATTTCCCTCTCGTACAGTATGTACCATAAAGCAGCCGCAACTCGCCATTATTTCTCTGCACTCGTCATGGATCCTCTTCATAGGATGCTTATCGTCGACCTTTTCCCTCGAGACGAGATTGATCGCAGCCATACAATCTGTCTCTATTATCATACGACACAGATTCTTTTCTCGAGTTAGACAAAGACCCTTGTATATACCGCAAATCTCAGCCGTCAGACTAGTGCGAATCCCTATATTTCCTGCGTACCCACATGTCCACTCCCCCTTTTCACCCCTTATCAGCCCACCATAACTCGCAGGACCTGGCTGCCCGAAAGCACTGCGGTCGGTGTTGAGCTTAAGAAAACCTGGCCAAGGAGGGTGCCACTGAACAAGCGTAACCTTTCTTGGCGGCAGTTGTTCCACTCGCATTTGCCTATGGCTAACACCCCCATTATAGGGCAACGATGGAGTCCTCGATGGAGTCCAACTAGGGGCGACCCAAGGCTGATATACATCAGCCATATCACCTTCCTCTTACTCACAGATTCTTGAAAGAAACGACAGATTCCGGAAGAAATGATTTTGAGAAGAAACGGACACCGCAGGAACGTCTGGTGGGGTTCAGAAAAACAAACAAGCGTGAGATTTGTAGCAAAGAAAATGGGTGGTCACTGCAGGAACCACAGGCTGTTTTATAGAGAGAATTTTTAAAGTGGCGAAGTAGGAAACGGATTAATGCTCTACTTGCAAACAGATTCGGAGAGTCCAATCCAATTTTATTAAGGAAACTCCCTCAGTCTCCTCCTCTCTCACTTCCTCCCAGTCAGTCATTCCAACCCGCGCAGCCGCCACCCATTTCCACTCCACTGCCACCTCATCCCCTTTCCCCCAATCCCATCCCCATCATCCACCACAACTCACACACACACACAAACCCACACCCATACACACTGCAATTTTCGCGTGTTGTTAAAATCGACGCCTTAAGTTTGAGGTGCGGTATTTATTTTAATATATATTTTTTTGAAGGGCTTTAGTAATATTCCTCCATTTTAGAGGATGCATAAATTTTTTGAAGAATGTATCTGCTCTGATTGGAGTAGAATGTCACAAGAAACTTACATAAACAATTTGAACGGAGAAAGACTTTTAGCGACAAGTTGGATAAATGATGTTGCTAAAATGTAAAGCAAATTTACATTTAGTAGGGAGAAAAATTGTTGCAATTTGAACAAACCTTTTGCAATCTTTTAACGACCCAAGCCAGAAGGCACTACAACAAAACTAGGCTTTAAGGACGCTTGTAAAGGGATGCTTTACTAAAAGCGTCCTAAAAAGTTAAATACAGGATTCTAGGTAAGAAGCGTCTCTTTTTGTAATTACCTGTAAGGATGCTTTACTCAAAACGATAGCGATTTAATACCCAACTTTTGAGTGGCGCGCTACCAAAAAGAGAAAAGATGAGAAACCGCCAATTGTGAGTATCTCATGGATTAATTCAAGGAAGTTGAAGTCAATTGGTAACCTGCTCCTCCCTTTCTGTATCGTACCTTCTAGTTTATTGATTTATTGTGCATTTCATGGATGATTGATGTATAGTTGATGTACAAGGTCACGAAGACGTCTAATTGCTGTTCCTTTTTGGACTATTGGTCTATCACTTTCTTGGTTACTATATATTATTGTTTTCTTTCACCTTTTTTGTGTGTGTGAGTGTGTAGCTTTCTATTTATTTATGGACTTCCTTCCTCTTTTTACTTGTTTTCTTTGTGGAGAGTGTGAAGATTAACTTTGGAAAACTTGAGGACCGTACGTACGTGTTTGTGTCTGTACTGTTGAAATTAGCTAGGGAGAAGCAAAGGATTAATCCCCTAATAATGTCATATAAGAAAATCAACACCTCCCCCGATGGGGTAGCAGCGTGTAGATACGATGATTAGGTCTTTCAAACAATGTTGGATGTTGGGGCCCTGTAAAGTTGAAACGACGTCTGAATACTCTTAGAATTTGTATCACTTGTTCAAATTGATCCGTAGTGAGAATTGTACAGACGGTAAGAGCTTATGTTCCAACAAACCCAAATTTTTATTGCTTATTGCCAATTAATGTGCAATATCTCCACTATGTTGTCCAAATGTCTGCATAACATTTCAAAGATGGTAGCTGTTACAGATGCTACTTTTTAGTTTCACCTATTTCCACCTTTTTAGTACTTCATTAGAATCCTTCTTTGATTTTATCAAACTTTTTTTGGAATCAAACAAAAACTCGACAATTGATTTGTAAAAGAACCCGTATTTTCGAGCTTTTTCGTTGAAGCAATTGCATTCTCGACAGCTTATTGTTGTTACGGAACCATGGTTAGCTTTGCAAGTTATGTGCTTTACTTTTTTTGGTGATCTTTGGGGTGGATTCTAACTCTAATCATGAGGCCAATGGTTTGGTTCTTTCAAGAAACCAGATAAGGGAAAGTCGACTAGCCAGGCTAGAAGGGAAAGTCAATGTGCTCGCGAGGGAGCTAGATGACTTGATCGAGGAGAGGGTCGTCCATTTCACCAAGAGGATGTGAAACGGCACAAGGACCTCGTGGGGCAAGGCATGAAGCTCCAAGAAGAACTAGCTGCTTGTAAGAGGGAGCTTAAAAGAGCTATGAGGCAGGGATGTTTCACAGTGCAGCCAAGGCAAAAGAAAATGCTGGAGCCGATATCGTACGATGGAGCGAGGAAAGCGAGGCAGATGGATAACTTCTTTTGGTAGTTGCAGCGGTACTTTGAAGCCCTTGAATTGACGACGAGGATGAGAACGTGGAGACGGCGGTCATGTACCTTACGGATACATTTGCTTTATGGTGGAGGCGTCGCTATACGGATGGGTGCGATGTCAAAATAGGAGAGAAGTTGAAGCGTGAACTGAAAAGGCAGTTCTATTTGGTGAGCATCAAAGATATGGTGATGATCAACCTTCGATGGCTGAGGCAGAAGGGGAGCATCCTCGAGTATGGGAAGGAGTACTCTGCTTTGATGCTCGAAATATCGGAGATGTCCGAGAGGCAGCAACTATGCTTCTTCGTTGACAGGTTGCACTACAAGAAAAAAGACTTTTAGCGACGGAGAAATCCGTCACTAAAAGCAAAAACTCCGTAGGTAAAACCTTTAGCGATGGAAATACCGTCGCTAAAAGTCCCTCGTTTATAAGCCCGTTACTAAAAGTTTGGCGACGAAATTTTCAAATCCGTCGTCTAATATCGCACTTTTTTGTGACGAATTTATTTATTAATTAGCGACGGAATATCCGTCGCTAATTATATTTTACGTATTTTAATTTATTTTCTATTTTTTGAATTTAGCGACGGAATAATGTTTTTGGCAACGAAATGTTCCGTCGCTAAATAAGACTTTTGGCGACAGACTTAATCCGTTGCCAAAAGTCATTTTTTTTTAATTTTTCTATTACCCAAACCTGTAGTGAAAATTTCAATTCTCAACAACGCACAATAATCTATACACAATTCTCAGCAATGCACAATAATCAATACACAAAGATATATTTACAATCAATTATAAAAAATAGTCATGATGTACAAGTCGGGCGAGGGGAGGGGGGACAGGCTGGGACCGGGCGGGGGGAGGAGGGACAAGCTGCGACCGGGCGGGGGGAGGGGGGACAGGCTGGGACCGGGCACGAGAAGGGGCTCATCTGTCCTGGATCTGGATCCTGCTGATTCGGGGTCGGCTGGAAATGTCCGGCAGCGGTACCCTGCTCCTTCATCACCCTCAACACCACCGTAGCAATGCGCCATATCTCCTCCTTGTCCAATGGATGCCGAGGAGCTGGTGTCTGTGCAGGGGCAGCGGGGGGTGAGGACGCTCCTATCACAGCGAGAGCGGTCGTGCTAAGCAAGCCGCGTATGCGGCCTTTCAGCCGATTGGCGACCTCCGGCGTATCCAGCCATCGCTGCAACGCCCCCGTACTAGTGGACGCTGATGGCTGTCCGGACTCCCCAAGTTGTTCATACAAGGCTTGCAAAACAGTGATTTAAAGATATGTTAGGGCATCAATTAACACAACAGACATTTAGGATAGTAAGAAAAAATTAACAACTTAATTAAACACATCGACTTACATCGATCCGTTGGGCAATATTTGAAACATAGTCTTCAGCCCGGCGCGCCTCGTCCTTGTCCTTCTTCCGCACGTGTGTCTGGTTATTTGTCAGAGCTACGACCTCATCCTCCTCCAGATCTGGGTTTTGGACCGCATTCATGTGTCGGACGATGTCGTGTGGCACCGACCCCCCCGTGTTCGTCAGATCTCTGTTCTGTCTGTTCTCGACCCCCTTCTTACTCTTGGCGTCCCAGCCTGGATCCGCAGCCCACCGATCTATCGTATCCCCCCATACAGTCGAAGATATCCAATGTGGGGGATATGTCTTCATCTCCGACATCGGGGCACCATTGGGCAGCATCTTCTTTGCCCGGTCCCGTGCGTCGTGGAGCCATCGGCGGTAATTCTTGGCGATGTAAGAAAAGAAGGCCTGCCGCCCCAGTGCTTGCTGATCAACCGAGTCAAACGTAAACCCCTCCTGCAAGGCATTCAATAACACAAATTAATTTAGAAAACAAACTCTAATTAAACAAATACTATCGTAGGAAAAAAATACTTCAACGTACCTGCCACTCCTCCCATAGGGACTCCCTCGTAACGGCATCCCAGTCCTTCCAGTACATGCGTGGCTCGGTGAATCGGCCCTTCACAAGAACGCCGATCTTCGTCCTCGCCTGATTTTCCAAATTGTCCAAACTGAACATCCAAAGGCTCATTACAAAGCATTACTTTGTAATGAGTACCTTTGAATGGGAACTAAGGG
This sequence comes from Escallonia herrerae, assembly GCA_033070095.1. NCBI lineage: Eukaryota > Viridiplantae > Streptophyta > Magnoliopsida > Escalloniales > Escalloniaceae > Escallonia > Escallonia herrerae. The sequence goes on along the minus strand of JAVXUP010000234.1, from coordinate 223,013 downwards.
TTTTTATGCATGCATGCGTTCAGAAATTGATAACATATGCAAGAACCTTTCTGAAATATCAAAACTGCAGAAAGATCGTTACATATGTTACCAATTCCACATTAAATAGAATTCGTTGGCAACGAGTTGAACCATTTCGTTGCCAATGGACTTCTCAAAACAACAACTAATATAAAGAAGGCATGGTTTGTAAATAACGAGTAATTGAACCATCTCTTAGCAATATGGAGTAATTATGGGATGTACAAGGGCTAATTAGGGCTAACTGGGTTATTAGGGTTAATTACGAGTATTAAGGTTTGGGGTTTAGCATTATGGGTTTAGTTAATCTAATTAGGATTTCCGAAGATATGTTAAGGCTAATTAGTGTTAATGAGGAGTACCTTGGGCTAATTATAGGTAATTAGGGTTGATTAGGACTAATTAGGGTTATTTAGTCCTAATTAGAATTTAATTGTGCCGAGTAGTGCTGATTATTCCTAATTAGGGCTCATTAGGCTTAATTGGGTTATGTTAGGGCTAATTATTGTTAATGAGGGCTAGTTTTGAATAATTATAGCTAATTACGCTTGACTAGGATTAATTAGGGTTATTTTGTCCTAATTAGGGTTTAATTGTGGCGAGTAGTGCTGATTAATCGTAACTAGGGCTAATTAGGCTTAATTGGGTTATGTTAGGGCTCATTATTGTTAATGAGGGCTAGTTTCGGATAATTATAGCTAATTAGGGTTGATTATGACTAATTAGGGTTATTTATTCCTAATTAGGATTTAATTGTGCCGAGTAGTGTTGATTAGTCCTAATTAGCGCTAATTAGGCTTAATTGGGTTATGTTAGTGCAAATTACGACTAATTAGGCTAACTATAATCAATATGCATGTAATTTGGTTCATTTTGGCTAACTGGGGTAATTACAGCTAATTTGATTTTCATTAGGTTCTTAGGGTTAATTAACCCTAATTAGGCTCGTTAGAGCTAATTAGGGTTAATTGATTTATTAAAATATTGTTAATCATGACTAATTAGGCTACTTATAGCTAGTGCTGGAGCCACGATGAGATTCGAGGGGGTGCATGCTAAAAATGTCGCGTTAACCTAATTAACCTAAATGTAATGCACAGTCAACAATCTCAATTCCGACACCTCATATAGGGTGTCGATATGGTGTCCGATACGTATTTGACGCCTCCGGACACGTGTCCGAGGCCCACCGACACGCACCTCTGGATAAATCGGCATACATTGATTTATTTTTTAGATGTCGGACACCGTCGATCCAACGCGGTGTCCGTGTCTGGGCTAACTAATAAGTATCTCAATCCAATTGGGTCCAATCCTCCGTCAACAATCTCAATTCTCAAATGCTCAATGCAATAAAAATTAACAAAAATCACACATTCAATCCAATTGGGTCTCATCCTCCGTCAATAATCTCAATATCTCAAATGCTCAATTCACAATTAACAACCTAAAATCATCAATTAATAATCGCAATTACTTCAAATGCACAGCTAATAACCTAAAATCATCAATTAACAACCTAAAATCACAGATCAATAATCACAATTCTCAAATGCACAATTAACAACCTAAAATTATCAAACAAATTATCAATGTTCAAATAGGAAAAAATTGTTCAAAATGCACATATCCGATGCGCTTGAATTATTTCAATTTAGGGTTCGATTGTATTAGGGCATTCAATTAAGGGTTCAATTAGTTTAATTTAAGGTTCGGTTCGATTAGGGCATTCAATTTAGCGATTAATTAGGGTTCAATTACATCAATTTAGTGTTCAATTAGGGGTTTCTATTAATTCAATTTAAGGTTCGGTTGATTTGGGGCATTCAATTTAGGGTTCAATTAGTTCAATTTAGGTTTCAGTTAGATTAGGGCATTCAATTTAGGGTTCAATTAGGGGTTTAATTAGTTTAATTTAGGGTTCAATTTGATTAGGGCATTCAATTTAGGGTTTAATTTGGGTTCAGTTACTTCAATTTAGGGTTCAATTAGGGGGTTAAATTAAGGGTTCAATTATTTCAATTTAGGGTTCGGTTGGATCAGGGCATTTAATTTGGGGTTCAATTACAATTAATTGGTTCAATTAGGTTGAATCGGGGTTCATTACAATTAATTGGTTCAGTTAGGGTTAATCAGGTTGAATTAGGGTTAATTTGTTCAATTACGGTCACGCGGGGTTAATTACTGTTAATTGGTTAGATTAGGGATAATTGGGAACAAATTAAGGATACTTAGGATTTATTCGTGCTAATTATGCTTTAATTAAGGTTTTGGATTTAAGGTTTACCGGTTCAAATAGGTTTAATCAGATCTAATTACGGTTAATTGGTTCAATTTGATTTAATCAGGGCTAATTAGGGTTTATTGGTTCAATTAGGTTGAATCGGGGTTCATTACAATTAATTAGTTCAGTTAGGGTTAATCAAGTTTAATTGGGGTTTATTCGTTCAATTGGGGTTACGAGGGGTTAATTACTGTTAATTGGTTAGATTAGGGATAATTACGGTTTGATTAGGGTTAATTTGGTTCAATTAGGGTTACTTGGGAACAAATTAGGGATAATTAGGGTTTAATGGTTACAATTACATTACAACAAATTAAATACAATACAATACATTACAAAAATTAAATTTTATTACATTACAACAAATTAAATTCAAATACATTATAACAAATCAAATACAATTACATTACAACAGATTAAGTACAATTACATTATAACAATAGATTTAATGCGATAAATAATTTTTAGCATACAATTACATTATAACAACATATTAATTCTAGCATATTTGAACAAATTCAATATGATAAATAAATTCTAACCGGGAAAAAAAGTGAGTTCGGGCAGTGGTGGTGAGAGGCAAATGACGACAGTGGCGCACGGAAGGCAGCGGCACGCGAAAGGCTATAGATGGTGGTGGTGCACCGGAGGGGGAGGGACTGTGGCGATGGTGGTGCGACTGTGAGGTGGCTGTGGCAGTAGTGGGGTAGCTGCGGGGCGGCGAGGTGGCTATGGGGACGACAGATGTGAGGGGAGAGGGAGGGACGGTGGGGTATGGTGGTGGCGGGGGCCTGTCGCTGGCATGGGGGGCTGGTGGGGAGGGACGGAGGCGGGGGCCTCTCACATGCGTCGGGGGCTGGTGGTGAGGGACGGAGGCGGGGGCATTTTGCCGGAGGTGAGAACGCCGACAGAGAAAGAAACAGCGACAGAGTGATAAACGAGGGACAGAGAGAGAAATGGGGAGAGAGAGAGAGAGAAATCTGTGTATTAAAGAGTTTTAGCGACGGAATATTCCCGTCGCTAAAGGTCCGTCGGTAGAAACATTTTAACAAACGGAAATTTTTAGCGACGGTATTATTTCGTTGCTTAAACAAAATATAAAAATCATCGAAAAATATAAAATTCCCAAAAAATATTTAGCGATGGTTTGTACCATTGTTAAAAGCCCATCAGTAAAACTCCGTCGGCAATGTTTTTACCGACGGAATAATCCTTCGGTAAAATATTTTTTTGGACAATGTTTTTAACCACGGAAATTCCGTCGCTGAAATCACCTTTAGCGATGCCTATTTCCTTGAAGAGGCAGCACTGGGTTGCCACAGAGTTAAGGCGGAGGGAACTGCATGACTTTGCTTCCGTCATGGCATTTGCTGAGAGGTTGAGAGACTTTAAACAAGGTGAGAGGCCGAGATCCCCAAGGCACGAGCGTGCCAAAGATGGGGGAGATGGTAGGTCGAAGAGTGGCTTGCCCAAGGCAATCGATGATGAGCGGAGTAAGGACGAGGGACGTCGCAGCCATCACAAAGGGGAGAAGAAGCACGAGGGAAGTCACAAGTGCATGGTTGTTTTTCATATGATTATGTCTCTTCTTTTGTGTAACTAATGATTAAGTATGATCTAATTGTTTAGGTTTCTCAACATAAAAAATTAAAGAAGAATTTTGTCACTTCGAATATTTTTGCAAAATAGGATGCAAGAGTGAAAAAGGGTACGTAGACGAGATGTTTCTTAATGCATTCTATTTATCGACTAGTTTTTGGGTTTAATTCGACTTATGTTATACCGGTAAAATTTATAACCTTCTTTCTTGACTTTCTTAATTTCCAGGTTCATATGACCGAAAGACGTCAATGCTTCTGTTGGACTAAAAAGAACCTATATGCACAATGATGACATTTTGGATGAGATGTATATATCTTTAGGTTGGTTGTTCAATGACATTATATTTGTATGTTTTGAAATTGAGAACTTTTGGATGATTATGAAATTCGGATGTGAATGTTGGATATGATATGGTTGATGAATGGCATTAGCTTACTTCTAATGATGAGTTTATAAGCTCGATAGATCAACTAGTTGTGCATTATTCGTGTTGGATTGGAGCAGGATTATATAGAATATACTTCACTTTTACGTCATTTTTTTGCGAAATGTAGCTATTATTAGTGTTAGGCCAATGTACTTTTAACAGATTTCACAATATGGCAGGTAAAAAATTAGTGGACAATTGTTTAAAAAGTGCCGTAAATAGGAATGATATTTGTAAGATAATGCCACTAAACAAACTGACAGTTGATGGAAGTGCCGCTAAATTAACGATGTTTCAATTATTGTGTTGCCAAATAAATACTGGCACTTTAAAAGAAGAGTAGCTAGATAATGCCGCTAAACAAAACTGGCACTTGAAGGAAATCTAGCTAATTTAATGACGTTTCAAAGAAAATGCTGCCAAATAAAGATAGCACTTTAGTGAAACCGTCGCTAATTTAGCGACACTTCTTCCAAAAGTGTCGCATACTTGAGTTGACAATTGACCCCATAGAGGCACTTGAAAGTGTCGCACAAAAGTGTCATAAGTGGAACACAAACGTTTGTAACAAGTGTCAAGAAATTCCCAATTTGCGACGGTTAAGCAAAAGCGTTAATAAAAGTGTCGAAAAACTACTTTGCGACACTTTTATTGTCATTGGCGATGCTTTTCTAGTGTTGCCCTGACCCCTTTAATTTTTTTGTAGTGACGCTGGGACTTAAAATAGTCCATTTACGAAAGAAAACCACCTCCCCATGGTAAGGTCCTCCGGGTGGTTTAAAATATGTATCGGTAAAATGGATACCAGTAGAATGATTGAAATAGATCTATCGTATCTTGCCAAATGTCAACATATTAAAGTAAAAAACACAATAGGACCACATTATATTAAATTTAAATTTACATGCACTAGGATAAAATGGACATATAGGTGGTGTTGCGGCGGTAGTGGCACGACAGTGGAGGGCCTTGGGGGCTGTGGAGGGGCACAACGTTATGGGGGGTTTGGGGGGGGGGGGTGGGGGAGGTCGCCAGAGTGAGGCAATATCGCCGGTGAGTAAGAAACAAAGAGAGAGAAAAACGGGGAGGGAGAAAGAAAGGGAAAGTGGGTTTTTAATAACTGGACTTTTAGCGACGTAATATTCCGTTGCAAAAAGTCATTACTTCATAGACTTTTAGTGACGGCTTTTTAACGACTGAAGTTTTAGCGACGGATTATTTCGTCGCTAATAAATTTCTAAAATATTCAAGTGACCGAAAATGCAATATTTTTTAAGATCTTTTAGTGACGGCTATACCGTTGCAAAAAAAGCCGTTGGTAAAAATCTATCGGTATAGATTTTTAGTGACAGGGCACCCTATCCGTAAAAGTTTTTAGCGACGGAGTTTTACCAACGGTGAAGTTCGTCGCTGAAAGAGCCTTTTAGCAACGGACATTTAATTGATTATGCATACTTAATTGATTTTTGTTTTCATAATTTTTAGTTCCTAAATATGGTTTTTGCAACGGAATTAGCGACCTAAAAGTTTATCAAGCTCTTAAATACGGTTTTGCCACAGAATTAGCGACGATTAGCAACAGAAAACTTTATTCGCTACTAAATATGGTTTTTGTGACGGAAAATTTTATCCTATGTTTTGAGTTGTAAATTTTGGTGACGGAGTTTCCGTTGCTAATGGTTATTTATTTGAAAATTCAAAAATATATTTATGTTGCAATTAATTAAATTTTGAAAATGCTAGTTTCCAAAAACTGAAAAATGTGATTAGCGACGGAAATTCCGTCGCTAAAGTATGATTCTGTCTCTAATGAATGAGACAATACTGATGAAACTCTAATTTCGTCGATAAAACCTTTAGCGACGAGGGTCTTTCCAGCGCAAATTGGCCTTTTGTGACGGATTTTTTCCATCGCTAATTGCTATTTTTCTTATATTGCGTTTTTAGCCTCATAAGAGGAAAAATGACAAAAACTTTAAAAGTGAACTACAGAAAATTTAGGAAAATCTTTGAAAGCTTTAGCTACTGGATTTGTTGCCTAAGCAAGTGATCTTTTATTTCCCTACTAGATCTATTGAGTTCATTTGAATCTTGGTTCCATAGATGCAACATTTGAACTTCAAACTCCTTCTATCTTATTAAATATTGTTATACATTTAGTAATCACAACTCCTTCCCATTAACTATTTTTCTTTCCACGGTACTTCTTGGGTAACAAATTATGAAGTCTTATTAACATCACTTAGTTACGATACAAACTTCTTTTCGATTTCTCTTTCTATACTTGTATGCGTGTCACAAAAAAGTATTACGGGGAATTCCTATATACCCTTCACATTACAACTTATGTGAGTCAAATTATCTCTAGAAAACTTTCTTTATTTTTGTCACTTCAATGACGCACTTGTAGTGTTTGGTGAGAATTAAATATTTGTGAAAGATGTTTGAAATTGATTATAATATCATTGTACTTCGCGTAACAAGGTACAACCTCAATAGAAATAACTTTCTTTAGTTGTAACTAGATGTGACAAAAGAAACACGTATGATAAATGGTATTGTCACAAGTATTGGTGGTAATTGACACTAGCAATCGCATTTGAAAGTAAGATCATGTTTTATTCAATGAACTTTTCGTGCTTCGAATCTTTGATCAGCAGTTCGTACTTTATTAATTTAGTTAATTAAGTTTTATTGTATTGTTTAGTAAGGCATATAATATTTTAATTTTGAATCAATAAATTGCGTGACAAGCACGTGATTCTGACTAGTTTTGTAAAAACTATACCTACTTTTATCAAAGAGATTTTGCTTACAAAAAACGTATATTGAGCTACCAATAAGAAGATGTGTGCCAAAGTTAATCACGACTAACTTAAATAAAATTAGGTTACGATATAGTGCAGTCTTGCGTAATTTAATTCCTCTTTATGTTTTCATGCTCTTACATAAGACCAACTAATGTGTGCTTATGCACAAGTAACACGACGAGAAGGCGAACACAGGGAGAAAACCTGTCCCACGCGTATCAACAATCTGTCCCACGCGTCAAGTTAATGCTGCGGAGTCCTAGCTTGCTTCAATTCAAGCTGCCATTATCACTCATGAGCCCGGTACACTTATACTTCTTCTTTCACTTCGGAGCGCAATGTCGCAAAGGCCGTTTATACTTGACGGAGAGATATGGAGTCACCTCTAGAGGAGGATCTCTGCACTCAAGATAGTCACTCTGCAGCCAGTGCCCTAGTTTCGCGAGCATATCCGCACAAAAATTTCCCTCTCGTACTGTATGTACCATAAAGCAGCCGCAACTCGCCATTATTTCTCTGCACTCGTCAAGGATCCTCTTCATAGGATGCTTATCGTCGACCTTTTCCCTCGAGACGAGATTGATCGCAGCCATACAATCTGTCTCGGTTATCACACGACACAGATTCTTTTCTCGAATTAGACAAAGACCCTTGTATATACCGCAAATCTCAGCCGTCAGACTAGTGCGAATCCCTATATTTCCTGCGTACCCACTTATCCACTCCCCCTTTTCACCCCTAATCAGCCCACCATAACGCGCAGGACCTGGCAGCCAGAAAGCACTGCCGTCGGTGTTGAGCTTAAGAAAACCTGGCGAAGGAGGGTGCCACTGAACAAGCGTAACCTTTCTTGGCGGCAGTTGTTCCACTCGCATTTGCCTATGGCTAACACCCCCATAATAGGGCAACGATGGAGTCCTCGATGGAGTCCAACTAGGGGCGACCCAAGGCTGATATACATCAGCCATATCACCTTCCTATTACTCACAGATTCTTGAAAGAAACGACAGATTCCGGAAAGAAATGATTTTGAGAAGAAACGGACACCGCAGGAACGTCTGGTGGGGTTCAGAAAAACAAACAAGCGTGAGATTTGTAGCAAAGAAAATGGGTGGTCACTGCAGGAACCACAGGCTGTTTTATAGACAGAATTTTTAATGTGGCGAAGTAGGAAACGGATTAATGCTCTACTTGCAAACAGATTAGGAGAGTCCAAACCGATTTTATTAAGGAAACTCCCTCACTCTCCTCCTCTCTGACTTCCTCCCAGTCAGTCATTCCAACCCGCGCAGCCGCCACCCATTTCCACTCCACTCCACTGCCACCTCATCCCCTTTCCCCCAATCCCATCCCCATCATCCACCACAACTCACACACACACACACAAACCCACACCCATACACACTGCAATTTTCGCGTGTTGTTAAAATTGACGCCTTAAGTTTGAGGTGCGGTATTTATTTTAATTTATTTTTTTTGAAGGGCTTTAGTAATATTCCTCCATTTTAGTGGATGCGTAAATTATTTGAAGAATTTATCTGCTATGATTGGAGTAGAATGTCACAAGAAACTTACATGAACAATTTTAACGGTGAAAGACTTTTAGCGACAAGTTGGATAAATGATGTTGCTAAAATGTAAAGCAAATTTTACATTTAGTAGGGAGAAAAATTGTTGCAATTTGAACAAACCTTTTGCACCTTTTAACGACCCAAGCCATAAGGCACTACAACAAAACTAGGCTTTAAGGACGCTTGTAAAGGGATGCTTTACTAAAAGCGTCCTAAAGAGTTAAATACAGGATACTAGGTAAGAAGCGTCTCTTTTTGTAATTACCTGTAAGGATGCTTTACTCAAAACGATAGCGATTTAATACCCAACTTTTGAGTGGCGCGCTACCAAAAAGAGAAAAGATGAAAAACTGCCAATTGTGAGTATCTCATGGATTAATTCAAGGAAGTTGAAGTCAATTGGTAACCTGCTCCTCCCTTTCTGTATCGTACCTTCTAGTTTATTGATTTATTGTGCATTTCATGGAAGATTGTGTATTCGGGTAAGGGTCTGAATGGGTGATTTGATGATTGTGCATTTCATGGATGATTGATGTATAGTTGATGTACAAGGTCACGAAGACGTCTAATTGCTGTTCCTTTTTGGACTATTGGTCTATCACTTTCTTGGTTACTATATATTATTGTTTTCTTTCACCTTTTTGGTCTGTGTGAGTGTGTAGCTTTCTATTTATTTATGGACTTCCTTCCTCTTTTTACTTGTTTTCTTTGTGGAGAGTGTGAATATTAACTTTGGAAAACTTGAGGACCGTACGTGTTTGTGTCTGTACTGTTGAAATTAGCTAGGGAGAAGCAGAGGATTAATCCCCTAATAATGTCATATAAGAAAATCAACACCTCCCCCGATGGGTAGCAGCGTGTAGATACGATGATTAGGTCTTTCAAACAATGTTGGATGTTGTGGGCCCTGTAAATTTGAAACGACGTCTGAATACTCTTAGAATTTGTATCACTTGTTCAAATTGATCCGTAGTGAGAATTGTACAGACAGTAAGAGCTTATGTTCCAACAAACCCAAATTTTTATTGCTTACTGCCAATTAATGTGCAATATCTCCACTATGTTGTCCAAATGTCTGCATCACATTTCAAAGATGGTAGCTGTTACAGATGCTACTTTTTAGTTTCACCTATTTCCACCTTTTTAGTACTTCATTAGAATCCTTCTTTGATTTTATCAAACTTTTTTTGGAATCAAACAAAAACTCAACAATTGATTTGTAAAAGAACCCGTATTTTCGAGCTTTTTCGTTGAAGCAGTTGCATTCTCGACGGCTTATTGTTGTTACGGAACCATGGTTAGCTTTGCAAGTTATGTGCTTTACTTTTTTTGGTGATCTTTGGGGTGGATTCTAACTCTAATCATGAGGCCAATGGTTTGGTTCTATCAAGAAACCAGATAAGGGAAAGTCGACTAGCCAGGCTAGAAGAGAAAGTCGACGTGCTCGCGAGAGAGCTAGATGACTTGATCGAGGAGAGGGTCGTCCATTTCACCAAGCGGATGTGAAACGGCACAAGGACCTCGTGGGGCAAGGCATGAAGCTCCACGAAGAACTAGCTGCTTGTAAGAGGGAGCTTAAAATAGCTATGAGGCAGGGATGTATCACAGTATAGCCAAGGCAAAAGAAAATGCTGGAGCCGATATCGTACAATGGAGCGAGGGTAGCTAGGCAGATTGATAACTTCTTTTGGCAGTTGCAGCGGTACTTTGAAGCCCTTGAATTGACGACGAGGATGAGAAGGTGGAGACGGCGGTCATTTAACTTACGGATACATTTGCTTTATGGTGGAGGCATCGCTGTACGGATGGGTGCGATGTCAAAATAGGAGAGAAGTTGAAGCGTGAACTGAGAAGGCAGTTCTATTTGGTGAGCATCAAAGATATGGTGATGATCAACCTTCGATGGCTGAGGCAGAAGGGGAGCATCCTCGAGTATGGGAAGGAGTACTCTGCTTTGATGCTCGAAATATCGGAGATGTCCGAGAGGCAGCAACTATGCTTCTTCGTTGACAGGTTGCACTACAAGAAAAAAGACTTTTAGCGACGGAGAAATCCGTCACTAAAAGCAAAAACTCCGTAGGTAAAACCTTTAGCGATGGAAATATCGTCGCTAAAAGTCCCTCGTATATAAGCCCGTTACTAAAAGTTTGGCGACGAAATTTTCAAATCCGTCGTCTAATATCGCACTTTTTTGTGACGAATTTATTTATTAATTAGCGACGGAATATCCGTCGCTAATTATATTTTACGTATTTTAATTTATTTTCTATTTTTTGAATTTAGCGACGGAATAATGTTTTTGGCAACGGAATGTTCCGTCGCTAAATAAGACTTTTGGCGACGGAATATTCCGTCGCCAAAAGTTTGTACAAGAAAGACTTTTGGCGACAGACTTAATCCGTTGCCAAAAGTCATTTTTTTTTAATTTTTCTATTACCCAAACCTGTAGTGAAAATTTCAATTCTCAACAACGCACAATAATCTATACACAATTCTCAGCAATGCACAATACTCTATACACAAAGAAATATTTACAATCAATTATAAAAAATAGTCCTGATGTACAAGTCGAGCGAGGGGAGGAGAAACAGGCTGGGACCGGGCGGGGGGAGGAGGTACAAGCTGCGACCGGGCGGGGGGAGGGGGGATAGGCTGGGACCGGGCACGAGAAGGGGCTCATCTGTCCTGGATCTGGATCCTGCTGATCCGGGACCGGCTGGAAATGTCCGGCAGTGGTACCCTGCTCCTTCATCACCCTCAACACCACCGTAGCAATGCGCCGTATCTCCTCCTTGTCCAACGGATGCCGAGGAGCTGGTGTCTGTGCAGGGGCAGCGGGGGGTGAGGATGCTCCTATCACAGCAAGAGCAGTCGTGCTAAGCAAGCCGCGTATTCGGCCTTTCGGCCGATTGGCGACCTCTGGCGTATCCAGCCATCGCTGCAATGCCCCCGTACTAGTGGACGCTGATGGCTGTCTGGACTCCCCAAGTTGTTCATACAAGGCTTGCAAAACAGTGATTTAAAGATATGTTAGGGCATCCATTAACACAACAGACATTTAGGATAGTAAGAAAAAATTAACAACTTAATTAAACACATCGACTTACATCGATCCGTTGGGCAATATCCGAAACATAGTCTTCGGCACGGCGTGCCTCGTCCTTGTCCTTATTCCGCACGTGTGTCTGGTTATTTGTCAAAGCTACAACCTCATCCTCCTCCAGATCTGGGTTTTGGACTGCATTCATGTGTCGGACGATGTCGTGTGGCACCGACCCCCCCCCCCCCCGTGTTCGTCAGATCTCTGTTCTGTCTGTTCTCGGCCCCCTTCTTACTCTTGGCATCCCAGCCTGGATCCGCAGCCCACCGATCTATCGTATCCCCCCATACAGTCGAAGATATCCAATATGGGGGATATGTCTTAATCTCCGACATCGGGGCACCATTGGACAGCATCTTCTTTGCCTGGTCCCGTGCGTCGTGGAGCCATCGGCGGTAATTCTTGACGATGTAAGAAAAGAAGGCCTGCCACCCCAGTGCTTGCTGATCAGCCGAGTCAAACGTAAACCCCTCCTGCAAGGCATTCAATAACACAAATTAATTTAGAAAACAAACTCTAATTAAACAAATACTATCGTAGGAAAAAATACTTCAACGTACCTGCCACTCCTCCCATAGGGACTCCCTCGTAACGGCATCCCAGTCCTTCCAGTACATGCGTGGCTCGGTGAATCGGCCCTTCACAAGAACGCCGATCTTCGTCCTCGCCTGATTTTCTAAATTGTCCAAACTGGACATCCAAAGGCTCATTACAAAGCATTACTTTGTAATGAGTACCTTTGAACGGGAACTAAGGATTTTTATGCATGCATGAATGCATTAAGAAATTGATAACATATGCAAGAACCTTTCTGAAATATCAAAACTGTAGAAAGATCGTTACATATGTTACCAATTCCACATTAAATAGAATTTGTTGGCAACGAGTTGAACCATTTCGTTGCCAATGAACTTCTCAAAACAACAACTAATATAAAGAAGGCATGGTTTGTAAATAACGAGTAATTGAACCATCTCTTAGCAATATGGAGTAGTTATGGGATGTACAAGGGCTAATTAGGGCTAACTGGGTTATTAGGGTTAATTACGAGTATTAAGGTTTGGGGTTTTGCATTATAGGTTTAGTTAATCTAATTAGGATTTCCGAAGATATGTTAAGGCTAATTAGTGTTAATGAGGAGTACCTTGGGCTAATTATAGGTAATTAGGGTTGATTACGACTAATTAGGGTTATTTAGTCCTAATTAGGATTTAATTGTTCCGAGTAGTGCTGATTATTCCAAATTAGGGCTCACTAGGCTTAATTGTTAATGAGGGCTAGTTTTGAATAATTATAACTAATTACGCTTGACTAGGATTAATAGGGTTATTTAGTCCTAATTAGGGTTTAATTGTGCCGAGTAGTGCTGATTAGTCGTAACTAGGGCTAATTAGGCTTAATTGGGTTATGTTAGGTCTCATTATTGTTAATGAGGGCTAGTTTCGGATAATTATAGCTAATTAGGGTTGATTATGACTAATTAGGGTTATTTATTTCTAATTAGGGTTTAATTGTGCTGAGTAGTGTTGATTAGTCCTAATTAGTGCTAATTAGGCTTAATTGGGTTATGTTAGTGCAAATTACGACTAATTAGGCTAACTATAATCAATATGCATGTAATTTGGTTCATTTTGGCTAACTGGGGTAATTACAGCTAATTTGATTTTCATTAGGTTCTTAGGGTTAATTAACCCTAATTAGGCTCGTTAGAGCTAATTAGGGTTAATTGATTTATTAAAATATTGTTAATCATGACTAATTAGGGCTACTTATAGCTAGTGCTGGAGCCACGATGAGATTCGAGGGGGTGCATGCTAAAAATGTCGCGTTAACCTAATTAACCTAAATGTAATGCACAGTCAACAATCTCAATTCCGACACCTCATATAGGGTGTCGATATGGTGTCCGATACGTATTTGACGCCTCCGGACACGTGTCCGAGGCCCACCGACACGCACCTCCGGATAAATCGGCATACATTGATTTATTTTTTAGATGTCGGACACCGTCGATCCAACGCGGTGTCCGTATCTGCGCTAACTAATAAGTATCTCAATCCAATAGGGTCCAATCCTCCGTCAACAATCTCAATTCTCAAATGCTCAAGGCAATAAAAATTAACAAAAATCACACATTCAATCCAATTGGGTCTCATCCTCCGTCAATAATCTCAATATCTCAAATGCTCAATTCACAATTAACAACCTAAAATCATCAATTCATAATCGCAATTATTTCAAATGCACAGCTAATAACCTAAAATCATCAATTAACAACCTAAAATCACAGATCAATAATCACAATTCTCAAATGCACAATTGACAACCTAAAATTATCAAACAAATTATCAATGTTCAAATAGGAAAAAATTGTTCAAAATGCACATATCCGATGCGCTTGAATTATTTCAGTTTAGCGTTCGATTGTATTAGGGCATTCAATTAAGGGTTCAATTAGTTTAATTTAAGGTTCGGTTCGATTAGGGCATTCAATTTAGCGATTAATTAGGGTTCAATTAAATCAATTTAGTGTTCAATTAGGGGTTTCTATTAATTCAATTTAAGGTTCGGTTGATTTGGGGTATTCAATTTAGGGTTCAATTAGTTCAATTTAGGTTTCAGTTGGATTAGGGCATTCAATTTAGGGTTCAATTAGGTGTTTAATTAGTTTAATTTAGGGTTCAATTCGATTAGGGCATTCTATTTTGGATTTAATTAGGGTTCAATTACATCAATTTAGGGTTCAATTAGGGGGTTAAATTAAGGGTTCAATTATTTTGATTTAGGGTTCGGTTAGATCAGGGCATTTAATTAGGGGTTCAATTACAATTAATTGGTTCAATTAGGTTGAATCGGGGTTCATTACAATTAATTGGTTCAGTTAGGGTTAATCATGTTGAATTAGAGTTAATTTGTTCAATTACGGTCACGCGGGGTTAATTACTGTTAATTGGTTAGATTAGGGATAATTGGGAACAAATTAAGGATACTTAGGATTTATCCGGGCTAATTATGCTTTAATTAAGGTTTTGGATTTAAGGTTAACCGGTTCAAATAGGTTTAATCGGATCTAATTACGGTTAATTTGTTCAATTAGGATTAATCAGGGCTAATTAGGGTTTATTGGTTCAATTAGGGTAAATTGGGATTAATTAGGGCTAATTGGTTCAATTAGGTTGAATCGGGGTTCATTACAATTAATTGGTTCAGTTAGAGTTAATCAAGTTTAATTGGGGTTTATTCGTTCAATTAGGGTTACGCGGGGTTACTTACTGTTAATTGGTTAGATTAGGGATAATTACGGTTTGATTAGGGTTAATTTGGTTCAATTAGGGTAACTTGGGAACAAATTAAGGATAATTAGGGTTTAATCGTTACAATTACATTACAACAAATTAAATACAATACAATACATTACAAAAATTAAATTTAATTACATTACAACAAATTAAATTCAAATACATTATAACAAATCAAATACAATTACATTACAACAGATTAAGTACAATTACATTATAACAATAGATTCAATGCGATAAATAATTTTTAGCATACAATTACATTATAACAACATATTAATTCTAGCATATTTGAACAGATTCAATATGATAAATAAATTCTAACCGGGTAAAAAAGTGAGTTCGGGCAGTGGTGGTGAGAGGCAAATGACGACAGTGGCACACGGAAGGTAGCGGCAGTGGCAGTGGCACGCGAAAGGCTGCAGATGGTGGTGGTGCACCGGAGGGGGAGGGACTGTGGCGATGGTGGTGCGACTGTGGCAGTAGTGGGGTAGCTGCGGGGCGGCAAGGTGGCTATGGGGACGACAAATGTGAGGGGAGAGGGAGGGACGGTGTGGTATGGTGGTGGCAGGGGCCTGTCGCTGGCATGGGGGGCTGGTGGCGAGGGATGGAGGCGGGGGAATTTTGCCGGAGGTGAGAACGCCGACAGAGAAAGAAACAGAGACAGAGAGATAAACGAGGGACAGAGAGAGAAACGGGGAGAGAGAGAGAGAGAGAGAGAAATCTGTGTATTAAAGAGTTTTAGCGACGGAATATTCCCGTCGCTAAAGGTCCGTCGGTAGAAACATTTTAACAAAAGGATATTACAGTATTATTTCGTTGCTTAAACAAAATTAAAAAATCATCGAAAAATATAAAATTCCCAAAAAATATTTAGCGACGGTTTGTTCCATTGTTAAAAGCCCATCAGTAAAACTCCGTCGGCAATGTTTTTACCGACGGAATAATGCTTCGGTAAATTATTTTTTTGGACAATGTTTTTAACCACGGAAATTCCGTCGCTGAAATCAGCTTTAGCGACAGAACTAATTCCGTCGCTAAAAGCCAATTTCCTTGAAGAGGCAGCACTGGGTTGCCACAGAGTTACGGCGGAGGGAACTGCATGACTTTGCTTCCGTCCTGGCATTTGCTGAGAGGTTGGAAGACTTTAAACAAGGTGAGAGGCCGAGATCCCCAAGGCACGAGCGTTCCAAAGATGGGGGAGATGGTAGGTCGGAGAGTGGCTTGCCCAAGGCAATCGATGATGAGCGGAGTAAGGACGAGGGACGTCGCAGCCATCACAAAGGGGAGAAGAAGCACGAGGGAAGTCACAAGTGCATGGTTATTTTTCATATGATTATGTCTCTTCTTTTGTGTAACTAATGATTAAGTATGATCTAATTGTATAGGTTTCTCAACATAAAAATTAAAGAAGAATTTTGTCACTTCGAATATTTTTGCAAAATAGGATGAAAGAGTAAAAAAGGGTACGTAGACGAGATGTTTCTTAATGCATTCTATTTATCGACTAGTTTTTGGGTTTAATTCGACTTATGTTATACCGGAAAAAATTATAACCTTCTTTCTTGACTTTCTTAATTTCCAGGTTCATATGACCAAAAGACGTCAATGCTTCTGTTGGACTTAAAAGAACCTATATGCACAATGATGACATTTTGGATGAGATGTATATATCTTTAGGTTGGTTGTTCAATGACATTATATTTGTATGTTTTGAAATTGAGAACTTTTGGATGATTATGAAATTCGGATGTGAATGTTGGATATGATATGGTTGATGAATGGCATTAGCTTACTTCTAATGATGAGTTTATAAGCTCGATAGATCAACTAGTTGTGCATTATTCGTGTTGGATTGGAGCAGGATTATATAGAATATACTTCACTTTTACGTCATTTTTTTGCGAAATGTAGCTATTATTAGTGTTAGGCCGATGTACTTTTAACAGATTTCACAATATGGCAGGTAAAAAATTAGTGGACAATTGTTTAAAAAGTGCCGTAAATAGGAATGATATTTGTAAGATAATGCCACAAAACAAACTGACAGTTGATGGAAGTGCTGCTAAATTAACAATGTTTCAATTATTGTGTTGCCAAATAAATACTGGCATTTTAAAAGAAGAGTAGCTAGATAATGCCGCTAAACAAAACTGGCACTTGAAGGAAATCTAGCTAATTTAATGACGTTTCAAAGAAAATGCTGCCAAATAAAGATAGCACTTTAGTGAAACCGTCGCTAATTTAGCGACACTTCTTCCAAAAGTGTCGCATACTTGAGTTGACAATTGACCCCATAGAGGCACATGAAAGTGTCGCACAAAAGTCTCATAAGTGGAACACAAACGTTTGTAACAAGTGTCAAGAAATTCCCAATTTGCGACGGTTAAGCAAAGCGTTAATAAAAGTGTCGAAAGACTACTTTGCGACACTTTTATTGTCATTGGCGATGCTTTTCTAGTGTTGCCCTGACCCCTTTAATTTTTTTGTAGTGACGCTGGGACTTAGAATAGTCCATTTACGAAAGCAAACCACCTCCCCATGGTAAGGTCCTCCGGGTGGTTATTAAAGGGTCAAAATATGTATCGGTAAAATGGATACCAGTAGAATGATTGAAATAGATCTATCGTATCTTGCCAAATGTCAACATATTAAAGTAAAAAACACAATAGGACCACATTATATTAAATTTAAATTTACATGCACTAGGATAAAATGGACATATAGGTGGTGTTGCGGCGGTAGTGGCACGACAGTGGAGGGCCTTGGGGGCTGTGGAGGGGCACAACGTTATGGGGGGTTTGGGGGGTGGGGGAGGTCGCCAGAGTGAGGCAATATCGCCGGTGAGTAAGAAACAAAGAGAGAGAAAAACGGGGAGGAAGAAAGAAAGGGAAAGTGGGTTTTTAATTACTGGACTTTTAGTGACGTAATATTCCGTTGCTAAAAGTCATTACTTCATCGACTTTTAGTGACGGCTTTTAACGACTGAAGTTTTAGCGAGGGATTATATCGTCGCTAATAAATTTCTAAAATATTCAAGTGACCGAAAATGCGAAATTTTTTAAGATCTTTTAGTGACACGACGGGCACTTTAAAAGAAGAGTTGCTAGATAATGCCGCTAAACAAAACTTGCACTTGAAGGAAATCTCGCTAATTTAATGACGTTTCAAAGAAAATGACGCGAAATAAAAATAACACTTTAGTGAAAGCGTCGCTAATTTAGCGACACTCCTTCCAAAAGTGTCGCGTACTTCAGTTGACGATTGCCCCATAAGGGCCACTTGAAAGTGTGGCACAAAAGTGTCATAAGTGGAACGCCAACGTTTGTAACAAGTGTCAGGAAATTCTCGAAGGACGAATTTGCGACGGTAAAGAAAAACGTTGATAAAGTGTCAAAAAACTACTTTGCGACACTTTTATTGTCATTGGCGATGCTTTTCTAGTGTTGCCCTGACCCCTTTAATTTTTTTGTAGTGACGCAGGGACTTAAAATAGTCCATTTACGAAAGAAAACCACCTCCCCATGGTAAGGTCCTCCGAGGGGTTATTAAAGGGTCAAAATGTGTATTGGTAAAATGGATACCAGTAGAATGATTGAAATAGATCTATCTTATCTTGCCAAATGTCAACATATTAGAGTAAAAAAAAGACAATAGGACCACATTATATTAAATAAAATGGACATATAGGTGGTGTTGCGGCGGTAGTGGCACGACAGTGGAGGGCCTTGGGAGCTGTGGAGGGGCACAACGTTATGGGGGGTTTGGGGGGGTGAGGTGGGGGAGGTCGCCAGAGTGGGGGAATATCGCCGGTGAGTAAGAGACAAAGAGAGAGAAAAACGGGGAGGGAGAAAGAAAGGGAATGTGAGTTTTTAATAACTGGACTTTTAGCGACGTAATAGTCAGTTGCAAAAAGTCATTACTTCATAGACTTTTAGTGACGGATTATTTTGTCACTAATAAATTTCTAAAATATTCAAGTGACCGAAAATGCAAAATTTTTTAAGATCTTTTAGTGATGGCTATACCGTTCCTAAAAAGCCGTTGGTAAAAATCTATCGATAAAGATTTTTAGTGACAGGGCACCCCGTCGGTAAAAGTTTTTAGCGACGGAGTTTTACCAACGGTGAAGTCCGTCGCTGAAAGAGCCTTTTAGCAACTGATATTTAATTGATTATGCATACTTCATTGATTTTTGTTTTCATAATTTTTAGCTCCTAAATATGGTTTTTGCAACCGAATTAGCGACCAAAAAATTTATAAAGCTCCTAAATACTGTTTTGCCACAGAATTAGCGACGATTAGCAACAAAAAACTTTATTCGCTACTAAATATGGTTTTTGTGAGGGAATTAGTGATGGAATATTTTATCCTCTGTTTTGAGTTGTAAAATTTGGCGATGGAATTGGTGACGGAGTTTCCGTCGCTAATGGTAGTTTATTTGAAAATGCAAAAATATATTTATGTTGCAATTAATTAAATTTTAAAAATTCTAGTTTCCAAAAACTGAAAAATATGATTAGCGACGGAAATTCCATCGCTAAAGTATGATTTTGTCTCTAATGAAAGAGACAATACTGACAGAACTCTAATTCCGTCGATAAAACGTTTAGCGACGAGGGTCTTTCCAGCGCAAAATAAATTGCCAACGGAAATTGGCCGTTTGTGACGGATTTTTTCCATCGCTAATTGCTATTTTTCTTATATTGCGTTTTTAGCCTCATAATAGGAAAAATGACAAAAAATTTAAAAGTGAACTACAAAAAATTTAGGAAAACCTTTGAAAGCTTTAGCTACCAGATTTGTTGCCTAAGCAAGTGAGCTTTTATTGCCCTACTAGATCAACTGAGTTCGTTTGATTCTTGGTTCCATAGATGCAACATTTGAACTTCAAAATCCTTCTATCGTATTAAATATTGTTATACATTTAGTAATTACAACTCCTTCCCATTAGTTATTTTACTTTCTGCGGTACTTCTTGGGTTACAAATTATGAAGACTTATTAACATCACTTAGTTACGATACAAACTTCTTTTCAATTTCTCTTTCTATACTTGTATGCGTGTCACAAAAAACTATTACGGGGAATTCCTATATACCCTTCACATTACAACTTATGTGAGTCAAATTATCTCTAGAAAACATTCTTTATTTTTGTTACTTCAATGACGCACTTGTTGTGTTTGGTGAGAATTAAATATTTGTGAAAGATGTTTGAAATTGATTATAATATCATTGTACTTCGCGTAACAAGGTACAACATGAACAGTAAGAACTTTCTTTAGTTGTAACTAAATGGTATTGTCACAAGTGTCCCACGCGTATCCACAACGGAGAACAATCAGCATTATATCCACAACGGAGAACAATCTGTCCCACGCGTCACGTTAATGCTGCGGAGTCGTAGCTTGCTTCAATTCAAGCTGCCATTATCACTCATGAGCCCGGTACACTTATACTTCTTCTTTCACTTGGGAGCGCAATGTCGCAAAGGCCGTTTATACTTGAATCCAACAGCATCACGTGAGAGATATGGAGTCACCTCTAGAGGAGGATCTCTCCACTCAACATAGTCACTCTGCAGCCAGTGCCCTAGTTTCGCGAGCATATCCGCACAAAAATTTCCCTCTCGTACTGTATGTACCATAAAGCAGCCGCAACTCGCCATTATTTCTCTGCACTCGTCAAGGATCCTCTTCATAGGATGCTTATCGTCGACCTTTTCCCTCGAGACGAGATTGATCGCAGCCATACAATCTGTCTCTATTATCACACGACACAGATTCTTTTCTCGAATTAGACAAAGACCCTTGTATATACCGCAAATCTCAGCCGTCAGACTAGTGCGAATCCCTATATTTCCGGCGTACCCACATATCCACTCCCCCTGCTCGCCCCTTATCAGCCCACCATAACTCGCAGGACCTGGCTGCCCAAAAGCACTGCCGTCCGTGTTGAGCTTAAGAAAACCTGGCGAAGGAGGGTGCCACTGAACAAGCGTAACCTTTCTTGGCGGCAGTTGTTCCACTCGCATTTGCCTATGGCTAACACCCCCATAATATGGCAACGATGTAGTCCTCGATGGAATCCAACTGGGGGCGACCCAAGGCTGATATACATCAGCCATATCACCTTCCACTTACTTAGAGATTCTTTAAAGAAACGACAGATTCCGGAAAGAAATGATTTTGAGAAGAAAAGGGCACCGCAGGAACGTCTGGTGGGGTTCAGAAAAACAAACAAGCGTGAGATTTGTAGCAAAGAAAATGGGTGTTTTATAGAGAGAATTTTTAATGTGGCGAAGTAGGAAACGGATTAATGCTCTACTTGCAAACAGATTAGGAGAGTCCAATCCAATTTTATTAAGGAAACTCCCTCACTCTCCTCCTCTCTCACTTCCTCCCAGTCAGACATTCCAACCCGCGCAGCCACCACCCATTTCCACTCCACTGCCACCTCATCCCCTTTCCCCCAATCCCAATCCCATCCCCATCATCCACCACAACTCACACACACACACACACAAACCCACACCCATACACTGCAATTTTCGCGTATTGTTAAAATTGACGCTTTAAGTTTGAGGTGCGGTATTTATTTTAATTTATTTTTTTGGAACGGCTTTAGTAATATTCTTCCATTTTAGAGGATGCATAAATTATTTGAAGAATTTATCTGCTACGATTGGAGTAGAATGTCAGAAGAAACTTACATAAACAATTTTAACGGTGAAAGACTTTTAGCGACAAGTTGGATAAATGATGTTGCTGAAATGTAAAGCAAATTTTACATTTCGTAGGGAGAAAAATTGTTGCAATTTGAACAAACCTTTTGCACCTTTTAACGACCCAAGCCAGAAGGCACTACAACAAAACTAGGCTGTAACGACGCTAGTAAAGGGATACTTTACTAAAAGCGTCCTAAAAAGTTAAATATGGGATACTAAGTAAAAAGCATCTCTTTTTCTAATGAGCTGTAAGGATGCTTTACTCAAAACGATAGCGATTTAATATCCAACTTTTGAGTGGCGCGCTACCAAAAAGAGAAAAGATGAAAAACCGGCAATTGTGATTATCTCATGCGACACCGTTTCAGCCCATCACTTCTGGGTTTCTTTTCTTTTTGGCATTTCTTTCTTCGTGAGCTTTTTTGTTTCAGTGCCTCTCTCCACTCCTCTTCCAGCCATGAACAACATCCACAGTCAAGCTGATTAATTCAAGGAAGTTGAAGTCAATAGGTAACCTGCTCCTCCCTTTCTGTATCGTACCTTCTAGTTTATTGATTTATTGTGCATTTCATGGATGATTGCGTATTCGGGTAAGGGTCTGAATGGGTGATTTGATGATTGTGCATTTCATGGATGATTGATGTATATTTGATGTACGAGGTCACGAAGATGTCTAATTGCTGTTCCTTTTCGGACTATTGGTCTATCACTCTCTTGGTTACTATATATTATCGCTTTCTTTCACCCTTTTTTGTGTGTGTGTAGCTTTCTATTTATTTATGGACTTCCTTCCTCTTTTTACTTGTTTTCTTTGTGGAGAGTGTGAAGATTAACTTTGGAAAACTTGAGGACCGTACGTGTTTGTGTCTGTACTGTTGATATTAGCTGGGGAGAAGTAGAGGATTAATCCCCTGATAATGTCATATAAGAGAATCAACAACGCCGTCGATGGGGTAGCAGCGTGTAGATACGATCATTAGGTCTTTCAAACAATGTTGGATGTTGGGGGCCAGTAAATTTGAAACGACGTCTGAATACTCTTAGAATCTGTATCACTTGTTCAAATTGATCCGTAGTGAGAATTGTACACACGATAAGAGCTTATGTTCCAACAAACCCAAATTTTTATTTCTTACTGCCAATTAATGTGCAATATCTCCACTATGTTGTCCAAATGTCTATATAACATTTCAAAGATGGTAGCTGTTATAGATGCTACTTTTTAGTTTAACAATTTCCACCTTTTAAGTACTTCATTAGAATCCTTCTATGATTTCATCAAACTTTTTTGGAATAAAACAAAAACTCAACAATGATTCGTAAAAGAACCTTTATTTTCGAGCTTTTTCGTTGAAGCAGTTGCATTCTCGACGGCTTATTGGTGTTACGGAACCATGGTTAGCTTTGCAAGTTATGTGCTTTACTTTTTTTGGTGATCTTTGGGGTGGATTGCTAACTCTAATCATGAGGCCAATGGTTTGGTTCTTTCAAGAAACCAGATAAGGGAAAGTCGACTAGCCAGGCAAGAAGGGAAAGTCGATGTGCTCGCGAGGGAGCTAGATGACTTGATCGAGGAAAGGGTCGTCCATTTGACCAAGCAGGATGTGCAACGGCGCAAGGACCTAGAGGGGCAAGTCGTGAAGCTCCAAGAAAAACTAGCTGCTTGTAAGAGGGAGCTTAAAAGAGCTACGAGGCTGGGATGTATCACAGTGTAGCCAAGACAAAAGAAAATGCCAGAGCCGATATCGTACGATGGAGCGAGGGAGGCGAGACAGAAGGATAACTTCTTTTGGCAGTTGCAGCGGTACTTTGAAGCCCTCGAACTGACGACGAGGATGAGAAGGTGGAGACGGCGGTCATGTACCTTACGAATACATTTGCTTTATGGTGGAGGCGTCGCTATACAGATGGGTGCGATTTCAAAATAGGAGAGAAGTTGAAGCGTGAACTGGAAAGGTAGTTCTACTCGAGAGCATCAAAGATATGGTGATGATCAACCTTCGATAGTTGAGGCAAAAGGGGAGCATCCGCGAGTATGGGAAGGAGTACTCGGCTTTGATGCTCGAAATATCGGATATGTCCGAGAGGTAGCGACTATGCTTCTTCATTGACGGGTTGCAGCACTGGGTTGCCACAGAGTTACGGCGGTGGGAACTACATGACTTGGCTTCCGTCATGGTGTTTGCTGAGAGGTTGGAAGACTTTAAACAAGGTGAGAGGTCGAGATCCCCATGGCACGAGCGTGCCAAAGAATGGGGAGATGGTAGGTCGAAGAGTGGCTTGCCCAAGGCAGCCGATGATGATGGGAGTAAGGACGTGTGACGTCTCCGCCATCAACGAAGGGAGAAGAAGCACGAGGGAAGTCACAAGTGCATGGTTCTTTTTCATATGATTATGTCTCTTCTTTTGTGTAACTAATGATTAAGTATGATCTAATTGTTAAGGTTTCTCAACATAAAAAATTAAAGAAGAATTTTGTCACTTCCAATATTTTTGCAAAATAGGATGCAAGAGTGAAAGGGGGTACGTAGACGAGATCTTTCATAATGCATTCTATTTATCGACTAGTTTTTGGGTTTAATTCGACTTATGTTATATCGGTAAAATTTATAAACTTCTTTCTTGACTTTCTTAATTTCCAGGTTCATATGACCGAAAGACGTCAATACTTATGTTGGACTTAAAAGAACCTATATGCAGAATGATGACATTTTGGATGAGATGTATATATCTTTAGGTTGGTTGTTCAATGACATTATATTTGAATGTTTTGAAATTGAGAACTTTTGGATGATTACGAAATTTGGATGTGAATGTTGGATACGATATGGTTGATGAATGACATTAGCTTACTTCTAATGATGAGTTTTTAAGCTCGATAGATCGACTAGTTGTGCATTATTCGTGTTGGATTGGAGCAGGATTACATAGAATATACTTCACTTTTACGTCATTTTTTGGGGAAATGTAGCAATTATTAGTGTTAGGCCAATGTACTTTTAACAGATTTCACATTATGGCAGGTAAAAAATTAGTGGACAATTGTTTAAAAGTGCCGTAAATAGGAATGATATTTGTAAGATAATGCCACTAAACAAACTGACAGTTGATGGAAGTGCCGCTAAATTAACGATGTTTCAATTATTGTGTTGCCAAATAAATACCGGCACTTTAAAAGAAGAGTTGCAAGATAATGCCGCTAAACAAAACTTGCACTTCAAGGAAATCTCGCCAATTTAATGACGTTTCAAAGAAAATGCCGCCAAATAAAAATTGCACTTTAGTGAAAGCGTCGCTAAATTTGCGACACTTCTTCCAAAAGCGTCGCTAAATTAGCGAAACTTCTTCCAAAAGTGTCGCGTACTTGAGTTGACGATTGACCCCATAAGGGGCACTTGAAAGTGTCCCACAAAAGTGTCATAAGTGGAACGCCAACGTTTGTAACAAGTGTCTGGAAATTCCCGACGGACGAATTTGCGACGGTTTAGAAAAGCGTTGATAAAGTGTCGAAAAACTACATTGCGACACTTTTATTGTCAATGGCGATACTTTTCTAGTGTTGCAGAGACCCCTTTAATTTATTTGAAGTGACGCTAGGACTTAAAATAGTCCTTTTACGAAAGAAAACCACGTCCCCATGGTAAGATCCTCCGGGTGGTTATTAAAGGGTCAAAATATGTATCGGTAAAATGGATACCGGTAGAATGATTGAAATAGATCTATCTAATCTTGCGAAATGTCAACATATTAAAGTAAAAAACGCAATAGGACCACATTATATTAAATTAAAATTTACATGCACTAGGGTAAAATGGACATATAGGTGGTGTTGCGGCGGTAGTGGCACGATAGTGGAGGGCCTTGGAAGCTGTGGAGGGGCACAACGTTATAGGGGGTTTGGGGGGTGGGGTGAGGGAGGTCGCCAGAGTGGGGGAATATCGCCGGTGAGTAAGAGCCAAAGAGTGAGAAAAACGGGGAGGGAGAAAGAAAGGGAAAGTGGGTTTTTAATAACTGGACTTTTAGCGACGTAATATTCCGTTGCAAAAAGTCATTACTTCATAGACTTTTAGTGACGGCTTTTTAACGACTGAAGTTTTAGCAACGGATTATTTCGTCGCTAATAAATTTCCAAAATATTCAAGTGATCGAAAATGCAATATTTTTTAAGATCTTTTAGTGATGGCTATACCGTTCCTAAAAAGCCGTTGGTAAAAATCTATCGGTAAGGATTTTTAGTGACAGGGCACCACGTCGGTAAAAGTTTTTAGCGACGGAGTTTTACCAACGGTGAAGTCCGTCGCTGAAAGAGCCTTTTAGCAACAGATATTTAATTGATTATGCATACGTAATTGATTTTGTTTTCATAATTTTTTCTCCTAAATATGGTTTTTGCAACGGAATTAGCGACCAAAAAATTTATCAAGCTCTTAAATACGGTTTTGCCACAGAATTAGCGACGATTAGCAACAGAAAACTTTATTCGCTACTAAATATGGTTTTTGTGACGGAAAATTTTATCCTATGTTTTGAGTTGTAAAATTTGGCGATGGAATTGGTGACGGAGTTTCCGTTGCTAATGGTTGTTTATTTGAAAAAGCAAAAATATATTTATGTTGCAATGAATTAAATTTTGAATATGCTAGTTTCCAAAAACTGAAAAATATGATTAGCGACGGAAATTCCATCGCTAAAGTATGATTTTGTCTCTAATGAAAGAGACAATACTGACGGAACTCTAATTCCATCGATAAAACCTTTAGCGACGAGGGTCTTTCCAGCACAAAATAAATTGCCGACGGAAATTGGCCTGTTGTGACGGATTTTTTCCATCGCTAATTGCTATTTTTCTTATATTGCGTTTTTAGCCTCATAATAGGAAAAATGACAAAAACTTTAAAAGTGAACTACAGAAAAATTTAAAATCTTTGAAAGCTTTAGCTACCGGATTTGTTGCCTAAGCAAGTGATCTTTTATTGCCCTACTTGATCTATTGAGTTCATTTGATTCTTGGTTCCATGGATGCAACATTTGAACTTCAAACTCCTTCTATCTTATTAAATATTGTTATACATTTAGTAATCACACCTCCTTCCCATTAGTTATTTTACTTTTTACGGTACTTCTTGGGTTACAAATTATGAAGTCTTATTAACATCACTTAGTTACGATACAAACTTCTTTTCGATTTCACTTTCTATACTTGTATGCGTGTCACAAAAAAGTATTACTGGGAATTCCTATATACCTTCACATTACAACTTATGTGAGTCAAATTATCTCTAGAAAACTTTCTTTATTTTTGTTACTTCATTGACGCACTTGTAGTGTTTGGTGAGAATTAAATATTTGTGAAAGATGTTTGAAATTGATTATAATATCATTGTACTTCGCGTAACAAGGTACAACAAGAATAGAAAGAACTTTCTTTAGTTGTGACTAGATGTGACAAAAGAAACACGTATGATAAATGGTATTGTCACAAGTATTGGTGGTAATTGACACTAGCAATCGCATTTGAAAGTAAGATCATGTTTTATTCAATGAACTTTTCGTGCTTCGAATCTTTGATCAGCAGTTCGTACTTTATTAATTTAGTTTTATTGTATTGTTTAGTAAGGTATATAATATTTTAATTTTGAATCAATAAATTACGTGAAAAGCACGTGATTGTGACTAGTATTGTAAAAACTAGTCCTTCTTTTATCAAAGAGATTTTGCTTACAAAAAACGTATTTTGAGCTACGAATAAGAAGATGAGTGCCAAAGTTAATCAGGACTAACTTAAATAAAATTTGGTTACGATATAGTGCAGTCTTGCGTAATTCAATTCCTCTTTATGTTTTCATTCTCTTACATAAGACCAACTAATGTGTGCTTATACACAAGTAACACGACGAGAAGGCGAACACAGGGAGAAAACCTGTCCCACGCGTATCCACAACAGAGAACAATCTGCATTATATCCACAACGGAGAACAATCTGTCCCACGCGTCAAGTTAATGCTGCGGAGTCCTAGCTTGCTTCAATTCAAGCTGCCATTATCACTCATGAGCCCGGTACACTTATACTTCTTCTTTCACTTCGGAGCGCAATGTCGCAAAGGCCGTTTATACTTGAATCCAACAGCATCACGTGAGAGATATGGAGTCACCACTAGAAGAGGATCTCTCCACTCAACACAGTCACTCTGCAGCCAGTGCCCTAGTTTCGCGAGCATATCCGCAAAAAAATTTCCCTCTCCTACTGTATGTACCATAAAGCAGCCGCAACTCGCCATTATTTCTCTGCACTCGTCAAGGATCCTCTTCATAGGATGCTTATCGTCGACCTTTTCCCTCGAGACGAGATTGATCGCAGCCATACAATCTGTCTCTATTATCACACGACACAGATTCTTTTCTCGAATTAGACAAAGACCCTTGTATATACCGCAAATCTCAGCCGTCAGACTAGTGCGAATCCCTATATTTCCGGCGTACCCACATATCCACTCCCCCTGCTCGCCCCTTATCAGCCCACCATAACTCGCAGGACCTGGCTGCCCAAAAGCACTGCCGTCCGTGTTGAGCTTAAGAAAACCTGGCGAAGGAGGGTGCCACTGAACAAGCGTAACCTTTCTTGGCGGCAGTTGTTCCACTCGCATTTGCCTATGGCTAACACCCCCATAATAGGGCAACGATGGAGTCCTCGACGGAATCCAACTGGGGGCGACCCAAGGCTGATATACATCAGCCATATCACCTTCCACTTACTCACAGATTCTTGAAAGAAACGACAGATTCCGTGTTAGTGTTGGTGGTAGGTTGTTATGTAATGTGTTTGTATTGATTGAGAAGTTCAAGACCCAAAAGGTTTTGTTCTTTGTCCCACATTGGAGAGAAAATGAACTTTCTCTCTCCTTATAACAAAGCACATAGTACATATCATTTGAATTATTTTGAGTTGATTTGGAGGGAAGATTGGGAATGTTATTGTGCGGTGCACCGCACCGCACGCGCGCGCGCGTGCGCTCATGTTGCGCATTGTGTGCGCTTTAGTGGGTGCACATAGCACTTTGCACGCTTGCCTCGAGCGCGTATAGTGCGTTGATTTATATATGATCTAACGGCACATAATTTTACTAATTTTCAGAATTTTTTCTTTCAATTATTTATTTTAATGACTTTGAAAGTAATTCCAAAAAGGCACCAGAAATAATAGTTATTTCTGTTATTTTTTGAATGGTTATGTCTCTTCATGAAGGGGTGGCTGTTGAGCTCATATCTAAAATTCTGAAATTCAGAATAAAAACTACTTCGCATTTTCCAAATTTCGTATCTCAAAATTTTCAGTTATATACATAATTTTGAGGAGCAATTCTGAAACGAATCTTCAGAATTGCTATCTGCAGATTGTTGGTTTGAGTAATCCTGGAGGTGATTTGCCATTAACCCGGTAGCAAACTCTTGTCGAGTGGGGGCAAATATCACCTTAAAGACAGTGTCTTTAGACGCGCCTCAAGCCATTGAATTTCCGCTTTCTTCTTCCTTTTCTGCAACTTCTCTCCAACATTTTTAAGGTGATATTTGAAGGGAGGAGAATCAGCAATGGCGGCTTTCCAAGTGATGAATCAGGACTTCGTGAAACTGGATAGGTCTGATGGAACGAATTTCACCCGTTGGTAAGACAAGATGATGTTCTTACTCACTGCACTAAAGGTTCAGTATGTTTTGGATCCTAATCTGCCACCACTTCCGAAAATTACTGACAACGACTCCGACGAGACCAAAGCAGTGCGAAAAAAATGTGAAGAGGACGAACTAGTTTGCAGAGGACACATTCTAAACGCACTTTTGGATCGCCTCTATGACTTGTTTACATCGTCCAAGTGTCCAAAAGAAATCTGGAAGGCTTTGGAGAACAAGTACAATAATGAAAAGAAAGGCGCAGATAAGTTTCTCACTCTCAAGTATTTTGAATTTACTATGAATGATAGTGAATCTGTTTTGGATCAAGTTCATCAGTTGCAAATCCTTGTTTCCAAACTGAAAGACCTAAAGGTCGAGGTTTCTGAACCATTACAAGTGGGGGCTATTATTTCTAAATTGCCTTCTAGTTGGAATGGTTACAGAAAGAAACTTATGCATACCACAGAAGATTTTACTGTTGAGCAAATTCAAAAACACTTGCGAATTGAAGAGGAAACTCGGGTTCGCGATAAAAGTTTTTTGATGAATTTTAACTCAAAAGTAAACTTTGTGAATCAGAAAAATTTTCAGAATGAAAATTCTGGTGGAAACAAGAGGAAGATTTCTAAAATAAACAACTCAAGCAACTCTGGCAACTCCAACAAGAATAACAAGAAGAATAAAACTTGTTATAATTGTGGGAAAAGGGACATTTCAGGAAGGAATGCAAAAGCAGAAAAAGGCAGAAAACAGAAAATGCTGGAAGTTCCCATAATGCAAACGTGGTGGAAGACGACATCAATGAAGTGGGTGCCATGATTTCTGAATTGCAGATTGGCATGATTACTGAACTGCATATGGCAACTTCAAGCAAAAATTCTGATTGGTGGTATGATTCCGGGGCTACAGTTCAAGTTTGCAACAAGAAGTCCTTCTTTAAGGATTACGAAGAGGCAACGGATGGACAAGTGGTGCTGATGGGGAATCATAGTTCTGTCAAGGTTTTAGGCAAAGGGAGTGTTGAACTTCAGTTTACTTCAGGGAAGAAACTAGTTCTACTCAATGTGCTCCATGTTCCGGAAATAGGAAAAATCTTGTATCTGCTAGTCTTCTTTGTAAGAAAGGCGTTAAAGCCTTGCTTGAGTCCGATAAGTTGGTCCTATCTAAGAGTGGAGTGTTTGTTGGAAAAGGATACTCATGTGATGGCATGTTTAAGTTATCTATAAAAACGTATCTGATTTGGCTTACTCTGTTGACTCCTTTTCTTTGTGGCATGCTCGTTTAGCTCATTTAAATTTTAGATCATTAAAATTTATGTCTAAGCATGGTTTGATTTCATATAATCATGTGAAAAATGCTAAATGCCCAATCTGCATTCATGCAAAGTTGTCTAAATAACCTTTTCCTAAGGCCAAAAGAAATACACAATTGTTAGAACTTGTGCATTCTGACATTTGTGAAATGAATGGAGTCTTAAGTAGAGGTGGCAATAAATATTTTATCACTTTTATAGATGATTTCTCTAGATATACTTATGTGTATTTAATGAAACATAAAAGTGAAGCTTTTGATATGTTCAAGCGCTATAAATCTGAGGTTGAGAATCAAAAGGAGAAGAGGATTAAAATTTTTCGTAGTGATAGAGGTGGAGAATTTTTTCCTACTGAATTTGATTCTTATTGTGAAGAGCATGGCATCATACATCAGAAAAGTGCACCCTACACCCCACAACAAAATGGTCTAGCTGAACGAAAAAATAGGACACATACAGAAATGATAAATGCTATGCTCTTGAATGCTAGATTGCCTTTAAGTTTATGGGGTAAAGCATTACTTTCAGCTTGTCACGTGCATAACAGGATAACTTCGATGAAAACTAAGGTTTCACCATATGAACTATGGAAAGGAAGAAAACATAACCTAAGTTATCTTAGAGTTTGAGGTTGTCTTGCCTTCTATAGGGTTCCTGATCCTAAGAGAACAAAGTTGGGACCAAGAGCTCTCAAAAGTGTCTTGGTGGGATATGCTGAAAATTTCAAGGCCTACCACCTATTAGACTTAGAGTCTAATGTCATTGTAGAATCTAGAGATGTTGAGCTTATCAAAGATAAATTCAACTCTGATTCTGATTTTTCAGCACCCACAATTTCACTTGAAATTGACTTGAATTTAGGTTCATCTCGTGAAAATGAGAGTGTTGTGCCTAATAACACAACGGAACCTAGGAGAAGTCAAAGAGCTAGAAAGGAGAAAATATTGGATCCCGATTTTATAGACTCTCAAGCAATCGCTTTCTTGGTGGAGGGTGATAGAGAGAATATTCTCAAGGAAATTCCCATGTTACTAAATATGGAAGATGATCCAAAGACATATTCTGAAGCAATGGCTTCCAGAGATGTTGCCTTTTGGAAAGAGGCAATCAATGATGAGATGGACTCAATATTATGTAATAATACTTAGGCATTAGTTGAATTGCCTCAAGGATCTAAACCAATTGTATGTAAGTGGGTGTTTGGAAGGAATATAATATGGATGGGTCTATACAAACCTTTAAGGCCAGATTGGTAGCAAAAGGTTTTAGACAAAAGGAGGGCATAGACTATTTTGATACCTATGCACCTGTGGCACGAATAACGTCCATTAGAGTGCTTTTTGCACTGGCATCTTTATATAAGTTACATGTACACCAAATGGATGTTAAGACTGCATTTTTAAACGGTGACCTTGATGAAGAGGTGTACATGGAACAACCTGAAGGATTTGTTATGCCGGGAAATGAAAGGAAGGTTTGCAAATTAGTTAAGTCTTTGTATGGCTTGAAGCAGGCACCAAAACAGTGGCATGAAAAATTTGACTCTATTATTTTATCTCATGGATTTAGACATAATAATGCTGACAAGTGCATTTACTCAAAATTTATAGATGCATATGGTGTTATTATATGTCTTTATGTGGATGACTTGCTCATATTTGGTACAAATTTGGAAGAAATTTTTGAAACAAAAGAGTATCTTAATTCCAGATTTAAGATGAAAGATCTTAATGAGGTTGATACTGTTTTAGGAATTAAGGTTAAGAAACATAGTGGGGATTACGCTTTATTTCAATCACACTACATTGAGAAAATGCTTCTTAAATTCCAGCATTTAGGTATTAAAGAAGTGAGTACCCCATATGATTCTTCTTCCAAATTGGGTGAAAATTCTGGTAGAGCAATTGCTCAACTAGAATATGCGAGTGCCATTGGTAGTCTAATGTATTCAATGCATTGTACTAGGCCTGATATAGCATTTTCAGTTTGCAAACTTTCTAGATATACAGGTAATCCTGGTGTTGATCATTGGAAAGCTATTTGTAGAGTCTTTGGGTTTCTTAAATGAACCATAAAATTAGGACTATTTTACAATCGCTTTCCTGCAGTACTTGAAGGGTACACTGACGCTAGTTGGATAACTAGTGCGAGCGATAACAAGTCAACGTCAGGTTGGGTGTTTACCCTCGCGGGAGGAGCTGTTTCTTGGGCTTCAAAGAAATAGACTTGTATAACACACTCAACGATGGAATCTGAATTTTTGGCGTTCGCAGCCGCAGACAAAGAAGCAGAATGGCTGAGAAATCTGTTGTTTGATATAAAGTTATGGCCACAACCGGTGCCATCAATTTCTTTGCATTGTGATAGTGAGGTGACTATGTCTAGAGCATATAGTACCATTTATAATGGTAAGTCTAGGCATATAAGCTTACGACATGAGTATGTCCGAGAATTGATACTAAATGGTGTGATCACCATAGTGTATGTAAGGTTAAGTAATAACTTGGCGGATCCTTTAACTAAAGGTCTTTCAAGAGATCTGGTGAGGAGTACATCTAGTGGGATGGGTTTGAAACCTTTTATTTAGACCACTAGTAATGGAAACCCGACCATAAGCTAGACTTGTGGTTTAACGGGTAATAACAAGTTATTGACAAGTAGTTGGAGGAGCACTTAATTAATTTTTGGTAACCCAATCCAGGATGTGAAAGTGCTAACTGTTACGACATAGAGGGTGAGTTGTAAACTCTTAATGAAGTTCAATAAATTTCCGTATAAGTGTTCAAGTAACAGGGACACGGATGGAACTTCACCTATATGAACATAAGAAGTGGAGCCGCTTCTAGCAAAAGTTAAAGGTTTACTTTTGTAAATGTTCATGAAATCCAGGATGAGGCAAATGGCTGTGTTAATATATTATTTATTTGGTGAATTGCTCGCTGAGATTGGATATCATTTGTGTGCAGCATATCCGGTTCTAATATCGATGAATCCAGGTTTAAGCTTAGGCCACCATGGATTCAATTAGAGCTTTGATGTGTTTGTACTAAGTAAGGGTTTAAATCGAGAGATACCTTTACTAAGCATGACAATATCAGTATGTAACTGGGAATCAACATAACAATCTAAGTGGGGGATTGTTAGTGTTGGTGGTAGATTGTTATGTAATGTGTTTGTATTGATTAAGAAGTTCAGGACCCAAAAGGTTTTGTTCTTTGTTCCACATTGGAGAGAAAATGAACTTTCTCTCTCCTTATAACCAAGCACATGGTACATATCATTTGAATTATTTGAAGATGTTTTGGAGGGAAGATTGGGAATGCTATTGTGTGGTGCAATGCACCGCACTCGCGCGCGGGCGTGCGCTTATGTGGCGCATTGTGTGCGCTTTAGTGGGCGCACATAGCTCTTTGCACGCATGCCGCGAGCGCGTATAGTGCGTTGATTTATATATGATCTAACGGCCCATAATTTTACTAATTTTCGGAATTGTTTCTTTCAATTATTTATTTTAATGACTTTGAAAGTAATTCCGAAAAGGCACCAGAAATAACAGTTATTTCTATTACTTTTTGAATGGTTATGTCTCTTCATGAAGGGGTGGCTGTTGAGATATAAAAGATTCTGATATTCAGAATAAATACTACTTGGCATTTTCCAAATTTCGTATCTCAAAATTTTCAGTTATATACACAATTTTGAGGAGCAATTCTGAAACGAATCTTCAGAATTGCAATCTGCAAATTGTTGGTTTGAGTAATCCTGTAGGTGATTTGCCATTAACTCGGTAGCAAACTCTAGTCGAGTGGGGGCAAATATCGCCTTAAAGACAGTGTCTTTAGACGCGCCTCAAGCCATTGAATTTCCACTTTCTTCTTCCTTTTCTGCAACTTCTCCCCGACATTCCGGAAAGAAATGATTTTGAGAAGAAAAGGACACCGCAGGAACGTCTGGTGGGGTTCAGAAAAACAAACAAGCGTGAGATTTGTAGCAAAGAATGGGTGGTCACTGCAGGAACCACAGGCACTTTTATAGAGAGAATTTTTAATGTGGCGAAGTAGGAAACGGATTAATGCTCTACTTGCAAACAGATAAGGAGACTCCAATCCAATATTATTAAGGAAACTCCCTCACTCTCCTCCTCTCTCACTTCCTCCCAGTCAGTCATTTCAACCCGCGCAGCCGCCACCCATTTCCACTCCACTGCCACCTCATCCCCTTTCCCCCAATCCCATCCCCATCATCCACCACAACTCACACACACACACACACACAAACCCACACCCATACACACAGCAGTTTCATGTGTTGTTAAAATTGACGCTTTAAGTTTGAGGTGCGGTATTTATTTTAATTTATTTTTTGGAAGGGCTTTAGTAATATTCTTCCATTTTAGAGGATGCATAAATTATTTGAAGAATTTATCTGCTACGGTTGGAGTAGAATGTCAGAAGAAACTTACATAAACAATTTTAACGGTGAAAGACTTTTAGCGACAAGTTGGATAAATGATGCTGCTAAAATGTAAAGCAAAATTTGCATTTAGTAGGGAGAAAAATTGTTGCAATTTGAACAAACCTTTTGCACCTTTTAACGACCCAAGCCAGAAGGCACTACAACAAAACTAGGCTGTAACGACGCTTGTAAAGGGATGCTTTACTAAAAGCGTCCTAAAAAGTT
This sequence comes from Escallonia herrerae, assembly GCA_033070095.1. Classification (NCBI taxonomy): domain Eukaryota; kingdom Viridiplantae; phylum Streptophyta; class Magnoliopsida; order Escalloniales; family Escalloniaceae; genus Escallonia; species Escallonia herrerae. Next base: position 187,511 of record JAVXUP010000234.1, on the reverse strand, counting down.
AAATATAGGATACTAGGTAAGAAGCGTCTCTTTTTCTAATGAACTGTAAGGATGCTTTACTCAAAACGATAGCGATTTAATATCCAACTTTTGAGTGGCGCGCTACCAAAAAGAGAAAAGATGAAAAAGCGGCAATTGTGAGTATCTCATGCGACACCGTTTCAGCCCATCACTTCTGGGTTTCTTTTATTTTTGGCATTTCATTCTTCGTGTGCTTTTCCATTTTAGTGCCTCTCTCCACTCCTCTTCCAGCCATGAACAACATCCACGGTCAAGCCGATTAATTCAAGGAAGTTGAAGTCAATAGGTAACCTGCTCCAACCTTTCTGTATCGTACCTTCTAGTTTATTGATTTATTGTGCATTTCATGGAAGATTGCGTATTCGGGTAAGGGCCTGAATGGGTGATTTGATGATTGTGCATTTCATGGATGATTGATGTATATTTGATGTACAAGGTCACGAAGACGTCTAATTACTGTTCCTTTTCGGACTATTGGTTTATCACTCTCTTGGTTACTATATATTATCGTTTTCTTTCATCTTTTTTTTGTGTGTCTATTTATTTATGGACTTCCTTCCTTTTTTTACTTGTTTTCCTTGTGGAGAGTGTGAAGATTAACTTTGGAAAAGTTGAGGACTGTACGTGTTTGTGTATGTACTGTTGATATTAGCTAGGGAGAAGCAGAGGATTAATCCCCTGATAATGTCATATAAGAAAATCAACACCTCCCTCAATGGGGTAGAAGCGTGTAGTTACGATCATTAGGTCTTTCAAACAATGTTGGATGTTGGGGGCCAGTAAATTTGAAACGACGTCTAAATACTCTTAGAATCTGTATCACTTGTTCAAATTGATCCGTAGTGAGAATTGTACACATGGGAAGAGCTTATGTTCCAACAAACCCAAATTTTTATTGCTTAGTGACAATTAATGTGCAATATCTCCACTATGTTGTCCAAATGTCTATATAACATTTCAAAGATGGTAGCTGTTATAGATGCCACTTTTTAGTTTAACTATTTCCACCTTTTTAGTACTTCATTAGAATCCTTCTATGATTTCATCAAACTTTTTTGGAATCAAACCAAAACCCAACAATTGATTCGCAAAAGAACCCGTATTTTTGAGCTTTTTCGTTGAAGCAGTTGTATTCTCGACGGCTTATTGGTGTTACGGAACCATGGTTAGCTTTGCAAGTTATGTGCTTTACTTTTTTTGGTAATCTTTGGGGTGGATTGCTAACTCTAATCATGAGGCCAATGGTTTGGTTCTTTCAAGAAACCAGATAAGGGAAAGTCGACTAGCCAGCCTAGAAGGGAAAGTTGATGTGCTCTCGAGGGAGCTAGATGACTTGATCGAGGAGAGGGTCGTCCATTTCACCAAGCAGGATGTGCAACGGCGCAAGGACCTCGATGGGCAAGTCGTGAAGCTCGAATAAGAACTAGCTACTTGTAAGAGGGTGCTTAAAAGTGCTACGAGGCTGGGATGTATCACAGTGTAGCCAATGCAAAAAAAAAATGCCGGAGCCGATATCGTACGATGGAGCGAGGGAGGCGAGACAGAAGGATAACTTCTTTTGGTAGTTGCAGCGGTACTCTGAAGCCCTCGAATTGACCACGAGGATGAGAAGGTGGAGATGGTGGTCATGTTCCTTACGGATACATTTGCTTTATAGTGGAGGCGTCGCTATATGGATGGGTGCGATGTCAAAATAGGAGAGAAGTTGAAACGTGAACTGGAAAGGTAGTTCTATCTGGAGAGCATCAAAGATAGGGTGATGATCAACCTTCAACGGCTGAGGCAGAAGGGGAGCATCCGAGAGTATGGGAAGGAGTACTTGGCTTTGATGCTCGAAATATTGGAGATGTCTGAGAGGCAGCGACTATGCTTCTTCGTTGATGGGTTGCAGCACTCGGTTGGCACAGAGTTACGGCGGAGGAACTGCATGACTTGGCTTCCGTCATGGTGTTTGCTGAGAGGTTGGAAGACTTTAAACAAGGTGAGAGGTCGAGATCCCCAAGGCACGAGCGTGCCAAAGATGGGGAAGATGGTAGGTCGAAGAGTGGCTTGCCAAGGCAGCCGATGATGAGCGGAGTAAGGACGAGGGACGTCGCCGCCATCACAGAGGGGAGAAGAAGCACGAGGGAAGTCACAAGTGCATGGTTGTTTTTCTTATGATTATGTCTCTTCTTTTGTGTAACTAATGATTAAGTATGATCTAATTGTTAAGGTTTCTCAACAAAAAAAATTAAAGAAGAATTTTGTCACTTCGAATATTTTTGCAAAATAGGATGCAAGAGTGAAAGGGGGTACCTAGACGAGATCTTTCATAATGCATTCTATTTATCGACTAGTTTTTGGGTTTAATTCGACTTATGTTATACCGGTAAAATTTATAAACTTCTTTCTTGACTTTCTTAATTTCCAGGTTCATATGACTGAAAGACGTCAATGCTTGTGTTGGACTTTAAAGAACCTATATGCACAATGATGACATTTTGGATGAGATGTATATATCTTTAGGTTGGTTGTTCAATGACATTATATTTGAATGTTTTGAAATTGAGAACTTTTGGATGATTACAAAATTCGGATGTGAATGTTGGATATGATATGGTTGATGAATGACATTAGCTTACTTCTAATGATGAGTTTTTAAGCTTGATAGATTGACTAGTTGTGCATTATTCGTGTTGGATTGGAGCAGGATTACATAGAATATACTTCACTTTTACGTCATTTTTTGGGGAAATGTAGCAATTATTAGTGTTAGGCCAATGTACTTTTAACAGATTTCACAATATGGCAGGTAAAAAATTAGTGGACAATTGTTTAAAAGTGCCGTAAATAGGAATGATATTTGTAAGATAATGCCGCTAAACAAACTGACAGTTGATGGAAGTGCCGCTAAATTAACGATGTTTGAATTATTGTGTTGCCAAATAAATACCGGCACTTTAAAAGAAGAGTTGCTAGATAATGCCGCTAAACAAAACTTGCACTTGAAGGAAAACTCGCTAATTTAATGACGTTTCAAAGAAAATGCCGCCAAATAAAAATAGCACTTTAGTGAAAGCGTTGCAAAATTAGTGACACTTCTTCCAAAAGTGTCGCGTACTTGAGTTGACGATTGACCCCATAAGGGGCACCTGAAAGTGTCCCGCAAAAGTGTCATAAGTGGAACGCCAACATTTGTAACAAGTGTTAGGAAATTCCCGATGGACGAATTTGCGACGGTTAAGAAAAGTACTTTGCGACACTTTTATTGTCATTGGCGATACTTTTCTAGTGTTGCCGAGACCCCTTTAATTTATTTGTAGTGACGCTGGGACTTAAAATAGTCCATTTACGAAAGAAAACCACGTCCCCATGGTAAGGTCCTCCGGGTGGTTATTAAAGGGTCAAAATATGTATCGGTAAAATGGATACCGGTAGAATGATTGAAATAGATCTATCTAATCTTGCGAAATGTCAACATATTAAAGTAAAAAACGCAATAGGACCACATTATATTAAACTTAAATTTACATGCACTAGGGTAAAATGGACATATAGGTGGTGTTGCGGCGGTAGTGGCACGACAGTGGAGTGCCTTGGGAGCTTTGGAGGGGCACAACGTTATGGGGGGTTTGGGTGGGTGAGGTGGGGGAGGTGGCCAGAGTGGGGGAATATCGCCGGTGAGTAAGAGACAAAGAGATAGAAAAACGGGGAGGGAGAAAAAAAGGGAAAGTGAGTTTTTAATAACTGGACTTTTAGCGACGTAATAGTCAGTTGCAAAAAGTCATTACTTCATAGACGGATTATTTCGTCGCTAATAAATTTCTAAAATATTCAAGTGACCGAAAAGGCAAAATTTTTTAAGATCTTTTAGTCACGGCTATACCGTTCCTAAAAAGTCGTTGGTAAAAATGTATCGGTAAAGATTTTTAGTGACAGGGCACCCTGTCGGTAAAAGTTTTTAGCGACGGAGTTTTACCAATGGTGAAGTCCGTCGTTGAAAGAGCCTTTTAGCAACGGATATTTAATTGATTATGCATACTTCATTGATTTTTGGTTTCATAATTTTTAGCTCCTAAATATGGTTTTTGCAACGGAATTAGCGACCAAAAAATTTATAAAGCCCCTAAATATGGTTTTGCCACAGAATTAGCGACGATTAGCAACAGAAAACTTTATTCGCTACTAAATATGGTTTTGTGACGGAATTAGTGATGGAAAATTTTATCCTCTGTTTTGAGTTGTAAAATTTGGCGATGGAACTGGTGATGGAGTTTCCGTTGCTAATGGTAGTTTATTTGAAAATCCAAAAATATATTTATGTTGCAATTAATTAAATTTTGAAAATGCTAGTTTCCAAAAACTGAAAAATATGATTAGTAACGGAAATTCCATCGCTAAAGTATGATTTTGTCTCTAATGAAAGAGACAATACTGACGGAACTCTAATTCCGTTGATAAAACCTTTAGCGACGAGGGTCTTTCCAGCGCTAAATAAATTGCCGACGGAAATTGGCCATTTGTGACGGATTTTTTCCATCGCTAATTGCTATTTTTCTTATATTGCGTTTTTAGCCTCATAATAGGAAAAATGACAAAAACTTTAAAAGTGAACTACAGAAAATTTAGGAAAATCTTTGAAAGCTTTAGCTACCAGATTTGTTGCCTAAGCAAGTGAGCTTTTATTGCCCTACTAGATCTACTGAGTTCGTTTGATTCTTGGTCCCATAGATGCAACATTTGAACTTCAAAATCCTTCTATCTTATTAAATATTGTTATACATTTAGTAATCACAACTCCTTCCCATTAGTTATTTTACTTTCTACGGTACTTCTTGTGTTACAAATTATGAAGACTTATTAACATCACTTAGTTACGATACAAACTTCTTTTCGATTTCTCTTTCTATACTTGTATGCGTGTCACAAAAAAGTATTACGGGGAATTACTATATTCCCTTCACATTACAACTTATGTGAGTCAAATTATCTCTAGAAAACTTTCTTTATTTTTGTTACTTCAATGACGTACTTGTAGTGTTTGGTGAGAATTAAATATTTGTGAAAGATGTTTGAAATTGATTATAATATCATTGTACTTCGCGTAACAAGGTACAACATGAATAGAAAGAACTTTCTTTAGTTGTAACTAGATGTGACAAAAGAAACACGTATGATAAATGGTATTGTCACAAGTATTGGTGGTAATTGACACTAGCAATCGCATTTGAATGTAAGATCATGTTTTATTCAATGAACTTTTCGTGCTTTGAATCTTTGATCAGCAGTTCGTACTTTATTAATTTAGTTAATTAAGTTTTATTATATTGTTTAGTAAGGTATATAATATTTTAATTTTGAATCAATAAATTGCGTGAAAAGCACGTGATTCTGACTAGTTTTGTAAAAACTAGTCCTACTTTTATCAAAGAGATTTTGCTTACAAAAAAGTATTTTGAGCTACGAATAAGAAGATGAGTGCCAAAGTTAATCACGACTAACTTAAATAAAATTAGGTTACAATATAGTGCAGTCTTGCATAATTCAATTCCTCTTTATGTTTTCATTCTCTTACATAAGACCAACTAATGTGTGCTTATACGCAAGTAACACGAGGAGAAGGCGAACACAGGGAGAAAACCTGTCCCACGCGTATCCACAACGGAGAACAATCTACATTATATCCACAACGGAGAACAATCTGTCCCACGCGTCAAGTTAATGCTGCGGAGTCCTAGCTTGCTTCAATTCAAGCTGCCATTATCACTCATGAGCCCGGTACACTTATACTTCTTCTTTCACTTCGGAGCGCAATGTCGCAAAGGCCGTTTATACTTGAATCCAACAGCATCGCGTGAGAGATATGGAGTCACCTCTAGAGGAGGATCTCTCCACTCAACATAGTCACTCTGCAGCCAGTGCCCTAGTTTCGCGAGCATATCCGCACAAAAATTTCCCTCTCGTACTGTATGTACCATAAAGCAGCCGCAACTCGCCATTATTTCTCTGCACTCGTCAAGAATCCTCATCATAGGATGCTTATCGTCGACCTTTTCCCTCGAGACGAGATTGATCGCAGCCATACAATCTGTCTCTATTATCACACGACACAGATTCTTTTCTCGAATTAGACAAAGACCCTTGTATATACCGCAAATCTCAGCCGTCAGACTAGTGCGAATCCCTATATTTCCGGCGTACCAACATATCCACTCCCCCTTTCCCCCAATCCCATCCCCATCATCCACCACAACTCACACACACACACACAAACCCACACCCATACACACTGCAATTTTCGCATGTTGTTAAAATTGACGCCTTAAGTTTGAGGTGCGGTATTTATTTTAATTTATTTTTTTGGAAGGGCTTTAGTAATATTCCTCCATTTTAGAGGATGCATATATTATTTGAAGAATTTATCTGCTATGATTGGAGTAGAATGTCACAAGAAACTTACATAAACAATTTTAACGGTGAAAGACTTATAGCGACAAGTTGGATAAATGATGTTGCTAAAATGTAAAGCAAATTTTACATTTAGTAGGGAGAAAAATCGTTGCAATTTTAACAAACCTTTTGCACCTTTTAACGACCCAAGCCAGAAGTCACTACAACAAAACTAGGCTTTTAGGACGCTTGTAATGGGATGCTTTATTAAAAGCGTCCTAAAAAGTTAAATATAGGATACTAGGTAAGAAGCGTCTCTTTTTCTAATTACCTGTAAGGATGCTTTACTCAAAACGATAGCGATTTAATATCCAACTTTTGAGTGGCGCGTTACCAAAAAGAGAAAAGATGAAAAACCGCCAATTGTGAGTATCTCATGGATTAATTGAAGGAAGTTGAAGTCAATAGGTAACCTGCTCCTCCCTTTCTGTATCGTACCTTCTAGTTTATTGATTTATTATGCGTTTCATGGATGATTGCGTATTCGGGTAACGGTCTGAATGGGTGATTTGATGATTGTGCATTTTATGGATGATTGATGTATATTTGATGTACAAGGTCATGAAGACGTCTAATTGCTGTTCCTTTTCGGACTATTGGTCTATCACTTTCATGGTTACTATATATTATCGTTTTCTTTCACCTTTTTTGTGTGTGTGAGTGTGTAGCTTTCTATTTATTTATGGACTTCCTTCCTCTTTTTACTTGTTTTCTTTGTGGAGAGTGAGAAGATTAACTTTGCAAAACTTGAGGACCGTACGTGTTTGTGTCTGTACTATTGATATTAGCTGGGGAGAAGCAAAGGTTTAATCCCCTAATAATGTCATATAAGAAAATCAACACCTCCCCCAATGGGGTAGCAGCGTGTAGATACAATGATTAGGTCTTTCAAACAATGTTGGATGTTGGGGGCCCAGTAAATTTGAAACGACGTCTGAATACTCTTAGAATCTGTATCACTTGTTCAAATTGATCCGTAGTGAGAATTGTACAGACAGTAAGAGCTTATGTTCCAACAAACCCAAATTTTTATGGCTTACTGCTAATTAATGTGCAATATCTCCACTATGTTGTCCAAATGTCTACATAACATTTCAAAGATGGTAGTTGTTACAGATGCTACTTTTTAGTTTCACCTATTTCCACCTTTTTAGTACTTCATTAGAATCTTTCTATGATTTCATCAAACTTTTTTGGAATCAAACAAAAACTCAACAATTGATTTGTAAAAGAACCCGTATTTTCGAGCTTTTTCGTTGAAGCTGCTGCATTCTCGACGGCTTATTGTTGTTACGGAACCATGGTTAGCTTTGCAAGTTATGTGCTTTACTTTTTTTGGTGATCTTTGGGGTGGATTCTAACTCTAATCATGAGGCCAATGGTTTGGTTCTTTCAAGAAACCAGATAAGGGAAAGTCGACTAGCCTGGCTAGAAGGGAAAGTCGATGTGCTAGCGAGGGAGCTAGATGACTTGATCGAGGAGATGGTCTTCCATTTCACCAAGCGGATGTGAAACGGCGCAAGGACCTCGTGGGGCAAGTCGTGAAGCTCCAAGAAGAACTAGCTGCTTGTAAGAGGGAGCTTGAAAGAGCTACGAGGCAGGGATGTATCACAGTGCAGCCAAGTCAAAAGAAAATGCTGAAGCCGATATCATACGATGGAGCGAGGGAGGCGAAGCAGATGGATAACTTCTTTTGGCAGTTGCAACGGTACTTTGAAGCCCTCGAATTGACGATGAGGATGAGATGGTGGAGACGGCGGTCATGTACCTTACGGATACATTTGCTTTATGGTGGAGGCGTCGCTGTACGGATGGGTGCGATGTCAAAATAGGAAAGAAGTTCAAGCGTGATTTGAAAAGGCAGTTCTATTTGGAGAGCATCAAAGATATGGTGATGATCAACCTTCGACGGCTGAGGCAGAAGGGGAGCATCCTTGAGTATGGGAAGGAGTACTCTACTTTGATGCTCGAAATATCGGAGATGTCCGAGAGGCAGGGACTATGCTTCTTCGTTGACGGGTTGCACTGTAAGAAAAAAGGCTTTTAGCGACGGAGAAATCCGTCGCTTAAAGCCAAAACTCCGTAGGTAAAACTTTTAGCGACGGAAATACCGTCGCTAAAAGTCCCTCATATATAAGCCTGTTACTAAAAGTCCCTCGTATATAAGCCCGTTACTAAAAGTTTGGCGACGAAATTTTCAAATCCGTCATCTAATATCGCACTTTTTTGTGAGGGATTTATTTATTAATTAGCGACGGAATATCCATCGCTAATTATATTTTACGTATTTTAATTTATTTTCTATTTTTTGAATTTAGCGACGGAATAATGTTTTTGGCAACGGAATGTTCCGTTGCTAAATAAGACTTTTGGCGACGGAATATTCCGTCGCCAAAAGTTTGTACAAGAAAGACTTTTGGCGACAAAATTAATCCGTCGCCAAAAGTCAAATTTTTTTTTTATTTTTCTATTACCCAAACCTGTAGTGAAAATTTCAATTCTCAACAATGCACAATAATCTATACACAATTCTCAGCATTGCACAATAATCAATACACAGAGAAATATTTACAATCAATTATAAAAAATAGTCATGATGTACAAATCGGGAGAGGGGAGGGGGGACACGCTGGGACCGGGCGGGGGGAGGGGGACAAGCTGTGACCGGGCGGGGGGAGGGGGGACAAGCTGGGATCGGGCACGAGAAGGGGCTCATCTGGGGTTGCCGAGTCCTGGATTTGGATCCTGCTGATCCGGGGCCGGCTGGAAATGTTCGGCAGCGGTACCCTGCTTCTTCATCACCCTCAACACCACCGTAGCAATGCGCTGTATCTCCTCCTTGTCCAACGGATGCCGAGGAGCTGGTTCTGTGCAGGGGCAGCGGGGGGTGAGGACGCTCCTATCACGGCGAGAGCGGTCGTGCTAAGCAGGCCGCGTATGCGGCCTTTTGGCCGATTGGCGACCTCCGACGTATCCAGCCATCGCTGCAACGCCCCCATACTAGTGGACGCTGATGGCTGTCCGGACTCCCCAAGTTTTTCATACAAGGCCTACAAAAACAGTGATTTAAAGATATGTTAGGGCATCAATTAACGCAACAGACATTTAGCATAGTAAGAAAAAATTAACAACTTAATTAAACACATCGACTTACATCGATCCGTTGGGCAATATCCGAAACATAGTCTCCGGCCCGGCGCGCCTCGTCCTTGTCCTTCTTCCACACGTGTGTCTGGTTATTTGTTAGAGCTACGACCTCATCCTCCTCCAGATCCGGGTTCTGGACCGCATTCATGTGTCGGACGATGTCGTGTGGCACCGACCCCCTCGTGTTCGTCAGATCTCTGTTCTGTCTGTACTCAGACCCCTTCTTACTATTGGCGTCCCAGCCTGGATCCGCAACCCACCGATCTATCGTATCCCCCCATACAGTCAGAGATATCCAATATGGGGGATATGTCTTCATCTCCGACATCGGGGCACCATTGGGCAGCATCTTCTTTGCCCGGTCCAGTGCGTCGTGGAGCCATCGGCGGTAATTCTTGGCGATGTAAGAAAAGAAGGCCTACCGCCCCAGTGCTTGCTGATCTGCCGAGTCAAACGTAAACCCCTCTTGCAAGGCATTCAATAACACAAATTAATTTAGAAAACAAACTCTAATTAAACAAATACTATCGTAGGAAAAAATACTTCAACGTACCTGCCACTCCTCCCATAGGGACTCCCTCGTAACGGCATCCCAGTCCTTCCAGTACATGGGTGGCTCGGTGAATCGGCCCTTCACAAGAACGCCGATCTTCGTCCTCGCTTGATTTTCCAAATTGTCCAAACTGGACATCCAAAGGCTCATTACAAAGCATTACTTTGTAATGAGTACCTTTGAACAGGAACTAAGGATTTTTATGCATGCATGCGTTCAGAAATTGATAACATATGCAAGAATCTTTTTGAAATATCAAAACTGCAGAAAGATCGTGACATATGTTACTAATTCCACATTAAATAGAATTCGTTGGCAACGAGTTGAACCATTTTGTTACCAATGGACTTCTCAAAACAACAACTAATATAAAGAAGGCAGGGTTTGTAAATAACGAGTAATTGAACCATCTCTTAGCAATATGGAGTAATTATGGGATGTACAAGGGCTAATTAGGGCTAACTAGGTTATTAGGGTTAATTACGAGTATTAAGGTTTGAGGTTTAGCATTATGGGTTTAATTAATCTAATTAGGATTTCCGAAGATATGTTAAGGCTAATTAGTGTTAATGAGGAGTACCTTGGGCTAATTATAGGTAATTAGGACTGATTAGGGTTATTCATTCCTAATTAGGGTTTAATTGTGCCGAGTACTGTTGATTAGTCCTAATTAGCGCTAATTAGGCTTAATTGGGTTATGTTAGTGCAAATTACGACTAATTAGGCTAACTATAATCAATATGCACGTAATTTGGTTCATTTTGGCTAACTGGGGTAATTACATTTAATTTGATTTTCATTAAGTTCTTAGGGTTAATTAACCCTAATTAGGCTCGTTAGAGCTAATTAGGGTTAATTGATTTATTAAAATATTGTTAATCATGACTAATTAGGGCTACTTATAGCCAGTGCTGGAGCCACGATGAGATTCCAGGGGGTGCATGCTAAAAATGTCGCGTTAACCTAATTAACCTAAATTTAATGCACAGTCAACAATCTCAATTCCGACACCTCATATAGGGTGTCGATATGGTGTCCGATACATATTTGACGCCTCTGGACACGTGTCCGATGCCCACCGACACGCACCTCCGGATAAATCGGCATACATTGATTTATTTTTTAAATGTCGGACACCGTCGATCGAACGCGGTGTCCGTGTCTGCACTAACTAATAAGTATCTCAATCCAATTGGGTCAAATCCTCCGTCAACAATCTCAATTCTCAATGCAATAAAAATTAACAAAAATCACACATTCAATCCAATTGGTTCTCATCCTCCGTCAATAATCTCAATATCTCAAATGCTCAATTCACAATTAGCAACCTAAAATCATCAATTAATAATCGCAATTACTCAAATGCACAGCTAATAACCTAAAATCATCAATTAACAACCTAAAATCACAGATCAATAATCACAATTCTCAAATGCACAATTAACAACCTAAAATTATCAAACAAATTATCAATGTTCAAATAGGAAAAAATTGTTCAAAATGCACATATCCGATGCGCTTGAATTATTTCAATTTAGGGTTCGATTGTATTAGGGCATTCAATTAAGGGTTTCATTAGTTTAATTTAGGGTTCGGTTCGATTAGGGCATTCAATTTAGCGATTAATTAGGGTTCAATTAGGGGTTTCTATTAATTCAATTTAAGGTTCGGTTGATTTGGGGCATTCAATTTAGGGTTCAATTAGTTCAATTTAGGTTTCAGTTGGATTAGGGCATTCAATTTAGGGTTCAATTAGGGGTTTAATTAGTTTAATTTAGGGTTCAATTTGATTAGGGCATTCAATTTAGGGTTCAATTAGGGGGTTAAATTAAGGGTTCAATTATTTCAATTTAGGGTTCGGTTGGATCAGGGCATTTAATTAAGGGTTTAATTATAATTAATTTGTTCAATTAGGTTGAATCGGGGTTCATTACAATTAATTGGTTCAGTTAAGGTTAATCAGGTTTAATTAGGGTTAATTCGTTCAATTACGGTCACGCAGGGTTAATTACTGTTAATTGGTTAGATTAGGGATAATTGGGAACAAATTAAGGATAGTTAGGATTTATCCAAGCTAATTATGCTTTAATTAAGGTTTAGGATTAAGGTTAACCGGTTCAATAGGTTTAATCGGATCTAATTACGATTAATTAGTTCAATTAGGATTAATCAGGGCTAATTAGGGTTTATTTGTTCAATTAGGGTAAATTGGGATTAATTAGAGCTAATTGATTCAATTAGGTTGAATCGGGGTTCATTACAATTAATTAGTTCAGTTAGGGTTAATCAAGTTTAATTGGGGTTTATTCGTTCAATTAGGGTTATGCGGGGTTAATTACTGTTAATTGGTTAGATTATGGATAATTACGGTTTGATTAGGGTTAATTTGGTTCAATTAGGGTCTAATCGTTACAATTCATTACAACAAATTAAATTCAAATACATTATAATAAATCAAATACAATTACATTACAACAGATTTAGTACAATTACATTATAACAATTACATTATAACAATAAATTCAATGCGATAAATAATTTTTAGCATACAATTACATTATAACAACATATTAATTCTAGCATATTTGAACAGATTCAATATGATAAATAAATTCTAACCAGGAAAAAAAGTGAGTTCGGGCAGTGGTGGTGAGAGGCAGATGACGACAGTGGCGCACGGAAGGCAGCGGCAGCGACAGTGGCACGCGAAAGGCTACAGAGGGTGGTGGTGCACCGGAGGGGGAGGGACTGTGGTGATGGTGGTGCGACTGTGAGGTGGCTGTGGCAGTAGTGGGGTAGCTGCTGGGCGGCGAGGTGGCTATGGGGATGGTAGAAGTGAGGGGAGAGGGAGGGGCGGTGTGGTATGGTGGTGGCGGGGGCCTGTCGCCGGCATGGGGGGCTGGTGGGGAGGGACGGAGGCGGGGGCCTCTCACCGGCGTCGGCGGCTGGTGGCGAGGGACGGAGGCGGGGGCATTTCGCCGGAGGTGAGAACGCCGACAGAGAAAGAAACAGCGACAGAGAGATAAACGAGGGACAGAGAGAGAAATGGGGAGAGAGAGAGAGAAATATGTGTATTAAAGAGTTTTAGCGACAGAATATTCTCGTCGCTAAAGGTCCGTCGATAGAAACATTTTAACAAACGGATATTTTTAGCGACGGTATTATTCCGTTGCTTAAAAAAATTAAAAAATCATCAAAAAATATAAAATTCCCAAAAAAATTTTAGCGACGGTTTGTACCATAGTTAAAAGCCCATCAGTAAAACTCCGTTGGCAATGTTTTTACCGACAGAATAATCCTTCAGTAAAATGTTTTTTTGGACAACATTTTTAACCACAAAAATTCTGTCGCTAAAATCACCTTTAGCGACGGAACTAATTCCGTCGCTAAAAGCCTATTTCTTTGAAGAGGCAGCACTGGGTTGCCACAGAGTTACGGCGGAGGGAACTGCATGACTTTGCTTCCGTCATGGCATTTGCTGAGAGGTTTGAAGACTTTAAACAAGGTGAGAGGCAGAGATCCCCAAGGCACGAGCGTGCCAAAGATGGGGGAGATGGTAGGTCGAAGAGTGGCTTGCGCAAGGCAATCGATGATGAGCGGAGTAAGGACGAGGGACGTCGTAGCCGTCACAAAGGGGAGAAGAAGCACGAGGGAAGTCACAAGTGCATGGTTGTTTTTCATATGATTATATCTCTTCTTTTGTGTAACTAATGATTAAGTATGACCTAATTGTTTAGGTTTCTCAACATAAAAAATTAAAGAAGAATTTTGTCACTTCGAATATTTTTGCAAAATAGGATGCAAGAGTGAAAAAGGGTACGTAGACGAGATGTTTCTTATGCATTCTATTTATCGACTAGGTTTTGGGTTTAATTTGACTTATGTTATACCGGTTAAATTTATAACCTTCTTTCTTGACTTTCTTAATTTCCAGGTTCATATGACCGAAAGACGTCAATGCTTCTGTTGGACTTAAAAGAACCTATATGCACAATGATGACATTTTGGATGAGATGTATATATCTTTAGGTTGGTTGTTCAATGACATTATATTTGTATGTTTTGAAATTGAGAACTTTTGGATGATAATGAAATTCGGATGTGAATGTTGGATATGATATGGTTGATGAATGGCATTAGCTTACTTCTAATGATGAGTTTATAAGCTCGATAGATCAACTAGTTGTGCATTATTCTTGTTGGATTGGAGCAGGATTACATAGAATATACTTAACTTTTACATCATTTTTTTGCGAAATGTAGCTATTATTAGTGTTAGGCCAATGTACTTTTAACAGATTTCACAATATGGCAGGTAAAAAATTAGTGGACAATGTACGATACAAACTTCTTTTCGATTTCACTTTCTATACTTGTATGCTTGCCACAACAAAGTATTACTGGGAATTCCTATATACCCTCCACATTACAACTTATGTGAGTCAAATTATCTCTAGAAAACTTTCTTTATTTTTGTTACTTCAATGACGCACTTGTAGTGTTTGGTGAGAATTAAATGTTTGTGAAAGATGTTTGAAATTGATTATAACATCATTGTACTTTGGTTAACAAGGTATGACATGAATAGTAAGAACTTTCTTTTGTAGTAACTAGATGTGACAAAAGAAACGCGTATGATAAATGGTATTGTCACAAGTATTGGTGGTAATTGACACTAGCAATCGCATTTGAAAGTAAGATCATGTTTTATTCAATGAACTTTTCGTGCTTCGAATCTTTGATCAGCAGTTCGTACTTTATTAATTTCGTTAATTAAGTTTTATTGTATTGTTTAGTAAGGTATATAATATTTTAATTTTGAATCAATAAATTGCGTGAAAAGCACGTGATTCTGACTAGTTTTGTAAAAACAATACCTACTTTTATCAAGGAGATTTTGCTTACAAAAAAGTATTTTGAGCTACGAATAAGAAGATGAGTGTCAAAGTTTATCATGACTAACTTAAATAAAATTTGATTACGATATAGTGCAGTCTTGCGTAATTCAATTCCTCTTTATGTTTTCATTCTCTTACATAAGACCAACTAATGTGTGCTTATACGCAATGTCGCAAAGGCCGTTTATACTTGAATCCAACAGCATTACGTGAGAGATATGGAGTCACCTCTAGAGGAGGATCTATCCACTCAATATAGTCACTCTGCAGCCAGTGCCCTAGTTTCGCGAGCATATCCGCACAAAAATTTCCCTCTCGTACTGTATGTACACCATAAAGCAGCCGCAACTCGCCATTATTTCTCTGCACTCGTCAAGGATCCTCTTCATAGGATGCTTTTCGACGACCTTTTCCCTCGAGACGAGATTGATCACATAACACAGATTCTTTTCTCGAATTAGACAAAGACCCTTGTATATACCGCAAATCTCAGCCGTCAGACTAGTGCGAATCCCTATATTTCCGGCGTACCCACATATCCACTCCCCTTTTCACCCCTTATCTGCCCACCATAACTCGCAGGACCTGGCTGCCCAAAAGCACTGCGGTCCGTGTTGAGCTTAAGAAAACCTGGCGAAGGAGGGTGCCACTGAACAAGCGTAACCTTTCTTGGCGGCAGTTGTTCCACTCGCATTTGCCTATGGCTAACACCCCCATAATAGGGCAACGATGGAGTCCTCGATGGAGTCCAACTAGGGGCGACCCAAGGCTGATATACATCAGCCATATCACCTTCCACTTACTCACAGATTCTTGAAAGAAACGACAGATTCCGGAAAGAAATGATTTTGAGAAGAAAAGGACACCGCAGGAACGTCTGGTGGGGTTCAGAAAAGCAAACAAGCGTGAGATTTGTAGCAAAGAAAATTGGTGGTCACTGCAGGAACCACAGGCTCTTTTATAGAGAGAATTTTTAATGTGGCGAAGCAGGAAACGGATTAATGCTCTACTTGCAAACCGATTAATGCTCTACTTGCAAACAGATTAGGAGAGTCCAATCCAATTTTATTAAGGAAACTCCCTCACTCTCCTCCTCTCTCACTTCCTCCAAGTCAGTCATTCCAACCCGCGCAGCCGCCACCCATTTCCACTCCACTGCCCCCAATCAACTCTCGTCCAATCCCATCCCCATCATCCACCACAACTCACACACACACACACACACAAACCCACACCCATACACTGCAATTTTCGCGTGTTGTTAAAATTGACGCTTTAAGTTTGAGGTGCGGTATTTATTTTAATTTTTTTTTGGAAGGGCTAGAGTAATATTCTTCCACATTAGTGGATGCATAAATTATTTGAAGAATTTATCTGCTTTGATTGGAGTAGAATGACACAAGAAACTTACATAAACAATTTTAACGGTGAAAGACTTTTAGCGACAAGTTGGATAAATGATGTTGCTAAAATGTAAAGCAAATTTTGCATTTAGTAGGAGAAAAATTGTTGCAATTTTAACAAACCTTTTGCACCTTTTAATGACCCAAGCCAGAAGGCACTACAACAAAACTAGGCTGTAACGACGCTTGTAAAGGGATGCTTTACTAAAAGCGTCCTAAAAAGTTAAAACGATAGCAATTTAATATCCAACTAGGTAAGAAGCGTCTCTTTTTCTAATTAGCTGTAAGGAAGCTTTACTCAAAACGATAGCAATTTAATATCCAACTTTTGAGTGTCGCGCTACCAAAAAGAGAAAAGATGAAAAACCGCCAATTGTGAGTATCTCATGCGACACCGTTTCAGCCCATCACTTCTGGGTTTCTTTTCTTTTTGGCATTTCATTCTTCGCGAGCTTTTCCGTTTCAGTTCCTCTCTCCACTCCTCTTCCAGCCATGACCAAAATCCACGGTCAAGCTGATTAATTCAAGGAAGTTGAAGTCAATGGGTAACCTGCTCCTCCCTTTCTGTTTTGTACCTTCTAGTTTATTGATTTATTGTGCATTTCATGGATGATTGCGTATTCGGGTAAGGGTCTGAATGGGTGATTTGATGATTGTGCATTTCACGGATGATTGATGTATATTTGATGTACAAGGTCACGAAGACGTCTAATTGCTGTTCCTTTTCAGACTATTGGTCTATCACTTTCTTGTTTACTATATATTATCGTTTTCTTTCACCTTTTTTTGTGTGTGTGTGTGTGTAGCTTTCTATTTATTTCTGGACTTCCTTCCTCTTTTTACTTGTTTTCTTGGTGGAGAGTGTGAAGATTAACTTTGGAAAACTTGAGGACTGTACGTGTTTGTGTCTGTACTGTTGATATTAGCTGGGGAGAAGCAGAGGACTAATCCCTTGATAATGTCATATAAGAAAATCAACAGCTCCCCCGATGGGGTAGCAGCGTGTAGATACGATGATTAGGTCTTTCGAACAATGTTGGATGTTAGGGCCAGTAAATTTAAAACGATTTCTGAATACTCTTAGAATCTATATCACTTGTTCAAATTGATCCGAAGTGAGAATTGTACAGACGGTAAGAGCTTATGTTCCAACAAACCCAAATTTTTATTTCTAACTGCCAATTAATGTGCAATATCTCCACTATGTTGTCCAAATGTCTATACAACATTTCAAAGATGGTAGCTGTTATGGATGCTACCTTTTAGTTTCACCTATTTCCACCTTTTTAGTACTTCATTAGAATCCTTCTATGATTTCATCAAACTTTTTTGGAATCAAACAAAAACTCAATAATTGATTCGTAAAAGAACCGGACTTTCGAGCCTTTTCGTTGAAGCTGTTGCATTCTCGATGACTTATTGATGTTACGGAACCATGGTTAGCTTTGCAAGTTATGTGCTTTACTTTTTTTGGTGATCTTTGGGGTGGATTGCTAACTCTAATCATGAGGCCAATGGTTTTGTTCTTTGAAGAAGCCAGAGAAGGGAAAGTCGACTAGCCAGGCTAGAAGGGAAAGTCGATGTGCTCGCGAGGGAGCTAGATGACTTGATCGAGGAGAGGGTCGTCTTTTTCACCAAGCAGGATGTGCGACGGCGCAAGGACCTCGAGGGGCAAGTCGTGAAGCTCCAAGAAGAACTAGCTGCTTGTAAGAGGGAGTTTAAAAGAGCTACGAGGCAGCGATGTATCACAATGCAGTCAAGGCAAAAGAAAATGCTGGAGCCGATATCGTACGACGGAGCGAGGGAGGCGAAGAAGATGGATAACTTCTTTTGGCAGTTGCAGCGGTAGTTTCAAGCCCTTGAATTGACGACGAGGATGAGAAGGTGGAGACGACGGTCATGTACCTTACAGATACATTTGCTTTATGGTGAAGGCATCGCTGTACGGATGGGTGCGATGTCAAAATAGGAGAGAAGTTCAAGCATGAACTGAAAAGGCAGTTTTATCTGGAGAGCATCAAAGATATAGTGATGATCAACCTTTGACGGCTGAGGCAGAAGGGGAGCATCCTCGAGTATGGGAAGGAGTACTCAGCTTTGATGCTTGAAATATCGGAGATGTTCGAGAGGCAGCAATTATGCTTCTTCCTTGACGGGTTGCAGCATTGGGTTGCCACAGAGTTACGGCGGAGAGAACTGCATGACTTGGCTTCCGTCATGGCATTTGCTGAGAGGTTGGAAGACTTTAAACAAGGTGAGAGGCCAAGATCCCCAAGGCACAAGCGTGCCAAAGCTGGGGGAGATGGTAGGTCGAAGAGTAGCTCGCCCAAGGCAACCGATGATGAGCGGAGTAAGGACGAGGGACGTCGCCGCCATCACAAAAGGGAGAAGAAGCACAAGGGAAGTCACAATTAGGGTGACTCTCATGATTGCAAGGCTCATAGGGGGCCTAGAGGAAGATATTTCTATTGTGCAGGCCAGCATTACGGGAGGGATTACAAGCACAACGGCAAGATGATTGCGTTTCTCGAGAAGCACAAAGGCAGCAAGGGGGATTCTTCTAGTAGCGACAGGGAGGCATGCATAGGGGCATTGCAGATGTCTCGAGTACCGTATGCAATTGCGGTTAGTTGTCTTATGTATGCTATGGTGTGTATCAAACCTGATATATCACATGCAGTTAGTACGGTCAACAGGTATATGAAAAATTCAGAAAAGAAACATTGGGATGCAGTGAAGTGGATCTTCTGTTAATTAGCAGGTTCGACCAAGTTCAGCATGATGTTTGATCGGGATAGGGCAAGAGGTGAGGTCTCTGACTTCGTGAATTTTGATTATGCTGGGGACTTAGATTCCAAGAGGTCCATAACTAGATATATTTTTACATTTTGTGGAGGGCCGATACGTTGGAAATCAGTGTTACAGTCTACTACAACATTGTCACTACGAAGGTAGAGAACATGGTATTGATAGAGGCAGCTAAGGAAGCATTATAGTTGAAGGGACTCATAGAGAAGCGTGGCTTCCAGTAGTGTAGTGTTTTATTACAGCGTGATAGTCAGAGTGCAATGGATTTAGAAAATAATCAGGTTTTCCATGCGAAGACCATGCGTATTGATACGCATTATCACAGTGTCCGGGAATGAATTAATTCTAGACAGATTGTATTGTAGAAGGTTCATAGTAATGACAACGGAGCTGATATGCTCACGAAGACAATCACAATAGAGAAGTTCAAGTATTGCCTGAGTTTGATTCATCTTCTCTCTTGCTGAGTTCAGGGTGGAGTGCATCCCTAGCTATAAGGGAGATGCAAGGTGGAGTATCTGAGGAAGGTACTGAAGGCATATTACACTTTTCCTATAGAGTGGTTTGTTAATACAAGACAAGCTGGTGGATATTGTTGATATATGTCTTGTATTTATGTCCCACATTCATTACTCAAATAAGGTTGCAACTTGGCCCTTCTTATACAAGACATCTTGTCCCACATTGGTTGGATAGAGAAGATTATTGTTTATCTCTAAGTATATGTAAGTTGTCTGGTATTGTGTTTAAAGTCAAGAGAGAAGAGTCCTTCTTTGAGTAGGCAAACAATTGAAAGATACGCGTAAGGGAACGTTGTAAATCTGACTTGTGCGAAGTAGATTTGAGTTCTCTTGGATTTTTTATATTCTCTCCGTTTGATTATCCTGTTCTATATATATTTATCTAGAGCGATTTTGTAGCAAGTACCATGGTAAAATGCTTAGGTAATTTTTGGGAACCAAAGGAAACCATTGATTTACGAAAGACACCTGATGATAAACTCCTCCCAATGGTCATTAGTAGGTCAAAATGTGTATTTGTAAAATGGATATCAGCAAAATTATGGACATAGATCTATTTTATCTTGAAAATATCAATATCTCAAAAAAAATCGAAGTAGGACCGTATCAAAAATAAATAGCGTCGGAAAAAATTTTAGATACTCATTTTGTATGTTTAAAACATGATATACTCAAGCCAAATTTCTTTTAATTAAGCTACATTCATCAGCCAAAAAATAAATCCTTTTTACTTCTTATTAGGGCACTAAAAAAAATTGTCAGTCTAAGTTTAATTACTATAAGTTTTGTAAAAACTACCATGGTGACTGTTATAAAATTTCTTAAATATCTTAGTGGTATCATTTTTTGTATTTGAAGCCTCTTATGCGATTTATCTCTTCTATAGGTCTTACACGTGGGATAGAGCCACTTTGTTGGTCACAACTTGGTAACAAAAAGAAAAAGAAAAAAATATGACATTTAATTTGTTTATAAAAACCCTATATAATTAAAAAAAATAAAGGGATAGAGCCACTTTGTTGGTCGCTACTTGGTAACCAAAAAAAAGAAAAAGAATTTGACTTTTAATTTCTTTATAATGACCATATATAATTATAAAACATTTTACGGTGACTATGTTCGGTGTACATATGCATATAGATATATACTAAATTATAATATATTCAATTTTATAAACATCTTTTTTAATAGTCTGAGTCTCAGAGTTATTTTAACTTTTTATATATATAGAGTTTTATCTTCATATTAGATAGTGGTTTTAAGGATACAAAAGTCAAAATTATGTCCTAATAAGTTATTGTAGCTATTACGCAAAGTACTGCAATCTTCAAAATAAATCTGTATATCGTATAGGATACACTATTTTAGCTGTTATTTTTCCTACAAAATTAAGTAAAGGACCCTATTAAAAGTAGCATTTAGAAATATTTAAAGACGCTAATATGTTTAGCATATAGCTTCAAATACCTATTTACTATAAGATTTACTAATAAGAGTTGTTCTTGCATACTCGATGAATTGTTATTAATTATAAAGCCACTTATTAGGTCACGAGGTACATCCATAAATATTGCCCATATCTTGTTTAGGAAAATACTGTAAAGTTACATATTATAGGGATAATTTTGCACTGATGATGAGATATAGATTGAATAAGATATATATAAGTCAATTGTTACATCATTTTACTTATGTCCTAAATCTCATATGCTATTCATTCTTTCATATCTATGAATTTTTATTTTTTTTGTCAAAACATCCTTTTTGAAATATATTAATTAACAGGCTACTACGTTTGGTTAGGTAGGGTTTAGAATATCTAGAATTCATTTTTAAATCATAAAAGGCCCACCTGTACAAAAGTTACTTTATCTAGAAATAGCAGCTCCATCTAATATAATATTGAAAACCGTTTGTGACACTTTATAATATCTTATTCTAAATTGGATACGTTATATAGTGTGTCATACAAAGAAAGAATCATTGAGTTTTATTGCATGTCTTGTGCTGCTTATTAGATTATACTAGCTCGAAAACCTGCACGAAAAACGAGACAATCTTATTAATGAAAAATAAAGTCATAAAGTCATATCTATTTCTATGTTGCCAAGGTAGAATATCGAATACTTATGAGTATAACATAAGAACGCCATAGAAAAACATTTGTTCATAATTTTTTCCACAATTAGCTCATTTTAAATCATGCTCTAATCAGAATTTAGATAAATGTTTTTGCTTATACTAGTATAGAGCACATGCGTTGCACGTAGATATAGTCAAAAGTAATATTATTATCTTGTTTAAGATCAAAATAATGTAATTCAATTATGTTCTTATTTCTTTTGTGACTTGTTTTAAAAGAAATGTATATTTGATATTCACAATTGTAATCAATTCAATGTTTGAAAATATCCTTTGTAGGATTCTGGATTGAAAAAATATTTGATGGTACTGCTAAAAATAAAAGTAAATAGAGAAATTAAAAGAATGAACCAATGTCTTTATTTTTGTAATCTTTTAAATTAGTTTATGGTTAAGATTTGTAATTTTCAAGGCCAAGTGCTTCATCAATAAGAAACACAAAACACTCAGTCTTCAACTGCAATAACCAAACATATTTTTAGATCAAATTGACACCATATTTGAGCCTTGTTTTTTTATGCATATTTAACCCTTTTTCATTTTTTCTGTTTTTGTTTTCCAATAATTTGTTTTTGGTTTCTTAATTGATTTTTCACGTACTTCAGTTTATTTATTTTGTTTTTGTTTTTCAGTTTTTTCAATTGGTTAATTTTTTACTGACCTAAAAATGCAAAAAAAAAATTAAATAAAAATCATGATTCTCATTAATCAGTTCAATATCTAATGTTTATTTCATTTTAACCAAATTAAAAAGAGAATAATAAAGAAATTTCTTTGTTTAGTTTTTATTTCTCATCACTTTTTATTTTCCAAAGTACAGAATAGATTCATTACTCAATGTTCTTTTAATTTCATCAAAATTTAAAAGGGAGTAATAAAAAAGGGTAAGAATGTAATTAACGTAGTAAACGGAAGACATAATCGTTCAAAAAGGATTTACAATATTCATACTTCTATAGGTAGTGTGTGTGTGTGTACACACACAGACATACACGCACATATATATAAATATTTTTTGCAACCACACATTTTGTTTCCTAATGTGTAAATGTAAGTTTAGATTAAATTTATGACCTAATGTTCATTAAACACATTGCAAAAAAATAATTAGGGAAGGGTAGGATTGTCATCCGAATAACTAACGGAGGGCAAAATCGAAAATGATTACAAAATTAGTAATTGATAATAGTATTTATAAAAGGGTAGGATAATAATAATATTTATAAAAGGGTAGGATTGTTATTGGAGTAATTAACGAAAGACAAAAATGGAACAAAATGATTTACAAGATTGATACTTTTATTGGTAGTATAGATGAGAGTTATGTGACCGCATGTTTTTACACCTAAATACTTGTCCAAACCTTATTTCGTGACAGAAAAAATAAACTTTCTCCATATTTTCTTTTAAGTATCATAGAGCTTTAGTTCGACTTTATCTTTTTATGTATTTTATATTGAACTTGTATATTATGATGTTTCAACATTTAACCAGCGCGGCTGCAGCACAAAGGTGAGTAAATCTGACCCGAAGTAAACCAAAACTTTTAATCAACAAGTATACCAATTCAGATTCATCTTCAATTGTACCAAGATTATCAATAAGTGGAATCTGGCTTAACTTTAACATAGCTAACATACCTTTTTAATGCATAATGTTATTTTCTAGATGTACACATGGAGGTGATCAATTGACAGTACAGACAACTTAAGCTAAATTAGTGCGATCTGACTGTCCATCCTTTGATATACTTTGCTTCCCGCGTGACATATAGATAGACAAGTTCATTCTTGAACAAGCAAGAGCTGTAGTACACATATTAAACTTCATAATTCACATATCTGATCACTCTTTCAAATATTCAAACTTTATGCACTAGGATAGGAAGCTTGAACTGCAATACCGCAAAGGCCTTCCTCAGCTTCAATCCCCTTTGCATCCTGATGTATCCTTATTTTCCCCAACTTGTGCCCCAAGAGTACTTCACCAGCCAATAGTTAGTTCCGTCATCGCTAGTTCCATAACCAACAGCAGTAACGCCATGGTCTAAATCTGTACCACACTCCTGTGAAGACCCCACTTGAGTAAAACTGGAAGTCGGATCAACTAGCATCAATAGCAACTGAGACTGGTTGACTGGCAATAGCTTTGAGAAGTGCATTCTCGCTATCGGTGGGAACATCTTCATGGCCGGTTGTAATACCCCAATTTTTTTATGCTATATTATTGCTTTAAAATAATTAAATAACTAAATAAGCAAGCTTGTGGTCTTTTTGCTATATTATGAAAGTTTTGGTGCCTTTTGAATAAGTGCATAAAGTTCAGGGGGTTTTGTGTAAATTGCCAGTTAGGGCTTTAATATAAATAGTTCTTCTTCTTTCTCTTCCAGCCCTCGTCTTCTTTCCCCTGCTTGCCGCCTCTCCCACTCTCTTCGCAATTTTCAGCCGTAAATTTCTTGTTCCTTTGGAGAATTTTGGCGTAATCAAGTAGCGTATTGAGGCATCGAGAATTCGCGAATTTGCTTGTATATGGTAAGGGATTTTTTAATTTCTTGCTGTGGTAAGGGATTTTTGAATTTCTTGCTGTGGTAAGGGTTTGTACGTTTTTGGCTATCGCGTTTTCTTTCTTTAAATCTGAATTATCTTTGAATCCAATTCTATATGGTACACGATCTCGCTTATGGAATTTCATACCTACTGTTTGTTTATGACTTAATCGTACTATATTTTTTGTTCGGCCTGATTTAATTGTTTTCATAGGGGTCTTTTCTGATTTTAGCTGTGGTAAGGGATTTCTTCTTGCTAGGATTTAAGATTTGTGGTGGATAACCCAATTGTTCATCACCTTTTGCAATACAGTAAATTGCCAGAAGTGTACTGTTTCGGCAGTCCTTTTTTATCGTTGCCGGAGCACTGTAGTGCTAGGCTATTTTCTATCCATTTGATTCCTCGTGCCATTTACTGGCTAGTGACGTTTTCTGTTTTCCACCCTACAGATTCATAGCTCACTAACTTTGATAAAGCTTTGTTGTCATTTTTTTATTTTATTTCAATGAAACATGGCTTGAATCTGTGGTCCACTCTTGCCTTCCTTGTCACTAAAGCACTGCCAACGAGAAATATCCATTCCAAGAATTCATCTTCCTTGGTTCTTGTAAGAGTTGTCTACTAGAGCATAGAGTTACAGAATTTAGCTGCCAAGCATATCATATTTATGTAAGCAAGACTGTTGTCATCTTATTCCTGCAACCCATCTTGAATGTAGGGGTGTGTAGTGCATTCTTTTTATTCTTTTAGAGACTATACAGCAGGGCATTAATTTCTTTCTCCTTCTTCTAATTCTTGTGGATTGATGTTAGTACCTAAATTGTCTAAGCTACGGTGATCTAGGCATCACCCATGAAACCTTTGAGTTGTTACCATAAGCCTTAGGCACTTTAAATCACATCCAGTTTCCTAGCACTTGGTGCTATACTTGGTCTCTATATTGTTTGTTGGAGCAACAATTCTAACTTCATGGGCAATCTGACCCTTGTCCTTTCCATTCACGAAATATGCCCATTTATTGGAAAAAGGGGGAAAACATAATAGATTCTTTCCCGTACACGTGCCACTTTTTGGTGTGCTAGCCTTTTCCCTCTTCATCTATATTTTGGTGGGTAATGGGAGTAGTTTCTATGTTTGTAACTACCTCCTGTCACTTTACTTGCTCCCTAACAGATAGTCTTAACATGATTTTCACTTGATAGTTTGCCACATGTCAAGTCAAGAAGTGGTTGGCCTTTCTTTTGTATATTTTTTGCACTCGATATTTATTTTTTGTCGTTACAAGCTCAACCGAACTTTGAGTTTAGAAACTTCAATTTCATTGAATCCATTTGGTGCTCTTTGAGCTAATTGACTATGTTTGAACAACTCTCAAATCTGAGAGGGTCCTTTGGACATATGTTTGTTTATATGCTGGCGATCAATAGATGCCTAGCACGCTACCGGTAGCACATGTTTGATGTTTGTACGTTTGGTTCGACGTTTGGGTCTTATGACCAACATAGTCATTGTATTTTTGTTGTGTAGCATTCCCGGCATATTAAATGAACATGTGTACGGTTAATGCTTAATCACGTTTGTTTTGGCCTTTGATATAAGAATTTGGTTTGCCCATTCCATCAACTATTGTCGTTTGACTCTGTTACTTTTGCTTTGATATTTTGTCGTTTTGCACCTTACTGAGCTATTTGAGCTCACCCTTTCACTCTTCCTTGCCCCTTACCACAGGTTAAAGAAGCGACTAAGGATCTTTGTAACAGCGTTGGAATTTTGGGACTTTTGTTTTAGTTAGTTAAACTTTCTAGTTTTAGTTTGAGAACTTTACCCGGATGTGGGTAATTTGATAGAATTGATTTTATGTGATCTGTTTTAGTCGTTGCGTTTAGTACATTTGTTTTGTATGGATTTTTTTTAGAGAACAGATTGTATTAGATTTTGTTTTATGGAGTATTTCTATGTTGGAGGATTTAATTGCTCTGTTATATCGTTATCACCAGAATTATTGAGGTATATCAGGAAATTTGATTGCAGTCACGGCTTTCGTTTTCGGGGCGTGACAGAGTTGGTATCAGAGCTTAGGTATGTGATTCTATAGACTTCTAAGCCTAAAGTAAATTGTGTTTGAGATTAGATTTTAAGAATGTGGATTAGGTTGACAAATTATTCGATGTTTTAGCCTAAGAGTGAGATATGGGGCATGTACGCAATAGTAGACCACATGTTAGTTGCCTTTTGGAATTCAATGATTTTTAGCATTAACCAAAGAGGATGATTGGAAGGCAAGACTAAGAACTTTTGGTGTTTTTGTATAGCTCTATCAATTAGCAGCTATTGATGGTAAAGGTTGTTATTGCGATATATGAGTGATGTGGTGACCTAGAGACGTAAACATTGGTGGATGAGTGCGTAGAATTTAATTTTTGAGTTGATTTAAGGTAACACATTGGCCATGATTGATTTGATATAATTTGAACTCGTTTGATTGGAGACATCAGAGTGCATAGCGAAAGCATAGTGGTTAGAACTTTAGTCTTTGGGGTAATGTGTAGTGCTCGTAGAAATTGGTTATCAATATTGGCTAAGTCAAAGTAGTATGTTTTAAAGGTTATTATTTGATGGTATTTGTTTTGGGGTCAGACTAGTGAAAATTGATGGGAATCATATTTCTCTTTAGGTATTCTCATGGTGTTGATTACTGAATTTCGTAGACATTACAGGGCTGCAGTTTTCTTTAGGCCTTAGACATTGAGTTTGTGGTTTTAGTAGTTAATGGAATATGATTTATAACATTGAGTTGGATCCTGTCTTGAGTAACCATGTACTCAAAGTACTAAGACATTGTGGGCTTAGCAATTCTAGAAATCGATGTCAGCGATTTGATTAACTATTATTATAGTTGTAAGGCTAATGGGCTCGTTGATGTACTAGAAAGAAAGGGTGCCAATAACTTAGCAATTCTAGTTACTAGTTAGTCTCGATTGTCAGCGAAATATCATTAAGAGAGTATGAAATGGCTTCATTTGTGACTTTGTACGGGCGTAGTTTTTTATCACCTATAGTATAGGGCTGCAGGGGCAAGAAGAAAGAAATCTCACGGATTGGATCTGTAGAGTATAAGTCCCATGTCCCATGTGGTTGAGGTGAAGATTGGTTACTACCTTTGGTAAACTTTGAAGTTAAGCGTGTTAATATTAGACATTATACCAAGGCTATGGTTTGATGTACTCTCATAATGACGCAACTGGAGCGTATTGATATTGTATTGGTGTCGGGTGATTTGAATTTGGATTGGAGTACCTTAGTTCAACGTGTTTCATTGTTAGCCAGGTACAAATACTTCGAGGAGCAACCTGAATGTATTTTTGGATTGTGAGGAGCGTGTCATGCTCTCTAAGAAGATAGCATTTGCAAGAACATTAAGGTACATCTAATTCCGAGGACGGAATTCTTTTAAGGTGGGGAGAATGTAATACCCCAATTTTTTTATGCTATATTATTGCTTTAAAATAATTAAATAACTAAATAAGCAAGCTTGTGGTCTTTTTGCTATATTATGAAAGTTTTGGTGCCTTTTGAATAAGTGCATAAAGTTCAGGGGGTTTTGTGTAAATTTCCAATTAGGGCTTTAATATAAATAGTTCTTCTTCTTTCTCTTCCAGCCCTCCTCTTGTTTCCCCTGCTTGCCGCCTCTCCCACTCTCTTCTCAATTTTCAGCCGTAAATTTCTTGTTCCTTTCGAGAATTTCGGCGCAATCAAGTAGCGTATTGGGGCATCGAGAATTCGCGAATTTGCTTGTATATGGTAAGGGATTTTTGAATTTCTTGTTGTGGTAAGGGTTTATACGTTTTTGGCTATCGCGTTTTCTTTCTTTAAATCTGAATTATCTTTGAATCCAATTCTATTTGGTATGCGATCTCGCTTATGGAATTTCATACCTAATGTTTGTTTATGACTTAATCGTACTATATTTTTTGTTCGGCCTCATTTAATTGTTTTCATAGGGGTCTTTTTCTGATTTTAGCTGTGGTAAGCGATTTCTTCTTTCTAGGATTTAAGATTTGTGGTGGATAACCCAATTGTTCATCACCTTTTGCAATACAATAAATTGCCAGAAGTGTACTGTTTCGGCAGTCCTTTTTTATCGTTGCCGGAGCACTGTAGTGCTGGGCTATTTTCTATCCATTTGATTCCTCGTGCCTTTTACTGGCTAGGGATGTTTTCTATTTTCCACCCTACAGATTCATAGCTCACTAACTTTGATAAAGCTTTGTTGTCATTTTTTTATTTTATTTCAATGAAACATGGCTTGAATCTGTGGTCCACTCTTGCCTTCCTTGTCACTAAAGCACTGCCAACGAGAAATATCCATTCCAAGAATTCATCTACCTTGGTTCTTGTAAGAGTTGTCTACTAGAGAATAGAGTTACATAATTTAGCTGCCACGCATATCATATTTATGTAAGCAAGACTGTTGTCATCTTATTCCTGCAACCCATCTTGAATGTAGGGGTGTGTAGTGCATTCTTTTTATTCTTTTAGAGACTATACAGCAGGGCATTAATTTCTTTCTCCTTCTTCTAATTCTTGCGGATTCATGTTAGCACCTAAATTGTCTAAGCTACGGTGATCTAGGCATCACCCATGAAACCTTTGAGTTGTTACCATAAGCCTTAGGCACTTTAAATCACATCCAGTTTCCTAGCACTTGGTGCTATACTTGGTCTCTATATTGTTTGTTGGAGCAACAATTCTGACTTCATGGGCAATCTAACCCTTGTCCTTTCCATTCACGAAATATGCCCATTTATTGGAAAAAGGGGAAAACAGAATAGATTCTTTCCCGTACACGTGCCACTTTTTGGTGTGCTAGCCTTTTCCCTCTTCATCTATATTTTGGTGGGTAATGGGAGTAGTTTCTATGTTTGTAACTACCTCATGTCACTTTACTTGCTCCCTAACAGATAGTCTTAACATGATTTTCACTTGATAGTTTGCCACATGTCAGGTCAAGAAGTGGTTGGCCTTTCTTTTGTATATTTTTTGCACTCGATATTTATTTTTTGTCGTTATAAGCTCAACCGAACTTTGAGTTTAGAAACTTCAATTTCATTGAATCCATTTGGTGCTCTTTGAGCTAATTGACTATGTTTGAACAACTCTCAAATCTGAGAGGGTCCTTTGGGCATATGTTTGTTTATATGATGGCGATCAATAGACGCCTAGCACGCTACCGGTAGCACATGTTTGATGTTTGTACGTTTGGTTCGACGTTTGGGTCTTATGACCAACATAGTCATCGTATTTTTGTTGTGTAGCATTCCCGGCATATTAAATGAACATATGTGTAGGGTTAATGCTTAATCACGTTTGTTTTGGCCTTTGATATAAGAATTTGGTTTGCCCATTCCATCAACTATTGTCGTTTGACTCTGTTACTTTTGCTTTGATATTTTGTCGTTTTGCACCTTACTGAGCTATTTGAGCTCACCCTTTCACTCTTCCTTGCCCCTTACCACAGGTTAAAGAAGCGACTAAGGATCTTTGTAACAGCGTTGGAATTTTGGGACTTTTGTTTTAGGTAGTTAAACTTTCTAGTTTTAGTTTGAGAACTTTACCCGGATGTGGGTAATTTGATAGAATTGGTTTTATGTGATCTGTTTTAGCCGCTGCGTTTAGTACTTTTTTTTGTATGGATTTTTTTTAGAGAATATATTGTATTAGATTTTGTTTTATGGAGATATTCTATGTTGGAGGATTTAGTTGCTCTGTTATATCGTTATCACCAGAATTACAGCGGTATATCAGGAAATTTGATTGCAGTCACGGCTTTCGTTTTCGGGGCGTGACACCGGTTATCTTGGCTGCAAGGTATGCTTCCTTGTTATAGTGTGGTGCTGTCAACTACTTGGTATGGATAGTTAGCTTCAGTGGAAATGCCGTGGTTTTGTTGAATGAAGTCGAAGGCATTGTCCATGATACCAACCTCACATCCTTTATCTTCACCGCAGGTGTCACAGTCCACAAGCTCCTGTTCTGAAGAGAGATCAACTGACCCGTTTTTAGCTGCGTAATCCCTTCCATGGCTGCCACAGCCGAAAATGCTCAGCAACACCCTTAATGACATAAGGACATTAGAACTTAAATTGATTAACAACAAAATAGAGTTTTTATTAGGTTTTGTAATTATTTAGTTTTTACCACACTGGCCTTGGTCCTTGACTGGTGTTACAGCTCCTTTTTTCCTCCAGTCCATAGTAGGTGGCATCAAAGTCACATTTTCCTACTTGAAAGAAGTTCCTGCAGAAGCGCACGTATAGCTCCTGAATCAGTTTTTCAAGCTTGTAAACTCTTCATTGGTAAGGTCTGCAAATTTGTTTATGCTTAGCTTGTAAGGCTTGTCGTTGGCTCGGTTAAACGATTCTATATGTTTAACATTTTCCTCGAATATCTTGAAGCGTCTGTTTTTCTCCTCAGTATCTTTCTCGACACGGCCATAACGACCTACCCATTTCTCGTGCTCTCAAGAATTGATGAGCTTGAGAAGCCAAAGCTCCCAGAATGCAGAGTGACAACAAACAGATAAAGTGGAACTTGTCTTCTCTAACCATGGAGCTGATTGTGGATAAGCACGGATGCTGGGCTTTATATAAAACTTTTAGCCAGCTGCAAACTGATATTGAGTGTGCCAGTGAAACCAGTCCTCCCTATCTACCTGCCTGAAATAATGTTCTGACTTGAACTGTTGGACATGTATGCTTTCTTAGTTTTATCTCTTAGTCCGGATTGAGTGGTCTTTCTCACTCACCTCCAAAATTTATTTTTTAACTTTATGCCGAAATGCTAGATTATAGAATCTAGACTATCTGCACAAATGCTAGACAATAGAACTAGATGAATTAAGAGGCACGTTGATATCCTTCAACGGGGCCTCTTCATTCATCTATCCCTATCCCACTGGTCAATCAAGCAATGAAAGAATTCGACCCGAGAATAGCAAACCTTCTTGATGGGTTAGAGGGCAATACCAGTGTGGACATTCAAAGGATTTATCTTCCATGATAGGGCAACAATATCTCAAGTACATTTCATGACCGATGTTTTAAAGAAAATTTCTTTATTCGGCTTCAATTGCCTCTTCCATGACTTAACGTTAACAAATTATTTGAAGAACTTATCTTTCATCATAGTACAAGAATGACCCAAGAAGTATAGAGTATTCGCTAGAGCACACAAGAATATCCAGGCACTGGCGTATGGCCATTTAGAGTCCACCCGCTTGAATGACCCTGACTAGAAATATTATGTGGTGTGGTGAGTATGTGCACTTCACAAGAACGAAATCTGATTAAAAGAGTATTCGCTCTACCATCATTTTCAGTGAATTCCAGCTCATTTATCCCAGGAAAAGTTCAATCCCCGTGACACCTCGCTGATGCATAATTTCTCGTGTCCTCTTCCTTTATCGAGTCCGTATTTTGAAACTCGTGGGGGATTGTTGTACTGTTATTGTTTACAAAACACAGGTATTGGCTATGGGGCCCACCCCTTTTTCTTTGTCACAAGAAATCTAGCCAAGGCAGGCTTTGCAATACGCCTTTCTCCATACCCTGCTCCTCTCTTTTTGGGGCGGTTGACAATGGCATGTGGAAAGACTGCCAACTCCCTTAATTTTCTCTTGCTTTAAACTTGGAGACAAATTTGTCTCCAAGTTTTGCCAGACTCCTCTGCCTATATAAAGGCCATTTGGCCATCACAGAAAACACACACCACTACACATTATTCACACACTGAAGCACACACACAGTTCTTCTAATATTATGCTATACACTGCAATGATTTTAGTGTTCACATATTTTGATATTGATTGAGTCGAGAAAGAAGACGGTCAAGAGGGTTGTTCATGAGACTCTGTTGCATGTATGAGCAAACAGGAGTAAAAACTATAATCTAATCCTGGAGGTTGCATGTCATGAAGCCCATCTCATCGAGGAACTGGTTCCCCCGGGGGGGGGGGGGGGGGCGAAACAACCTTTTAGGATAAAACTTTGACTTGATTCTATAGATTGGTGGGATTGTTTTTATGTATTTTGTAACGTGATATTATTTATATAGTATTTTGATTTTGTTGATTTTGTGCAAGCAAGTGCAATTCTGCTCTAAAAATTAGAGTAAATGGATTTATATCCAACATTCTAAAAGGTTGTTTAAAATGTAACCGCAACTTCTCGCACAAACGAAAGTTATTCTGGGCACAAGCCGATATGAAAAGTTTTGACGGAAATAATTTTAAAAGATCGAAAGACATGATTTGGATGTCTTGAATTTTTCTAAAATCATTCATTCTAACTGAGTCCGTGCCAGATAATAATACTGAAAATTATGCTCAAGTCTAACGCTAATAGATTCTATCTTAGTACTATTCAAAATGCTTTATCTAATGATCTATATAGCATTTATAATCACTTTACACTTGTTAAGGCTTCATGGGATGAATTGGTTAGTAAGTATGAATCTGAAGATGAAGGCAGTAAAAAGTTTTTAGCCGCTAATTTCTTGCACTATCAAATGGCTGATAATAAAAGTATTGAAACTCAGATAAATGATTTTCAAAATATCCTAAATGAATAAGCTAAAGAGGGTGACATTTTATATGTAAGGTTTAAGGCTCAATGTCTTGTAAAAAAATTGCCTTACTCATGAAAAGAATTTAAGTTAAAATTTAGACAAAAGAGAAATGCTATGACTTTACAGGAAATGGTAGTCTATCTTAAAGTTAAAGCTCAAAATAGAAAATTGGAAATGATTGGTACGACAAAAGAAATGATGACTAATAACGACAATAGAGGTCAAGTGTCTAATCCACAAATCTAACAGAAAAAAGGTGAATGTTTTGCTTGTAGAAAAGCAGGGCATTATGCAAATGTTTGCAGATATCGGAAAGCCGACCAAAACAACTACAGCTACCGGTACCGCCACCACAACAACAATAGCAGAAGCCTCCCTCCACCAAAGGCAAGAGCAAACGTGGTTGAAGCAGATAATGTCAACGTAGTTGTGGTGTCAGAAGTGAACTTGGTTACCGAAGTGAAAGGATGGGTTTTAGACTCCGGTACCACTAGGCACATATGTGCTTGCTAATCAAGATGTGTTTGCCTCCTACTTAAATATAGGGGAAGGTACAAAATGGGTGTACATTGGTGATAATCGGTCCGTACCAATTGTGGGAAAGGCAAGGTTAGTTCTCAAGCTCGCTTTTGGTAAAACCCTAATAGTATTACATAGAGATTTCTTGTCATTAAGAGTGATGTCATAGAAGCCAATACTATTATTTAATCAAAAAAATGCTTTTTTATTACAGAATATTTTTCTACGAAAAATAAAGTGTCTAGAGTTTTTGATGAGCATGCTAGTACTGATAATCCTATCGATGACACTACAAGAAAACAGGGTTTTAGCGATGGGGTAATCCGTCGCTAAAAGCCCAAAATCCGTCGCTAAAAGAATTAGCGACGGATTCACCGTCGCTAAATATCCCTCGTATAAAAGCCCGTCACTAATAGTTTAGCGACGGAATTTTTAAATCCGTCGCTAAATATGTCATTTTTACCGACGGATTTATTTTTAATTAGCGACGGATATTCCGTCGCGAATTATATTTTTTAGCGACGGATTTATATTTTCGAGACGGAATATTCCGTCGCTAAATAACTGATTGTAGGAATACTTTAGCGACGGAATTAATCCGTCGCCAAAAGTCAAATTTTTTTTTGAAAATTTTTTTTATTTTTCAATTACCCAGACCTGTAATACAATTTTCAAATCTCAACAACAACGCGCAATAATCAATACAGAAAGAAATATATATAATCAATTATAAAAAATATTTATAATAAAAAAAATTCATATATGTACAAGCCGGGAACCGGATATAGCCGGTTAGGAGAGGGGAGAAGAGTACAAGCCGGGCACGGGGGGGGGGGGAAGCTAGGAACGGGCACGGGAAGGGGCTCATCAGGGGTTCCCGAGTCCCGGATCTGGATCCTGCTGATCCGGGGCCGGGGCGGCCTGTCCAACAGTGCCCTGCTCCCTGATCATCCGGCACACCACTGTAGCAATGCGCTGGATCTCCTCGTCGTCCAACTGAGGAGGGACAGCAGGGGGTGAGGACGCTCCTATCACGGCACGAGCAGTCGTGCTAGGCAGGCCGCGTATGCGGCCTTTCGGCCGATTCACGACCTCCGGCGTATCCAGCCATCGCTTCAACCCCCCAGTACTCGCAGCCGTACTAGTGGACGCTGATGGCTGTCCGGACTGCTGCTCGGACCCCCTTAGCTGTTCATACGAGGCCTGCAAAAATAGTGGTTTAACGATATGTTAGGGCATTAATTAACGAAACAGACATTGAGGATAGAAAGAAAAAACATTAACTTAAATAAATTGACTCACATCGATCCGCCGGGCAATATCTGAAATATAGTCGCCCGCCCGGTGCGTCTCGTCCTTGTCCTTCTTCCGCACGTGCGTCTGATTATACGTCAGAGCTACGACCTCATCGTCCTCCAGATCCGGGTGCTCGACCGCGTTCTTGTGTCGGACGATGTCGTGTGGCACCGACCCCCCCGTGTGCGTCGGATCTTTGTTCTGTCTGTTCTCAGTCCCGCTCTTACTCTTGGCGTCCCAACCTGGATCCGCAGCCCACCGATCTATCATCTCCCCCATACACGGTGAGATATCCAATGTGGGGGATATCTCGCCATGTCCGTCATCGGGGCACCCGCGGGCAGCGCCTTCTTCGCCCGGTCCCGTGCATCGTGGAGCCATCGGCGGTAATTCTTGCCGATGTAGGCAAAGAAAGCCTGCTGCCCCAGTACCTGCTGCTGAGGCGTGTCAAACGTGAACCCCTCCTGTAAGGCATTCAATAACACAAATTAACAACATAAAACAAACTGTAATTTAACATTTACTAACGCTGAAAAAAATACTTCACCGTACCAGCCACTCCTCCCATAGGGCCTCCCTCGCAGCGGCATCCCAGTCCTTCCAGTACAGGCGTGGCTCGAAGAATCGGCCCTTCACAAGAACGCCGATCTTCGTCCTCGCCATATTCTCCAGGATCCTGCCAAAGAAGTAATTAAATTAATTAATACAGTTCAAATATAAATTAACACCCCAAAATTTTGTAATAAGGCATGAGGTGATATTTTTAGTACTTACAGGCCCTCCTGCGTGAGCGTAACTCTCTGTTTACGCTGGGGGTCGATGCGTACCCCGCGTGTCGGACCACGGCCTCGTCGAGATCCTACAAAACACAGACATTAATACAGTTCAAATATAAGGCTAGCAAAAATGTACGAAACACCGTTATCAACTATACCTGAGGTAGAACCCACGGAAGATGGAGAATGCACGCGCGTGTGGGATGAATCTGCGTCGGGCTGGGGCGACGGCTCGAGCTGGGGCTAGGGCGACGGCGATGGCTGGGGCTGGGGCGACAGTGACGGCGACGGCTGGGGCTGGGCCCCCGATAGCTGTCCGCGATCACTCTGTGCCTCGTCATCAGTAGGCAATGACGAGGTGGGACTAACCGGGGAAGAAGCAGCTCGGCGTCCATATCTGACTTCATATAGATTATATACAAAGACATTAACACG
The DNA here is from genome assembly GCA_033070095.1 of Escallonia herrerae. Taxonomy (NCBI): domain Eukaryota; kingdom Viridiplantae; phylum Streptophyta; class Magnoliopsida; order Escalloniales; family Escalloniaceae; genus Escallonia; species Escallonia herrerae. The sequence goes on along the minus strand of JAVXUP010000234.1, from coordinate 151,392 downwards.
TGAAAAACAATAATTTAGGCATAAATCATCATCGGCACTATATATATATATGAACGGATGTGCAAAAACACATCAATAAACACCAAGTTCTAAAATGTTACTACATTTTTCCCGTGATGTTACAACATTACAAGTCAATCATTTTCAGTTTGCGAATCATCTTCATCACTTTCCTCGTCGCCCTCTTCTTCGTGGGACTCGTCGTCCTCTTCATCTTCTAATTCATCCTCTTCATCAGTAGACTCGGTCACATCATCTCCAACACTTTCAACATCTTCGCGTCATCATCTACGACTTCTTCTCCCACAAGAAGTGTTGTTGGAAGAGGAAGATCGTCCTCCTCGTTGTTGACCTCAACAGGAAACAAGACACGTGGTTGGTCGGCTTGAAAGGAGTCTAGCTCACTGTCATATGTCACGGGCAATTTCTTGGACTTGATAGTTGTATACCAATGAGATTTGGGATTGGCGACGTCCTCCGCGTAAAAGACTTGTACAGCTTGACTAGCAAACACAAAGGGCTCGTCTGATGCAAGTCTTGACTTGACATTGACATCTACAATCCCTTGAGAGCTAACACGGATTCCTCTACTGCATGTGACATCGAACCACGTACACTTGAACATTACCAGGCGGTTTTGGGAACCCAGATATGTTAGCTCAACAATCTCATCTAGCTCTCCGTAAAAATCCATGCAATTCTCGGCATAACAGTCGCCGTTGACCAAGACTCCACTGTTTTGGGTTTGTTTTGTTCGGTCATCATCTTTTACGTTAAACCTAAACCCGTTGATGATATAGCCTCCGTAACAGGATGTTTGTTTGTTAGGGCCTTCGGCTAGTAATTTCAAGCATGAGGCCACTGGTCTATCCATTGACTGAACCTATTGTAGATGACGGTAAAAATTAAGGATAAATCAGTATACTAATTGGCCACAGAACTGTATATAACACATAATATAATTTCGTTAAATAATCTTACACGGATTTTGAACCACTGTACAAATTGTGATTTCCGATGAGATTCAAGTCCAGCGGGATCAGTGATTAAAGATTCCGCATCGAACTCACTGCAAACCAATATGCATTTAACTCGCTTAACACACACTTTCAATTATGTACAGCAATGTAAGTGAATTAAGACTTTAACTTACTCAACGAATGCCGAAACTTCATCGCAATTTAGAAGGGCATATATTGTTGCAGCACTGTACTCTTCATCTGTTAGCCATCGAGTATACGTTCGGCCGAACGGACTACTTGACTGCTTGAATATTGACAATTGCCCTTCCAAATTTGTGCTTGCTCCGGGATCATTTCGGCCTAGTTGATTTAACCTCGTACCAACATTAGGCCCGAAATATTGACTACAAAAGTTTACAAGTTCTTCCGTTACGTAAGCCTCCGCAATTGAGCCTTCAACCCGAGCCTTATTACGGACTTTTTTCTTTAAATGGAACATGAACCTAGAAGTTTAGCGAATCGAGTTAGGTGGAATATCAATGATAACAGATGTCGCATTAAGTGTAAACGAACAACTATAACAATTTAAGGATTACCTCTCGAAGGGATACATCCACCGATATTGCACGGGTCCACCCATCTTAGCTTCATATGCCAAGTGAACAGGCAGATGCTCCATTGAATCAAAGAACGAAGGTGGGAAGATTTTCTCCAGCTTGCAAATCGTCACCACAATGTTCTTCTCAAGCACTTCCATGTTACTCACCCGGATCGTAGAAGAGCATATATCTCGAAAGAAATGAGATAATTCAGTCAAAGTCTCGCAAACAACCCGTGGCAACAGTCCCCGGAAGGCAATAGGAATGAATCTCTCCATGAATACGTGGCAGTCGTGACTCTTCATCCCTTGGAACTTGCATTCCGATACATTGCAACAACGAGATATGTTGGACGCAAACCCATCCGGAAGCTTCAAATTCTTAACCCACTGACAGACCTTCTCCACTTGTTTCTTGTCTAGACAGTAAGGTGCTTTCGGAAGTATGGTCCTCCCACTGACTGTCCGAGGATGCAATTCACGGCGTACACCCAACTGTTGTAGATCCCTTCTCGCTTTAAGGTGATCTTTCGATTTGCCCTTGACATTCATCACTGTGTTGAACACATTATCAAAAAGTTCTTCTCAATATGCATCACATCCATGTTGTTTCGGATAACGAGCGTCCTCCAGTAGGCTAACTCCCAGAAGATACAAAATTTTCTCCAGTTGTGCTCTTTCCCGAACCCTGCAATCTTCCGATCCGGCACACCCTTACCGTGTGGTATGTCAGTATCAAGTGCCTCCAGGTGTGAGAGTACTTCTTCACCAGATGGGTAGTCCAGTGTGACAACCTCACGCTCGATTGTCCCGTCAAATTTATCCTTCTGCCTACGAAACTGATGGCCCGGTGGCAAAAGCTTACGGTGACATCCGAACCACGAGGCCTTTCCGCCGTGCTTTAACGTATGACCGGGGTTCACGCCCATACAAGCAGGGCATGCTAGCTTCCCATGTGTGCTCCAGCCACACGTCATTCCCAATGCGGGGAAATCATGTATAGTCCACATCAAAGCAGCCCTCATCTGAAAATTTTGTTTAAGGGATGCATCATATGTTTCGACTCCATGATTCCATAATTGTTTTAACTCATCAATCAACGGCCTTAAATACACATCTATGTCCTTACCGGGACTCTTCGGCCCCGGAATAAGCAACGACAAGAACATATACGGCTTCTTCATGCACATGCCTGGTGGAAGGTTGTAAGGGACAATAATAACAGGCCAACAGGAGTAAGGCGTGGTAGACTGACCGAAAGGGTTGAACCCATCGGTTGCCAGACCAAGTCTAACATTCCGAACTTCCTGAGCAAAGACTGGATGCCTGCGGTCAAACTCCTTCCACGCCTCTCCATCAGCTGGGTGTGTCAGCACATCGGCATCGTTGCTACGAGTCTCACGGTGAGCCCTCATATGTTCAGCTGTACTGGAGGAGTAGTACATTCTCTGAAGCCGTGGTGTGACCGGGAAATATCGCAATATCTTCCATGCAATGTTTTTCTTCTTCCCTTTGTCCGGTTTGTACCTCGAATGATCACATACTGGACACATTGACAAATCCTTATTCTCTTTCCAGAATAATACACAATCGTTATTGCACGCATCTATCCGGTCATAGCTCAACCCAAGTTTCCTCATCATCTTCTTCGCGTCATAGTACGACGGCGGTAGCTTTTCACTTTCGGGCAGTATTTCTTTGATGAAGGTAACAAACTCGTTAAAACCTTTCTCACTCAGCCCGTGGTCTGATTTCAACTGTAATAACCTACTAACCGCAGACAGCCGTGTGTGTTTCGGAGCTCCATCCCACAGCGGCTCTTCCGCAGCTCTCAACAACTCATAAAACTGATGAGCCCCCTCGATCGACGGTTGTGGACTGTCGTTACCCCAGTCAACATTAGCATGCCCAGCATCCATAATCATATCTCGGAAATCATATCGTGCCTCCTCCCTAACTTCAGTTTGACTAGCCAGGTTGGACGACAATACTATCGTTTTCCCGTGCTGCGTCCACCTTGTGTATCCACCCATAAAACCGTACCGACGAAGATGCCATTTTACTTCAATTCTTTTTCTCCAGTGCAACAACTCACATCTACCGCACGGACACCTTATCTTATCAAGGTCAACATGTGCAGGATGCGCATAAGCGAAGTCGAGAAATTCGTCAACGCGACACTCAAAATCTTCAGCATTCTTCCTTTTCATCCAACTTCGATCGACTGACATGACGACTGAATTATCGTACTGTATACCACCTTCAATAATGACCAGTGATTAGGCATTGCCGATGTAAATATCAATGCATGAATGTTACAACATGTCTACATATTTCCCCTCCACTCTTGAACAGGTAGTGGTCCTATCCCATTCAGAAAAGCACATGTTTATAAAACAGTGAATAACTCATGCTTAGTCCGATGTCTGTGGAAAATTCGGCAGCACCTCCCCGCATTTCTCCAAGTACACCACATCGATTAGGTGTTCTAACATTCATCTAACCTTGCTCAGGAAGGTTTGACGGATGTTAGAACACCAGATCTGTATGCACCCGGAGAAACACACGAGAACGTGTACCATATATCCACGACATAGAACATAAAGCATGAGTCAAAATACTGTTTTATAAACAATTAGCTTTTCCAAACTGTCCAAACTGGACATCCAAAGGCTCATTACAAGGCATTACTTTGTAATGAGTACCTTTGAACGGGAACTAAGGGTTTCTATGCATGCATGTGTTCAGAAATTGATAAGATATGCAAGAATCTTTCCAAAATATCAAAACTACAGAATGATCGTTGCATATGTTACCAATTCCACATTAAATAGAACTCGTTGGCAACGAGTTGAACCATCTCGTTGCCAATGGACTTCTCAAAACAACAATTAATATAAAGAAGGCAGGGTTTGTAAACAACGAGTAATTGAACCATCTCTGGGCAACATGGAGTAATTATGGGATGTACAAGGGCTAATTAGGGCTAACTGGGTTATTAGGGTTAATTACGATTATTAATTATAGCTGATTAAGGTTGATTAGGACTAATTAGGGTTATTTAGTCCTAATTAGGGTTTAATTGTGCCGAGTAGTGATGATTAGTCCTAATTAGGGCTAATTGGGCTTAATTGGGTTATGTTAGGGCTAATTAATGTTAATGAGGGATAGTTTCGGATAATTATAGCTGACTAGGGTTGATTAGGACTAATTAGAGTTATGTAGTCCTAATTAGGGTTTAATTTTGCCGAGTAGTGCTGATTAGTCCTAATTAGGGCTAATTAGGCTTAATTGGGTTATGTTAGGGCTAATTAATGTTAATGAGGGCTAGTTTCGGATAATTATAGCTAATTAGGGTTGATTAGGACTAATTAGGGTTATTTAGTCCTAATTAGGGTTTTGATGGTGCCGAGTAGTGTTGATTAGTCCTAACTAGCGCTAATTAGGCGTAATTGGGTTATGTTAGTGCAAATTATGACTAATTAGGCTAACTACAATCAATATGCGCATAATTGGGTTCATTTGGGCTAATTTGGGGTAATTACAGCTAATTTGAATTTCATCAGGTTCTTAGGGTTAATTAAAACTAATTAGGCTCGTTAGAGCTAATTAGGGTTAATTGATTTACTAAAATATTGTTAATCAGGACTAATTAGGGCTAATTATAGCCAGCGCTGGAGCCACGATTAGATTCCAGGGGGTGCATGCTAAAAATGTCGCATTAACCTAACTAACCTAAATTTAATGCACATTCAACAACCTCAATTCTGACACCTCATATAGGGTGTCGATATGGTGTTCGATACGTGTCTGACACCTCCGGACACGTGTCCGACACATACCGACGCGTGTCCGACGCCTCTGGACACGTGTCCGACGGCGTCGGACACGTGTCCGACTCCCACCGACACGCACCTCCAGACACATCGGCATACGTTAATTTATTTTTTAAATGCTGGACACCGTCGATCAAACGTGGTGTCCGTGTCTGCGCTAACTAACATGTATCTCAATCCAATTGGGTCTCATCCTCCGTCAACAACCTCAATTCTCACACCTCATATAGGGTGTCGATATGGTGTCCGATACGTGTCTGACACCTCCAGACACGTGTCCGACACATACCGACACGTGTCCGACGCCTTTGGACACGTGTCCGACGCCTCCGGACACCTGTCCGATGCCCACCGACACGCACCTCCGGACACATCGGCATACGTTAATTTGTTTTTTAAATGTCGGACACCGTCGATCAGACGTGGTGTCCGTGTCTGCGCTAACTAACAGGTATCTCAATCCAATTGGGTCCCATCCTCCGTCAACAATCTCAATTCTCAATTCTCAAATGCTCAATGCAATAAAAATTAACAAAAATCACACATTCAATCCAATTGGGTCCCATCCTCCGTCAATAATCTCAATATCTCAAATGCTCAATGCACAATTAACAATCTAAAATCATCTTTAACTTTTCACAGCAATTTACATGTATAAGAGGAAGACATAAGGTATAGCGTAGAGCAAATAGAGAGGAAGACAAGAACTTTACCTCACGAGAAATACTACCGGAGGTGAGAAACCGTAGTCTCTGGTGGTCCCGGTGGTCGACGCTGCTCTCTCTCTCTCTCTCAGTCTCTCTCCTCTTCACAGATCTGCCGGAGGTGAGGGCCCGTGGTTGCCGGAGTTGCAGGTGGTCGCCGTTGTCGAGGGAGGTCACCGCCGGGGTCGAGGGAAGTCACTGCCGGTGTCGAGGGAGGTCCCCGCGGGGTAGTCTCTCTCCTCTTCACAGATCTGCTGGAGGTGAGGGCCCGTGGTCGCCGGAGTTGCAAGTGGTCGCCGTTGTCGAGGGAGGTCACCGCCGGGGTGAGGGAAGTCACCGCCGGTGTCGAGGGAGGTCGCCGCCGGGGTAGAGGGAAGTTGGGTTTTGGAATTTTCGAAGAAAGAAGCAGTGAGTTCAAACCAGATCTGTGAATTAAATAGACTTTTAGCGACGGATTTATTCCGTCGCTAAAAGTCCATCGGTGAAGACCTATTTGTACCGACAGAGTTTTTTGCGACGGAATAAATCCGTCGCTTAATTAATATTTCACGGCGGAGTGTTACCGACGGAGGTTTCCGTCGGTAAAATGCCTTTTCACCGACGGAGTTTTTTTGCGACGGAATAAATCCGTCGCTTAAATAAGATTTTACGACGGAGTTTTACTGACGGAGGTTTCCGTCGGTAAAACTCATTTTAGCAACGGAATCTATGTCGTCGCTAAAACTCCGTCGCAAAAGACGTCTTTTCTTATAGTGTGAAACACTAGAATTAAGAAGAAGCAAGAGAATGAGAACTGAAACCAATTTTGGTGATGATTATTATGTGTATCTTGTTAATGATGAATTTTTGTCATATCACGATGCTATAGTTTCTATAGATGCACCTTTTTGGAGAGAATCCATTGATAATGAATTAGATTCTATATCGTGTCTAATCATACTTGGGAACTTGTAGACATGCTTATAAGACTAGACTTACTAGTTGCAAATGGGTCTTTAAAAAAAGTTGAAACCAGACGGTTCTATTGACAAATTTAAGGCACGATTGGTGCCTAAAGGCTATAAGTAAAAGCACAATTCTAATTATTTTGATATATATACTCCTGTTATTAGAATTGCATCTATAAGAATATTGTTTGCCATTGCATCCATATATAAACTTGTCGTGCATCAAATGGATGATAAAACTTCTTTTCTAAATGGTGATTTAGAAGAAGAAATATACATGGAGCAGCCCGAGAGATATGCGGTCCCTGTACAAGAAAATAAAGTGTGTAAATTGGTTAAATCTTTGTCCGGATTGAAACAAGCTCCTAAACAATGGCATGAGAAATTTAATAGAGTGATGATATCTGATGATTTTTTATTAACAATGCTGATAAGTGCATGTATTCAAATATATTAATGATAGTGTTATTATTATATGCTTGTACATTGATGATTTGCTTATATTTAGAACAAGCATTGATATTATGCTTGCTACTAAGAGATTTCTAGCATCTAAAATTTAACATGAAAGATATGGGTAAAACTAATGTTACTTTGGGAATCAAAATCTTGAGGCATGATGATTCCATAACATTATCACGGTCACATTTTGTTAAGCACATGCTGAGAAAATATAAGCATTATGACTGTACATCTTTATCTTTGCCGTACAATGCAAAAATGCACCTAGTGAAAAATTGTGGTGACAGTGTGTCACAATATTATGCACAAATAATTGGTAGCCTAATATTTTTTATGAATCATACTCATTCTGATATTGCATATGTAGTTGGTAGATTGAGTAAATATACTCATAATCCTAGTGAGGAACATTGGAATGCAATATATACAGGTTATTGAGATATTTGAGAGGCACCATTGATTATGGACTAACATATTGTGGTCATCCGAAGGTTCTTGTGATGCTAGCTGGATTTCAGATTCAGATGAGTTAGAGCCCACTAGTGGATATGTGTTCCTACTAACTGGATAAGTGATCTTTTGGAAGTCGTCCAAGCAGACAGTTATCGCTAAATCCACCATGGAAGCAGAGTTGATTGCCTTAGAGAAGGCGTATTCTGAAGCAAAATGGCTAAGATGTTTTTTGATTGATATACCTTAGTGGGGTAAACCCAATCCACTTGTGGTGATGTATTATGATTGCCAAGCTGCCATTGCTCAAGCTAAAAGCAAAATATATAATGGGAACAGTTGTCACGTCTGGATGTGACATGCTGGTGTGAGGCAGCTAATTGAGAATGGTAGCGTATCTATGAATTTTGTGAGGTCAATAAGGAACTTGGTTGATCCTCTTATTAAGCCACTAGGGGGAAGCCTAGTGTTAGACTCATCAAGGGGGATAGGACTTTACTCAAATTTAGAGACGAAGTGACGGATACCTAACTTCTGTGATCGATGATCTCGTAAAAGAGGTTCAATAGGTAATAACAAAGCAATGGAGTTTGTTGGGCACTGTCGCTTTGTGTATATCCTCTAAGACAGGAGGTCCTTAAGAGAAGAGTCCATCCCTATGGTGTAATAAAGTAACAACTGCAGTGTATGAGGATGAGCATAGCTTTTAATGGTTCCATAGTCCCTAATTATTTTGATGGGGTATTCAGCTACAACACATTCCCTGATGGATACCACCTATATGTGTGTGGGTGGAGCTGCCTCTGTGGGACTTGGGTATATTGCTAGAGCACACAAGAAAATCCAGACACGACACATGGCCATTTAGCATCAACCTGCTTAAATGATCCTGACTAGAGATATTATGTTGGTGGTGAGTATGTGCACTTAACAAGAATGAAATCTGGTTAAAAGAGTATTCACTCTAACATCGTATTTCAGTGAATTCCAGCTCATTTATTCTAAGAAATGTTCAATTCACGTGACACCTCCCCGATGAAAAATTTATCATGTTCTCTTCCTTTATCGAGCATGTATTTCAAAACATGTGGGGGATTGTTGTATTTTTGTTGTTTACAAACACAGGTATGGGCTATGGGCCCACCCCTTTTTCTTTGTCAAAAGAAATCTATCAAAGGTAGGCTTTGCATGCCTTTCTCCATTACCCTGCTCCTTCTCTTTTAAGGTGGTGGAAAATGGCCTGTGGAAAGGCTACCAATCCTGTAATTTCCCCTAATTTTCTATTGCTTTGTCTCCAAGTTTTGGCAGACTCCTCTGCCTATATAAAGGCCATTCAACCATCAAAGGAAACACACACCACTACACATTGTTCACACGCCGAAGACGCACATGATTCTTCTAATATTATGCTATACACCATAATTATTTTAGTGTCCACATATTTTGCTATTGATTAAGTCGTGGAAGAGGACAATCAAGAGGGTTGCTCGTGAGACTCCGTTGCATCTGCGTGCAAATGGGAGCTAAGACTATAGTCTAATCCTGAAGATTGCGTGCCGTGAAGCCTTTAACATCGAGCCACTGGTTCCGGAGAGAGCGAAACAACCTTTTAGGACAAAGTTTTTACTTGATTCTATAGATTGATGATATTGTTCTTATGTATTTTGTAACATAATATTATTTATATTGTATTTTAATTTTGTCTAAGAAAGTGCGATTCTGCTCCAAAAAATTATTATAAATGGATTTATATCCAATACAATGGACCGGAGAAAGAAAGGAACCGTAACAACTATCAAAGACCAAAGCCAGGGTGGTAAGGAATTCAAATCTACGACCGAATCTAACCAAAATTTGACAGTGTTACACCATTACTTCCTACTACTAACGTTTTCATATATGATGTACGATGTTGCTGGACATTTTCTGCTGTGGTAGTTATGGAAGGAATCACCCAGCTAAAAATAGGTAAATTAATATCTCTATCAGAACAAGAGCTGGTGGACTGTGATGATGAAGGATGTGAGGGTGAACTCATCGACAATGCCTTTGACTTCATCCAACAAAATCACAGCCTCTCCACTGAGGCTAACCACCTATACCAACGGGTCGACAGTAACTGAAATACCAACAAGGAAGCGAACCATGCAACCAAGATAACTGGGCATGAAGAGGTGTCTGCAAATAGTGAAAGCGCACTACTCAACTGTTGCCAATCAACCAATCTCTTTTGCTATTGATGCAAGTGGATCCGACTTCCAATTCTACTCAAGTGGTGTCTTCATAGGAAAGTGCGGTATAGATCTAGACCATGGCGTATACTGCTGTTGGGTATGGCACTAGTGAGGACAGAATTAAGTATTGGCTGGTGAAAAACTCATAGGGCTCGAGTTGAGGAAAAGAGGGATACATCAGGATGCAAAGGGGTATTGACGCGTAGTTGTGGGATTGCAATGCAAGCTTCGTACCCCACTGCACAAAAAGTTTCTTAAATAAAGAGTGATCAGATATGTAAATAGCTACATGCACTGCTCGTTAATATTGTTTCTCTAACTCTTGCTCATTCGTGATTGTAGCATGAACTTGTGTGCAAGCTAGTCTGCACAAAGTTTGTTATCCGTTATGGTCCCATAATACATGAAGAAAAATTGAAAAAAGCTTGTGTCATGGGCTGCCCCTTGGCACCAACCATGACAAGCACTGCGCTCATGTGCCCGCCTAGCACAGTGCCCCTGTACCCATCCAGCATAGTGCCTAAGCGCCCTAACACAGCACCCATGCGCCTAGCACAGCGCCCATGTGCCCTACAAACATAGCACCTGCAAGCTCGTCAAGCCCCGTGCCCGACTACAGTGCTCGTGAACGTCGTAGCGTTCGTTTTTGCTTAATTTTGGCAGAGATCACACTTATATATATTTAATTTTTTCAATAAAACTTCAAGTCATTCTGCGTTGTGTTTCTCTAAAAAAGGGCACTATGACTCATCGCACATAGGAAGGTCTACTACTGTCACTTTGAATTTCCCTCTTTGTGGTACTATATGCGAGGTCATGTATCCTTCTGCCAGACACCTCTACCCGAGAATCCCTTACTTTGTTTTAGCTTGCCTGTCTAGCTAGATTGCACATTATGGATGCAAACAAAGCCTTTTGTAAGTTGTAATAATGCTATTGAAGTAATAAAAATATTTGGGACTATTTGGCCTTGTGTTGAAATCTACTCTTTGTGCACTGTTTTTTGCAGTATTGATGCACTGTTAGCTATAAACTATTGGAATTGGTTGGCAGACTCTTCTTACAAGCAATAAGATGAGTGCCACACACGGTTCCTTTGAGCCATCAAGGGCCACCATGTGTCAGGTGGTATCAGAGTCACGATTGCCCAAGGGACCGTGGCTTTAGCCAAATTATGGGATAGTTTGTTGGAAAAACTATGGCTAACTCAAAAGAGAGAATCGATGCTTTGGAAGCACAGATGGCGGACATATTCAAGGAGCGACCATCATGCTTTAGACATCCTCAAGCAATTTTCCCTTCGCCTTGACGCGTTAAAGGAAAATCTTGAAGCCACCGATAATGCACCGAATGCTGATAGTATGGACTGGGAGTCCAAGTTCTGAGAGCTTCAGGATCAAATAGAGCTTCTTAGTCAGGTAGTGGTTAACATACTTGTAGGAGGTATGGAGCACTCATCGAGGCCTCTGGTATCAGAGCCCAAGAGTTATTAGGGAGCTCGTGATGCCAAGGAATCAGAAACTTCTTTTTTGATGTGAAACAATACTTTCGAGCTGTTAGAGTAGACTCAGAAGACATAAAGGTCTCGATGGCTGCAATGTACTTGGTTAGGGATGCTAAGTTATGGTGGTGAAAAAACCATGTAGAGATCGAAGCGGGGTCATGCGTAATGAACATGTGGGAGATACTCAAACACGAGTTAAAGAGTCAATTTTTCCTGGAGAACACCGCATTCAGCGCGAGGAAAGCATTGCTAGAATGCAAGCACACCGGGTCGGTCAGAGAGTATTGCCAGGCATTTTCAGCCCTAATAGTGGACATCAGTGACATGTCCACAGTCGACATACTCTTCTTCTTCTTCTTCATGGAAGGGTTAAAACCATGGGCTCGTACCGAGCTTAATAAATGTCGGGTGAACAACCTTAACGATGCCTTCTTTGACAGCATTGGGCATATGCAACGAGGGGAACAATCTGGCTCTCAATCAAGACAGCCACCAACAGATGAACAGCTAGACACATAAGACTATGAAGAGGAAGATGATGTTGGGGTCTTTCCTCAGTGGTGTAATGCCGTGACAACACATGTTGGGAACCCAAAAGAGGGCTTAGTAAAAAAAAGCCTAAAGACACGAAGTCGAAGTAAAAGGGTGAGGTACCAGGGAAAGGCTTGATATATGTGACATCAAGGTTAACGGGAAGGCCATCAGGGAAATGGTGGATACTGGAGCTATACATAACTGCATTTCTAACACTGAAGTGGAAAGACTGGGTCTAACTCTTGAAAAAGGGTATAGATGGGTTAAAGCTATCAATTCTGCCGCCAGTCAGTAGCTTGGATAGCCATATCCGTATTGATAAAGGTTGGTCCATACAAAAGAAGGACCAACTTTTCAGTAGTCACCCTGGACGACTTTAAGCTGATCCTTGGATTGGAGTTCTTACCCGACACGAAGACCATAGTGATGCCGTGCACCAACTCTCTAACCATACTTAGGAGTCAACCTTGTGCCATCCCGACCATATCTCCTAGGGTTGGAGAGCGTTAAATCTCAGCCCTATAGTTAAAAAATGATTAAAAAATAGGATGAAACAACCTACCTTGCCATGTTATAGCGGGATAAAATTGAAGAATTATCAGAACTGTTACCCAAAGAAGTTAAAGTAAAATTCAACAACTTTGAGGATGTGATGCTTGATAAGTTGCTAAAGAAATTGCCACCCAGACGGGCAATTGACCATGAGATAGAGCTTGGGCCGGGCATAAAGCCACCCAACCGAGCTCCCTATCATGTCATAACCCGAACTTGCTGAACTTAGAAAACAGTTGACGGAGTTGTTAGATGCAGGTTTGATCACTCCAGCAAAGACATCCTACGATGCACCAGTCCTCGTTTAGAAAAAACAAGATGGTTCCCTCCGAATGCATGTGGATTATAGGGTATTAAACAAGGTGACCATTCGGAACAAGTATTCTATCCCCTTAGTCACCGATTGCTTTGATCGGCTCAATAAGGCAAGAGTATTCACCAAGTTAGACTTAAAGTCTAGGTATTGGCAGGTTCAGATTGCTGAAAGGGATGAGACGAAGAAGACTTGGGTCATCAGATATGGTGCATATGAGTTCCTAGTCATGTCGTTCAGTCTGATCAACACCCCAACCACGTTTTGCACTTTGATGAATCAGGTTTTACACGACTACATTGATGATTTTGTAATGGTGTATCTTGATGACATTGTGATCTATAGTTCCAGTATAGAGGAGCATCTAGAACACTTGAGGAAGGTGCTTACTCGATTAAGGGAGCACCAGTTATATGTGAAGCTGTCAAAATGCACTTTCGCATAGACTAAGATTAAATTCTTAGGTCATGTGATAGAACAGGGTTAGATAAGGATGGACTCAGCCAAAGTTCAAGTCATACAGGAGTGGCAGCCGCCAACTAATGTTTCAAAATTGAGATCCTTCCTAGGATTGACCAACTACTACAGGAAGTTTGTTCGAGACTACTAAAGGATGGCCCATCCCCTAACCGAACTACTGAAGAAGTGTAAAGTTTGGGAATGGTCCAAAGAAATGTCAATCGGTCTTTTTGGCCATAAAGTAAGCTGTGTCAGAAGATCTAGTACTTGTACTCCCGGATGTGTCCAAATCCTCTGAAGTTTACATAGATGCTTCTGACTTTTCACTAAGAGGAATTCTAATACAAGAACGTCACCATGTTGCATACGAGAGTAGAAAGCTCAACGAGGCAGAACGTTATTACACTACTCATTAGAAAGAGCTACTTGCAGTAGTCTATTGTCTCAGAGTTTAAAGGCACTATCTACTCTGCACTAGCTTCATAGTGCGGACAGACAACACTACAGTGAGCCACTTCTTAAGTCAATCCGAGCTCACCTCCAAACAGGCCAGATGGCAAGAACTTTTGGTAGAGTTTAACTTTATGCTCGAGTACAGGGTAGGCTCAACCAACTGTGTAGCAGATGATCTGCTACACAGTTGGTTGAGCCTGCCCTGTACTCGAGTGTTCCCACCCCCTGCCCCTTCACAGACACCCGCACCGACTGCAGCGACCTTAGACGAGGACGAGATCCGTCACATTGCTACAGAGGTATTTAGGATGATCTGGGCGCATGATCAGGTACAAACATTATATACCTTGACTAAACACTATATACGATTGCTATCGAGATTAATGTGTCCATAACTTTATATGCAGGGCACTGCTGCTGGACATGTCGAGCCGGATTCGGATCACAGTGCCCTCGTGGATGAAGACGATCAGCGGGATCTAGATCTGGGACTCGGCGACCCCTGAGCCCCCTCCTAGCTATTTGTATCCCGCTCATGTGCCCTCCCGGCTTGTACTCCCCTCTCATCCCCTTCCATCCCCTCCCCTCCCCTACTCTATTGTATCCCGCTCTCGTGCTCTCCTGAATTTTGTATACATTTTATTTTTCAATTAGTATAAAATTTGCAAAGTTATATATATGTATTGTATTTGTTTTACGGTTAAATAATTGCTGATGGATCAGCAATTATTTAACACTAATTTGCATTGCTGGAGATTGAGAATGGTTGTTAAGAACTTCAATTTGTAATTACAGGTTTGGGCATTAAAAAATAATAAAAATAGCTTGACTCTTACCGACATATTTATTCTGTCACTAAAAGTTTGAGCGACAAAATAAATCCGTCCCTAAAGGTTTACTTTTAGTGACGGAAGGTTTACTTTTAGAGACGGATATTCTATCTCTAAAACTTAATTTTCCATCGATAAATATTTAACGTAATAAATTATTTTCAAAAAATTAATTAAAATATGGAAAATATATTTAGGGACCGAATTTCCGTCATTAAATGTATTAATATGTCTGTCGATGAAAGTCAATTTTTAGGCAACGGATTGCAAAATTCCGTCGTAAAACTTTTAGCGACAGGATTGTAGGGCCTTTAGCGATAGAACTGTCCGTCGCTAAAAGTCTTTTTTCTTGTAGTGAGACGCCTTCGGCAGAAGAGCTCAACAACTACTGAAACTGGTCAAGAGCAGTAAAACCCGATAATTTTGGCAAGAAGATGGTTTGTTGATGACCAAAGGAAGACGCATGTACGTCCCCAAAGTTGATGATTTGAGACGAACATTGATTCGAGAATACCATGACACCCTTTGGGCAGGTCAAGCTAGAGGGGAGAGGACACTGGCTCTCCTTCAACGGGGTTACCACTAGCCCCAAATGAGGGATGATGTGCAGGAATATATGAAGACATGCCTCACTTGTCAACAGAACAAGGTGGAGCATAGAAAGAAAGCTTGGTTACTGTAACCGTTGCTAGTTCCCATGAGACTGTGGGAGAGTGTATCATTGGACTTCATCACTGGTTTGCCAGAGGTTGAAGACTTAGGCACAATTCTTGTTGTCATGGATCGATTTAGCAAGTATGCAAGCTTTATTGCCGCACCAAAGTATTGCTCGACCGAAGAGACAGCACAACACTTAATCACATATGTGCTGAAGTAGTGTGGTATGCCTCAAGAAATTGTCAGTGATCGGGACTCCTGCTTTACTGGGAACTTTTGGATTAAACTCTTCAAGTCATTCGGATCCTAAATTTCGATCAGTTCAAGCTATAACCCGAAATTAGACGGTCAAGCAGAGCGGTTCAATTCCATGCTAGAAGGGTACCTCCGCTATTTCATCAATGCAACACAGAAAAATTGGGTAAAGTTGCTAGATGTTGCCCAACTATTCTTCAACTCATGTAAAAGCTCTTCGAATCTGAAGAGTGTTTTTAAGGTTATGAATGGTCAATAGCCGTTGTTACCTCATACAGTGAACGTCCCCAACACAAGAAAATTTCCAAGGGCCGTAAGCTTCAATGAATAATGGAAGCAGAATATTGATCTAGCTCGATCTTATTTGGAAAAAGCATCCAGAAGAATGAAGAAACATGCTAACAAGAATAAGAGATCCTAGGAGTTCAACGTGGGTAACAAAGTTATGGTAAGCTATTGCCATAAGACCGTAAATTCTTAAGGGGAAGAGATTCTTGCCTTCTACATAAATATGAGGACCCTTGACTATTGTAAAGAAGATTGGCAAGATGGCTTACAAAGTCGCCCTGCCACAGTGTTGGAGCCTCCAGCTCCATCCGTCTTTCACGTCAGCATGCTGAAACCATTTTATGAAGATGCAGCATAACCTTGAAGGAGACAAATCAAGAGAACAGGACTCAAACCCAAAGCAATAGAAAAGCAAGCTGCCAAATCTATTCTTAATAATAGAGTGATTACAGCTTCCCGTAAGCGCCATCTGGAGTACCTGGTCAAGTGACAGGGTTATACTGAAGAAGAGAATACCTAGGAAAGAGCAGCGGACTTATTAGCCTACAACGACAAAATTGAAGCCTACCACATGCAGAAGTTGACGACGGCTTCAACAGCTCTAGTGAGGGAGAATGTCATGGGCTGTTCCTTGGCACCAACTATGACAAGCACAGCGCCGCTGCGCCCACCTAGCACAGTTCCCCTGTGCCCATCTACCAGAGGGCCCATGCGCCAGCCTAGCACAGCGCCCCTACACCCAACCAGCACAGTGGCCATGTGCCCCATGCCTACCTAGCACAGCACTTATGTGCCCACACCCACCTAGCACAGTGTCCATGCGCCCTCCTAACATAACACTCTCAAGCTCGTCAAGCCCCCAGCCCATGCGCCCTTCAAGCACAGTGCCCACGTGCGCGACTGCAGTGCCCATGCAGGCCATAAGCCAACCGTGAAGATTTGAAGATCTAGGCGTACGTTTTTGCATCAATATTGGTGGAGATCACCCTTGTATATATTTAATTTTTCCTGTAGAATTTCAAGTCATTTCGAGTTGTATTTCTCTAAAAAGGAGCACTATGACTCATCGCACATAGGAACGTCTACTGTTATCATTTTGAATTTTCCTCTTCATGGTACTATATGGGAGGATATGTAGCCTTGCGCCAGAAATCCATACCCGAGCGAGAGTCCCTTACTTTGTTCTAATTTGCCTGCCTAGTTAGGTTGCACATTGTGGATGCAAACAAAGCCTTTTGTAAGTTGTAATGGTGCTACTGAAGTAATGAGAATATTTGGGACCGTTTGGCCCTTATGCTAAAATCTACTCTTTGTGCACTATTTTATATAATGTTGATGCACTGTTGGCGATAAACTATTGGGATTGGTTGGCGGACTCTTCTTGCAAGAGGAAGACGAGTGTCACACATGGTTTCCTTTGTGCCATCATGGGCCACTGTGTCACCTTGCCTTGTAAGCCAATTATTATGTCCGACATACATATTCTCCCTAGATCTGTCTCCGAGCTAGAAACTTATACAGAGGTGGGGGAAACCCAAAGTGAGAAAACTCTTGCTAGAATTTTACCAAATATTAGATTGATTACTTGAGATTCTCTTATAATTAGGTTTCTACTATAAAGTCCTACTGGATGTTCTACTCTTTTTCCTGTATCCGTAAAACGATATAGTGATGGTTTTTTTGTTGTCATACAGCTTTGAGATTTCGGATTTATTTTCCTATTATATCGGTACATGGTTTTGTTTACTAGCAGTACTTTGGATTTAACAATCAGAATCGCATTGCGTCAAATGAGAATGTGCTACTGATCATCACATAAAACGATATAGTGATGGTTTTTGTGTTGTCATACAGCCTTGAGATTTTGGATTTATTTTCCTTTTATATCGGTACATGGTTTTGTTTACTAGAAGTCCTTTGGATTTTTCATTCAGAATCGCATTGCGTCAAATAAGAATAATTCGGAAATCTTGAGAAAGAAGTTAAAAAGACTCATCACCGAACACACGCACACAAGCCCAGGAAGGCAAATTAAGTGTTATTAAAAGCTATAAAATTAATTGAAATACAAGACTACAAACTTGTGTTTAATAAAAAACACAAAATTGAATATGCTGCTTATATGACCGTAACAAATAATAGGTGCACATAAACCACCACGGCATGAAAACTATTTCTTGCCGCAATTATGAACGAACAATTGGGGTTTTGGGGAAGATAAGCATTGCATGCAAATTTCTTCACATACTTTATCTTCTTCCTAAGTTATGCAATGGGGTAGGAAGCTTGCATTGCAATGCCACAAAGGCCTCCTACTGTTTTAGCACCTCTTTGCATCCTTACGTATCCCTCTTCGCCCCATCTCGTGCCCCAAGAGTTCTTCACCAGCCAATAGTCGATTCCATCCATGCTGGTGCCATAGCCAACAATCGTGACACCATGATCAAGGTCAGTGCCACACTGTCCTGTAAAGACACCGCTCGAGTAGAATTGGAAGTCGTTTCCCCCAGCATCAATGGCAATAGACACCGGCTGCCTTGCAACAGCTTTAAGCAGTGCAGTTTCACTATTGGCAGGCACATCTTCGTAACCACTTATTGTAGCTGCACTGTATCCTACCATGTTGATGTTGCAAAAGCCGTCGATACCTAGGTATGGGTAGCTGGCCTCAGACGAGATGCCATCATTTTGTTGGATGAATAGGAAGGCGTTGTCCATTAGACCACCCTCGCAGCCTTGGTTTCCACCAATACCGTCACAGTCTACAAGCTCTTGTTCTGATAGAGAGATTAACCTGCCTGTTTTAAGTTTAGTGATCCCTTCTGTAGCTGCAACTGCCGAAAATGCCCAGCAACATCCTGTAAAATGATAACATCAATTAGATCGGGAAGCATAAACCTGCATCTTTAGTCTTTGATGATATGTATATACTGTTGGTTTCTACGTATACTTTGTGTATATTTGTGCAGAAAAACAATATCGAAAATATACTAACAGTCATATGATAAGGTTCCAAAAACAGCAGTAACGTAAGGAAAGAAATAATAGTTTATTTAACAACTCACAGGAAGATTGCAGAACAGCAAAGGAAAAAGGTCGAGGCGTGAATTTGATTCACTGTCCTTAAGACTTATTCGTCCCGCAATGGTGCTGACGGTTCTTGACGACAGTCTCCCAGGATACAACGACAATACGTCTGAAATAGGAGCACTCCAAATTGCAGACCCGGCGAACCAAAACAAAAGCACAGAACTCTTTCGGACACAGGAACGAGACAGAAGAAAAATTGCAGAAGATAATTTCGGGATTAGTTTATTTTTTGTAAAACTGACTCGTATTTATACACAGTATCCACTGGGGGGTGCAACTCTTCACAGGAAAAACTGTTTAGCTGGAAAGGTCACAACTTTCCGGAAAATAAAATAAATAAATAAATAAACTTTATTTATTTAAATATTTTTGTCCCAAAAAGAATAAAGCCTAATGGGCCCAAGCCACGGCCACGGACGGGACGGGGCGGGGCGGCGCGCGCGTGGTGGACCTTGGGTCAACCTAGGTCCTCCCTCCTTACAAAACATGGGTACCCCCAAGGGGCCCATCCCTTAGCTCAAGGCTAAGCCTTATAAGGAGACAACATTTGCTTTAATTCTTCTATGTGGGATTCTCTCTTCCCTTCAAGTTGATCCACCAACTTTAACTTCAATTTTCTCATTCACCTTCCATTTGTTTTAGACATGTGAATATACCATGATCATCTATTCCAATAGATGAACATGAATCAATTTGGCCCTAACCAAAATATGGTTTAGAACCCATTTGAAAATTGATTCAAAATTGCTTCTCACAATGGGTTTAAAACCCAATTCCAACAATCCCCCACATGAATAGAAAATTGACTGGACACTAATACAAAGAAACACTGACACAAGAAAGAGTTCTTTAGAACGACACTGCATCGGGATAGGTAGCCGATGGCCTTGAACCTTCCCTAGTGAGAACTATCGGATTTACTGGTTAACCAGTGAACATGATGTCTTGAACTGTTCAACCTTTAGTGTAAACCAAGACAATAGAATTTCACACAGTATCGTTCAAACATTGTTTTGAGGTTCTCATTGTTGTGTTCATTTTGGCCCTGAACACTCCTGGTTTTCATGAGTACTCTCTGAGAATTCAGCCTTACAATTCTCATAGAAGCGGCCCACTTCTTACTCACATAGGTGACTTCTTATTAGAGGTTCCTACTGCACCCCCCACTTGGATTTCCAAGATATAAGAGTCATTAAAAGCATAGCTTAACCTAACCTTTTGAAGGTGCCACTGTCTTCTCATCATAGGAATGGATATTAGGTTTTTAACCCCCACAGTGCTCTGTCTGAGTCGCATTTACATAATTCGGTTTTCCCTTTGAACCTAGATCTTGGGATCTCCAGTCAGCTAGGTAGGGTTTCCATTATGGCAACTCTTTAGTTCATAGGCTTAAGACCCATTCCCCTCGATAACGTATTTACTTTCTCTCTAGTCAAAGCTTTCGTTAACGGATCCGCAATATTATCCTTTGACTTCACGTAGTCAATAGAGATAATTCCACTAGAAAGTAATTCTTTAACGGTATTGTGTCTGCGACGTATGTGTCTAGACTTGCCGTTATACATACTGCTTTGTGCTCTTCCAATTGCAGATTGACTATCACAATGTATGCAAATTGGTGGCACAGGTTTAGACCAATTTGGAATATCCTCCAAGAAATTACGAAGCCACTCCGCTTCTTCTCCTGCTTTATCTAAAGCAATGAATTCAGATTCCATAGTGGATCTGGCAATACATGTCTGTTTAGAGGATTTCCAAGAAATAGCTGCTCCTCCTAATGTAAACACATATCCACTTGTGGATTTTGTTTCATTAGAATCTGATATCCAGTTGGCATCACTGTATCCTTCTAAAACAGCTGGATATCTTGTATAATGCAGACCAAAGTTTAAGGTATATTTTAAATACCTTAAAACTCTTACAATAGCTAACCAGTGATTCTTTCCCGGATTACTAGTATATCTGCTCAGTTTACTGACAGCATATGCTATATCGGGTCTCGTGCAATTCATGATATACATTAGGCTACCAATTATGCGCGAATACTCTAATTGAGATATTCCTTCCCCAGTATTCTTTGTTAGATGTAAATTTACATCTAGCGGTGTCTTAACCGGACTATCATCATAACTTTTAAATTTGTCTAGCACTTTCTCAATATAATGAGATTGTGACAAGACTAGTCCATTTGATGTTTTGGTAATTTTCATACCAAGTATAACATCAGCCACACCCATATCTTTCATATCAAATTTACTGGCCAACATTTTCTTTGTAGCCTTAATGAATTCATTATTGCTCCCGATAATGAGCATATCATCCACATAAAGGCAAACAATGACATATCTTTTTTCCGTCCCTTTAACATAGACACATTTATCACATTCGTTGATTCTAAAGCCATTTTCGATCATGACTTTATCAAACTTTTCATGCCATTGTTTCGGAGCCTGTTTTAGTCCATAAAGTGACTTAACAAGCTTGCACACCTTCCTCTTATGATCCGGAGCTACAAACCCCTCGGGTTGCTCTATATAGATCTCTTCATTTAGATCTCCATTTAGGAAGGCTGTTTTCACATCCATTTGGTGTATCTCAAAATTATTGATAGCTGCAATAGCTATCAATATTCGAATGGATGTTATTCTCGTTACTGGTGAATATGTATCGAAATAATCAAGGCCTTCCTTTTGTCTATATCCCTTGACAACCAATCTGGCCTTATATTTTTCGATCGTTCCATCAGCTTTCATCTTTCTCTTAAAAATCCATTTACACCCTAATGGTTTATTTCCAGGAGGAAGATCCACCAGTTCCCACGTATGATTTTGCATGATGGATTCTATTTCACTGTTAATAGCCTCTTTCCAATGAGGAGTTTCGGGACTCGACATTGCTTCACTGTAAGTACGAGGCTCATTTTCTAACAAATATGTTAGAAAATCAGGACCAAAAGATGTAGACGTTCTAGCTCTCTTGCTACGTCTTGGCTCATCTTCCTCTTGTGAGGGTTCTTGGTCCATACTAGTTCTTTTTAAAGAACTCCGTTCTTGTGCCACTCGACAAGGAAATACATCCTCGAAGAAATGTGCATTCCTTGTCTCCATAATGGTGTTGACGTGTATATCGTCAATTTCAGATTTATGCACTAAGAACCGATATGCCGAGCTATGGCTTGCATATCCAATGAAAAGTCCATCAACCGTTTTAGGACCTATTTTTACCATTTTAGGTGGTGGGATAGCTACCTTTGCTAGACACCCCCACACTTTAAGATATTTGAAGGAAGGAGGACGACCTTTCCATAGCTCATAAGGTGTCTTTTGTAGCTTCTTGTGAGGTACTTTATTAAGTATATGATTTGCGGTTAAGACCGCTTCCCCCCACAAGTTATCTGGTAGTCCAGAATTTATCAACAAAGCATTCATCATTTCCTTTAAAGTACGATTTTTCCGCTCAGCAATTCCATTTGACTGAGGCGCATATGGTGCCGTGGTCTCATGAATGATTCCATGATCAGCACAAAATTTTTCAAGAGGGAAAACATATTCTCCACCTCTATCACTTCTTAGTACTTTGACTTTCTTGCTAAGTTGATTTTCAACCTCAATTTTGTATTTCATAAATGCTTCCAAGGCTTCATCCTTGCTTCTAAGCAAATATACATAACAAAATCTCGTACAATCATCAATAAAAGTAATAAAATACTTTTTTCCTCCTCTAGATTGTACCACCTTTAAGTCACATATGTCACTATGAATTAGACTTAAAGGTTCCGTACTTCTTTCAATTGACTTGAAAGACGTTTTTGCCATTTTAGCTTCAATACAAATTTCACATGCTTTATGTGAGTCAAAATTCATTTTAGGCAAAAATCCATTTTTCACTAGCTTTTGTATGGAACCATAATTTACATGACCTAATCTACAATGCCATAAATTAAGAGATTCCAACAAGTAAGCAGAAGAAATAGTTTTATTAATATCGGAATTTGGTACAACTTTAGGCACGATGGTCATTACATTTAACTTAAACAGACCATCACATAAGTACCCTTTTCCTACAAACATCCCACTTTTAGTGAGTACAAATTTATCACTCTCAAACACTAGCTTGAAGCCATTCTTACTCAACAATGAGCCTGACACTAGATTCTTCCGAATGTCTGGCACATGAAGCACATTGTTGAGACTCAATTCCTTGCCGGATGTCATCTTTAAGACCACCTTTCCCATTCCTAGCACCTTTGAAGAAGAAGAGTTTCCCATGAACAGATTCTCGTTGTTGGCGCTCTCATATGTAGTGAACATATTTCGCTCGGAGCACACATGTCGAGTAGCGCCCGTGTCTACCCACCACTGTTTGGGATTTCCAACCAAGTTGACTTCGGATACCACCGCAGATAAATTCAAATCTGTCACGTCTTCGGTGATTTTGGTAACTTCGGTCACGTTGGCTTGAGAATTCTTTCCTTTCTTAAAGTTTCCTTTGTTTTTGCGACAATCCTTAGCACGATGGCCAGCTTTGCCGCACACAAAACAGTTCCCTTTGAACTTCTTCTTCTCACCGTCTTTGAAATGTGAGCCTCTTGCTCCGCTTGGACCATCGGAATCGGAAATTTTCCTCCTCTTTGATGGACCTTGCTCGACCACATTTGCCTTGGCCTCTTGATGATAATTACCGGCCTTCTTCTCGGACTGGCGATTATCCTCCTCAATCCTTAATCTGACGATCAAATCCTCGAGCTTCATCTCCTTGCGTTTATGTTTCAAATAGTTCTTGAAATCTTTCCAAGTAGGTGGCAATTTTTCTATCAAAGCAGCCACTTGAAAAGACTCTCCAAGTACCATCCCTTCCGCATGAATATCATGTAGAATAAGCTGAAACTCTTGGACTTGACTAATCACTGTCTTAGAATCCACCATCTTGAAATCAAGGAATTTGCCGACTACAAATTTCTTTGAGCCGGCATCTTCCGTCTTGTATTTCCTTTCCAAGGATTCCCACAATGCTTTCGCATTGACCATTGGACTATATACGTTATACAACGCATTGTCCAATCCATTGAGGATGTAGTTCTTGCACAAAAAATCCGAATGCTTCCAAGCTTCCACGGCAGCCACAGTTTGCCGGTCAGGATTTTCACCAAGATCTGGTGCATCCTCTTGCAAGAATCTTGCCAAGTTAAGAGTGGTCAAGTAAAACAACATCTTTTGTTGCCACCTCTTGAAATCTTTTCCATTGAACTTTTCCGGTCTTTCACCGAGTCCAACAGAACCATGAGTTGGTGCCACATAAGGCGTCGCATACACAGTCCCACCACCGTGTTGCACGTTGGGATTAATCGGTCCACTTTCCGAATTGGTTTCACTAGTAGCCATTGTTATAAATCTATCAACAGAATATAACAACAATTAATAAACAGTCCAGTCTATCACAATAGTATAAATCAGAGTCTAGTATCACTACAATTAAATTTTGAATCTGAAAATAATTTTCGTAAAGATTGACAGAATCAAATAAGAAAACAAAATTTAGAAAACGCTGATTTGAAAACACTGTTTTGAGAACACTATTACGAAATTCGAAAGCAATGATTCTACACATGCAACACAAAGTATGCAAAAAAACAAGTAATAAGTCTTAAGAATGTTGGTTTCTACGTATACTTTGTGTATATTTGTGCAGAAAAACAATATCGAAAATATACTAACAGTCATATGATAAGGTTCCAAAAACAGCAGTAACGTAAGGAAAGAAATAATAGTTTATTTAACAACTCACAGGAAGATTGCAGAACAGCAAAGGAAAAAGGTCGAGGCGTGAATTTGATTCACTGTCCTTAAGACTTATTCGTCCCGCAATGGTGCTGACGGTTCTTGACGACAGTCTCCCAGGATACAACGACAATACGTCTGAAATAGGAGCACTCCAAATTGCAGACCCGGCGAACCAAAACAAAAGCACAGAACTCTTTCGGACACAGGAACGAGACAGAAGAAAAATTGCAGAAGATAATTTCGGGATTAGTTTATTTTTTGTAAAACTGACTCGTATTTATACACAGTATCCACTGGGGGGTGCAACTCTTCACAGGAAAAACTGTTTAGCTGGAAAGGTCACAACTTTCCGGAAAATAAAATAAATAAATAAATAAACTTTATTTATTTAAATATTTTTGTCCCAAAAAGAATAAAGCCTAATGGGCCCAAGCCACGGCCACGGACCGGACCGGGACGGGGCGGCGCGCGCATGGTGGACCTTGGGTCAACCTAGGTCCTCCCTCCTTACAAAACATGGGTACCCCCAAGGGGCCCATCCCTTAGCTCAAGGCTAAGCCTTATAAGGAGACAACATTTGCTTTAATTCTTCTATGTGGGATTCTCTCTTCCCTTCAAGTTGATCCACCAACTTTAACTTCAATTTTCTCATTCACCTTCCATTTGTTTTAGACATGTGAATATACCATGATCATCTATTCCAATAGATGAACATGAATCAATTTGGCCCTAACCAAAATATGGTTTAGAACCCATTTGAAAATTGATTCAAAATTGCTTCTCACAATGGGTTTAAAACCCAATTCCAACATATACTTCTTGCATACCGCATTGTCCTTGGTCTTTGACAGGTGTTACAGCTCCTTCCACCCTCCAGTCCAGACTTGGTGGCACCGCGGTCACATTCTCGAATCTGAAGGAAGCTGTCGTCTGAGAGCGGGCATGGAGCTTGAGTCCATTTCGCGAGGCCTTGAACTCCTCATTAGTGAGATCGGCAAATTCATTTACTGCGAGCTTATAAGGTTTCTCATTGGCCTGATTAAATGACTCGATGTGCTTCACATTCTTCTTGAATATCTTGAAACGTTTGTTCTTCTCGTCGGCGTCCTTGTAGACACGACCGTAACGATCCATCCACTGCTCATGCTTCCCACGCATTGATGCCTCATGTAAAGAGCGAGATGAAGCTTGAGAAGCCAAAGCTCCCAAAATGACGAGTGTGGCCAAAAAGATGACGGGGTAGGTGTTTGTGTTAACCATGGTGTTGATTATATAGCTTGAGTTCAAGAACTGAGAGCGGAGGTTGCTGCATCAACTTAAGGACTGAATATTGAGCCTTATATAGCAAAATTTACCACAAAAAGCTGATCTTCGATTTTGTTAGAATTGACTACCTAAGTGTCCGATTGATTTGATTGATTTCAGTTGGGTCTTCGCACACTTGTCTGTATATAAGCCTATGAATCTCCTAGTCTATTGGTAAGCTTATATATCTTTTAGATCTACTTTCAGTGGATTTGAACACTTCCATTACTCCAAAGCTTAGGAAGCTTAAAACTAGAATATAGGCTCAGTTGAGAGTTAATCTTGATTCTACAAAGTTATGACAATTGAGAAGGAAAAATCAAGACATGAATAAATGAAGAGAAGGTGAAAAGTGAAAGGTTAGAGGAGTTACTCATAACCTATGGGGCATTAATTAGAAAGATGAAAAGTGAAAGGTTTGGGGAGTTATGTTTAGGATATTAAAAGAGTCTTTAATGTCTTAGTATAAAAAGGTGTATCACCTATGTGGAAAACTGAAGTGAAAAAGAGAGTATTGTAAGCGTGGAAAGAGTGAGTGAGTTTTATGAAATAGAAGTGTTGATTGAGTAAGAGAAAAATATCTAAGTGTGTTTCTCCTCTCCACTTCCTCCTCCTCTACCATAATACTCTAAAGTATTTCCGCTGTAAAGATACATTTCCCTTGTATTGTGCCCACCACGCAACAAAGTGGTATCAGAGCAGAGGTTATAATGGCGGCAACAAGTGGAGCATTTCCTTTCCCAAAGCTCGTGAAAGACAATTATGAAAGGTGGAGCATCCAAATGAAAACCTTTCTTGGTGGTCATGATGTTTGGGAGGCCGTAAAAGAAGAATATGTGGAACGGAAAAACTTGGCCGGTGCTAGCCAAGCCGTGAAGAAAGCTGCCAAAGAAGCCCGAGTGAAAGATCAAAAGGCTCTTTCACTCATCCAACTTGGCGTCGATGACAATATTTTTGAGAAGATTGCACAGGCCACCACCGCGAAGAGAGCATGGGATACGTTGGAAAATGTTTTTAAAGGCATCGATAAGGTGAAAAAGGTGCGACTCCAAAGCCTTCAAGGTGAATTTGAGTCTTTACACATGAAAGACTCCGAGACGATATTTGACTACATCTCTAGAGTTCTATCGGTTGTGAACCAGCTTGAAAGAAATGGTGAAGAGATGGAAGATAGTTAGGTGGTCGAGAAGATCCATCAATCTCTTGATCCAAAATTCGACCATATAGTTGTTGCTATCGAGGAGTCCAATGACACCGAGACTATGATAGTTGATGAGCTCTCGGAAAAATTGCAAGTCCATGAGGACAAAATCAAAAGAAGGAACAAAGAGCCTATCGAGCAAGCTCTTCAAGCCAAGATGAATATCAACGAGAGGAAAGATGACACCAATAAGAATCAAGGTGGTCGAGGTAAAGGCCGCGGACGAGGTCATGGCAGAGGCGGTGGTGTACAAATTCAGTACAACAATAATGAATCGGGTTCAGAATTTCGTCCATCGAGAGGACAAGGACGAGGTCAAGGAAGAGGTGGCTATATTATCAACGCCAAAACAAGAAAGACGTTGAATGTTTCACATGCCATCGATATGGACACTACTCTTGGGAGTGTCGAGACGAACAAAAGGAGGAAAATGTGAAGGCCCATTATGCCGAGGAAAATAAGGTAGGAGATGACACGGTCCTATTGGCACACGATGGATCAAAAGAAGAAAAAGAGAATTCTTGGTATCTAGATACTGGTGCCAGCAATCGCATATGTGGCTTTAAACACATGTTTGTCGAGATGGAGGAATCGATGATGGGAAATATTACATTTGGAGACATGTCCGAAATCCCAGTCAAAGACAAAGGCAAAGGCAAAATTCTGATCAAATTGAAGAATGGAGGCCATCAGTTCATCTCAAATGTTGATTATGTTTTGGAGATGAAGGCTAACATTTTTAGCATGGGTCAACTGTTGGAGAAAGGTTACGACATCCATATGAAAGACAAATGTCTTTACTTGAGAGATGATAGAAGGAGTTTGACTGCTCGTGTTCCGATGTCGAGCAATAGGATGTTCTTGATGAATATCCATCATGATGCGCCTAAATGTTTGAAGGCCTGTTTTGATCCCACTTTTTCTTGCGGAGTTCATTTGTTTGAATGCTATTCAGTCTACTACTTCCTTAACAGGGGCGGACCTGCAATTAATGAAGACCACGGCCACTTTCTATATTTCTTGTTAAGGATATATATATATATATTGGTTGTATTAACAACATCACATTTAGTTTAAGCATTAAAATTTGAACCCTCCCATTTTATTTTTGTCTTTAAATGTTAAAATTGTGTTGCTGATGAGTGTCGCTAAATTCATTTGCTAATTTTATGTATTTTGTTGTTTCGGTTCCAATTTACAAAAAATTCTAATTATACTTTCTTGTTTTGTATGACCAAACTCAAAGTTTGATTAATATTTTTTTTTTCACTCAATCTCAAGAACACATTCTTCATATATGTTTAACTGGTATACTCATGAGTGCTATTGGAATTGTGTTCAGTCGAATTATTTTTAAATCATTTGGCATGTTTACTAGTAATATAAAGTTAGTAAAACAAAAATGTATAAAAGACACAAACTAGATAACCTCTATATAAATATGATAATAGTCCAACTGCACATATAAATCTTTTTGCAAATCTCATAAAATCAAAGACTAAAAGTGCTTTGAGTTTATTTCATGTTCCTTGCTACACCAAATTGGCCATATTACATTAATTTTATTACATTAGAGACTAAAGTTTTTACTTACAATTTTGGGCCCGTCAATGTGACAACCTGAAAGCGCTCCTACAGAAGCTGATTCAGGCATCAGAGAACTTTCGCCCTATACCCCTCCAACGAGATAACCCGTTATTAGTCTTGTGTTGTTCAGATCTATTCGAGAGCCAGAAGATCTCTCAAATTTCTCCCATAATTACAAGCAACAAAAAGTTTTTCCCATTTGAAAGTTAAACATACAGAATCTTTGTTCTCTATTCCGATAATATTCAAAGGGATAGGATCACCCACACTCGTTGAGGTTACAGTCAAAGATTGTGTGTTAACAAAGTGAACACCCATATCGAAAATGTAAAAGAATTATATCAAAATTTTCTCATGTAAGGGTTTCCATGACACTAATCAACAATTTTAACTGACGTGATCATATTATACTTTTAATATGTCAATACTATCCTAATACGCATATCGATATTGAATTCATAGGCTCTGTTTGACAACACTTTCCGTTTTGATTTTCAGTTTCCAAAAAAAAAAATCAAAACCAATTTATTTATTTATTCTTCTTACAAAAATAAGTGGAGTGTTTGATAACCCAATTTTTATTTTGAGATTTTTTTTAGGTGTTTGATTACCCAAGTTTTTATTTTAATTTTTTCTTTGATGGTGGTTTGCGGTGGAGGGTGGTAGGGCGTGACGGTGGCCGACGGTGGTGACTGCTGGCCGCCGACGATGGACAGTGGCGGTGGCTACCGTGGTGGTTTCAAAAAAAAATTAAAACTGAAAACCGAAACTCATTTTTGAAGTTTTCAAAAACAGCCTTGGTTTAAAAACTGATTTTTTAAACTGAAGAAAAAAAAACCGATTACTAAACGCGTTTGTTTTTTCAATTTACAAAACTGAAAAAAAAAAAAACCCTGTCAAACCGGGTCATAGTCTATACATATTTCAATCGGATAAGAAGCCCATTGGTGTAAAATGGGTTTATAAAGTGAAAAAAAATTCCAAAGGCGAGGTTAAGAGATACAAAACAAGGCTTGTTGTCAAAGGACACAAGCAAAGGGTTGGAATGGACTATGATGAAGTCTTCGCCCCAGTCGCCCGATTGGAAACAATACGACTGTTGATATCTCTAGCAGCTTTAAACAAGTGGAAGATCCATTAAATGAACGTGAAGTCAGCTTTCCTTAATGGTTTTCTTGATGAAGAAGTCTATATCGAACAACCCAAAGGATATGTTTTTCAAGGCCATGAAGACAAAGTGTTAAAGTTGAAGAAGGCCTTGTATGGATTGAAACAAGTATTTTCAAGAGAGAGGCTTTAAGAAGTGCCCACATGAGCATGCCCTCTACATCAAGATGAATGAAAAAGGTGACATCTTGATAGTTTGTTTATATGTCGATGATTTGATCTTTACAGGCAACTGTATGAAGATGTTTGTTGATTTAAAGAAGGAAATGGCCAAGGAATTTGAAATGACTGATATCGGTTTGATATCATATTATCTTGGGATCGAGGTAAAGCAAAGAGATGATGGGATTTTCATCTCGCAAGAGGCATATGCAAAAGAAGTGTTGAAGAAGTTCAATATGAAAAATTACAACCCGATCAGTATCCCCATTGAGGTTGAAAATAAGTTGTCGAGACACGTCAAAGAAGGTCCAATCGATCGAACCTTGTTCAGAAGTTTGGTTGGTAGTTTGAGGTACTTGACGTGCACAAGGCCTGATATCCAATATGCAGTTGGTTATATCAGTCGATATATGGAGAATCCGACAACTTATCATTTCAAAGTAGCGAAAAGGATACTTCGATACCTTAAATGTACAATTGATCTTGGCATATTTTATCCTGCATCAGGTGATATGAAATTAGTGGGATATAGTGATAGTGATTGGGCTAGAGACGTGGATGATCGAAAGAGTACAACTGGATTCGTTTTCTATTTTGGTGAAGCAGCATTCACATGGACATCAAAGAAGCAATCGATAGTGACTCTATCGACATGTGAAGCTGAATATGTGGCTGCAACATCGACTGTTTGCCATGCAATATGGCTAAGAAGTTTGCTTAAGGAGCTCAGTTTTATTCAAAATGAATCGACACAGATTTATGTCGATAACAAGTCAGCCATAGCTCTTGCTAAGAATCCAGTCTTTCATGATAGAAGCAAGTAGATCGATACACGGAATCATTTCATCCGTGAGAGCATTGCTAAGAAACAAGTCCAAGTTAAGTTTGTGAAGTTCGAAGATCAAGTTACGGATATCTTCACAAAGCCCCTGAATAGAGAAGCCTTCGAGAAGCTACGAAGTCGACTTGGAGTGAGAGAATCAAACTTAGGGGGGCGTGTTGAGAGTTAATCTTGATTCTACAAAGTTATGACAATTGAGGAGAAAGAATCAAGACATGTATAAATGAAGAGAAGGTAAAAAGTGAAAGGTTAGAGGAGTTACTCATAACCTATGAGGGATTAATTAGAAAGATGAAAAGTAAAAGGTTTGGGGAGTTATGTTTAGGATATTAAAAGAGTCTTTAATGTCTTAGTATAAAAAGGTGTATCACCTAGTTATTTTATATATGTGGAAAAGTGAAGTGAAAAAGAGAGTATTGTAAGTGTGGAAAGAGTGAGTGAGTTTTATGAAATAGAAGTGTTGATTGAGTAAGAGAAAAATATCTAAGCGTGTTTCTCCTCTCCACTTCCTCCTCCTCTACCATAATACTCTAAAGTATTTCCACTGCAAAGATACATTTCCCTTATATTGTGCCCACCATGCAACAGGCTCATTTGGACACACTATAGGAGAACTGGTAAAAAGCATTTAAAACGTGCTCTTCTTCTATGTATAACAAGCTTCCACTATATTTTGTGTACCCCTAAAGTCGATTCTAAGTCATGAATGCTAATGAAAAGAATGTCATGGTGCTATACATTTATCCTTGATAGAGTTAAGAACTGAATTGAATATCCAATGATATTGCTCCTAGACTGTCTGATGATCGCGGAATCGGTTGTTTGGAGTCGTGCAGATTTTGTACGCCATGAGGTCTCTTGTTGTAAAATAGCACCTTATCGTTCAAGCAAGACAATTTTGATTTAAAAAAAATCATATGAGAGGTATATTATAAAAGCCGAGATGTGGTTTATCATGAAAGAGATTGTCTCGCCAAAAAGTTTGATAATTGGCAAAAGAATACATCAGAATTTGATGGGTGGCATTGTTTTTGAAAAATGGCCGATAATTAAGAACTATGCATTGTTTAAACTAACTACTTTGTTAGTCACTTCATGACGCTATTTGTAGAACACAACTACAAATTACTCTCAAGCTTACTCCCTATATTACATCATTGATGTATAATATAACACTACTCATGGTACAACCAAAGTCGTCAAACCTAAATAACAGAACCTCCTTCTTGAGCGTGGAGGCCATGAATGCCCAGCTTGAACTTAAGTAATGAAATTGATGTCAGTCAAGCAACCTAATGATTAACACGTCGATCTGCAAACTTTTGTGAGCGTGATTAAGCGTCATGGAAGTTTTTTATGAACGAAAAGATAAAAGTTGGGTGTCGAGATTCACATAGTGGACCAATGAAGTAAAAAGTGTGCATCCATATTCACCAAGTGGAGCATGACAAGAGTTGAACGTCTAGATTAAAAGACTAGACAAGAGAACGATAAATGAAATGTTGAGACTCATGGATGGGACCCATCCATGAGAACAAAAAGAAAGTCTGAACTCATTCAAATTAAACTATCAAGTCAGCAAAGTAACCTAGGCTTAAGCATTCATATGATTTTTCTCCTCTTGCAGTCTAACTCGGTACCTAACAGTAGCCAAGTCCAGGCCTCGAACCGATGGATATCCAATTATCCATGCAGATGCAGTATGGCCAAACAACAGAAACAAGGCTGGAATTGACTTACTGTGGCAGTAGTGGGCTTGGCGGTGGCCGACAACACTGGCAGTAGGGGCAGTGTGGGCTCGTGGGCGGCGAGGTGGCCAAGCTGGGCTTGCCAGCGGATTTGCGGCGAGGTGAACTTGCCAACGGGGAAGGATTCGTTGTGAAGTGGTCTTAGGTGGCTTGCCGGCAGTTCTTCTAGGGAAGAGAGAGAGAGATTAGGGCTTCGCAAGATTTTATAGTTTTCCTTTAGCGATTGAAAAAGCGGCCGCTAAAGTTAGCGACTATTGAACTGTCGCCAAATACGGTCGCTACAATTAGCCACCGCTTTTAGCGACCTAATTAGCCATCGTTAACTTTAGCAATCGCTGTTTCAATCGCTAAAGTTAGCGACGGCTAATTAGAGTTAGCCGTTGAAAAGACTGAAGGCACCGTGATGGCAAGACCAGAGTAAGCCCGTTGCCCCAGCCACCGGTCTAAGCCCTTACTGAATCCCACAAGTGTGCCTCAAGGGACGCGTAGTGAACCTAACAGTGGTGAGGGTTTCCCCTGTAACCAACTGCCAGGCAGATTAGGCGCGATACCCTCCAAAGACCTGCTCCCATCCTGGAGTGACCTGGGGGTCATTGTCCTGGGGGTGCCGATGATCACCGGTAATGTGAGTAGACGTGGTCGCAGCTCACTGCCTAGTGTCATGCAAGTCACCCCAAGCGGCGATATCTTTGTGGTAACGAGCCTATGATGTGCGAAAGGTCCCCGTGCCAGAGCACTACGGGCGGAGCCCCTCAGAATGTTGCACACTCCGGAGAGTGGGTCGAAGCATGTTCCACATCCATGGCAGAGGCGCATGGTGTGGTGAATGAGTGTGGTGCCCAGAGGTCTGTAACATGATTATGGCGCATGGGCACGATGCCAACGGCATGAGACATTGATTGTGGTGCATGGGAGTGGTGCCTACAGCATGAGACATGATTGTGGCGCATGGGCGCAGTGCCTACAGCAGGAAACATGATTGTGTCGCATGGGCGCGGTGCATACAGCACAAGACATTGATTGTGGTGCATGGGCATGATGCCTACAGAACGAGACATTAATTGTGGCGCATGAGCGCGGTGACAACCGTCACGAGACCATACATGGTGCCGAGGGCACATGTCATGGGAGTGACGCATGGGCGCGACGACCACTATCTCGGAACCATACCTAGTGCCTGGGGCACATGTCATGGAAGTGACGCATGGGTGCAACGACGACCGCCGGGAGACCATACCTGGTGTCGGGGGCACATGTCATGGGAATGGTGCATGGGCGCGGCAACGACCGTTATGGAACCTTACTTGGTGTTGGGGGCACATGTCACGGAAGTGGCGCACAGGCGCGAAGACTGCGCACGGGCACACGTCGAGTGTCCTGGAGATGGGGAGTGAGCCAAGGGTGTATGTTAAACCAAAATAATAAGTGTGATCTTTAGTAATGACAAAGTTGGGAGTGATGGTACGTGGTCGTCAGCTACGGGTCATTCAGCGGTAGTGTGCAACTTTGGGTGATGGGCATCACGGAGGCAGTGTGCAGTCGCGAGAGATGGATGACGGACGTCGTAAGGTTGATGTATGAGCATCGGTAAACATCGCGGGGGTGCAAAGACCAGTGCGGGTAGAAGGGGAGGCCAAAGGCCAATAATTGGGGAAAGGCCAGCGCCACCACCCCTGGGGAGGCCAAGGCCAACCCCTTGGGGAGGCTGAGGCCAACCCTAGGGGGTGGCCAAGACCAACACCATCTCCCACAAAGGGAGGCCAAGGCCACTCCCATTTTTTAGTGAACTTCGGGCATGCCAACGGTAAGTGTTTTGATGGGCAATGACAAATCTGAAAGTTGCGTTACGACGAGCGTCCTGTCGTGAGTCTTACCCACATAACAAACAAGGTGCCAAAGCCACATGCGAAGCGTACGAAGCGAACAAAATGCAAAAAGGACTTTGCACAATCGGGGAGGGGATAAGGCTAAGGCCAACCCCCCATGGAGGCCGAGGCCGACCCCATGGGGTTGGCCAAGGCCTTTGCCCCTTGAACCTGTCACTCTGATTTCACCGTCGGTTGATGTTTTTGATGAAAAGGTGTTGGGGTGCTTGCGGTGCGACGAGCGTGTTACCGTGAGTCACATTAAAGTTAAATAGTTGGTGCCTAAGTCACACACGAAGCGTGCCAAGCAAAAAAATGTACGTGACTCGCGCGCTCACAATTTGACCAGTTTAATGCATTGAAAAAAAGACAGTTGAATCTGTCGACGTATTCACGCGAAGCGGGACCCCTTGTAGGCCCTTGGATCCGACCAAGATAGGTTGGGAACATAAGCCCCCTATTTGTGGTGGGTGCAGAGGGGCGAGGCGCTGCACACATAAGCATCGTTCTTCGAAAAAAAAAAGCCGGGGTCAAATTTTGAGGAGTGGGCACAGTAGTAACGAAAGACATGAGAGAACGCAGTAAAATTGAAAAAAAAAAGCGAAGTGGCAAAAAAAACACGGAACATGCGTTTCCGTTAGCATGAAAGAATTAGTGCGAAAAAAGAAATTTATCCTAATATGGGTTTGTGCGAAATTGTTAGTAGCGGTAAATTTAAAGGACGTTAAAGTTGTAATGTTATTCCTGTCAAAGATAGCGCAAAAAGACTTATGTTGGCGCGAAAATGGGTAGCAGTTTGAAAAAAGAGTTATTGGGTGATTTGGGGAGAAAGTTTAAAATTTGAAGTGGGTGGGAAAGTTTTTTGGGGGGAAAGGTTGGTGGGAAAGTGTAAGACTTTGGGGGGAAGTCTTGCACTTAGAAAGAAAAAAAAATAAGAAAGGAAAGAAAGAAGAGAAAGAAGAAGAAGAAGAAGAAGAAGCTTGTAGCTTGAAGACTCATGAGATTGAGGACATCACAAGAGGCAAGAAGAATGCAACAAGGCAAGAGAGGTGGAGCAAGAGGGGGAAGAGGAAGCCATGGGCCAACCTCGGCCATGGCCGAGGCACACCGACGGGCCGAGGCCGACTTGGGGAAAAGGGGAGGTGGTCTTGATGTTGTGGGGAGGTAAAAGGAGTTGAAGGTGGAAGGCCAAGGCCGGGGATGGCCGAGGCCGACCAAGGCCGCGAGGCCGAGGCCGACCAAGGCCTCGAGGCCTAGGCCAACTGGGGCCATCCAGCAGAGGCTGAGGCCAAGCAGTGTAGCGCGGGAGGGGAAGAGGGAAGGGAGAAAGGCGAGGGGAGAGGGGAGAAGAGAAGAGGATGAGAAGGGAGGAGGAAAGGGAAGAAAGGGAAAGAAAAGGGGAAGAAGAGAGGGAGAAAGGAGAAGAAGAAGAGAGGAAGAAGAAAGAAGCAAAAGAGATTGGGCCAAGGCCGAGGCTTCAGTGGGTGCCAAGGCCGAGGCCTCCATGGACGCTGAGGCTATGGCGTCCTCGGTCGATGGTAGGTCACGCACGTGCAATTTTGTTCATGTTGGAGCGATCAGTGATGATGGTGGAGCAAAAAAGAAGTCGAGGAAGAAGCAAAGTGTGCGACATCATGGCAGAGCGAGTGGGCATTTACAGTTGCAGCAGGGCGACGTGCTTGATGACAATGAGGACACACTGGCGCTGGCAGATGCATCGGGTGTGTCTTTGGGTTTTGACGATGATGGAGTGAGGAGCTTTGTTCAGACTCCAAGCCAGAGCAACACATTACTGATCACAAAGGGGGTAGTGCCCGGGTGTCCACCCGAAGGGTTATGGAGGGAGTTGGCACGACGGGTGTCTGCTAACGTGTTTTCGGCGCCTTGGAGCTCTACATTGATGGGTGATGGCCCTATGGTCCCTTCGTCGTATGTCCTTGCGCCGAGCTTTGAGGTTACTCCAGTGATGTCGCTGCGGTATGTATCATTTTGTTGGCTGAGCGAGAGGATATTCCATGGTCACCCGTCATGTTCAAGGGCCACAATACCATGTCGGTGGGTTAGGGCTTCTGGTGCGTGTATAAGTTGGGACGCGAGGGTTGGAGAGAGAGGTTAGAGGTGCTCGGGCTAGTAGGGGCGGTCGAGGCAACTTACAAGGGTGTTGAGCCAGTGAGCGACATTAACGGCCTCAGACTATTGCTTTCAAGGTGGAGTTCACAAACCCATACCCTCATTACAAAATTCGAGGAGATTGGTCCAACGTTCCTGGACATCGTGACATTGACCGGCCTACCGATGCACAGGATAGAGGATGCACGCGTACTGAGGTTGACAGAAAAAGAGCACCTGACTATCAAGGCTTTGATTGTTTTTCTGTCAAACATGATCAACCGCAAGGGCAATTATAGTCAGTAGTTTCAGCACTTGTATGGCATAGTGGTCATGCGGCCCCAGGCAGAGGTGATGTTGGACGACGACTTTCATATGGGTCCTTCCTACAGAGATGAGAGATACGAGCTAGCTGACTTCCTTGCCATGTTTCTTTCGAGGTACATCGTTCTCTTACTTCTATCCTTGCATAACTCATATGTTGCATATCCATTGCTTTGTACATGTAGTATGTCGACCTCTATACTTAGAAAAATTTCCATGCTTAAGAACAAAGAGAAGTGGCGTAGCATGTGGCCATATATTGTACTGCATATCCTGCTAGGGTGGGATAGTCATGATGGGTGTTGCATTTTCTACATTTGTAGGTTTTTGTTTGAGGGGACACCCGAGGATGGTGTTTCCCCAAAGGTTTTCTCATTAGCAATGAGGATGGCCAGGGGTGGTCGCGTTGGGCTAGCTCCGATATACTTGGGTACCCTGTACTCACGTCTGGATCAGTTTTCCAACAACGTGCAAATGTCGTATAGGTGCTACCAGGTGTTGACCTATGTTGTTTGGATGTTCCTCCAGCGGTATTTATTTGAGTGTTACATAGACTACAGGCCTTTGGGGTACCCCCAAGGTACATCCATCACCAAGGACGGGTATGGTGACCCATCTGGGGAAGTCCATGGTAGTACCAAAGTGGTACGTGGGGGGACGAGTTTATGCTTGGGCCGGTGGAAAGAGGCCCCAGATGTGAGTTGTCGAAGGTGTTTGATATGCGAGACGGGTGCCTTAGCTGTTTGTATGTCAACATTCACTCCTCGTACGAGACCCCTGACCCCCTTGGATGCATCTGCGGGACATCAGTTCGTAACTGCACAGTAGAGGAGATCTGACAGACCTAGAGGTGTCGCTGTTGGTGGACTTCTTTCCCGGATGGCTTTCGGGACTGACTGATGACAGTGGGAAGCCTGCCGAGTGCCGATATTACGTTGCACGATATAGCCCCGATTGTTTATCCTTGTCTTTTGGCTATGACTTAGAGCCCCCTTGTGGTTATGCCCGACCTTGTAACGTTGATAGGCCTTCCAGAACACCATGCTGAGGAAGGCTTGTTCGTGGTCTATACCAACAGACGACTGGAGGAGACCCGATTCGTTGTCCACTAGAATGATCACAGTTGGGAATGCCCACTGGTGGGAGAGAGTTCGGGCTACGCAGTCTGAGTGGTTAGTGTAGGGGCCAGCCGACACGCAGCTGGTCGATGTCTTCGTTGGTGACAGGGATTGGGACTGGTGTCGCTGCAGGTGGTGAAGCAGTCAAGCAGGACTGCATTGATCACCGGTGTTTCATAGAATGGTGCGGGGAGAGATCGACATGGAGACATGAGACCCCAAGGTGGTGGTGAGAGAGGTGTTGCCATGCGTGAACTAGTACCAGTCCTCGTGCCTAGATGTCGGGTGCCAGTAAAGGTCCCCTTTCGTCAATGAGAGTGAGGATAATGGAGAACGCGCAGCGTGGCGGCGCGGTCCCTTCAGCAGTCGGTAGTCATAGGCCGAAGAGGCCTCGAGAGGTGTTGGAGTATTCTGACTCTGAGGTTAGTGTTACCGTTTTGCTTTCGTTTCATATTTACTGATCATTATGTTAGTCGTGTGCTAAGATCCTTCTTCCTTTCCTTACCTTTGTTTTTTTTTCTTATTTCTTTTTTTGTCAGGAGCTCGATGATGACATAGATACGGAGTCTAATTGTCACGACCCGAACCCACGGGCAGGCCCGCGAGCTAGGCACGTGACCGGCCGCAGACCCTATGGACTCCAACCGAGGGCTTTGCCAGGCCTTACTCGCTAAAACAGCATATAATCTGTAGCGGAAATTAAAACTTATATAAACTTGAATTACGTTTTCATATTTTTATTTGAATACAATACTCATGCTACAACTCCTCATAATTCTAATTTATCAACAACTAAAATAAAACCAACAGTCTAAATCTTTAGCGACTCAACCAATATAGTCTCCGGAGCTCAGTGCCAAATTGTTCCTTCCTATGCTCGTCACCATCACCTTACT
The DNA here is from genome assembly GCA_033070095.1 of Escallonia herrerae. Classification (NCBI taxonomy): domain Eukaryota; kingdom Viridiplantae; phylum Streptophyta; class Magnoliopsida; order Escalloniales; family Escalloniaceae; genus Escallonia; species Escallonia herrerae. Next base: position 112,161 of record JAVXUP010000234.1, on the reverse strand, counting down.
TTCAAACCTGAAATGATAAGTAAGGGATGAGCTTCCACGTGCTGAGTAAGTAACTAATGATTCAACTAGGTGGACCATAGCATGTCAAAAAATAACTCACTTTATATTGTAGCATCATTAAGATATCTAAAAGTCATAGACTTGATAATCATCGGGTAAAAACAAAACAGAGTACATGAAACAAAAAAAACTGAAGTATAAAATGATTACCGCAGAACTCATAACAACCAGTTCGATTCCAACATTAGCTCAAACGATATGCTGCGGTCAGTGTACGAGCCCCCCTGACTAGGGCCCGAAATCACTCCTACACCCGGGATAAAATAATCATGTGGACGTAAGGGCGCACCACAAGCCACAGTACTGTGCATCACCCTATGGTGCACCAGTGTTGTTTGTTAAGAAGAAGGATGGGACAATGAGGTTGTGCATCGATTATCGAGAGTTAAACAAGGTGACAATAAAGAATTGTTACCCGTTACCCCGCATAGATGACCTGTTTGATCAGTTACAGGGGGCGAAGTGGTTTTCAAAGATTGACCTTCGTTCGGGGTATCACCAGCTAAAAATCAAGGCAGAGGACGTGCCCAAGACGGCATTTCGCACGAGATATGGACACTACGAGTTTTTAGTTATGCCGTTTGGATTGACTAACGCCCCAGCGGCATTTATGGACTTAATGAATCGAGTATTCAAACCTTTCTTGGATCAATTTGTGGTGGTGTTCATTGACGATAGATTGATATATTCTAAAACGAGAGAAGAACATGAAGAAAACTTAAGGATGGTATTAAATATTCTAAGAGAAAAGAAGTTGTATGCCAAGCTTAAGAAATGCGAATTTTGGTTGGATAGAGTTTCATTCTTGGGGCATGTGGTATCAAAAGAAGGAATATCGGTCGACCCTAAAAAGATAGAGGCAGTTGTCGATTGGAATAGACCTACTATGGTGACAGAAATTCGGAGCTTCTTAGGGTTGGCAGGGTATTACAGAAGATTTGTGGAAGGGTTCTCACGTATAGCAACACCTTTGACTCGCCTGACCCAAAAGGGAGTCAAGTTTGAATGGAGCGAAGATTGTGAGAAAAACTTTCAAGAGTTGAAGAGAAGGCTAGTCACAGCCCCTATACTCACATTTCCTAGTGGGTCGGGAGGGTTCACGATCTATAGCGATGCCTCCCATAAGGGTCTAGGGTACGTACTCATGCAAAATGGAAAGGTAATTGCCTACGCTTCTAGACAGCTGAAACCCTATGAGAAGAATTACCCAACCCATGACCTAGAGCTGGCAGCAGTAGTTTTTGCCTTAAAGATCTGGAGGCACTACCTATATGGGGAATCCTGTGAGATTTTTACTGACCATAAGAGCCTGAAGTACATATTCACCCAGAAGGAACTAAACATGAGACAAAGGCGACGGTTAGAACTACTGAAGGATTACGACCTCAACATCCAGTATCACCCAGGAAAGGCGAATGTAGTTGCCGATGCACTTAGCAGGAAGTCGTCGTCGTCAATGGCTACCCTAATTACAAGACAGAGGCATTTATTGGAAGATATGAGAAAGTTGGAATTGGATGTCAGGATCCAAGACTCAGACAAGGACAGTTCATTGAACAACCTAATGGTACGACCCACTCTAATTGATAGAATTAAGACAGCTCAGGAGAACGATGAACATCTACTTAAGATCATAGAAGAAGTAAAGAAAGGAGACAAATCTGAGTACAAGTTGCAAGATGGAATACTTCGTTTCGGCAATAGGATTTGCGTGCCGAGTAATCCCAGTTTAAAAAGAGAAATCTTAGAAGAAGCTCACAGATCAGGTTACTCGATTCATCCTGGAGGCACAAAAATGTACAGGGTTCTCCGAAAGACCTTCTGGTGGGGAAACATGAAGAGAGAGATTGCAGACCTCAAATTTTATTATACTTACAACCTCCAGATAATAGATCTTGCTACGTAACTCGGATATATATAGCAACCAGTATAATAGCTGAGTAGTGCCTCACCTCCACACCGAAATTTATCCCCAACGAATATTGAATATCATAATTCAACCGACAGGATTATTAATCAAGTTCGAAATACTTATGACTTAGCTAGTATGGAACTCACTCAATTAAATTTTTTTTCTGCTCCAACTTAAATGCATGTACCACACATCAAATCAATCTCTAATCCATCATGCTTCCACTGCGACTCCGATAATATACCTTATAATATCGAAGCACTGCACTTTCACAACATAACTCCCAAACGAAGTGGTCATCGAATTTTACACATAACCTCCAAATTACGAGTCGAGAATATCAATAGCAGCTTTAGTAAAATTTATAGCAATTTCAAGCATTTCACCATATTGTAAGATTTCAGATTATAACCTAGGATTCCATAATCCAACTGATGTCATTATGCAACCTCAAAATAGTTAAACTTAGCTAGTACGACGCCCAGTGAACTATATTTACTCCACTTCAAACTCAACCAATTAAATAAGTTTCTAATTATCTTACTTCTGCTAACATGCCAAGTTGTACTTCTCGCACAATCTACTTAATAGTAGCAAGCTTAACTTCAAGCCTATGGCGTACTAAGGTACTGAGCAATCATCTCATATGACTTTCACTCTAAAGGATCCCACCTTGAGTTCTAACTATAACTCTTATCAGCCTAGTCATGACTCTACAGAATCATGTACCTCTTAACACCGCACCACAATTCACACCTATGAAAATCTAACCTTTAAACTTTTCATGTGAAATTGTAATGCTTAGCTCGAACATATTAGATCGCCATTTATACTCCTTTAGTTGCCAACTTTAAAAGACCTCTTCACCTTTCTAAAGTCCTTAAATATTTCACATATATATATATATATATATATATATATATATATATACTCTTCACTTCGTGACTCAACTCATAATCATTCTATAGACATAAATAACTTCTTTTTTTTTTTTTGCTCTGAAAGGATAAAATACTTAATTCCGTCAAAGATAGTGAGCAACTAGTTCTAGTCCTCAATGACATCATTTTATCCTTTAGGAGTTCACACCTTGAAGTAAGATAGATAAAGTCATGCATATCAATCAATGTAGGACCCTGGGCTACAAACTAAAATCCAAAATGCACGCTCAAAACATCACTCATAACCTCAATTCATCTCCGCTATAGTCCAATATATGCTCATAACCTATACCTAGTGAAATGAGGATATAAGATCCAAAGTCAAATCCTCGTGTGCATTCACGGCAAAGTCAACCCAGTGGCTCTATGCTCTCAGACTAAATTTTGCTCGTCCCATTCATGCATTCCAAATCAAAGTACTACTATTCTACAAAACCTTATTTCAAAAACTTATAAACTCAGAAACCTCACTATAACAGAAAAAAAAATTTCACTTAGCGCTCTAAAGGTCGTAACTAAGAGCTAAGAGCTCCGAGTTACAAGCTACAAGTTCCAAGAACTTCAAGAACCCACAGCCTTACATTATCTCTGTCTAGCTATTATGTTAATGTTGTTCTACAACCTTGATTAGGTTTTGGTAACTAGAAGCATATATCTCCAGCTTCACCCAATAAAAAAAATGAGTCTTCCTAATGATATCTATAACCTTCGAAACATAAGTCAAATCTGAAAAATCATTTGGGTTGATCAAATCTTTTGTAAAGGTTTGCAATTTTTGTTAATGTAAGGGATTTTCGATTTTCTTCCTGTGGTAAGGGTTTATACGTTCTTGCTATGGCGCTTTCTTTTCCGTAAATCTGAATTTATCATAGAATCCAATTCTATTTGATATGCAATCTCACCTATGGAATTTCACATCTTACTTTTTGTTTGTGACTTAATCGTATAATATATATTTTGTCCGGCCTGATTTAATTGCCTTATGAGGGCCTTCCTTTCTGATTTTAGCTGTGGTAAGGGATTTTAACGCTCCTTGCTGTGGCTTGGGTTTCATTCTTTAAATCTGAAAAATCATCGGACTCGATCAATTTTGTTGTGTAAGGGATTTTTGAATTTCTTGCTATGGTAAGGGTTTGTACGTTTTTTTTTTGTTAGGGCATCTTCTTTCTTAAATCTGAACTATCTTTGAATCCAATTCTATTTGGTACGCTATTTTCTATTTGTTAGTGACTTAATCGTACTATACTGCTATATATTTTGTTCGGCCTGATTTAATTGTTTCATAAGGGTCTTTTTCTGATTTTAGCTGTGGTAAGCGATTTGTTCTTGCTAGGATTTAAGATTTGTGCTGGATAACCCAATTGTTCATCACATTTTGCAATACAGTAAATTGCCGGAAGTGTACTGTTTCGACAGTCTTTCTTTTATCGTTGTCGGAGCACGGTAGTGCTGGGCTATTTTCTATCCATTTGATTTCTCATGCCTTTTGCTGGCTATTTTCTGTTTCGGCAGTTTTTGTTGTTGCCGGAGCACTGTAGTGCTGAGCTATTTTCTATCCCTTTGACTTCTTACGCCTCTTGCTGGCTAGTGGTGTTTTCTAAGTCTACCTTACATAGTCATAGCTCAGTTACTTTGTTAAGGCTTTTTTTTTTATCCTTGTCTTTAATCAATGAAACATGGCTCTGTTTTCTTTTTCAGCTTGTAGAGCATTGTTCTATTTTTATTCTTCCTGCTTGAAACCATTGCTCAGTCCTTTTCCAACATGTAAACTTCTCTGTCCTTTTTCAGCTGGTAGACTATTGTTAAGGCCTTATTCCTTGGCAGTGTTAATCTTTGGTTCGGTTAGTAAACATGCCTTCATGCTTTTCTTTTCCACAACTGTACAGCTTAGTAGCTGAGTTCTACTGGATTTCTATGCTTTGAGTTTAATTCCCTTCAAAGCATTCCTTTGAAATCATTGGACCACCGCAATGCTTCAGGAACTTCATGGTTTGTTTATTTCCATTGCGGTCCGGTTAGTGTTCTGTTGCCAATGCTTATACACTTTGTGCTTTGCCATTTATTGGGTATACTGCCAAATTGGCAACATTTTGCTATATTTCGTATTTTTTGTACTACTTCTGTTAGCGTATCCCGTTCAATCAAATTTCAGAGTTAAGTGGCTTTAATCTCGTTGAACCTTTCTTACGGTGCTCGTCAATTGACGATGGCTAATGACTATGTTTGGACAACTCTCAAATTTGAGAGGGTCCTTTGGACACACGTTTGATTATATGCTGGCGATTAAGAGATGCTTAGCATGCTACCGGTAGCACACGTTTGATGTTTGTACGTTTGGTTCGACGTTTGGGTCTTATGACCAACATAGTCATCGTATATTTTTGTTGTGTAGCATTCCCGACATATTAAATGAACATATGTTTAGGGTTAATGCTTAATCACGTTTGTTTTGGCATTTGATATAAGAATTTGGTTTGCCCATTCCATCAAGTATTGTCGTTTGACTCTGTTACTTTTGCTTTGATAATTTGTCGTTTTGCACCTTACTGAGATATTTGAGCTCACCCTTTCACTCTTCCTTGCCCCTTGCCACAGGTCATGAAAGTGTCTAAGGATCTCTGTGACGGCATTGGAGCTTTGAGAGTCCTTTGTAGTTAATTAGATTGCAGTTTGTTTTGAGAACTTTACTCGAATGTGGGTAATTTGATAGAATTGATTTTTTGTGATTTGTTTAGCAGCTACGTTTAGTAGATGGTTCTGTAAGGGATTATTCAGAGAATGAATTATTTTAGATTTTTGTTTTATGGAGATATTCTATTTTAAATGATTTAGTTGCTCCCTCCAAAACATTCAAATAAAACTCTCATTACATGTCTTTAAAACTTATAAAGAAAACTCTAGGAGACCTAAGCTCCTTACATCAGTTCAAGCATAACGTAAATTAACATAGACTAAAATGTTCGAATAGTAGGCACTCATTATTCTAAAAATTCTCTTCGGGCATAACTCCCCCGTGTGGCTCATACGGCTCCGCTTCCCTTGAGTAGTCACCTGAAAAATAAGGAATGAGCGAAAACCCAGCAAATACACCAGCCATGTTCCTAAAATAAGTTTGGAATTTCTAAAACATGCCATGAGTTTTCTTTCAACAAATCAGACATTCGATTATTGGCATTCGTAAAAACGTCCTTCATATACATGAAATTTCAAAAGAAAAGATTTTCAAATCTGAGTACAATCGTCATTCATTCCATTCACATCAAACACAGATATTTCTTTTCGTAGGTATGCTGCGGTCAGCGTACGAGCCCCTTGACTAGGGCCCAAAATCCCTCCTACACCCGGGATAAAATAATCATGTGGAAACAAGGGCGCACCACCAGCCATAGTACTATGCATCAACGTATGAGCCCCGTTGACCAGGGCCCGAAATCCAACATTCCCCCATTGGATATGGGGCACAGCAACCAAGACAAGTTTCATTGCTCATTAACATGTACTCAGTAAAAATTTATGACTCACACGACATTTCATGGCATTCTTTCAAATTACATTTCTCATCAAATATTTTAGAAATAAACATATGCAAAATAAATCTTTGAACTTCAATTGATCAAAACATAAATACATATTATAGTTTTTGCAAATAAATATACAGAGGAACATGACAGGGGTACTTACCTCGCTCAAAATTTGTTTCTGGTATTTGCTCAAATGCCGGCCCTAGCTCTTGACTATCAAAACCTAAATAACAAATCAAACAGATGTCATTTATTGACGCTCGGGCACGTTTAGATATTATGTTTCTCTTAGATGAGTAAACTTTATCCAACCGTCCCCCGACTTATGTATAATTACCTATTTGCACTTTGTCTGAATCTATTCAGAAGAGTTTCTTAGAAATAATTTAATACTATCGTGACAATGAAGCGTTACGCTATATCCGTTTGGGCGCTACGCCGCTAACATAGCAAACGACCTTACACATCTTCGAAACTTTAGAAACTACCTTATCTTAGCTACATAAGATTATTGTAGGAGTTTCAGAATTTAATAACTTCATTTACTATTCTGTAATACACTAACGTCTCTATCACGAATAAAATTAGTTAGCACGCTTCCTGAGCTCCGAAAAATCTGAAATTTTTACTGTGTAGTTCTTGCAAAATTAATTCAAGTTACTCTTTTGAGTTTTGTCCAAATAATTTTCTAGATATGTTTTAAAAATTCGAAAAGAAACTGCTGGAATAGGATAACTTTTAGCGACACTTTTGAGTTTAATTTCGAACAAACAAAGCTTTTGCCTCTCTTGCTACAGTATCATCTTCCCCATTTACACTCAGTCGTACTCTTGTACCCATAACCATCTCACCCCATAGAATTCATTTTCTTAACCTCTCACTCACCCACCTTTACAACACCCATAAATCTTATCACTTGTTTAGTCATATGTATGTAAATACTTTCCCTAAATTCTTATACAAACATAATTCATGAGTCCCACACCCACTGCCACGGCAGTGGGTCTTCCTGGTTCGTGTTTTCTCCATGAACAAGCCACAATTATATGTTTACAACCTTTCCTCCCACATGACATATATAAATATATATACACATAAACCTACTTCATTTTCACAACATCATACAATTTCTCAAAGCTACGCCAGCTTCATCTCTTACCCAGTTGGCCATTCCTTTCCTTGTGCACTCCCAGTTCACCCACACATATGATTATATCCATCCACAGCTTTCACGCTCAAAACTCACATATATAATTTAAACTCATGTCTAAATTTCACGCCCACTGTAACTCCTCACCTAAGCCCATTACAACTCCTCTCTGCCCTCAAAACTCCATACCCTCAAAACTCACATGCATACATATTATAACTCACCTACATAAAAGCTACTGCCATTCCCATCCAAATTTCACTAGTTCACTTCCTTGCGATTTATACACACATAATACCTCTAGTCCAACCTACACATTTTTACATACCTTTGATCTATATAGAAGCACTGTACCCTTTCTTCCTCCACCTTATTCCTACAAAAACCCATTAGCTAATTCCTAATCTTTATCACAGCTACTGCCCCACGGCAGTAGCATGTTTGCTCCTGCCAAAACCCAAACTCACAGCCCACTTCTCCCTCCAACACACCCGTAAGCACCGCCCATACCCACTACCACGCCGCTCCCGCCGGCAGTGGTCTCTCTCTATTTTCAAGCACACACACACACACACATACTCATATAATATCCAACAGTTGCATGCATTCTTCACAGCTACTGCCGTCCATTCTCTCGACACACTCACGCTAGTCCCCATACACACACTGCTGTGTCTCACTCTTTCTCCATTGTCTAAAATAGGTCTTTTCTTACCCAAACATTCCACATAAACACACAATGCACAGGAACCCACTCACGGCTGCTTTTACCTCAGCCATCCCTCTTCACTGCAATTTCCCTCACGGCAGAAACCCTCGTCACCCACTAGCACCACGGCAGTCCTTCCCTCTCACACATCTACCTTCACTACCACAACACTCACTAGATCTAGGTAGCCACGGCTGCCTTGGCAGCCATACTCTCCCTACTGCCGTAACCCATTAAAAAAAATAGAGAGAGAATGCTTGAGTACTTACCGAAAATCTCATCGGGAATCTCTTAAATTGCTTCCTTCTTCGCCTTCGTTCCACTCTCTCTGATACCATTTCTGTCACGACCCGAACCCACGGGCAGGCCCGCGAGCTAGGCACGTGACCGGCCGCAGACCCTATGGACTCCAACCGAGGGCTCTGCCAGGCCTTACTCGCTAAAATAGCATATAATCTGTAGCGGAAATTAAAACTTATATAAACTTGAATTACGTTTTTATATTTTTATTTGAATACAATACTCATGCTACAACTCCTCATAACTCTAATTTATCAACAACTAAAACTAAACCAACAATCTAAATCTTTAGTGACTCAACCAATACAGTCTCCGGAGCTCAGTGCCAAATTGTTCCTTCCTATGCTCGTCACCATCACCTTACTTTCTAACCTGAAATGATAAGTAAGGGATGAGCTTCCACGTGCTCAGTAAGTAACCAATGATTCAACTAGGTGGACCATAGCATGTCAGAAAATAACTCACTTTATATTGTAGCATCATTAAGATATCTAAAAGTCATAGACTTGATAATCATCGGGTAAAAACAAAACAGAGTACATGAAACAAAAAAAAACTGAAGTATAAAATGATTATCGCAGAACTCATAACAACCAGTTCGATTCCAACATTAGCTCAAACGATATGGTGTGGTCAGCGTACGAGCCCCCCTGACTAGGGCCCGAAATCCCTCCTACACCCGGGATAAAATAATCATGTGGACGCAAGGGCGCACCACCAGCCATAGTACTGTGCATCAACGTACAAGCCCCGTTGACCTGGGCCCAAAATCCAACTTTCCCCCGTGGATATAGGGCACAGCAATCGAGCAAACCAAAAACCCCCATTGGGTTCATCGTGAACAAAATGACTCATCAATTGATTCTCAACCATCCTCACATCCTTTCAATAATCATCAAGATGTTCAATATTCACAATAATGTCAATTCAATACATTTCAAATCCGAGTTCCATTTCAGTTTCTAGGCAAAACATCATTTACATGCTGGTCCGGTTTTTCTTTGACGAGAATAAAACACTAAAACCTTTTTAGTAATTTAAGCCAGAGCAGTTAAACGTACTTAAAACGATCAATGTTGAAAAACACTACATTTTTAACAGTAGATAAACATATACGTTGTATATAAAAACACTAATTGAATCAAAGGGTCACTTACTTGACGCTACGCATTTCCCACATCAAGGTCTCTGGGGCGACAGTCTCGCTGCTGCATTTGGTCAAAAGAATGGTCAAGGCCATTCTTTTTATCTCCATGTCTCCAGCTTTACTGTAATCCAAGGTATCCTTGATCACAACAACATCCTCGTTGAACCAGTCTTCAAGCAACTCAATGCCGCAGTCAACTGCCCGACCTTTACACGCTCGTCCAATATCGTGTCCAATTTACCATGTCTTTCTCGAGGGTTTCATCGAAAGTTTCCGAGCTACTCTCAACAACTCGATGTCACTAACCTACCAAGCATGCCCTATTGCTAAAACATACACAACCACAGTCCTCATGCAATATACCCCACACAATAGTGTCCCACATGCACTGCTGTTACACCCATCGCTGTGCACAAAAACCTCCAACCACTGCCAACACTACCGCCAAAAGATCACCGCTACACCCAATCACCAACAACACAAGCAACCACATAATCCATTTTATAATAAATCAGCCCCAACTTATGTTTTACAACTGTGATCATCAAAAGAGCACCGGGGAAGAAGGTGCCACGGTTGTTCATGGCGATGAAGCTACGTTTGACCAAAAGAGGCAGTAAGCATGACGGCGGCTCCTCGCATCCGCTGTAGCGAACGACGATTAGAGCTCAGCCACGACAATAGCGGGCTAATGGTCGCCTTTTGGTTACTCCGGCGTCACCTTCCCTGGTCGATCGAAAAATACCCATGGCTGTCCATTGAAATACACATATAACGCACCCCATTAACAATCGTCGTCATCACCCCCATTAACAGTGCACTCCATTAATTAACAGATAATACACAGGTAGTGCACCCTATTAACAGACATTGAAATACACACCACCACTGTCCACAATAACCAACACAAACGCAATACCAATATCCAGTTCACGCCAATCAGCCCCCCTTCCTCCCTCGTTATACATAACCAATTACACAAGCAGATTATCGAAACCCATTTCACAGAAATTCAGCCCCCAACCTATTGTATCGTGGCTAAGTTAAGATTGGCCGTCGGCCGTGATTGTGAAACTAATGAAGGAGAAAATGCCGTGGTTGGTTTGGTCGCTGACCCTTCGACACAATCGTCATTGGTTGTACATGAAAATCTGACCACGTCAAGGAATTCGTGGCGGCAGCAATGGAACTTGACAGTGCGTGGATGGTGGCTGCCTCGACATCATCGAAATTTTATTGGTTGGGCATCCCGTAGCCGGAATTTCTGCCGACGGCCGTCAAGGGCTCTTCCTATCTGCCTTAATAATGACCTTTGCTTGCTGGTGGCGCCGGTTATGGCTCGGAGGATGTCGTCGCTTCCTTCTTTGTAGATCTACTGACATTGGGCAGGAAAATGGCGACGGTAGCCCTTGGATCAAAGAAATCCGGTAGCGGGTGGATAATTCGGTAGCGGGTGGATGCTCCGGTGTCGCCCCTGATGGCTTCTGGCGTCGTCATCGCCGATGGCTCTGATACCTATAAACGGTAGCACCGTCGCCCGCTTTAGGGCCGGCTGTCATGCCTCCATGTTCTTCTCTTTTGTTTTCTCTCTTTTTGACCTTCTATCTTCTTCTTTTTTTCCCATTATTTTCTTTTGTCTAGCTTATTTATAAATATGCTTTATTTTAATCTTTTCCTTTTCTTTATCCCCAAACCACTGTCTATCTTATCAAAATCCCACATTTTTCTCCATAGCTCTCTGTCTCTCTCTCTTTAAAATAATCAATTAAGATCTATACATTTACATAATAACCCTAATTAATTATAACCTCTCCAGAGTCACGGGCTAAAGCTTCAATTAATACCGCTCGTAAGATCTTAACTAAAGGTCTAAATTTGTCTTACTTACAACAATCGTCGCTATGTAATAATAACCTCGTAAACCTAGGTTCGGGGCATCGCACTAATGACACGGCGGAGGATGCCAGGGCCGACTCTGATGATGATGAGGATATGGACGTCGAGGCTGCTGATGTGCCTGATGAGAGACAAATGCTGAGACCACTGTTGATGCAAAGGCGATGGATGTCGAGGCTACCAATGAGGTAGAGGAGGTAGTCGTCGAGGCGGTTGACGAGGTAGAGCAGATGGATGTCGAGACGGCCGAGACGGTTGGTCCTATAATTAGTGAGGTAGTTGGGAAGGCAAAGGTAACAGAGCAGGCAGTGGGCTACCTTGTGGAGTTGGTCGGTCATCCGAGTCCGTCGCTTGTTTTAGTTGAGTCTCTGTTTGGTGGCCAGATGGGTGGTTCTGATATGTTCGAGGGATTTGATTGGTGGACAAGTAGGGAGCCAGATGCTCCGTCAGGAGTTCATCATGTTTTTACTGCTACCCATACACCAGCCGCAGATCCGTCCCCGTAGCTTGGGGCACCTGCTCCACCTATAGCGGAGCCTACTCCCAAGTCATTATTAGGTTCAGTAACTGACGCTGGTGATACCCTATGGTGATGCATTCTGATACAGTGGATGCGCAGTTGGCAGGTGGAGGAGTTGCACGAGTTGGCAACGCTAGCTGTAGGTCTCTAGTTGGACAAGCAGACATGATCCCATGGGATGGTGTGAAGTTTTCAAATGCGGTAGCATGCCGTTTGGAGATGATTAGAGCGAGACACCCACAGACATTTGCTGACTCCGTCCTGATCCGTGGCGTGGTTTTCTCAAAGGTTATTTATACGGCCTTCATGGATTAGTTAGTTACCCTTGGTGCGGTGCCGGTCCAGAGTTGGACTCTGGTGATCATATCACAGTATCTCTCAAAGCTTAGGCCTTTTGCAGCTCTTGGCTTCTAGTTAGATTGGCTGGCAGACTACATCAGATCGAGGGGCCAGAGTGCTGAGGCGGTGACATGATTGACTCTGATTGGTGCTCATGAGGTCGCCTTGCATGGTCAGAGGTGTGTGCTTGATGTCGAGGTGACAGGGGTGACTCAGGAGGTGATAGGGTTGCATGCCTAGCTTGCGGAGGCAGAGAGGCGACTGGCAGAGATAGAGGGTCAACAAGCCGAGTCAGATGGTAGGTGGTCTGACCTTTAGGCGTAGCGGCAGACATTGGAGGCATACACCTCTGATTCTGTTGGTGTATTGTTTTCTCCTCTACACTAGCTATCATGTACTTTGCACTTTTCTTCTTGTAGTAGTCGTTGGGTCAGTAGTAGCCTACAAACTTGTGACATGTATACATTTTATTGATATTGATATGACAGTCAGATGGTTATTTTGTACCTGTGTTTGGTGTGATATGATGCTTAGCTTTTTTATATACTTGTGTGACATGCATGTGGTGTCTTCATGTTGGTGTTCCCCCCTCCCTACCCCTAGCAGGCTACTTAGTGAACAATTGTGTAAATAAGAGAGTGCATTACATATGGTAGTTGAGGCGAATGAAAGATCTTTGCATTGATAGTATGGGGGCCAAAATGCCATTACATGAGTAAAGTAAAAACTTGTAATAATTAACAAAAGTTACAAGTCATAAACATGTGTGCATATACAAAAAAATGATGTGTGTAAGTGTTCTAAACTTTGGGCGGGTAGGACTGGGGTGGACAATCCGCAGCCGGTCATGCATAATACTTCTTCAGGTAGCGGTCGTTGATGGGGCCCGTGATTTTTCCATCATCCAGATTGAGTAGGAGGTAGGAGCCATTGTCTCTGGCTGTATGCACTTTGAATGGTCTTTCCCAATTTGGTGTGAACTAAGGGGCTGACAGGTTGGCACGTACATGCTTGGCAGCTTGGAGAAAAAGGTCGGCCTCGACGAATGTTCGTTGCTTCACAGTCTTTCCTTATGCCTTGGTGAGTTGTTTGTAATACTTTTTCACTCTGCGCAAGGCATTGGCTCTCATTTCATCAAGTCCTTCAAGGGCGGTCATTTTGGTTTCTTCCTCCCCAAGCCCACTACTTAGGGAGAGTTTGGCTGATGCGACCGCAATCTCGGCTGATACCACATACTCATCCCATAGACAAAGGAAAAAGTGTGGCCTTCGTTGCTGTGTGCTTGGAGGTTCTATAAGCCCAAAGTTCAAGGCTTAGCTTTTTGGACCATGAACCACTTGCATCATGGTCCATTCATAACAGTACCCGCAGTAGAGTCTTGTTAGAAGCTTCAGCTTGACCATTGCCTTATGGATAGTAAGGCGTTGATGTGGCATGGTTGATGTCGTATCCTTCCATGAGAGCTCAAACATCCCGGTTGATGAATGGGGTGCCATTGTAGGATATGATGCACCGGGGGATGCCGAAGCAGCAGATGACATGATCGCGTAAAAAGTTAGCAACAGCGCCTCCCGTGGCTCTTTGTAGCGGTATGGCTTCGACCTATTTTGTGAAATGTTTGGTCACTACCATGATCCATACGTGACCCCTAGATGAGGGGTGTATGGGGCCGATGAGGTCGAGAGCCCAAGAGTGAAATGGCCATGGGGCCAAGATCATGCGGAGGTCGGACGCCGGCGTGTGCATCTTGTCGGCGTGCCTTTGATAATGTCGGACATGAGAGATGGAGTCAGATTCCATAGTCGGCCAGTAGTACCCTATCCTTAGCAATTCTACGTATAGCTTTTGGGATCATTGATGCTCCCCACAATCACCATTGTGCACTTCATTGATAACCTTCCTTGCTTGGGCACCTTACAGGCATCGCAGGGTACGCCCCAAAAATCCCTTTTGAAATAATTTGCCCTCCGTCACAAAATACCTGACTGACTTCCATTTGATAGATCTGGCTGTGTTACGGTCAGGAGGTAGAATCCCATGAGGTAGATATTTGATGAAAGGCTGGTGCCAATCACCTTTGACATTAATCACGAGAGCTTCCGTGTTGTCTAGCGCATATAGGCACTCGGGACAATCCTGTTGTACATCTAAAGCATCCTTGGCCATGGATGGCCAAAAGAGGCCCATGCGCTGAAGGCGACGGAATAGAGGGGGACCATCGAGGCGGAACACTTCTACTGGCCGAGTTAAAGTTTAAGCCTAGCTTCCTCCTGTGCCAAACACCTGGCTAGAGTGCCTCCAGGGCATCATCTGTACAAGACATCTCCCAACATCAAAATGTCTGTAAGGGTAGAGGCGTAGGAAAGAGATGGTGCCATGAGTTGATCGACAATTGGCTACCTTCAATCGTCCACAGTAATGTCATTTGGTATTAAGTTCAAGACTGTGCATGGTTCGGTCCTCTTGATTATGGTTGGCATCCGTTGCTCACCATCAATGTCTATCTTCGATGCGATCATGGCTAAGCTATCTGCATGTATGTTAAGGCACCTGTTGTGATGTTCATACTGGACATGGCCGAGTCTTCCTTCCAAGTGTTGTACGAAGGCACGATAAGGTGCCAAGGCTGGTTCCTTGACTGCAAACTCCCCGTCAGCCTGCTTCATGACCAAGTTCGAGTCTCCCTTTGCACATAAGGCTTTAGCCCCCATGCTGATGGCAAGCATGAGCCCAATGACAAGTGCCTCATACTCAGCTTTGTTGTTAGACACTGGGAAGGCAAGCTTAAAGGATAACAAGTTGGTAACACCGTCTAGGTTATAGAGGGATATGTCGGCACCCCCTTGCCAAAGGGGTGCTCCATTGGGGCCTTTGCTTGTGGCTGAGCCATCGAACTCAAGCGTCCAAAGTTCATCGATTTCGGTGATCAGGGTTATCTCCTCCCCAAGCAATTGATCCCAGGTCGGTTCATATTGTTGACGTGGGAAGAAGGCCAAGTGGTCTGCAAGTGCTTGACTCCGTAAAACTGTGGGGTTCTTGATAGATAAGCCAAACTTGGCCAGGAGCATGAACCAACGGGTGAGTCGGCCATACAAGGCGGGGTGAGTGAGCATGTATCGGAGTGGATCAGCCTTGGTAACAAATGTGATCAGGTGCTCCAAAAAATAATGTCTGAATTTTTGTGAGGCGTAAACTAAGGCTAGACAGTGCTTCTTGATCTCGGAGTAATTGGCTTCAGGTCTCCTGATAGACCGACTGAAATAATAAACAGTACGCTCTACCCCATCCACCTCTTGGGCAAGTAAAGCCCCTGTGGACCTGGGTGTGGAGGTCAAATAGAGTAAGAGTGGGATACCTCGCTATGGCACCACCATGGTTTGCAGCAACATAAGGACCGACTTCATTGTTCAAAGGCTTGCTATTGGGGAGCACCCCAACTCCATGGTGCGCTCTTGCGTGTCAAGCGTTGGAAGGGTGTGGTAAGTTCGGCCAATGTAGAGATGAATCGGTGGAAGTAAGAAAGGAAGCTCTTCAATTGTTTGGTGCTTTTGGGAGGGGGATCTCTTGAATGGATGCGGCTTTAGAAGGGTCAA
The DNA here is from genome assembly GCA_033070095.1 of Escallonia herrerae. NCBI lineage: Eukaryota > Viridiplantae > Streptophyta > Magnoliopsida > Escalloniales > Escalloniaceae > Escallonia > Escallonia herrerae. Next base: position 96,073 of record JAVXUP010000234.1, on the reverse strand, counting down.
TGTCAATGCCCTGTCGACTGACCAGGAAGCCAAGGAATTTGTCAAAAAAGACTCCAAAGGTACATTTCAGTGGATTCATCCGCATATTATACTGGCGACAACGATCAAAAACTGCTCGTAGGTCAGTGAAGTGATCACTTTCCTTTTTAGAGTTGATGATGAGATTGTCGACATAGTCTTCCACTGTACGGTGTATCATGTTATGGAAGATGGCTGTTATCGCCCTTTGATAGGTAGCACCCGCACTCTTGAGGGCGAATGGCATGACTTTCCAACAAAATTTTCCCATAGGAGTTCAAAAGGCTATTTTGGCGCAGTCGTCAGGATTTATTCGAATTTTGTTGTAGCACACGAAGCCATCCATAAAAGACAAGGTTTTGTGTTGACAGCGGCCTCCGTAAGCATGTCAATGTTGGGCAATGGGAACTCATCTTTGGGGCATACTTTGTTCAAGTCCCGAAAGTCAATACAAACACGGACTTGGCCATTTTTCTTTGTACGGGGATAACGTTAGCTAACCATATGGGATGAGTAATGGGTTCAATGAAGCCAGCCTACAGAAGCCATTATATCTCTGTCTTGATCTTCAACTCGAGCTCCGGGCAGAAGGTCCATGAGTGTTGTCGGACGGGGATGGACCCAGGAGCAATATTGAGGTGGTGCATCACCAAGGTAGGGTCCAACATGGGCATCTCATTGTAACTCCATGCCAATACATCACGATATTCATGAAGGAGGGTAACCAATTCCTACCTTCGGCCCGGGGCGAGTTTTATGCCAATGTATGTAATTTGTGATTCCTCCCCCGGATTGGCCTTTTTGATTTCTTCAAGATCTTTGGCCTGTGGTCGAGGGCCGTCTTCATAGAAAGGTAAGGCTGCACCCAAGGTGAGTTCGGGGTCTGTCAGGCAGTGTTCGGCTCCATAGCACCATTCAGTGTCCATGGGAGGGTCGGGGTCGAGGGGTCAGATGATGGACCACCTAGAGCCCCCGCGCACCGTCACAATCCATAGATTACTCAACTGTCTTTAATGATGGGTTTGAAGGTTGGTTCGGCTTTTTGTTTCTTGGACTTGGGGGATGAAGCCGGGGAGCTAGCCTTCGTAGCTAGTGATGTTACTGAGGTTTACCCTTTGTTCTTACCATTCTTCTTGGCTTTGGACTTTGGAGGTTTGTTGCCACATAGCTCATCCCAGTCTGGCAGCTTGGTCGAGTGGATGTGAGTGGCATTCTCACCATCCTCTGTGAGTTCGATGAAGAAAGAGGCCTTAGCAAAGTAAGATTTGGCACATTCAAAGGGGGCCTTGGTTGGGGGGATTGTCATTGCTACCTCCTGTCCCGTAGAACCAGCCACCAATTTCACACACTGGTGGAAGGCTGGCTCGTTATCTATCACGTGGAAGGTAGTGTCACAGCGGACAATTCCAACCATGAGGTTGACAGTAATATGCCCAAGAGTGGCCACAATGAGGGGTATGATATTTACTGAGGCACCACAGTCGACCAAGGCACGACGAAAGCTCATGCCGTTGATGGTACATTCTAAGTCAGTGGCCAGTTATGATGCTCGACCGGTGGCGAGTCTTTGTCTGAGAAAAGCAATATGGTGGAAGGGATATGTCTGAGTTCCACCTGAGCAGCGAAGCATTCGGGACCTAGGCTTGTGGTGACCTCAATCAGACAGTTCGAGAGGTAGGTCCTTCCCAGGGGTGAAAACCCCATTTCATCGAAAAAGCCTTTGATTTTTTACATCTGTCCAAAAGAAGACGTCGACTGACTAGCCGAAGGTACACGGGGTACGACGGTTGGGATGGCTTCAGTTGAGACCTCTGGAATGACAGGCTCTACATGGTCAGTGAAGTCCACGAGATCCTGATACTCCCTATTATTGTTTCTGTGCAGCGGATAGGGGTGCCACGCACATCATTGTTTTTCCTTATCTTAAGGTCACCCTAGGCGACCTTCTTTGCAAAAATGTCTCTTAGCCCATTGGAGTGTTTAAGGTGATGTTCGACGGCCCAATGGTAGGCTTGGCCTTGTCTGCTTCCACGACATTCGTCCTCATCGGTGGCAGTTAGAAATTATTGTCATGTGCTTCCTAATCCTCTAGAAGCTCCTCCAATGTATTCAAGTCACATGGGTACTCGGGGGCAGGCTCTCGCTACCTTCCCTTGTCGGGGCATCAGTCCCCATCTTGGAACTGACGCTTGTAACCGTTATGGTTGTTGTTGTTGCTGAGCTTTGGATGTTTCTGCTGTTGCGAGGAGTGCATTCTGCGATCGAGGCTTCCATGACTCAACGAGACCTACCGACTAGTAAGTACGGCGGGCTGTCTCCTTGAGGTGTCCCCATGACCTCAACTGAAAGTTCTCAATATGCACCTGGTATACATCACTCATGTTCTTGATGCATATTGGAACCAATGTTTCGTCTTTGCTGAAGTCCGTACACTCGAGACATTTAAGATGGAAGTTGTGCACATACTTATTCAAGTCCTCCCCTGAATTTTGGCATATGCCAGCAATATCAACAATGGTGACTCGTTCAGCCTCGTAGTGAAATTTGTCCAAGAAGAGTTGGACCATTTCACTCCAAGAATGGACAGTCCCCGCAGGGATCTGATGGTACCAAGTATATCACTATAAGAAAACAGGCTTTTAGCGACAGGAAAATCCGTCGCTAAAAGCCCAAAATCCGTCGCTAAAAGAATTAGCGACGGATTCACCGTCGCTAAAAATCCCATGTATAAAAGCCCGTCACTAATAGTTTAGCGACGGAATGTTTTAAATCCGTCGCTAAATATGTCATTTTTTTCGACGGATTTATTTTTAATTAACGACGGATATTCCGTCGCTAATTATATTTTTAGAATTTTAATTTATTTTTTTTTGTCAAATTAGCGACGGATAAAATATTTTAGCGACGGAATATTCCGTCGCTAAAAAACTTATTTAGCGACGGAATATTCCGTCGCTAAATAACTGATTGTAGGAATACTTTTAGCGACGGAATTAATCCGTTGCCAAAAGTCAAATTTTTTTTTTGAATTTTTTTTTTATTTTTCAATTACCCGGACCTGTAATACAATTTTCAATTCTCAACAACAACGCGCAATAATCAATACAGAAAGAAATATATATAATCAATTATAAAAAATATTTATTATAAAAAAACTCATATATGTACAAGCCGGGAATCGGATACTGCCGGTTAGGAGAGGGGAGAGGAGTACAAGCCGAGCGCGGGGGGCGGGGGGGGGAGCTAGGAACGGGCACGGGAAGGGGCTCATCAGGGGTTGCCGAGTCCCGAATCTGGATCCTGCTGATCCGGGGCCGGCTCGGCCTGTCCAGCAATGCCCTGCTCCCTGATCATCCTCACCACCACTGTAGCAATGCGCTGGATCTCCTCGTCGTCCAACTGAGGACGAGGAGCCGGTGTCTGTGGAGGGGCACTAGGGGGTGAGGACGCTCCTATCACGGCACGAGCAGTCGTGCTAGGCAGGCCGCGTATGCGGCCTTTCGGCCGATTCACGACCTCCGGCGTATCCAGCCATCGCTTCAACCCCCCAGTACTCGCAACTGTACTAGTGGACGCTGATGGCTGTCCAGACTGCTGCTCGGACCCCCTTAGCTGTTCATACGAGGCCTGCAAAAATAGTGGTTTAACGATATGTTAGGGCATTAATTAACAAAACAGACATTGAGGATAGAAAGAAAAAACATTAACAACTTAAATAAATTGACTCACATCGATCCGCCGGGCAATATCTGAAATATAGTCGCCCGCCCGGTGCGTCTCGTCCTTGTCCTTCTTCCGCACGTGCGTCTGAGTATAGGTCAGAGCTATGACCTCATCCTCCTCCAGATCCGGGTGCTCGACCGCGTTCATGTGTCGGACGATGTCGTGTGGCACCGACCCCCCCGTGTGCGTCGGATCTCTGTTCTGTCTGTTCTCAGCCCCGCTCTTACTCTTGGCGTCCCAACCTGGATCCGCAGCCCACCGATCTATCATCTCCCCCAATACACGGTGAGATATCCAATGTGGGGGATATCTCGTCATGTCCGTCATCGGGGCACCCGAGGGCAGCGCCTTCTTCGCCCGGTCCCGTGCATCGTGGAGCCATCGGTGGTAATTCTTGCCGATGTAGGCAAAGAAAGCCTGCTGCCCCAGTACCTGCTGCTGAGGCGTGTCAAACGTGAACCCCTCCTGTAAGGCATTCAATAACACAAATTAACAACATAAAACAAACTGTAATTAAACATTTACTAACGCTGAAAAAAATACTTCACCGTACCAGCCACTCCTCCCATAAGGCCTCCCTCGCAGCGGCATCCCAGTCCTTCCAGTACAGGCGTGGCTCGAAGAATCGGCCCTTCACAAGAACGCCGATCTTCGTCCTCGCCTGAGCCTCCAGGATCCTGCCAAAGAAGTAAATAAATAAATTAATACAGTTCAAATATAAATTAACAGCCCAAAATTTTAAATATGAGGCATGAGGTGATATTTTTAGTACTTACAGGCCCTCCTGCGTGAGCGTAACTCTCTGTTTACGCTGGGGTCGATGCGTACCCCGCGTGTCGGACCACGGCCTCGTCGAGATCCTACAAAACACAGACATTAATACAGTTCAAATATAAGGCTAGCGAAAATGTACGAAACACCGTTATCAACTATACCTGAGGTAGAACCCACGGAAGATGGAGAATGCACGTGCGTGTGGGATGAATCTGTGTCGGGCTGGGGCGACGGCTCGAGCTGGGGCTGGGGCGACGGCGACGGCTGGGGCTGGGGCCCCATCTGCTATCCACGATCACTCTGTGCCTCGTCATCAGTAGGCAATGATAAGGTGGGACCCACCGGGGAGGAAGCAGCTCGGTGTCCAGCCCGGCCATGAATAGCCCGTATCCTATCCATATCTGACTTCATATAGATAAATTACAAAGACATTAACACGTTAAAAATAATAATTTGGCAAAAATCATCATCGGCACAATAGCTATATATATACATATGAACGGATGTGCAAAAACACATCATTAAACACCAAGTTTTAAAAGTTCGACTACATTTTTCCCGTGATGTTACAACATTACAAGTCAATCATTTTCATTTTGCGAATCATCTTCATCACTTTCCCCGCCGTCCTCTTCTTCGTGGGACTCGTCGTCCTCTTCATCTTCGAATTCATCCTCTTCATCAGTAGACTCAGTCACATCATCTCCAACACTTTCCACGTCTTCCGCGTCATCATCTACGACTTCTTCTCCTACAAGAAGTGTTGTTGGAAGAGGAAGATCGTCCTCCTCATTGTTGACCTCAACAGGGAACAAGACACGTGGTTGGTCAGCTTGAAAGGAGTCTAGCTCACTGTCATATGTCACAGGCAATTTCTTGGACTTGATAGTTGTATACCAATGAGATTTGGGATTGGCGACGTCCTCCGCGTAAAAGACTTGTACAGCTTGACTAGCAAACACAAAGGGCTCGTCTGATGCACGTCTTGACTTGACATTGACATCTACAATCCCTTGAGAGCTAACACGGATTCCTCTACTGCATGTGACATCGAACCACGTACACTTGAACATTACTAGGCGGTTTTGGGAACCCAGATATGTTAGCTCAATAATCTCATCTAGCTCTCCGTAAAAATCCATGCAATTCTCGGCATAACAGTCGCAGTTGACCAAAACTCCACTGTTTTGGGTTTATTTTGTTCGGTCATCATCTTTTACATTAAACCTAAACCCGTTGATGATATAGCCTCCGTAATAGGATGTTTGTTTGTTAGGCCTTCGGCTAGTAATTTCAAGCAGGAGGCCACTGGTCTATCCATTGACTGAACCTATTGTAGATGACGGTAAAAATTAAGGATAAATTAGTATACTAATTGGCCACAGAACTGTTAATTGGTTAGATTAGGGATAATTACGGTTTGATTAGGAATAATTGGGAATAGATTAAGGATAGTTATGGTTTATCCGGGCTAATTATGCTTTAATTAGGGTTTAGGGTTTAAGGTTAACCGGTTCAAACAGGTTTAATTGGAGCTAATTACGGTTAATTGGTTCAATTAGGGCTAATCAGAGCTAATTAGGGTTTATTGGTTCAATTAGGGTAAATCGGGATTAATTAGGGCTAATTGGTTAAATTAGGTTGAATCGGGATTCATTACAATTTATTGGTTCAGTTAGGGTTAATCAGGTTTAATTGGGGTTAATTCGTTCAATTAGGGTTACGCGGGGTTAATTACTGTTAATTGGTTAAATTATGGATAATTACGGTTTGATTAGGGTTAATTTGGTTTAATTAGGGTTACTTGGGAACAAATTAGGGATAATTAGGGTTTAATCGTTACAATTACATTACAACAAATTAAATACAATACAATACACTACAAAAAATTAAATTTAATTACATTACAACAAATTAAATTCAATTACATTATAGCAAATCAGATACAATTACATTACAATAGATTAAATACAATTACATTATAACAATAGATTTAATGCGATAAATAATTTCTAGCATACAATTACATTATAACAACAGATTAATTTCTAGCATACAATTACATTTTAACAACAGATTAATTCAATATGATAAATAATTTCTAACCGGGAAAAAAAGTGAGTTCAGGCAGTGGTGGTGCGAGGCGGATGACAACAGTGGCGCACGGAAGGCAGCGGCAGAGAGTGGTGGTGCGGCGGAGGGGGAGGAACTGTGGTGGTGGTGGTGCGACTGTGAGGTGGCTGTGGCAGTAGTGGGGTAGCTGCGGGGCGGCGAGGTGGCAATAAGGACGGTAGATCTGAGGGGAGAGGGAAGGGCGATTGTGTGGTGGCGGGGGGGCCTGTCGCCGGCGTGGGGGGCTGGTGGGGCATGTCGCCGGCGTGGGGGGCTGGTGGGGAGGGACGGAGGCGGGGGCCTGTGGCTGGCATGGGGGGCTGGTGGGGAGGAAAGACGGGGAGGGAGAGAGAGAGAAATCTGGGTATTTAAGAACACATTTAGCGACGGACATGTCCCGTCGCTAAAGATCCTTCGGTAAAACCATTTAGCGACGGTTTATACCGTCGTTAAAAAACCGTCGTTAAACGTCCGTCGGGAATGGTTTTATCGACGGATTAATCTGTCGGTAAAATATTTTTTTGGACAACGTTTTTACCCACGGAAATTCCGTCGCTAAAAGTCCATCGCTAAAACCCTTTTTTCTTGTAGTGTATGCCAAGCCTGTAAGAGACTTGTGAAACCCCCTCAACTTTAAGCTATCTCCCAGTCTATATTGCTCAAATGAACCCACAAATCTTGTTAAGTGCTCACGGAAGTTGCCCTCGCTGCTGTTAAAGAGCACAAAGGTTGGTTGCTTGTATTTAAGAGGGTAGGGTGTAATAGTTATATCATTTGCATACGGGGCGTAACCTGTCAGCCTGGTGGAGGAGTCAGGTTCAAAATTCCTCGACAAGCGATGGATAAGTGCTTCCAAGTCTGATCGAGTGACATAGTTGGGGGATGGTTCCTCATTGCTGGTCAAGGGATGGTGGTTGGCTGAGGCTCCACGAGCCCTAAAGCCCCCAAATGGGGAAACTTGATGAGTAGGAATAGTGGAAGGTTAATATGTGACAGGTGTTAGTAGTGGCAACTATATGGGGATTTGGGTGGATGGGCAAGATATATCCACCACTTGACTGGTTGTTTGGTGTTCTTCAGTTAGATAGGGGTTAGGCTCCATCTCAATGGAGTCGTGAGTTTTGGAAGAGCTTCAGGTTGGCATATGCTGAGGTATGACAACAGGAAGGATCTGTTGCAACACCGGTCTGAGGTCTGCTTGTGGTCTGTAGGATGGCACCGTAGAAGGAGGCACGTCCAGTACAGGTGGTGAGGATCTCACGAGTCCTACCGCCAAGGGTCTCGACGATCGAGGCGACGGTGGTTGCGACACTAGGTGTCACAACCCGAACCCACGAGCAGGCCCGCGAGCTAGGCACGTGACCGGCCGCAGACCCAATGGACTCCAACCAAGGGCTCTGCCAGGCCTTATTTAAACCTGTCAACAAATTCTAATATCGTGCATTAACTAATACCATAATATGACTTCCAAAAAGGTCCTTTTAGAACTCTCCAAAATTATCTCAATTAAATTCCTCCATAACGACTAATATAATTTGTTTAAAGAAAATCTCCTGGAGTTACACTACAAACAATTCTAGAATAAACCAGTAATATCATAATTTCTCATGGAACTTAATTCAGCCTCCTAACGAGCATCTCCCACGGCTTCATTCTCATTTCCCTCGCAATACTCATGTTCATCTAGTTGATCGCCTGAAAACATTTATAAAACGGGGTGAGCTTGGGGCCCAGTAAGTACACAAACCATATCCCTAAAATAGATTTTGGGATTCATAAAAACATGCCAAGGTTTTCTTCAATTTGAAACTGGTAAACATTTCACAAGAGATACTCTGCATATATATACTTTTGAAAGCAATTCATCCAAGATTCTCAGAAACGAAGTATGACATCAAGTAGGCTCATCAACAACTATCACAGTTCATCATAACATAGGCATGTTGCGGTCAGCGTACGTTCCCCCCTGACTAGGGCCCACAATCCCTACTCCACCTGGGATGAACATTATTTGGTCAGGGTATGCGCCCCCCGACTAGGGCCCACAATCCCTCTTTCGTCCGGGATACATATTGGTGTGGACGCAAGGGCGCACCACGAGCAACAGTACTGTGTGTCAACGTATCTTCCCGTTGACCAGGACCCAACAATCCAACTTTCCCCCGTGGATATGGGGCGCAACAACCAAGCCAGAAATACCGTCTCATTCAACATAAGCCAACTTTAAACACTACTCTTAGAAAACATTCCATGGCATTTTTTATGCATTTTCTCATCAAACAATTTACACAAAAGCAGTAGCATGTAAAAGGCTTTAAAACTTCTAATTGGAACAATTCATTTATACATATACATAACAAAAATAGGGTATACGGAGGAATATGGCAGGAGTACTTACTTGCTCAGTAATTGGTTCTTGAGCTCAATCAACAGTCGATCCTATCTCTTGACTACCGAAACCTAAATAACAAACCACAACGACATCATTCATTACCGCTCGAGCACGCCTAAGTATTAAGTTTCTCTTAAGTGAGTGAAGTGTACCAAACCGCCCCTCGTACTTTGTAAAATTTCCTATTCTCGCCCGATGCCTAACGTACCATTATCCACTTGGATATAACCTAAAAGAATACATTTAAACCAATCAAGCATCACAGTAATTTTTTATCACTATAAAATTCTAGGTTTAGAATAATCTTGTTTACTATGTTAAATAATTCAAAAGCCTATTTTGAAAATAAAATTGTTTGAGACACTTCCTATGCCCGGAAAAATCTGAGAAAATTTCATGTCAAAGGTTTCCCAAAATTAAGGGGAGTTTTTGTTTTGTACTTTCTCTAAATCTAATTAGAAGAGGTTTTTAAAAATGATTTTGCAAACTATTTTAATAGTTAACAGTAATGCGATAATCGCTCGGGCGCTACGTCGCTAACGATGCTAAAATAGCTAACGACTTTAAAACCTTTCGAAACTTTAGAAAATATCTTATCTTAGCTACGTAAGATTATTGTGGGAGTTTTAGAATTTAATAACTTACTTTACTATTTTAAAATGCATCGAAATCTCTTTTACGAATAAATTTAGTTAGCATGCTTATCGAGCTTCGAAAAATATGAAACTTTTACTGTGTGTAGATCTTGCAAAATTAACATAAGTTACTTCTTTGAGTTTTGTCCAACTAATATTCTAAAATATTTTAAAAATTCGAAAAAGAGACTGCTGGAATAGGATAGCTTTTTAGTGACAAATTTGAGTCCAACTTTAAAACATAAACTTTCCCTCTCTCTAAGCAGTCTTCTCCTTCTTCATAACACCCAACAACATCCTCCACCTGCAACTACTCACACGTAATGCCCATATACCTGTAAGTTCACATACCCATCTCATATATATACACATAAGCACATATACATTAATCTATACACACTCATCCCCACATCACTCCCATATACACAACACCATATCCAACCTAATCCTCCATAATTTTCCTTCAAAGCTACTGCCCATACCCTTTTTCTTTCCTTTCATGGCTCACAGGAAAACCCATTTACTTGATGGCAGCCGTGTGACCCTTCTTCTTCTCCTTTCACCACATTTTCAAACTCTCCTCACACTCATGTACTTCACAATTTAATCTACACAACCCCCACTTCCATCTTCTCTCATAAGTACACGCTAACCACACATGAAATATACACACTCAGTACACTCCTGCGCACAGACTACACACCACCTTTTTCACACACCACTCACCTCCACGTGCTCACAATACCACATAACACATCACGGCAGCACACACCTCACGCACCACCACCCGCATGCACCCACTTCTTGTTCCCTCTATTTGTCACCATTAGGATGTTACTTCAGGAAAGAGAGAGGCTACTGTTATCTCCAAATCTACTCTATTTGTTTGTCCCACCAATGCTTTACCCATAATTCATTCCCCTTCCTTTCATGGCAGCCACCATGGCTGCTTCATCACCCCATTTCTCTCTGTCATGAACACTCCTGAACACCCACCGTCACATCTAGATGCCAAAATACATCCACTGCACTTGGCTACACACCGGTATACCCTTGCACACACTTATACCCTGGCAGTTTTACGTAGCCGCATATCGGCACCTTGCACTCCAGCAGGTGGTTCATACCAACTGCCTCACGGCAGTGGGACTTTTTCTTCCCTTCTAAGCCACCCCAGATTCGCCGGCGACAACAACTTCTCTTCCCTAGGCAGCCCACATGCTCACGCAATACCCGCGACGCACAGCAATACGCAGCATACACTAATGTCTGAAATTAGTTTACATACCGACACAAGAACAACACCCCAACCCAATCGTGCTATATATAAATCAATCCATTCGCAGACCTCCCATACAGTGTTAGCGTTACCTAAATACATGTACATATATACATCAATACATGAAGCATAATCTCTAAAAGTAAACTTACCGAGACAACTTCGCCGGAAGCTTTCTTCACGGTTTCTTTCTCTGTTTCTTTGTCTTGGATCAGCAAATAATGAGGGAAGGCTGCTAGCTAGGGTCAGCTGCTCTCTACAGAGTGTGTATATATACACTAAAAACCCTAAGTTGAGAATTATCACAAAACCCCTTACACTACTCATTTTGTCGCTAAATCTTTCATGCCCGAACTTTATTATCGCAAAATGGTCCAAAAATAAATATTTACGACACTTTATGCGCTACGCAAATTGTTAACGGGTTACTACATTATCTCGTTTCGCAAATCATTGCTAATAATAAGCGCACCGATATTTTAAATAACTTGTCGCTAAAATATACATATACTAGCAAATTTGTCGCTAAGATTTTCTAAAATACTGTTAACGCTAATGGTCGCTAAATACATCAATCAACATAAATAATATCTGCTATAGTTAACTTATGACTTTCTAAAAATTTGTCGTTAAATATAGCCGTTAAAAATTCAATCACGCTAATTGACGCTAACATTGCCGATAAATTTTGCTGATAGAAATTGACGTTAAATCTCGCGTATAAAAGTCGTCGCCTAGATAATAAACTAACCGGCTAGACATATCACGGTTCAGGGTGTTACACTAGGGCCTGAGCGGCATTAAGAGCCAGCCCAGGTCCTGAAGGTTGCACCGGTGTAATGGATTGTTGGGAGGCCAACGCCTGTATGGATTTCTACATTTCCATAATGGCAACCATCAGAGTGGTTTGTGTGTCTTGCAAGTTGGCTATGGTAGAAGTAAATTAATGTATGGCTGTATTGACAATCCAATGCACATCGGGTGCAGTGATTAAGGGTTAATCTTGGTGTCATGTGGCATTTGTCTCTTCTTGGTCACCAAGGTGGGCTTCTTCTTGCACAGTGGGGATGAGGCCTTGGCTGGTTGCCTTGGTAGCTCTCCGTTGCATAGGCATGATGCCTAAGTATGGAAGGTATGCAGACTGCAATATGATGCTCACCTCCCCAGCGGAGTCGCCAAAATGATGCCAAGGAAAGTGGGTTTGTACCTACGTGGAGGTGCCACAAAGGCTGCAGTCTGAGCCAGCTTCTAAACGTACTAAGTGAGAGATAGTGAGAGTAAAGTAAGGGCAGAGAGTAAGGCTTCCCAGACATGCCTTGAGGGATGGAAGTACTGAGGAGACGAGGTTGAGACGAACAGGCCGGCAACCGATAATCCAAGTCAAGGTCCAAGTTAGGGTTCAATGCTATCTCCAAGATCGTGTCAGCTTATGTTTCTCTCTCTAGAATCGAAGAGCTCTCAAGTTCTAGAGTGAGAAAGTGATTTTGAGAGAATGAGTGAAAAAAGTCCTTGAATAAGTCATAAAGTCCACTATTTATAGGCAAAGGAATGCATGTGTCATCAAATGCCACATGTCGTCCCGTAGGAGTGACACGTCACCAGGGGGTCCAAAAATACCTATTCTCCATTGGACTGCGAGTTCCTAAATTTGCACTGCCTCGCCCTACACAGCGTCACTTTACCTATCTGAGAAGACTCAAGACACCGTGACGATAAGATCAGAGTAAGCCCATTGCCCAAGCCACCGGTCCAAGTCCTTACTGAATCCCACAAGTGTGCGTCAAGGGACGCGTAGAGAACGTGATAGCGGGGAGGGTTGCCCCTGTAACCAACTTCTAGGCGGACTAGGCACGATGCCCTCAGAAGACCTGCTTCCATCCCAAAGTGACCCGGGGGTCATTGTCCTGGAGGCGCCGATGATCGCTGGTAACGTGAGTGGACATGGTAGCAGCTCAGTGCCTAGTGTCATGCAAGTCACCCCAGACGACGATAGCTTTGTGGTAACAAGCCTATCCTGCTGGAAAGGGTCCTTGTGTCGGAACACTACGAGCGAAGCCCCTCGAAATGCTGCACACTCTAGAGAGTGGGTCGAAGCATGTTCTAAGTCCATGGCGAGGGTGCATGGTATGGTGAATAAGTGTGGAGCCCAGAGGCCCCGTAACATGATTGTGGCGCATAGGAGCGATGCCAATGGCATGAGACATTGATTGTGGTGCCTACAGCACTAGACATGATTAGGCGCATGGGCGCGGTGCCTACAGCACGAGACATGATTGTGGTGCATGGGCGCGGTGCCTACAGCACGAGACATGATTCTGGTGCATGGGCACGGTGTCTACAGCACGAGACATGATTGTGGCCCATGGGCGGGTGCCTACAGCAAGAGACATTAATTGTGGTGTATAGGCATCGTGCCTACAGCACGAGACATTGATTATGGCACATGGGCACGACGACCACCGTTACAGAACCATACTTGGTGCCCGGGGCACATGTCATGGAAGTGGAGCATGGGCACGGCGATGACCGTCACAGAACCATACCTGGTACTGGGGTACATGTCACGGAAGTGGCGCACGAGAGCGAAGACTGCGCATGGGCAAGGGTATATGTTATACCAAAATAATAAGTGTGATCTTTAGTAATGACAAAATTGGGAGTGATGGTACGCGGTCGTTGATGACGGGTCATTCGGCAGTAGCGTCCACTTTGGGTGATGGGCATCGTGGAGGCGGTGCGTGGTTGCGAGCGACGGACGACGGACGTCGTAAGGTTGATGTACGAGCATCGGTAAAATCGTGAGGGTGCAAAGACCCGAAAGAACAAGTACGTGCAGTGTAACACCCTGAACAGTGATATGTCTAGTCGGTTAGTTTATTATCTAGGCGACGACTTTTATACGCGAGATTTAACGTCAACTTCTATTAGCGAAATTTTATCGGCAACATTAGCGTTGATTAGCGTGATTGAATTTTTAACGGCTATATTTAACGACAATTTTTTAGAAAGTCATAAGTTAACTATAACAGATATTATTAATTTTGATTTATGTATTTAGCGACAATTAGTGTTAACAGTATTTTAGAAAAATCTTAGCAACAAAGTTACTAGTGTCAAGCGACAAGTTATATAAAATATCGGTGCGCTTATTATTAGCAATGATTTGCGAAACGAGATAACGTAGTAACCCGTTAATAATTGGCGTAGCACATAAAGTGTCGTAAGTATTTTATTCTTTGGACCATTTTCGTAATAATAAATTCAGTTAAAAAGTTTTAGCGACAAAAGGGTGAGAAGTTTTCTTGTCTTTGCCCAAATTAGGGTTTCGGGTTATATATAAACATGACATTCTCTGGCAGCCGACCCTAGTTTTCTCTCCACTACGCCACCTCTGTTCGAGCAAAGGATACCGAGAGGAAGAGAGGGAATTCGCCGGAGATTGAAGAACGTTTTCTGGTAAGCTTACTTTTCAAAGCTAAGTTTATACAAGAGGATATTATAGTTGATGCAATTGGGTCCTCCTTATACATAAAATCTGAGAACTTTATTTAGATCAGTGTAATACACATGGGTACATACATATATGGATTGCGGCGACAGCCATGGCGCCTTGATGGGCTTGTCAGAGACAGCCATGGCTGCGTAGAAACGGAGTATGATAGTAAGGTTACCATGAAGGAGTTGTAGCGCAAGGAGGGTAGAGACAGCCATGGTGCCATATGGAGTTTGTATGAAGACAGCCATGGCTGCCTTTGCATAGAAACGGATGGAGGTGCGGCTGTTTTGATTGTGAAAATAGGCAGTGTTGAAGTGGCCAGGTGCGATGAAGAAGAAGAGGGAGTAGCAGCGCGGCGAGGCCGTTGCCCGCGAATGCCGTGTGGCTTGGGCAAGGAGAAAAACTCATGTCGCAAGGCAGTGGGTATATGATGTTTGGAGTGTGAAATGAAATGTGGAAAGAGCAGTGAATATAAGTTGTGTAATGTATACAGTGGGTATAGTTTCCATGGGTGGTGCATGTATCAATGTTTGTGTTATTGGGTATGTATATGTGTGCACAGAAAGAGTGAAATGGTGGGAGTGCAGATGTGGTGTGCAATGTGTGAAAGAGCCATGAGAAGAGAGTAGCCGTGAAGAGTGAGATGCATATGGGTATGCGTAAATGTGGGTATAGCTAAGTGTTAAAGTGCAAGCTTGAGAGTGTAGTGTGTGCGTGTACTGAGAGTGAGTGGGTGTTAGTGTTCTGGGAAGAGACCCTGGACAAGGGTGGCAGGAAGAAGCCACTGCCTGCTGGGGCTTTGGACAAAATGGTGAAGGTGATATTTGAAGATTAAGATATGTGATTGTGCATCTTAGGGAACCAGTGCTACGTAGGTGTGAAGTGCATGTGTTAAACTAACAAAGGAGACCCACTAACTCATGGTGTGGAAGACGTGTTCCAGCTATACGTGGGTTTATTAGGTGTAATAGTGTGTGTCACTCATGCATTAAATTTAAAAGTGCGCTAATGGTAATCCCTTTTAGCAGTTACTTTCCAAAATTTTAATAAATACTTAGCAATTTATTTGGACAAAACTCAAAAGAGTAACCTATGTTATTTTTGCAAGATCTACACACAAAAAAACATTTTCGATTTTTCTGAGCTCGGGAAGCATGCTAACTAGTTTTATCCGAATAGGAGATTTCAAAGTATTTTAAAATCGTAAACTAAGTTATTAAATTATGAAACTTTTAAAATAGTCTTATGTAGCTATGTTATGATTTTTTCCAGAGTTTCAAAAGTTTTGAAAGTCATTTGCTATTTTTAATGTTATTAACAGCGTAGCGCTCGATCGTGTATCGCGTAACGCTTTACTATTGCAGTAATTTATTTAAACTATTTTAAAAACCTCTTCTAAACAGTTTTAGACAAAGTGCAAAACTAAAATTTCACTTCTTTTTGGGAAACCTTTGACGAGGAATTTTCTCGGATTTTTCTGGGCTTGGAAAGTGTCTCAAACAATTTTATTTTTAAGAAAGAATTTTGAATTATTTAACATAGTAAACAAAATTAATTTTTTTTTGCCTAGAATTTTATAGTAATCTAAAATGATGGTGACGCTTGAGTGTTTGAAATGTCGTGGCATTCCGGTGCCATTCGTTATATATTGGAGGGTTGAGCATTGACGCTCAATTGAATGAGCAGGTTAGGATTCCGAGCGATAACTTTTCGGAATGACCGTTAGTGCCCGAAAAACCCATCAGTGACTTAAAAAGACTCTTTTAAGTTATATCTAGGTGGGTAATGGTATGTTGGGCATCGGGGGCGAATAGGTAATTCTACAAAAGTCAAGGGGCAGTTTGGTAAACTTCACTCACTTAAGAGAAACTTAATACTTAGGCGTCCTCGAGCGGTAATGAATGATGTCCTTGTGGTTTGTTATTTAGGTTTCGGTGGTCAAGAGATAGGATCGACTATTGATCGAGCTCAAGAACCAATTACTGAGCAAGTAAGTACTCCTGCCATATTCCTCCGTATACTCTATTTTTTGTTTATGTATATGTATAAATGAATTGTTCCAATTAGAAGTTTTAAAGCAGTTTACATGCTACTGTTTTTGTGTAAATTGTTTGATGAGAAAATGCATAAAAAAAATGCCGTGAAATGTTTTCTATGAGTAGTGTTTTAAAGTTGGCTTATGTTGAATGAGACGGTATTTCTGGCTTGGTTGTTGCGTCCCATATCCACGGGGGAAAGTTGGATTGTTGGGTCCTGGTCAACGGGACGATACGTTGACGCACAGTACTGTTGCTCGTGGTGCGCCCTTGCGTCCACAATAATATGTATCCCGGACAAAGGAGGGATTGTGGGCCCTAGTCAGGGGGCACATACCCTGACCAAATAATGTTCATCCCAAGTGGAGTAAGGATTGTGGGCCCTAGTCAGGGGGAACGTACGCTGACCGCAACATGCCTATGTTATGATGAACTGTGATAGTTGTTGATGAGCCTACTTGATGTCATACTTCGTTTCTGAGAATCTTGGATGAATTGCTTTCAAAAGTATATATATGCATAGTATCTCTTGTGAAAATGTTTACCAGTTATAAATTGAAGAAAACCATGGCATGTTTCATGTTTTTATGAATCCCAAAATCTATTTTAGGGATATGGTTTGTGTACTTATTGGGCCCCAAGCTCACCCCTTTTTATAAATGTTTTCAGGCGATCAATTATATGAACATGAGTATTACGAGGGAAATGAGAATGAAGCCGCAGGAGATGCTCATTAGGAAGTTGTTTAAGCCTTGAGAAATTGTAGAACTGCCAGTTATTTATTTGAATTGTTCGTAGCTTAATTTTAGGAGATTCCTTAAAATAAATGCTATCGGTCTCTATGGAGGATTTCAGTAGAGATGATTTAGGAAAGAGTTGTAAGGGCATCTTTAGAAATTCATGTTATGGTGTTAGTTAATGTATGATTTTAGAATTGTGTACAGGTTTTAGCGAGTAAGGCCTAGCAGAGCCCTAAATTGGAGTCTATTGGGTCTACGGCCGGTCACGTGCCTAACTCGTGGGCCTGCCTCTGGGTTTGGGTCTTGACATGTAGAAAGGGAGGCCGAAGGCCAACAATTAGGGGAAAGCCAAGGCCACCACCCCTAGGGAGGTTGAGGCCAAGCCCTTGGGGAGGCCGAGGCCAACCCTAGGGTGTAGCCAAGGCCAAGGCCATCTCCCACAAAGGGAGGCCAAGGCCACTCCCCCTTTTAGTGAACTTCGGGCGCGCGGACGGTAAGTATTTTGATGGGCAATGATGAATCCAAAAATTGTGTTACGACGAGCATGTTGTCGTGACTCGTACCAATGTGACGAACAAAGTGCCAAAGTCATATGCAAGTGAACAAAGCACAAAAAAGAATTTGAATGAAAATTAAACAACCAGGAGGAGGGGGGAAAGGCTAAGGCCAACCCCTCATGGAGGCTAAGGCCGACCCCATGACCTTGGGCGAGGCCGAGCCCAACCCCATGGCCTTGGGAGAGGCCGAGGTTGGCCAAGGCCTTTGCCCCTTGAACCCATCGCTCCGGTTGCACCGTCAATCGATATTTTTTATAAAAATGTGTTTGGGTAGTTGCGGTGCGACGAGCGTGCTACCGTGAGTCATGTCAACGTGAAATAATTAGCGCCTAAGTCACGCACGAAGCGTGCGAAGCGAAAAATGCACGTGACTTGGGCGCTCGGTCGTCGCACAAGTTTGATGCGTTGAAAAAAAGACCGTTGAATCTGTTGACGTGTTCGCGCGAAGCAGGACCCCTAGTTGGCCCTTGGGTCCAACCAAGATAGGTTGGGAACAAAGGGTAATCATATGCACCAATTATTAGGCCATTTAGGATAGATTCTCAAAAGTATGTTCTTGATTAAATGAGAATCAATTCTTGTGGACACTTTAGTAATTTTTTTTTTGGTTAACCTTGATTCTCTGTAAACTGATTAAGTTAGAATTCAAGAAATGAGAATCATGAATTTAAAACAATTTTGAGCATTTTGAACATGATTTAACCAGTTTACTTGTTTGCACTCTGATTTGATCTGAATTTAATCAAGTTGGAACATCCTAGAATCAATCTAAAAAATCCCTTATGTAATATTAGAATTCATCTTAAGAATAATTTGCGGTTATGATTGTATAGACACTAAACAATGTAATGAAAAATATTAGTCAATTGTGACTTTGACTATCTCTTGACATGATATCTAAGCTCCTGCTACGCAAGGTCTTGGGTTCATTTGCATACCTAGTCCCCATTTAACCTAATATCTTGTATAGTCCGTTAACTTGTGCATTTTATGATTGTGCACCATGATTTGTTTCTCAATTACTTGTCTCTCTATGTGCAATATGGGGTTTGCACATGAGAAGGAGTGTTAAGCATGATATGCATTGTTGGGCTTATTCCCTAGCAGCTTAAGGTTTTAGAGCATATGGTAACCTAATTACACCCTAACAAAGAGAAAATAAAATTGATAATCAATTGTGACATATAAAATATAGAGTTTTGTAACGACCCGGTCCACGACCCCACCACAGGGCAATGCCTCCCTCAAAAGGGCTAGCCAAGTAGGTACTTATGAGTTCCTTGGCAAGGTCTTATAAGGGTCATCTCATACTACTCCACATCCGATGTGGGATATTACAATCTTCCCTCCTTATACCTTAGCGTCCTCGCTAAGGCTCAATCACACATAGCCCAGAATCTTCCTCTCTAGCCAATGTGGGATATACCGGGCTCACCCTTCGTTGCCCCAACCATCCTCTTGATGTGGGATATACCTGGGCTTGCCTTCGTTTCCCCAACCATCGGCAACCCGACTGGATAGCCCAGCCCGAGTTTTCGAGAGTCGGCTCTGATACCATCTGTCACGACCCGGTCCACAACCCTACCACAGGGCAATGCCTCCCTCAAAAGGGCTAGCCAAGTAGGTACTTATGAGTTCCTTGACAAGGTCTTATAAGGGTCATCTCATACTACTCCACATCCGATGTAGGATATAACAAGTTTTATGTTTGCCAAGAAAGTAAAGGCTTTGCACAGTACAACTAACTAAAGAAGGTTTAATTACACCCACATAAAGGTCAATTGCACTTAGCACCACGATGTTCTAAAATTAGAACTCAACACCTAAACTTCTAAAAATGTTACGCTTAACACCAATATTAATAGTCAAACATCCTTTTGAAAAGAAGTCTATTAGTTGTTTAGGAGAAATACCATCGATTTCTCACCCATTTCTTTCTCCTCGACTATTATCTTTGCATGCCAGTACACACCAAACTCATCCCCAAAAACACACATATAGAGAAATAAGGTGGGTCGATCTTACATTTAAATTAATTCAGGATATTCAAATTGGTCAATCGATGGTGGATTGGTCTTGGCAGGGACGTACAACGGTGGGCTTTACGGTTTTGACAGTATTAGAGATTGGAAGATGGTTTAATGGGCCTGCTAAAGTGGGTGGGTCCCGGTTGTAGTCTTGTTATAATGGTTGTTCGTGGTGGGCATGGTTGTTGCAGGGGCAAGAATGGTAATGGTGGTTATTTTTAGTCGTTGTGGTGGTAGTAGGGAATGCACGGCTATGGTTAGTGGTAAGAACGGAGGTTGACTGGCGGCATTGGTGGTGATTCAGCTGCTGTTAGTGGGGATTGGTATATGGTGGTGGTTGGTTTGGTCGGTAGCTATTGTGATGGGTTTGTTATGGTGATGGTAACTAGTCTGATATGGCTATAGTTGTGGTGAGTTTTGGTGCATGGCAGTGCTTGATTTAGTAGGGGTTGTGCTGATTTTATTGTCGTGATGGTGGTTGTTTTGGTAGGCGTTAATTTTGATGGGGTGTGTGGTGGTGGTAGTTGCTTTACGGGGCTAAGTTATGGTAGTAGTGGTTGTTGGTTTGTAGGGCTACAATTGTGTGGGTTTTATTAGAGTGGTGGTCGTTGGTTTTAAGCGCTATCATTGTGTGAGTTTTGTAGTGGTGGTTGGTTTGTGGGGACACATTGCTCTTTTGTGGTTGTTGTTTGGGGGCGCAGGGGGTTGGTTTTGTGGCTAGTATTTTGGATTGGTTGTATGTTTTGATGGTGGTTGAGTGGCCGAAAGATCGGAGCTATACATGTGTGTTAAAAGAAACAGACGTGGATGCAATGTGCAGGTGTGAAACATAGGCCTTCAATTTGACGGAGGCCAAACTGAAACTACACAAGAATTATGTTCGCAACATTCTCACAAAAAATTTTACGCGATCATATATTCTTTAGAGTAAATTAGAAACAAGAGTTTTTTGGTGTATCCATTTTTCTTTATCTTCCAATCACTCTTATAGTATCTTTCAATTTAACTCAATACTTCTCTCTTACTAGGTAATTAGAGTTTGAAAGATGATATATCAATGATCATGGGGCTCCACTAAAAATCAAACCAAAACAAGTAAAACTTGTTGCTAATGATCAAGTGAGGGCCAACAAGATGAAGTTGCAAAGACTTTTTGTCACTATGAACATGGCTAAGTAAAAAAAAAGGTGGAAGAATGAAAATTTTAGGAAAGACCAAGGCCCACCCCAACCCCCCCCCCCGCCCCCCCATTCACCAGTTGCAATTGTGGATGCCTTGTTAGGTACTTACACTGTATAGAGGTGATACTTTAGGATTCATATTTGGAATTAACCCTTTGCTCTAATTAAATTTGAGGTTTATGCAAAAGTCAAACACATATCAGGGGTTATTTGTAATTCAGCCAAGTCATAAATGACCATTTTGCCCCTCATTTAAGGCTCTTAACAGTCATATTTTACCCCGACTGATGGAAGTACTTGATGGACGTACTTATGATAGTTTAGGAATGAATTTAGCTAAACTGATAGTTTATGGACGATGCTGGCAAAACCCCTTAAGTTTAGGAACGTTTTCTATAGTTGTCCCCAAAAAGATAATACCAGCTTTTCTGAGCTTCAACTTTGTTAATTGGTAGCATTTAGCATCTCGCAACAAAGGTTTATCTCTGTTGATTTAGTTATACCCTTATAGCGTCATATAAACTCTAGTTAATTTCAAAAATCCACAACTCTTACATGGGGTAGAGCATTTTCTGTTACAAAGGCCAAGCCCTTGGATCGTACATACCAAGCTAGAGATTAGCAAAACGAACTATCTATAACTACCCTTAGTCATGAATTTAATGTTAGGGGGATAACAGATAGCCCAATTTCCACCATGATGACACACACGCGTGCATGCGCACACGTATGCATATATAAGTACAGATATAAATATAAGCCAAGAAGAAAAATAATATTCCGTATGATATATAGGTGAGTAAAAATTGGTTACCAGTAAAAGCATCTCACGACAATCAATACCCAAGCAGAATGCTACATCTGGAACATACGAAGATAACTTTTTTCTTGAATTATATGAGTTATAATAGTAAAAGCAAGAACCTAACCAACTAACCCAATGAGAAAACACCACTCTTCGGTATCACTCAAGTACGATTAAAACAATTACAGTCATCTTCTTCTTTGATAGGTAGAGTTGGATGCACAAAATCGCAACAGCTATTGTCTGTAATAAACGTAACATTTAATAGAAGAGTCCTCTATAGAAGAGCCAGAGGACTCACTCATTAGCCACGAGATGATGTTAGCCATAGCCATATTTATGAAAGTCAAGGATAACATAGAAGCTTTGTTCTCCAAAGGTTAATTGTGGGAGCACATTGATATCACGCACCGGTTATGGGATATTCTATGATTGGCCTTTTAAGACTCTGTCAAGGATCACATTAATACCTATCTAATTGAGTTGTCAAACGTGGGACATGAAGCCAGACTCAAATTCGACCAACCCAATTGGGTTACCAGTATTAGCCAACAATGGCTAGTGAGGAAGCCTTAGCATGAACGCCAAGGCATAAAGATAAGAGTTTATGATCAATACCCTTACATCAGATTTACATCAGATGTGGGATACTTTATAATTGACCTTTAAGGCCCTACAATGACTCTCCCTACAATGACTCATTAGTACCTAAATAGGCTAGCCTTTTAGAGAATGACATTGCGCTATGGTGTAGTTATGGAGTGGGTCATTGTAATGACACAACAAGAACAAATCGAGACACAGCAAAGGCTGATCAAGAATAAATGAGAAACCAGCAGTAGTTACAATGTCGATAGGAAGACATGAGATAAGTAAGGGAAGCCATGTTATTACTATTAGAAGGAAAAAATGGCTATTGCAAGGACTTGCAAAACGAAACATGTACCTGCAGAAGGTAAGTTTGCTAGTAATAACTTTCGGCATGAAGAGCTTGCAAGCAAATGGCATACACCGACGGTGAAGAATGGGATCCCATCTGGCAAAATAACGCAACACTATTGAAGTGATAGATATATCAGGAAACACTACCGAAAATGTCATGGATTTTGCCTTGACATGTAAACGATACTAGACGATCTCAATGCTGAAGTATAAGGAAGAGGGATATTATGATCCTCTACAAAACAACCTAAATTGCCTATTTAGGTTTTTCATATCACGTGATAGATGGTGAGAATGTGTTCAGGAGCACGCAAGCTTTTAGGGAGTACTATGATTGTACTGTTAGGCCACTTAGACCACTTGATAAAGCACATAGGTAACGTAGAGATCATGACATGGTGTTTAGCATGAATCATGCACGAGGGATAACTTGTCTGAAAACAATATGGTTCTACATGATTCTGTGGAACACAATGCAAGGTACAATGTCATATCAAGGAAGAGAAATCAACAAAGATAGAGATAAGAAAGAATGAAGCAATAGCTAATAGAACGTGGTTTCATTTATGCATAATTGCCCAGCTTACTTTGCACACTTAGCAAAGGTAGAATGAATAAAACTAACATGTGAACCTTCATAATCTCGCACTCATGTCTTAGTCCATTCACTATCGAAGCTCCTTCTCGAGTCAACAACAGGAGTGAAATGCCGAGTCGCCAACCATAGGCTCAAATACCTGTTAACGAGATAACACAAAGAGCTGAGTGTCCATCACGAAGGCCCATATATACAAGATAACCGTAACTTGATATAAAAACTTAAGCAATAAGATTTAATTTGACCAGCGTACATATGCTTAGCTTATTTTTCACATGTGGACAACTCACATGTGCACCTTAACATTGATACTATGTTGTACTAAACTTTTTCTCGTGAGAAATTAAGGTTGATCCAATTACTGACTCTATCTAAAAAACTAAGAAGAAAAGAAAACAATAGTGTGAGAAAATGGTCCTACATTATTAATTAGTATTAACCACCAATGAAAAGTTCATAATTAATTCTAATTTAAGAGATGCCGAACTCCTTAGTAGAAGCTTGTAACCCAAGCTGTAGATGTCGGATATCATGTCAGGGGCACGGATCAGGGAACAGCAGAGGTGTTGTACAATATTTAGCAACAAAAGATTGTAACTAAAAGAATTTTGTCACTGTTACTGAAATTTATAATGCAATTTTTTGTCGCTAAAAATATTTAGCGGCATTTTTTTTTATACAGCAAAGGATCCTGATCTCAGGGGCACACAAAGTCGCTGCAAAGATAAAAGATAACTATAGGCTCACATAAAGCCAGATTAGGTTTCTCCAACAGGGAAAACGTCTTATCAATAATTAAATAATTAACCAGCTTAATAATTAATGAGAGTGCATTTTTGAGTTTAGGTCTAGTAATGTGACTCAGTTAATCAATTTAGTCCACTCTAGTCCAGTTAAATTGTTAAGTCTCCAAGTCCATTGGTGTTGTCTAGGCCAACAGTCCAGTCCAGTTTACATGTCCAGTAGTCTAGTTTAGATGTCCAGTCCAGTTAGTAATTGTTCTAGTCCTGTTAGCAATTGTGTCAGTCGAGTCCAGTGTCTGCATTTTATAATTTAATTCATTATGACGTGATAGTAAGTGAATTATTCCTGATGCAAAGATTAAAAAAATAAATATTATGGTTTGGAGATGAATTATCCCGAATTTGGTACATTCCATCAGTGAAATTAGAGATAATTACCAAAATTAGGGTGAGATAGTGACTCGACATTCAGAAAAATCATTTTTTTTAAATATAAGATGAAATGGCAGGTATTTTACTAACTGGCTGGTTAATTGACTTTTGTCTATCTGCGATTTTATCCAATATTCTGGCTTATCACCATCCTTACAAATTAGCATAACCAAGCTTACCGGATTATGTGTCCCTTAGCACTATAAAAAGGGCCTTAGCCTTCATTTTAAGGGTCTGGGGCCAGAAAGCTTATTCTCTTTAGAGCTTGTGTACCATTTCTTCTTAAAATGGACATACCGGTGGCGGCGGTGCGGCAATAGAGCCCTAATTTGCACAAGAGCAGTAGTCATCATGGGCGTCGTCGGGGCTGTTGCAGGGTTGGTGGAGGGGGCGTTGCTGGCGTTAACGTGGTTTGTCGCCAGAGGGGGGATCGCCGGGGTGGGGGGTCACCGGGGGAAGGAATCAGGGATGAGAACTAAAGAGAGAGAGAGAGAGAGAGACAGGGGGAGAGAGAAATTACGGTTCCTTTTTTATAACATAACTTTTAGCGACGGATATATTCCGTCCTAAAAGTTCGTCGCTTAAGTCATGGCTTCTAGAGACGGACGTTTTAGCGACGGAATATTCCGTCGCTAATGGCTATCTTGGGGAGTTTTGGTGACGAATATTTTAGCGACGATACAATTCCGTCACTAAAATATTTTTACAAAATTTTTTTAAAAAAAGGCCAAAAATAGGAAATTTTTAAAAACCATTTAGCGACTGTACATCCGTTGGTAAAATGACGTCAATAAAACTATTTACCCGCAGAAATCCCGTAGCTAAAAGTTTTTAGCAACAGATTGCTACCGACAGAATAATCAATCGGCAAATCTACCTTTTAGT
This sequence comes from Escallonia herrerae, assembly GCA_033070095.1. Taxonomy (NCBI): domain Eukaryota; kingdom Viridiplantae; phylum Streptophyta; class Magnoliopsida; order Escalloniales; family Escalloniaceae; genus Escallonia; species Escallonia herrerae. The sequence continues at coordinate 70,698 of JAVXUP010000234.1, read as the reverse complement.
GACAGATTACCGTCCATCGTTAAAAATCCGTCAGTAAAAAGATTTTTTCTTATAGTGCAAGCCCTCATCCACTACAAGAAAAGATGACTTTTATGAAGGACTTTTAGCGACGAAAGGAATTCCGTTGCTGAAACGCTAAAAGAGCTTTCAGCGACGGGTTTTATCGTCGGTAAAAGTCAGTCGTTAAAAAATCTTACCGACGGACCATTCCATCAGTAAACTTGGACTTTTACCGACGGACTTTTAACGACGGACAAAACCATCGCTAAATAGTTTCAGTGAATTTTATAATTTTTGATGGTTTTTTAAAAAAATTAAGCGACAGAATGGTCTCTCTAAAAATTCCGTGGGTAAAAGTGTTAAAAAAGACTTTTACAGATGGACTTTTAGCGATGGAATGATTCCGTCGCTAAAAGTCCGCCTTAAAATACAGATCTGCTTTCTTTCTCTCGTTTCTCTCTCTATCTTTTATCTCTCACCCACTAGTGTTCTCACCTCCGGTGACCCCCCTCTACGGCGACCCACCACCGGCGACACCCCCGTCCTCCCCCCGATGGCCCTCACAGCCTAACCAACTCCGGCCAACTCTGGTTTCAAGACCTCGGCCACCACCTACGGTAAATGCGCTTCATTTTCATTTTACAAGAATGGCGTCTTTTTATTGTTGTTTAACCTAATTTGCCTTGTGTTGATTGGAATATAAAAGTAGATCTCAGTAGATCTGAAGTGGGTTTTTTGCTTAATATATGACTTTTGTTGATTTTTTATTATTTAATTACTTGTTAGCTGCATGTGATTGATGAGTGATTTGCTTATGTGCTAGTTGTTAAGGTTTACACTCATTCTAAAACGGAAGTCATCGGTTAGCCGAGCGGGAAGGTAAACTTTAGATATACATTAGGTAGTTATTAAAGCGTGAAAAAGGGAGCTGGAGCAGGAGCGGGGGCGAGAGCGAGGATCGGAGAGTTGACTGCTTTATAAGAATTCGGTGACTTAGATTGAAGATGCTAATTGACTCATATTGTACCTCTACGGTTCAAGTTAGCTTTACGGTTGCTAGTATCGAAGTGAGTTGCATAGCACCTTGATCTAGCCCAAACTACTTAGCTTAAAGCTTAAAGCATCTCTTGAAGTCATATTCTGTAAGCATTGTCACATTGCACCTTTTAGCAAGATTAAACCATTTAGATGCTAGTCTCTTTTTATGTGCGGCATTGCAGGTTACATGCCATATTTTTCCACAGTTTGCATCTTTCACTATTTGCAATGGCTTTGTAGATAGTGGCAACTGGAAAGGGTGTGCCAAGTTTTGAGATCTGACTTGCCAAAAGAAAATAAATGGCCATTTCTAGATCTCACACCAACCCTCATATGTCTGTGTGAGAAGCAATGGGTCTTGACTTTATGCTTTAACTATACACCTAAGGTTATAATCTAGAAACTGTGAGATGGTTGACCATGAAAATACCTGTTTTGCCTTTAGGAGCTGAAGGTAATCGTGAGTAAACATAGACCAGAAGTCGATGTTTCTTTTTGTTAAGTTTGTTCTGAACATTTCTTGAAAACTTCAATCATATATTTTCAAGAAACAAGCTCACATTTACTTCAAAGACATCCTGATTTTAAAGCCATAAGTGATTTGTCTGGATATGGAAGAATATTTGACAAAGTAACCGACAAAAAAGAATTTAGAAAACATTATCACACCACATTGCTACAAATGTGTTCAGGATGATCAGGGCGCATGATCAGGTACAACACTATATATGTTTACTAAACACTTGAAATTACGATTGCTATCAAGATTAATGCGTCCGTGACTTTACATGCAGGGCACTGATGCTGGACATACCGAGCCGGATCTGGATCAGAGTGCCCCTGTGGAAGAGGAAGATCAGCAAGATCTAGATCTGGGACTCAGCAACCCCTGAGCCCCCTCTCCGTGCCCTCCCAACTTGTACTCCCCTCCCGCTCTCATGCCCTCACGGCTTGTACTCCCATGCCCTCCCCTAGTCTATTGTGTTCGGCTCTCGTGCCCTCCTGAACTATATGTACATTTTATTTTTCATTATAGTATACATTTTTTAAAGTTATATAGTTGTTTGTTTTAGGGTTAAATAATTGCTGATGGATCAACAATTATTTAACTCTAATGTGCATTTGCTGGATTATACCTTGTTGTTGAGAATTTGAATTTATAATTACAGGTTTCGGCATTAAAAAATTAAAAAAATTGACTTTTAGCGAAGGAATAAATCCGTCGCTAAAGAGTTTCCCTAAAGCTTCACTTTTAGCGATGGCATTGAACCTTAAGCGACATATTATTCCGTCGTTAAATATTTAACGTGATAAATTATTTTTAAAAAAAGATAAATTAAAAGACAGAAAATTCATTTAGCGACGGAAATTCCGTCGCTAATGTATAAAACAATCCGTCGCTGAAAGTCCAATATTAGGCGACGGATTTTGGAATTCCGTCGCAAAACTTTTAGCGACGGGCTTTGATGCGAGGGACTTTTAGCGACGGATATTGTGCTTTTAGTCACGGATTTTCCCTTCGTTAAAGCCTTATTTCTTGTAGTTATCAAACTATTTAGTAAGGCCAAAATACCAATCCAAACCCAACCCTAAGACTTGTCCCAAATGCTAGGGGCTATGCATTATAGAAATGTCCTCACCTTTTCCTAATTAGACTTGCCTAAATCAGAATCGAGCCATAACTACCCGTTTCATGTTACATTGAGAGCGCTTGATAAGATGGTTCTTTTAATCCTCGTAGAAAATGATTCCGCTTGAATGTTTGCCCCCCTACGCACTGTTCAAGCCCTCGGCATTAACCCATTAGAGTTCGTCCACTCTAACCAAGCTGTCTGAGCCTATGACAATATCCGAAGAGAAGTGGTTGGTACAGTTAAGCTCCCGATGACTGTGGAAATCACTAGTTTTGATGTTGAAAACTAAGTGTTGGATATACCTGCTACATTCAATCTCCTGTTAAGAAGACCATTGATGCACTCTCTGGGTGCAATCCCCTCTATGTTGCACCGAAGGTTAAGATTGTTTTGGATAAGGCCATTTTCACCATAATGGAAGATTAATATTTACCTCAGATCGGGCTGCTAGAGAAAGAAAAGGACAATGTTTAGGTATCACAAGACTCGTTGGATGTTTTGCTCAGAAGATTCAGAATCAAAAACCCAGTTCAGTGTCTCAATTACGAAAGGGTTTGTCACGAAGAAGATGTCCTCACATTTGCCCCTTATAGCAGTACGACAGTGCTCCCTATGTTGAGAAAGCTTCATTACTTGCCCAGGAAAGATTTAGGCCAGAATCTTCAGGGAATTCCCAGCTTTCTAGGTGTCAAAAATAAGAAGGATCAGTTCAGCTTAGGGTACAAGTCGGCCAAAAAGGAGAAGAAAAAAGTCATGAGAAAGGTTGCTCAAGCTAAGAAAAAGAAGCAATATAAGGAGAGCCTAACGTCAAAGGCATCACCAAGGTCCCCACTACGAATAGATGCTTTGTCAAGGAAGGAGAGAATAGGCCCTTCTATGAAGTTTTAAAACCAGTTTATAATGTTGAGACTGGGAATCTGATTAGAGCATGGAAGATATTCTACGACTATGATTGGGTCGAAGACGAGGAACTGCCAGCGCTAACCAAGTCGGGTACAGAAGGGATTTCTTATTGGATAGATTTGATGGAACCAGAAATGATTGCAGCATGCTTCACTAATATGCTTATCTCGGTGCTTATTTGTGAAGTGTACGACCAGATCATAAACCCAGCAAGCCTAACTACTCCAGCACAGGGCGATGCACGAGATTGGATGATCGAGTACGGACCACTGATTGTAGGAGATTATAGAATAGAGTCCTGTTGCCGAAGATGCTCCAAACTGGAAAACTGGAAGACTTGGATGCTTATGTTACCTTAGCCAATTTGAATCTCCTCACCTACTATGTTTTTTCAGACTATTTAATTAATAAAATGATAGTTGATTTTGATTATGCCTTGGTTTTTTTATATAGGTTATGATGAATTAATTCACACGGTTAATGATGAGTCATAACTAATGGACGTGGAAGAGAAAAAAATACTTAAAAGAAATTGAAAACCAGGAATCTAGTTGTGTCAAGCCAGTGACTAAAGGAACAGTCAAAGTCAATATATGATCTAGCTAAGATGAGAGAGAGGAAATCAATGCACTCCTTAGTAAATATGTATTTGCTTGCTCATATAGTAGCATGCCCGGTATAGATCAGCCAATCGTAGAAACCACCTACGTCCCTTCCGGTCTGATACATCTGTATGAGAAGGGTAGCTGGAACATCGACCTCAACATCCTAATGGTGCTGAAAGACCACCATGTCTCCAAGTAGACCTCCTCTTGTTTTAGGTACAGGCCAGCTCTTCGGGATACACCTCGGTCATCCTTCACTTAGACAGAAAGGCCTGAAACAAAAGAGAGAAATGGTAAGAATTTAATAAGCATGCATATAAAAAATTCATAACTTAGTGAATTACTTACAGGACCTTAGGTTAGCCCATTAAAGCTATCCTGGTAAACCATCTCAGGAGCACCAACTCTCTCATCCTGAAAATCCACCAATACATTGTCGATGAAGTCTCACATGTGTGTCTCTCCCTTAGTCAAGGAACACATGAACGAGGACCTTAAAGGTCGAAAACTGTGAACATGCACAACATGTGAGGCAAGATGGCTAGAACACACATAATGATAACTAAGAAAAAAGTAAGGAGCATAGACATACCTCCCTAATGTCACAATAGCCCATGAAGCTAAGAAACTACCCTCAGGACACTGTGCCCATAGAACGAAACTCATATGCCAAAGCAAAAGTACCTCAGTCGTACTCCCCAACCTCCTCTATGCCCTCTAAAGCCCATAGGCACCATAGCTAAACAGAAACATCCCCGTTGATGAAAAGGGTCTCCAGTAGTGCACGAAGCAAAAATCCCCGGATAAACTGGTCAATCACTGGACCATTGGCTCCCTCTAAATCCATACCATCGTAATGCTCACTGAAAGTGCCCAACAAGAAGGAATAGCCCTTTCCGTAGGATGGTTCATTTTAGGGGTTTTCTTATTTTTTTTATATAAATAAAATGGAGACTCCATAAAATTCTTTCTCATTAGGGTATTTTTTTTTCCTGAGACTGTTTGCTACAATAAGGCTATACCAAGCTACTCTGCCTCAGCTCTCTATTAGGATCTCATTCGAGATCGGTTTGTAAAAATTTAATGAGCTTGAATAGTTTTTTAAGCTCGTCGACTTATTGAACTCGGCTCGATTAGCAAGTAACTTTATAAAGTTCGAAATCAAGTTCATAAGATTTGGCTTAAGAGATAAACAAGTAAGCTTGAGCATATTTTAAGCTTATTTAAGTTAAATAAATAAGGTCGAGCTAGCCTAAATTTGGATGGGCTCAGGTCGGCCCATTTACAACCCTTGGAGTGGTTGGATAGTCGGCGATGCTTGTGACCATAAAATGCTTGAGCATAAAACAAAAGTGTGGCCTATCTCCCAATGTTTGCTTGCCAGAGTGTTTATTGAACCAATTTTTTTCAGCTTGGAAGTCTTTGTCCTTTTAAGAACCAGAAGAAAAAAAAAAGTTGTAATTTATTTTCCAAAATTAAGTAGATTTTTACGCTTAAACGTAGTTCAATTTTTTTTTGGAATTCAGGTCAGCAGAGAGTCATTAACACAACTATTTCAAAACAGTTTTAAGCAACTTGTCCGGTACGCATGTATAATCCTATCAGGGATCGAATTCTCCAAATCAGTCATATATCCAACAAAGTACCTCTCAAGGGTCCCGTTCTCATAGCCCCAGTAGGTGTCCAGTGAGTAATTTAGTAAGGTAACTTAAGTGGATCCGAACCTTGCAACTTCAATTAAGCAAGTATACACGAAGCTAACTACAAACGTTAAACTTAAACATTGACCTATAATCCTTATTGAAATTCTTTTAGTCCTTCAGTTGACACTCACATTGTAATTTAGATATTTGTCTAAGAAGTAGGAGACTTGCTTTGGGACGGAAAGGAGCACTGGTGCACTATAACCACTAGAAGTTGAAGAAACTTGTCAACAATCAACTAAGAAAATTTTAGCAGAAATCTGAATCCACCGCGCGTGTTGATTCAAACTTCAAAGTCATCCGGTAGACAGAGCTTGAACAAGCTCAAACTGGATTTAGTGATGTTGGATTTTGCTACTTAGCCCATTGTACAGCCCAGCCTTAGTTTGAGGAAATTTACCCAAATTTTAATACCCAAATGCATTTCTCAGATTAAATAGTAATATATGTAAACAAAAGAAATACTCGTTATTTGCAATTTTGTAACTTCTAAATGTTGGACCTAACCCTAATGCGAACTATATGTCATTTTTTTTTGTGTGTCTTTCTTAGTTCAGTTGATAAAACCTGAAACCAGTTCAGCCCTAAGAACCTAATGGAAGATCAAGTTTATTTTCTTTTCTTTCTTCTTCTTCTTCTTCTTTTTTTTTTTTTTTGTTTTTTGGAAAAATTTCTTATTCCGGGATAATCTTTTGCATTTATTTTGCTTTCGAAATACATTTTCACATAAAACGAAACTCTACATCTTAAACAAAGAAAAAAAATAGGAACTAATGGGAAAGTATTTTAAAAGAGGAACCTCTCTGACACTGGTTGCGTTATAGAAGATACAATGAATTTTATTTCAAGATATGAATCGTGTAATCTTCTTTTAGTTGAACGTACGTATGTTACTTTATAACCTATGAGGTAGCGAGATTTTGTACATAATGTAATAGATGTTGAGGTTTGGAAGAAAGAGACACCTTACTATGCTATGTTTTCAATTCAAAATAATTGTAACTGTCGTGAAAAGTAAAAAATAGTACTCTTTGACACACAAAAAAAGGAAAAAAAAGGAGAGAAAGGAAAAGAAAATATGTCCAAAATGGACCACTATAAGTGATAGTTAACTTGTTAAAATAAGCAAATTTTGGACACAATCTACTTGACCATTTGAAATAATGAGCTGGTAGGATACTTTAGATCTAACTTTAAAGCAGCCTGGATACCCAAATTGCCAATTATCTAGGGTTGTGTCTGTGTCAAGCATTTCTTTAAGCACCTAAAGGCCAAAAAGACACCATCATTAGAGGCTAATTACTTTCCCCCTTTGGACCCCCAAAGTTGCTTTTCTGATAATTAAATTATGTTTGCCTCCTGTAAATCATCTCGGTTTATCCCCATGTCCTTTCACTGAAAAGCGAGTTTTTCAAATAGCACTTTTCATGATTATTGAGATTACCCCCATGGCTCTTTTGGTGTGGTAAACTGTGCAGTCATGATTGGTCAATGTACAAATCGGAGAGGGATGAACTGTGGTGGAGGACACCACCCCTGTTGGGATAAAGTGCAACACCGATTATTATTATGGGTCAAAAAGCGAACCATGCATCTGCTAGCCGGATACAGCTTCGAATGCTTCCCTGGTCTATATTTTTTTAGTTTTACCGGATGTTTGCCAAGGAACAGGGATTTGTAAAAAACCTGAAATAATTGTCTAGAAATATCTCTCTGGTGTACCACCGTGTCGCTCACATTTGTAGAGGACAAATATGTCATTAATGATTTATCAACTTACAAGGGCACTTTGAAATGTTAAAAAGTTTTGAGAGCATCATGTCAAACTTGTGGCCGATCTCAACGAATTGGATAATCCTTTTCTTTGAAGTTCTGTAAATTGACACGTATGTGTTTTGAAATTAATTTTCTTATCAAAGATACTAAAATTTATGTCATATAAATGTTAGTGGTGTTTAGTGGGCATAAAGGCAGAGAAACAAAAACCGACTAAGCCTTGAAGATTTTTTTCATATCCGTCTAGGCTACCCTCGTGCCCCAAAAATAAGGAGGTCTGGTAGTTATTAGATCTTTCATCCACGTGGTAACCTTCAAAATGTTGTTTTAGTGAGTAATTATTTATCAATTTATTAAAAAAACTTTAGAAATGGGATTTTTTTTCCTTTTTTGATGTATCTACAATATCATTTGACACAATTTATTAGAGAAAGTGCATGTAGAGTAGGTAGCTAGATGGCAATTGTCTGAAACTATAAAGACAAAAATAGTTTTATGAGTTTTTTTTATTATATTTGTTATCATCAGTGGCGACGCCAGGAAATAGGGTACAAGATTTTGACTTTTTGTTGAGGATAGAATTTGTAGGATAATATTCAGAGATTATAATTTGGGTAAATTCTATTCGGCTGCTTTAAGAGCTCGTTCGAGATTGATTAAAAATAGCAGATTCAACTTAAATCTTAATCAATTTTTAAAATTTGATTTAATCGGAATCAGTTTGCTGTTTGACAAAAGTAATTATAAACTAGATTAAAATCTATAAAAGATGTTTGGATAAAAAGTACTTAATTCATTTTCACTATGACAAAATGACCATAGAGGACACTTAATAAATAATAGGAGAAGTACTTAAACACTTAATTAAAAAGTATTTAAATCAGTTTTTTGTATCCCTCTTTGTGTTTTAGCCGTAGGAAAAGAGTATAACAATAAGAGAAGAGATAAACTCTAGAAACTATCTGTAAGACCCTAAATAATACATAGTTAATTATTTTAATTTTTGAGCTACTTTTAAAATTTTAATAATATTTTGAATTTCTTTTGAATAAGTAACATATCTTTAGGGGCCTTTGAAGTTATTTACCAAGTTTAGAGATATAAAAAGACTGATTAGGTTGTGTTTTATCGATAAATTGAATTTGGGTCTTTCAGAGAGAGGAGAAGAAAGAGAAAATTAGGGCTTGAAGATTTCAACCTTCTATTCATAATTGGTAAGTGATCGATCCTAAACCTTAATCAAAATTTAATTGATTTGAAGATGTTAATCTTAGTGGTTGATTTTATTAATTAGGTTTTGAGATTTTCGGAAGGTTGCGCAGCTTTACAAATCTTATCGTATAAATTTGAGGTAAGGGTTACATATATTATATCTGCTTCCATGAAATTGATACCTTTGATTATTCGTACTCAACTGTGTTCACTATTTGATAATTTCTACACCAATAGCAACGGTCGGTTGCTGCTCTTTTGGGAAAATTTCTACTTATTCGGTCAACGTGTTAAAGCTACAATTGTTTCGTTAATTGCATGTTTGTTTCACTGTATTGGTACCGGCGCACCATTGATTTGTGTGCCTTTTGATTATTTTTGTTGTTCATAACAATAGAACGATTATTTGTTCTCCAGATATATTGCTCGACAACCGTACTGTTTCTGTCAAATTCTTTCAAGTTCAACCCAAGTCAGTCCACGTGTTAGAATGTGGCTGGTGGAAGGCAAACCAATTTCAGTCCATTTTGGGCGTGCAATACACATGTTGTGGTGTCACGTGTCACTTTTTTGTGGTGCAACATATTTTGGTGAACCTTTTTGGCTTATATTTCGTTATTTCAAGATTTTATGATCATCCGAACTTGGATTAGAGCGATTCAACTTCCATTGAACTCGTCATTTCGCCCTCTTCGATTCGAGTCTAATATGGAATATTTTCTAAAATCGTTAAGTTTTCTTATTTGAAATACAAAGTTTTGATGTTTTGCGGTTCTTATGCGTTTGAGATAATTTGAAATTCATTGAACCCCTTTGAATTGTACTAATGTTTAGAACCTTCACGTGCTTAGGTTAACGTGATGCCATGAACATGATATGGCAGTTGCTACCGGTATGCAAACTTTGAACTCATAACCTCCACGTGCTTAGGTTAACGTGCTTTACAGTTGCGTGTTACGTGATTGTATTGTTTTGATTATTAGTTGAATTATTTGATTATGACCCTTTGACTTTGATTCGACCTTTGATGGGTTAATATCCCGTAACGAGATTTGTCGTGCCAAGATTAACTATTGTTTTTGCACTTTGTTTTCATATGTTTCGTTTTGACTCAGCTACATATTATTGGATACCTGCGTTGTACTTTATGGGTGTGTGCGTGTGATCTTTACTGGGCTTTGTGCTCACCCCCTTTCTCATCCCATTTCAAGTAATTAAGCTGAGACATCAGTAGAGGAGTTATCTATAAGTACGAGTCAGAGTTGTTCTTTGATTGTAAACTCTTTTTAGTGACTTGAAAATGAGAACTTGTAATAGTTTGATTTAGTAGCTTTTGGTAACCCCAATGTTTGGGAAGTGACTATTTCTGCTGCATTTATTAGACTTTGATGATAAATACAAATGCTTTTGATTTGGGATACATTTAGAGCTCTGATTATCATTTTGAGGTTATGTTCTTGGTAAAATTCTTTGGGTATTATATTTCTGGTAAGTAGGAATATTTTGATATAGTATGTGTAGGTCCGCCTCCGGGTCAGGGGCGTGACACTATCTAAGAGTCACACTTTAATAATTAAAGGGCATGAGAAGTCTTTTTATGAAAAATATGAGGATACAATGGTAAATTAGAAGGTCAAACCTGATTATGAAAAAAAATGTTTATTTCATACTCACTTTTGAAGATTATGGGTTAAATCAGTTTTTAACTTTTGGAGATGAATTAAATCTTTTAATCTCTTTTGCCAAACACCCTCATACCTGATTAAATCAGGTTTGACCATCCCATAATCAATCTCAAACACCCTCTAAGTTAACATGGTTTAAAATTGTTCCTCATCTTCAAAATCATAAGGTTTCTCTTTGGTACTTTATGTTTCATTTCGGTCTCAAAGTAGTTCTTAACTTGTTAACTTTGCGAAGTCAAATCACTTATTAGTGGTGTGACTATAGCATAAACACAAAAAAATCACCATATCAACGGACATAAATTTGAGTATAACAAAAAAAAATTGGAAGCGTCACGTCACACTTATGGCTCCAACGATTGGATAAGCCCTTTCTTTCACATTTTGTAAATTGTCACGATTATGTTTTCAAAATTATTTTTCTTGTCAAAAATACAAAAATTTGATGTCTTCTAAATGTCAGTAGTTTTAGCGGACATAAAGGCAGAGAAACAAAAACCCGTTGAGCCTTGAAGATAGTGGTCGTATCCGTCTTGGCTAACCTAGTGTGCAAAATATTAAGAGGTCTGATAATTATGAGATCTTTCATTCCCGTAGTAACTTTCAATTTAATTGTTAAGTGAAAAGCTATTTGTGAATTTACTAAAAATAATTAGAAGTGGGGATCCTTTTTTGATGTCTTTATAATACCATTGGACCACAATTTATTACAGAGAGTGTAGAGGTGTCAAATGGACCGGGCTTGGGCCGGCCCAGCCCAAGCCCATCGGGCCTCTAGCAAATCGGGTCGGGGCTGGGCCAAGGGGGCTGCCAAACAGGCCGGGCCTGATTCTGGGAATGTCTGGGCCCGGTCCAAGCCCAGGCCCTAGGCCCAACATTTAGGGCCGGGCTTGGGCCGGGCCCGGGCCCAATTTTTTTTTTTTTTTAAATTTTTTTGACATTTTCTTGTTATTCAAGGTAAGGATTTTTTTTTATTATGGTAATTTACTATTAGGAACGCTTTATTAAAGCGTTCCTAACAGCAATCAACGCTTTACTACAAATCTATAGCGACAAGAATTAAAAAGATTGATGTGTAAGAATATGTTTTACGGTATATGATAAGACTAATTCAATATACTAAATCAACAAGTTTGGCTTCAAAAAGGTTCTCAATAATGATAAATTCTCAAAGGGACATGAAGTAACAAATATCATCATCATAAAGATAAAAGCCAAATTGTCAAGAAAAACTTCATGCCAAAAGATGGGGGTGGGCACACGATAGTGCTACCCCTCCCCTTCGCCACTGGCTTCAGGTTCATTGTGTGAGGCTATGCAATACACATCCATTGATGGAGCTTAAAAGTCGAGGACAAAGCTTCTCTTCTTGGAAAAATTACACTTAAAAGGAAATACCTTTTGAATCTTCTCTATGCAATCTCTCTTTTAAACCAAATTTTGGGCAATCCGAACACTAGAATTGAAATTAGGTTCAATTATCTGAAACCCATGGTTGGGCACAGAACAATATATGTGCTGAAATTGAGCAGATTCCAAGTTCCAGTCCACTCAAATTGTAACATAAATTGACAAAATACACAAAATGTGGGGTACACGATGCATTGGGGTCAGCAATTTCAATACATAAAGATGTTGGAAATCTACTCGATCTCATGACCACTATATTTATAAAGAAAAAAAATCAAAGACTTTAAGACGTGTTATTTTTCTTCGCATTACTTAAATCTTCAATACTGTTTAGGGGGAAAAGGGGAATAAATCCGTTGGGGGAAAAGGGGAGGAAAAGTGAAATTTCAAAAGTAAAGAGGGGGGTCTAAACCGGGCCAGACTCGGGCCGGGCCAAACCCGGGCCTGAACCTGGCTATAACCGGGCCAAACCCCGGCCGGGCATGGGCCGGGCTTTTTTCTGGGAAACGCAGGCCTGGCCTAGGCCCAGGCCCTAGGCCCTAAAGGCCGGGCCAGCACTGTTCATGAAAGGGGCCGGGTCGGGCCAGCCTACGGGCTGCCCGGCCCATTTGACAACTCTAAGAGAGTGTATCTAGAGTAGCTCCAGGATTTCTAGTTTCATTGAGGATAGTATTTTGAGGATGACACTGATAAATTAGTTTTCAGGGTTCTAAATGGTCCCCTATCTTTGAAAGGTTCCCCATTGGTACTTCATGTTACATTTCGTTCTCAAAGTGGTACTTAAGTTGTTAACTCCAAAGTCAATCCATTTAGTGGTTTGACTACAGCATAGGCACAAACATTCGCTATAACAATGGTTGATTCAAATCTGAAGATAGCAGGAAGCATAACGCTAAGAAATAGAAGTTATTTAAGAATATAGTAATAACAAGTGAAAATTGATTTTTGAAGATAACAAAAAAAAAAGATTATATTGCATGTGACTTCTTATTCAGTTTATGTCTTTTTAGTAATTCATTCTTTTTAGTTTTTATTTAACCCTTTAGACAAACCAATCATTAAGGAACAATATCCATTTTGTGAATGGAGCTAAAAATAAAAGGGTTAACTGTAATGACTCGGTTCACAACGCTATTACAGGTCATTGCTTCCTTCAAAAGGGTTAGCTAAGTAGATACTTCTAAGAGCAGAGATAAGGCCTTATAAAAGCAAATTTCATACTATTTCACATCCGATGTGAGTATTACATTAACATAATAGATATACTTTCGAATCTTAAAGACATTGATAATATTATTACAAACTTAAAGGACCAATGTTCTAATTTACGATTACAATATTCTCAAGCACCACGTTATTCACTTTAACTTAAACAATCCTTGTGTAGCCACTGCACGAGGGAACTAAAACACTAAGTATGTGATTTTTCGATTAAACTTTAACAATATGATTGGGTAAACGGCATTCCTTTTTCTTTCTTTTCTTTTTTTGAAATTTAGCGCTCCACATTAGCAAATGCGGCATGTCTTTTGGTAATATAGAAATAAAAATCACGTACAATATAATGGCCCAAAAGTAGAGTGCAAATAGTATTGCTTATAATCAGTCCCATTAGATTAATCACCTTTAGGAAACACTGGGATTTAGGGAATGAAGGTGATGGCGTCAAATCAATTCATAGCATCATGAGTACACGTATGCATTGCTTAGTTCGAATGGAGCTTTAGGGTTCTCTTCACTGCCCAGCTGGCACGGCACTCTGCACATGGCCAGCTGCCAAACTTCTCAAATTTACCCTACTCTTTTCCAAATCCCATTTGTGCGATTAACATCTTTTCTCTATATTGTTATTATATTTGGAAAAGTTCCTTCTTTCCTTTTTTTTTTCTCATGGTCTGTTGTTTCATAAATAACCAAAGTTGACAAGCTAAACTTTTTTCAATCAATAGTTTATAATTGTGCAAATAACTTTGACGACTGTGGAAGTGTTTGTAAATAAACTTGCCATAAACCTTATATGTGAATAAAGTTGCTTTAAGATTATGTAAAAATGACACTTCTAAGGTTAGGCCTATTACTAAAGTGCAAAGACTTTTTTGGTGAAAACAAGGTACAACAGCATGAAGTGAGTGGTGCACTCAACCACAACAAACATCCTCATAGCAAAGGCCATTTCAGCTTTGGAATTAGGACTTGTCCAATTTATGTATTTACTTATTTATTTTTTTGAGTAAAGGTCCAAGATCTTCATTACTAAAAGGAGATATTACGAAGAAATATAACTTCGCTTCAATTCCAAGGCTCAATACAGTGAAGAACAGCGCATAACTTCATTATCGCGGCTCTTAGGCTAATAGAATCAACAAAAAGAAAGAATTAAAGACAACAATAAACTCCAAACATAATTAGGTAAGACAAACTTAAAGTATCGCAAGATACCATAAATTGCAAGTGAATTTAACCCGGTCCTCGATCCCAGCAAGTCAGATCATCTTCTCAGAACAAGTGGCGTGCCTTAGGCACCCTGGAGCATAATTAAGACTCTAAAGGACAAGTAAAACCAACCAGCCATAAGACACCCAAAAATCGATGACCAAAATCACCAAATTGAAGTTATTCTAGGATGAAAATAAAAAGGATCCTCAGAACCCAAACCACCCCCAACCCAAAAACAAAAAACCTCGAACAAAGGCATGACCATAAACCTTAATCATGGCCACCCAACAAGTTTAAATCTAAAACCCAAACTATAATAATGAAAAACGCCCCCAAAAGACTCTGACATGTGTCAGAATTAGGGCTGATAAGGATACCGGCAGCGATTTTAGTCGCTACTAGTAATGGGCTACTTATCACTGAGAACATTTCTTCCATGCTTTGTTTATGTCATAAGATTTTAAATGGCTGGAAATTTGAACATCTAAGATTAAAAATTTCTTCAAATCAAGTTTATCTGCCACCTCTAAAAAATTTGACCAGTCATCGGCAATGATTCAGGTCACTTCTAAAAACGAGACACATATCCTTAAAATTGTCTACAGGTCCTCTATCAAGGATCTAAGCTGAAAAGGTTGAACATGAAATCGAAGGCCCCTCCCAGTACACTGACCATGGAGGCGCCCTACATAGATTAAAAGAATGGACGCTGTAACCTGTGTTGCCACACCTAACCACCAAGTTGGCCGCAAGCTAAACTCTGCGAGCCACTCACAAAAGAAGGCGAAGCGTGAAAAAGACTAATCTTGTATTTGAATCTGCTCTATTCATTTTTGCTTTTCCCATGCCGACGTTAAAACAGAGACCCTAAGAGGATGTTTGTGATTGATTCTAAAATGGTCAGACCTGATTAAATTCATATTAAATCACCTTTGAAGTGTTTGGCAAAAAAAGTAAACTGATTAAATCTGTTCCAATGTGTTCAAAACTGATTAAATCCATAATCTTCGTTTTCTTTGATTAAGATGTAATCAGTTTCGGAGAATCAGGTTTGACCAAGAAAATTACCAAAATATCCTCACATATAAAGGACATTAAATGCTCCCTTTTAATTTGAATACACTATATCGTAATTTTGTCATGCTAAACCTACTTTAATCTCTTTTTATCCAAACAACTTTATATCTGTTATACTTAAAATGGATTAAAGCTGATTTTAGAAATTAATTCTGATTTAATTTTAATCCACTTTTGAGAATCAATCACAAACGGGCTCTAATGCTTACGGGACAGAGAGGAGATACGCTAGACAATCTGAGACACTTTAGTATCATCTGGCTAGAATTAGGAATCTACAAGGTCGGAGACAGATAGTCACCCCACCAGCAGTTAGGTATGGTAGGGCGGCGAAGAAAAGCATCCCTAGACGATGCATGGGTGCGGTCGAAGGAAGGAGTATCGGGGGCATGTATGATGGTAGGCGGTGCTCAGACGCGGTTGGACGCTGTGGTGCTCAAGCATGGCAGGGGCGTTGTGCCTAGAAAACATAAAACAGTGAAATTTTGGGCATGATCAGGCATCACAACGCTCGGGTGCAGCGATGGGCTTCGTGTCGAGGGCATGTCACATGGAGATGACGCTGGGGCGCGGTTAGGCATCACAGTGCGTGGGCATTATGTAGGGAGCACGTGACGTCGGTGTCCTTATGAAACAGCAAAGAGCACTCATGAAGGGTGCGTGTGCATGATGGTGAGTCCTTGAGAAGACCAACGTAGTTGTCCTTTGGAAATGCCAAAGGCCGACCCCTTTTAGGGGGACCGTGCCAAAGCCCATAACTTACTAAAAAGGGACTAGAGAAAAGGCAACATGCATGTTACTTGAGCTTGTTGTTAGGGCTGATTAGAGTTGTCAAATGGGTCGGGCGGCCCGCGGCCCTGCCCCTTTCTGGCCCGGCCCATACATGAACAGTGCTAGCCCGGCCATTTTGGGCTTAGGGCCTGGGCCTGGGCCTAGGCCTGGGCCAGGCCTGAATTTTCCTGAAAAAAGCCCGGGCCAGGCCCGGCCCGAAAAAGCCCGGGTTTGGCCCAGCCCGGAACGGAAAAAGCCCGGTTTTGGCCCGGGTCAGGCCCGGCCCGGGTTTGGCCCAGTTCAGGCCTGGGTTCTGGCCCGGCCCTAGTCAGGCCCAGTTCTCTTCACTTTTGAAAATATGATTTCCCCCCCTTTCCCCCAACGGCTTTATTCCCCTTTTCCCCCCTAAATTCCACTTTTACCCCCCCAACAGCAAAATAACGGCTACTTTGGGGGTATTTTGGTCCAAGTTTATTTTTTCAACTCTTTTAAGGTTTTACACTCTTACCCTCCCCAACAACTATAAACGGATAGTTTTTAAGGGTATTTTGGTCTTTTGTGAAGTTTCAAAAATCTATAAATTCACACCATTTCTCTCTAATTTTTCACACCAATCTTCTTACTCTCTCTTATATAAACATTCTACATTTCTACAAGCTTTGCTACTCTTGCTAATTACTACTCTTATTTACTAATTAGTACTCTTGCATATTGTTTACTAATTACTACTTTTGCTAAATTTTAATTACTAACCACTCCTCTTATTAATTTGTTACTCTCTAATTCTTTTGTCTAGTAATTAGTGAATTTTTATATTTATCAATTACTATTACTAATTTTTTTAATTACTAACTCTCTCCAATTTTGAATTACCCTCAGTGATTCATTTGTTACTCTTTAATTCTTTTAATTGTTATTTCTAATTACTAATTACTGCTCTTATACTTGTGTATTTAGTTACTCTTACTAATTTTATTTAGCGTCAAATATGGCTGGATTATTGAAGAAACTGAAGCGTGGATCATCATCACGAAAAACATCATCATCATCACAAACACCACCACACAGCACGAGCGCCAGCACCACGGCCATCACAAACACCAATCCAAGCACCACCACAACCATTCGTTCCTGGACGAATGAGTACAGGCTGTATGATAGATACCCAAGCCAATTGGGAGTTCAATCAAAACATTCCAGACTTTGAATACACGCCTGATCAAGACCCCCCGCATTATAGTCAAGGACGCAGCTCGGTTGGCGAAGCTACTACTCCGTGGCATAATCTTAACCCTATGCCTGGTCATGATGAAGAAGGGCCGAGCAATGCCTCCGGTAATGAGCCAGAAGTCCACAAGGGAAAAAAAGAAAGCCGAGTGTTGGAATCATTTTGATGTCGTTATGGTGGACGGCATCCGAAAAGCTCGATGTAAGTACTGTGCTAAATTATTTTCGTCTGGTAGTGGTAATGGACATCTTAACAGGCATTACCCTCTGTGTGCACCTCGACAAGGCCACGTCGAACCTACCCAAACACAGTTATCTTTTGACGGTAAGTTATTTGTTTATAATCAGCGAGAGCAAAGAGACGGTCTCGCTGAATTTGTTATTCACGATGAACAAGCCTTTTCTTTTGCCGATAATGCTAAGCACTCTAGATATATGAACACATACGTTCAACCTTTGTACAAAAAGGTTCATAGAAACACAACTAGATCCGATGCACTCCGACAGTATAATGCTGCTAAAGCACGCCTGATCGATTATTTCGATAAATTTGACGGTAAAGTTAGTCTTACTTCTGATATTTGGCAATCTCCGTTTACTTTTGTTAGTTATACTTGTGTGACAGCCCATTGGATTGATGCATTGGATTAGCACAAGATCATCGCTTTCGAGCTCTTTCCTTATTCGCATGATGGAATGAACATTGCTACTATTATATTAAAAGCATGTACCACATTTAAATTAAAGGATAAGATTATGAGTATTAGTTTTGATAATGCTTCTAACAATACAGCTGCTGTTGATGCTTTACAGGAGGGCCTCAAACCTGTACTTTCTGGTAAATTATTTCATGTTCGTTGTGTTTGTCATATAATTAATTTAATTGTTCAAGATGGTTTAGCTGCTGCAGGAGATATTCTTGTCAAAATGAGGGGTATGACGGCGTATGTTAATAGTTCGAGTCCGAGAACACAACAATTTAAAACGTTGTGTGTTGAATATAATATGCCTCGCAGGAGAGCAGTTACAGATGTGGTCCACAGGTGGAACTCTACATACCATATGCTTTTACACATTCTGGCATACAGAGAAGTCTATACGCATTTTCTACTAACCCAGTTCCCAGCCGGCTTGCCAACTCAAGAGGAATGGCAGATGGCCACATACCTAGCTGAATTTTTGGAGGTATTTTACACGTCTACCAATTTATTGTCTGGTACGTACTATCCCACCTCTCCTCTCGCTGTAATAGAAATTCTCAAGATGGCTACAATGTTATCAAAATGGAGATATATAGGACCCTTTGAGGAAATAGTAAAAGTGATGGATAAAAAGTTTAATAAATATTGGAGTGAACTGCCTGTTATTTTTGCTGTTGCTACTTGTTTAGATCCTAGGTTAAAGTTGCATGGCGTGAACGTCTCGATACAAGAGATATCGATATTAATGTGCTACCCAGTAGAGGATACAACCGCACTCACAGCGAAAGTGAGCAAGACATTTGAGGAACTGTTCAACCTCTATCGTAATTCTGCTGACGTGCGCGGACGAGCTTCATCATCGACTGCTGAGAGGTATTATGCGCCATACCTTAAGGGCTTTGAACATCTAGTAGCAAGACAACTACCAGGTGAAGGTACTTCTAATTCGGCAGGTTCGTCTACTTTTTCCTCTTTTAATGAGATTGGTGTATATTCAAATACTGATCATTATGGTGATTTATCAATGCAAGAACAGGTTAATTTTAATTTGTTAAATTTTTGGAAACAAAATCAAAACATGTATAAAACTTTAGCTCAAATTGCACGGGATGTACTGCCAGTGCAAGCCTCCACGGTTGCTTCAGAGTCGGCATTTTCAGCGAGCGGGAGGGTTTTGGATGACAGGAGGAGTCGTCTTAACCCCGAGTCGCTCGAGCTATGTGTATGTTGGAAGGATTATCTTGATGCGAAATACCGCGAGCAAGATAAACCGATTGATGATAGGAAGAGCAGTGACTCGGATGTTGAAGTACTTCCGGATGATTAGGTAATTTTTTTTATTTTCCTTCTCTTAAGTTTTAAGAATAAATTTTTCTCACAAATATATATATTTTTTA
This sequence comes from Escallonia herrerae, assembly GCA_033070095.1. Classification (NCBI taxonomy): domain Eukaryota; kingdom Viridiplantae; phylum Streptophyta; class Magnoliopsida; order Escalloniales; family Escalloniaceae; genus Escallonia; species Escallonia herrerae. The sequence goes on along the minus strand of JAVXUP010000234.1, from coordinate 51,123 downwards.
TATATATATATATATATATAATAAGTTTTTACAAGCAAGATAGATATTTTTCCGTATATATAAAAAAATAGGTAACTTCGCCTGTTTGTTTACAAGCAGCCGGTCCCAAACCCGGATAAAAGGAGGAGGGTCTATAAACACATTTATCTTCAATGTATATGATTTATAATGAAATAAAAGGATAAAGATTAGGTTCGTTAAATTATGAATATTGGACATGCCTAGAGTACAATTTGCTTAAACAATAACAACAAATTACCATAATTAAAATCCTTACCTTGAATAACAAGAAAATGCCAAAAAAATTTAAAAAAATTTGGGCCCGGGCCCGGCCCAAGCCCAGCCCTAAATGTTGGGCCTAGGGCCTGGGCTTGGACCGGGCCCAGATATCCCCAGAACCAGGCCCGGCCCGGTTGGCAGCCCCCTTGGCCCAGCCCCGCCCGATTTGCTGGAGGCCCGATGGGCTTGGGCTGGGCCCGGCCCATTTGACACCTCTAGGGCTGATCAGGTTGGAACTGTTGAACTTCGACAGTTGAAAATGTTGATATGTCACAACAAGCAGACTAAGGTGCAATCAAAAGGCGTGACCAAGATAAGTTGAAAATATAGGTAACGAGTAAAATGGTTGGGTTTCGGTGATCTAGAGAATCACATGCATGGAAGGGACAGAAATGTGGGGATGTGGGAGGAGAAACTGAGAGAGCGAAAGTGGGTCTACAACTGCAATTCAATTTTCCTAATCTTTATCAACAACTTTTATTTTAAGCGGTTGGTAAGCATCCATTTTCCTTTAAAAAATGGGAACTTTTATAACCACGACGGACTGCTTCGTCTGATATTAATTATGAGAGGAACTGATTAAATGTGGGTAATATTAGATTGTTAGCTAGTACTCGACAAAGATACAAACTGATTAAATTAGCTTTCAAAAGATAAAAAAATTGATGAAATCATAATTCAAGAAAATGAGAACTAAGATTTAAGTTTTCTTGAATTATAATTTAATCACATTTTCACAATAATCGGGTTTGACCAGTTAATGTACTAAAATATCTATATTACTTATAAATACCTTTAACATATTTCGTTGAGAGACGAAACTTCTTAGCCATTTTGTCACATTAAAATTATTTTTAATACACTTTATTCAAACATCGTCTATAACTTTAAGGTAATTTTACTAAAAGTAGCTTAAAACTCATTTTGAAAAGTAATTGCGATTTAATCAATTGCTTAATGGTGGTTAAATAATTTTTTCCAAAAAGAAAAAAAGAAAGTTGATAACTTCCGTCTACGAGTTGATGTGGACAGCTGGATATCAAGTAAATTACATGATAATTAGTTGATGTTTACCTGGATTGATGTGTGCATGAGTGCATATAAGTCGAAACAAGTGTGTGAGAGTATCATGTGTCATTATATAAATTGCATGAATTAAAAAAAAGAGAAGAAAAGAATGGTCTATATAAGATTTTATCATCTTCGTTTACCAAGTTAGGAGTATTAATAGTGACAGAGTAGGGGGCAACTTGTAGGAAAATAATGATTTCTATTTTTGTGAGTTTTTTTCTAGGAGAGAGAAAAGAGAGGAAAAGAATAGAAAGGGACTCATTTTCTCTTCGTAAGTTTCTTTGAGGAGAGAAAAGAGAGAAAATGTTTGTAAGTATCTTTCTCTTAAAATCTTTCCTCTCGAAATTTGGAAGAAGCAGAGAGAAAGGTGATTCTAACAAGTAAAACTTTCATAATAATCTATATTACTCTTGAAATAATGAAATCTAAATTTTAATTACTTTTAGAGCCGAAAAGTTTCATACAAAAACTTTCAATTATAAACAAAAGAAGTGACTTAAGTGTGAAGTGATGGCTTGCTTCATCTCCTACGACCTAATGTAAGTGTCACAAACTCATTCTTTTTACCTTTCAACGCTTCTAGCGTGTATATTTTGCTTTGTCACCTAGAATTTGTTTATATTTGATTTTGATTTTAATTTTTTTGTAATTTTTGTTCATGAATTCATGTGAATGGTTTTGCAAGATTTTCTAATTCTTTTTTAGAATCATACTTTTATAGGCTTTATTACAATTATCACAATATGTTAAAAGGTTACAAATAAGAAAACGAATCATTTTTCCTTTTTCACTTAAACTCACAAATAAGAGGAAGGAAAACTGTATTTGTTCTCTTCCTTTCACTTCTCTTCTCTTCTCTTCCTTTATTTTCTTTTCTATCCTCCAAAATATTACAAACAGGCAAATCATTACACTATCTCCAATTTTTTTCCTCTAAAATGTCCTTTATTCCACCAAAGTAAGTCTTTACAATCTCAATAGTTTGTACATGACTATGCATTCTCCATTATAGGCTCACAATGTGCTAATAGATCCTTATTCCCTTTTCTCTTCCTCAACTGCCATGAGAGTCTCTTCCTCAACTGCCATGAGAGCGCTATGCTTGCATTTATCCCCTAGCCATTGCATAGCTATTTATTCACAGGTCTAGTAGGGGCCTTCTTCTAATTGCATACTCTATATAACAAGCATACATCCATGTTCAGTTGAGCTTATCTTGTTGAAAATTCTGGAGTTCCTTTCTTGCCATATTCCATAAACAGTGGCTTCCGCACTTAGTTTTTCCAGCTTTGTTCTAAAACTCTTCCGCTGAAAGACTTGACCATATGGTCACATAATTGATTCCAAGACACTAGTGGAGCATGTATTTGCATTTTGTCCAAAGTGACACTCCACAACTCTTATGTATATTGCATTGAATGAATAGATGATTCACGGCTTCAGTATGTCTTGAGCATAATACACGGGTATCATCTTAAATAAACATTCCAATGTTTTCAGTCTGTCCCTGGTTCTTAGTCCACCCTTGCATAATAACCATAATATCATGGAACATTTAGGGATATTGCCTGTGAAACATATCAATTTCCGCCAGGGATCTATAATGCCCCTTATTCTTATCCTATTCTAAGCTGATTGGATCGTGAACTGTCTACCTGGATACAGTTTTCGCTAAAGTGTATCAAGTAATGCTATGTTTGGTGGAGGCAAAGTCATCAATAGAGAGTTAATAGCCCTTAATTAACTCTCTTGATCAGCTCAATAGCATCTTCCATTCATTCCCTTGGATAATGTCACAGAATTTTGCAGTACGTAACGCTCCTGAAAATCCGGAGCTCGCTGCCCCGAACTCCCGGGTCGTTAACCTACCGGATCACATCAAACCTGTCAAATCATGTACACAACCACATACTTCAAAGCATCTAATCCGATACCGACTCGAATTCTCCAAAATACACGATTGCAACAAAACCTGCTTGAACTCAAACCATTAAAACCTAGGTTCTTTTCAAACTTGAATCCCTAAAGGATGAATCAACAGTACAGACCCACGCAGGGGTCTTACTATACCGTGGTGATGAGCTCATCGGAATCTCACTCAGACTCTAGACCATTCCCGAACCTGCTACAGCTTATCGTCACCTGCAGAAGGGAACCAAATGAAGGGTGAGCTTTTGAGAGCCCAGTAAGGTCGTACGAGGACTACCAACAGGATTACAAAACGATTTCAAAGAATCCAACCGATAAAATTTCCAGAATACTTCAGATGGTCAAAAACTTAATGACTTCCAAAAGGATCAAAAACTCATCAGAAATAGATACCAAAATAAACCAGAACAAATATGACCGATTCCAAAAAGAACAATCGCTAATAGATCATTTCAAGAGTCATTATTTCCAAATACAATGAAGGTTTTTCAAAGGATTTCAACAGAAGCACAAATCATTTCAGATAATACTTTTCAGACATTTCTGTAATAGTCACGGTAGTGTACAGAGCAGATAAAATCAAAAATCAACGTTGATCCTGGGCGGTCGCGATGCCATTCCTGCAAAGCACAGAAGTGTACACATGCATGATGTACTAAAATACTAGTCCACTTGGGTACTAGCCTGCTTTTTCCTACAGGATTCAGACCAGCCTTATTACGCCCTCCCACAGAACAGAAACCCAGGTCAACACAGAAAAATCAACAATATCAGTGAGCCTTAACATAAGCTCAATCACCGAAATCAATTCGGATTCCAATAACAATAATCATACTGACATAAGTCAACATTCAGAATTTTCAGAAGAAATCAGAATTTCCAAAAGAAAAATCGCAGATAAACAACAAAGCGATTACGAATAATTATGAAGTTTTAAGCACAACAATCCAGAAGAACGGATACAGACAATTGTCACATCTGCTCAGCACATAAAAACAGGCGAGCATCACAAGATTTTCAAATAATCGATTCAGGTTCAATATTAGGGTTTTTTGGACAAGAACATGCTTATATCCTACCAAATTCAGAGTTCGGCATTAGCCATAAGTAAATCAAATGAGTACTTGCGAGTAAGAGTTATCAAAATAAGGGTTCGGACGAAAGTCCTTCCCCAGGGTTCAGATAGAATCCCTTACCTGGATCCGCAGCTAAATTATCTAACCGGAAGTCTTTAGCTTTAACCTAAACGGAATAATCGAACCATTAGAATACAGCCTACAGAACAAAAGTATAACTTAATACGAACTCACACATGCTCCCAAAATGAACCTCCCATCACCGGGTATGTAAAATTACTGAAACGCCCCTAGGGTGTAAAATTACCAAAATGCCCCTCTCAGACTTAAATCACCCAAATTGTCTACCCGTAAGTAGAATCACTGAAATAAACTTTTCATATGTAAATTTATGCAAAAATACCTTTCTTAGGTCAAATTATGAAAATACCCCTTCATGGTGGCAAATTACCAAAATACCCCCGTTACACTTAAATTCTCAAAATGACTTTTCCATAAGCAAAGTCACTAAAATAACCTTACTGTATGTAAATTTACTTCAAAATACCCCTTATAGGTAAAATTACCAAAATACCCCTTTGGGTGGTAAATTACCAAAACACCCCTGGGTTTCCGGTACCGAAAAAATCTCAAAATATCTTAAACCACTATTTTATGCATCCCGATGTTATTTCTGGCCTAGAAAGTATATTAGAAATTTTTTGCCCGAAAATCCCGAACCAGTGTCCGGACCGAGCGCTAAAAGGCCAGTTTCACAAAAAATACCTATCGGCCTCAGAATGGCTCCAAAATTTTAGAATATGAAACATATCAGTAAAATAAGATATGCATACAATTTTCAGATGAAAATATCTTGGTTTGTTATGCTAAATAATTTGATAAAGTTCTTTAATCGGTGCTCCAATTTAGTGCTCTTTGAGGACTCCAAAAATTCCTGAAAAATTCCATAGTGTAGTTCTCGTAAAAATATTAGGTGTTAGAGTTTTGGACTTTGTCAAATTTTGGTTCAAACTATTTATAAAAATTCATTGAAAAACTATCCAAATAGTTTTCCACCTTTAGTGACAATTATAGTCACTATTCACGATCAAAACACCTACCATTTCACCTTAAATGCACACACTTCGTCTTCAACCTCACTGCCCTATCCCACACTCTCATAGAATTTCTTGTTCAATCACTAACACATACACAATTGCATATACACCTGTATTAACACTCTTTAAACACTCTAACACACTTAAACACACACATTAACATCCTTATATACACCAATTATATACAACTACACACAAACACAATTCATTCGTGCCACCAACCCGAAGAACACTTATCTGTTACACACACTTGACGACACTGCAACCACGCCTTGGGCATCTTCAGTCTCTCCTTTACCCACTACCCTTCTCCCATATCCTTGTACACCCATAATTCCATACCCGAAATATAATAACCCAACAATTTGCAAGCACCCATACCCACATGAACACACAGTTCAAACACACGCACACTGAAACACACAAACTCGCACACCCCGACCTTGGACACATCCAAAACTCACAACCCACTCCAATTCATTCATATTCACTATCCAAATACACAATTACACATTTAAGTACACACGACCCACGCAGTTCAAACTACCCACTGAAGAACATTGAACACATGCAAATACATGAATCTTCCACTAACTTTAAAACAAGAATCATACTAAGAAAATGAGGAAATTGACCTTGGGAATCCTTCCCAATCTCCATCTTTCTCCCTTTCCCTCTAATCTCAGCCCCGCGCGAGCCCCCTTTCTGTGCTCTGCTCTGTTTCTTTCTTCTTCACTCTATTGTCTATTTCTTCTCTGTTTGTTTCTTACTTAAAATTTCCCGAATTTCTTCTTCTTTTCTTTTTCATTTCTTTTGTCTAAATCTTATCCAATACATTTGTTTAATATAAAATCCCATTAGTCATTAACCAAGGAGGAGGTGTCAAAATTCTAAAAATATGGTTTCTAAATCATTTTTATAAAATTACACAAATGCCCCTAGAATTTTCCAAAATTACGAAAATACCCTCGAATATTTCAAATTTTATATTTTTGCCCCAAAATCATTTTAAGCTTCCACTCTCTATTGCTATCCGAGCCTTATCCAAAATTATCGCCCGCTATTTTTTGGAGCACCGATGGTTGTTTTAACTTGCTCCGAAAGTTCGGGATATTACACAGTATTATTCAACCCAGAGTCATATATGGTTCTTTTCCCATATTGCTCTATAAGAGTCTTCTTATTTGTCTAACTGTCTATCATAGCCAGGTAGTTTGACCATCCTTAATCTGTAGTGAACAAACTTAGCCATCTGATCTCTAAACTTTAAAGCTTACACCAGGTCCAAGACAATGTTATAGGAGGCTTAAAGGTCCATAGGTATTGGTCTTTGATAATGTAGACATGACAACACTTGACCCATAAGGAGTCTTTTTTATGAGCCAAATCCCACAGATGTTTGAACATTTCAGCTTTATTCCATTCTTCTACTCTCTTGATTCATAGTCTACCTTCTTTCTTAGGAAGACATAAGTCTTTCCATGCCACTTTTGCACCAGTACATTTTACATCCTTGCCATGCCACCCCTAATCTTCTTTTCAATCAGCCTAATGATCTTTTTAGGCAGTATGAAGATTGAACACCAATATACTTGCAAAGTACAAAGCACTGATAAGGCCAACCACAATCTGCCAGCATAGGAGAGACTTTTTGTAGTCCGGCTATCAATCATTTTAGTTAATCTTTCCATAAGCACAAAGCAATCTTTGTATTATAGCTTTGTGGAGATTAGTGAGACCCCTAGGTAGGTGACAGGGAATTTTCCAATAGGAATATTCACCAGTTTAGCTTGAGCCTCAGCATTTTTTGTATCCACACATGCCAGGAAAATAGAGCTTTTACTGAGATTTGGGGATAAACCAGAGAGATCCTGAATTCATCCAGAGCTTGTTTAACCATTCTTAAAGTAGCTTGATCAGCTTGAGTCAACACAAACAAACCTTCTGAAAAACACTGATAATGTATTGTAATTCTTTACACTTAAGATAGTATACACAAATTGGGTGCTGTGCATACTTTTCCATTCGTCCAGTGAAGGCTTCCGTTATTAGAATAGATAAGGAGAGACATGATCTCTTTGTCTTAAGCTCTTGGAGCTTGCAAAATATCCCTCCATGTTTCCATTAAAATTAATGAAAAAATTTTCAGTGGTGACACACTCCGTAATCCCATCTACAAAAAGAACTGGGAATTTCAAGACTTCCATTACATTTTTCAAAAAATCTCATCTTACGGAGTCATAGGCCTTTTGCAAATCTATTTTCAACACTCACCTAGGAGTCCTACCTGTTCTGTGGTAGTTTTTCATCAATTCTTGCATGAGTAAAATGTAATCAGCAAGTTGTCTTTGGGCTACAAAGGCTTATTGCTTCAAACTGATCAGACATGGCAAAACTTTTTTGATTCTAGCACATAAGATCATTAACACACACTTATAGACCACATTGCAACAAGTAATGGGTCTAAAGTTTTTCATTGTCCTGGGCATGTTAACTTAGGAATCAATGTTAGAGTGATATTATTGAAGAATTTGATTATCTTCCTCTTATTCAACATTCTAACACTGCCTTTGTCACAGTTTTACCAACAATGTTCCAATTCCTCTGAAAACAATTCAGCATTTGATACCATATGGACCTGGTGCTCTGTTAGGTTTAAAGGAAAACATAGTTGCTTTCACTTCAGTCTCATTTACAGGGGGGCCCCGGCAATATTTGGTCTTCATCTAAGACAAATTTTATGATAGTCTCATTTAATCTTTTCTTCGTGTGAGGTAAGGGGGGACATGAGTAGCAAGAAAGTCTGTAAAGTGCTTTATGGACACTTGACGTACCTTCCTAGCTAGCTCTGGTTACCAAGTCTCCATCCTGAGTGTATATAAAAAGTATTCTCTTGTGAGCTCTTTGCACAATCATTTTTCTATGAAAATAGGCAGTATTACTATCACCAAGGCTTAAGTTCTTGATTCTTTCCTTTTGATAGTAATAAGCCTCTTCAACCTGAACCAGTTGATAATACTATTTATAGATTTCCTTTTCTCTCAAGATCATAATGATATCTTGTCTTTCCAAAACTTGAGACTGTATTTGCTACAATTCCACAAATTTCTCAGTAGTTCTAACTGAGACAATACTATAATATTCAACATTTAACTTCTTGAGCATATGTTTTAGTCCCTTCAATTTGGTTATCAACCTAGTACTTGCATCTCCATCCATATTTTCTTTTCATTTATCCTTCAGGATCTGCTCAACTTGTTATTGTTCATCCAGTATATGATTTTTTTTACCTCTCTAATTCTCTAGCATGGTTTTTATCATAAGCACAACATGATTTGATATACATAGATTTTGTTCTTCCACCATTGTAGATAGATAGGTCTCCATCCATCCTTCATTTTGTAAAAATCTATCCAGTTTACACATAATCATATCACATCCTTTTCTATTGTTGCATCGAGTATACAGTAGTCCCATTGTCATTTAAGTCTTCTAGGTGTGCCTCAAATAGGCATTTATTAAAATCTTTTATATCTCTTTTATTGATGCCACTACCTCCATATTTCTCCATCTCAGTTCTTACCTCATTAAAGTTCCCAGTAACTAGCCAAGCCCTCTGTCCAATTGTATTGGCATCATGTACCAATTACTGCCACAAAGCTTTACTTTTCTCTCCCTTATTGTTAGCATACACAAATGTGATATAGAAATTCATACGGGAAGCTGTTTTCACACTGCTGGTAATGTGTTGGCTAGACTTATTTACCGCAGTGACTTGAGTACTAATGTTATTCCATCATAACCACAATCTGGATACACCTTTGTGATTGACATTATAGTCAAAGTGCCAAGTAGGAGTCCATTTACCAGTAATTTTAGTAATGTTTTTCTCCCATACCATTGTCTCCAGTAGTAGAACTTCCCTGCTGATTTCCACTTTCATTAACCCCAGTAGCATTTGTATCTAATATAGAAAATCTGTTTTGCAATGTTTTCAATTTAGTATTAGCCCTACATGCCTTTGTTGTCCCTTTTCCTCCATAACAGCTTTAGTGCTAGGTATAACATTCCTTGTGTTGTTCATGTATCTTCATCACAGATTCAGTCCTCCCTTCTACCTGTGTAATTGTCTTCTATCTCCACACTTGTTGAAGCTTAGTTTTCTTATAGCATGTAGTTGTGTAATGACCAAAATTTGAGATTACGTACATTTCACTGGCAACCATTCATATTCCACTTTTTGATTGATTATCTTATCTCCAGGTCCTTTGATAGAAATTGTATCAGGCAATGAATTGCTTATTTCAATCTCTACGCTCACTTTAGAAAAATATCAATATCTTTTTCTTAGCAGTCATCTGGTCCATGAACAAGGGATTCCCAATGATACTTGTAATTTTACTAATCATCTTATTCAACCAAAGGCGTAATGGTAACTGTGGTAATTTAATCCACATAGGGCCTTCTTTTTCCAGGGATAATGATTCAGACCAGGGTTTCACAATTACTGGTTTATTATAAAAAAAAATGTAGGGTCCTTTTTCAATAATTTGTTCCTTTGTAATTTTATCATCAAAACATACTAAGAATAGTCCAGATTTCAGCATACTGCATGAGTATGATCCAAACTGCTTCCACTAGCATTCCATGAAGCCCTTCATCACATGAATCGAAGGTCGTGCACCAAGCACATGTACAACTAAAGTATTTTCCCAAATTTTGATTTCAATTTCAACGTCTTCAATTGTGTATTCCACACTCTTATGGCATTTAATTTTATTCAGTGGCCCAAAATCATGACTAGGGTTTGTGATCAAAGCATAAGAGGCTTTTTCCCTAAGCTTTCCCGTCCTTTATTGAAATTTACCTCCTTGGAATTAACTTTTTATGTCGAGGGTAAAGTTGGAACTTCTCCCTCCCTCGCTAAAGTTTGTTTAGATTTTGGTTGTGAGGGATTAATCTTCCCTGTTTGATTAGCCAACTGCCTGCTACCATCTGTTGGATTAGCCAACTGCCAAGCCACCTCAGCTTTGGCCTAAGAGCTACGCGGATAATCCACGCGCCCCTAATTCTTCTTCGTCATGCTCAACATTCAAACTTGTCTCCTCGAAAACCAGATTCCCCAATCTCTGTCAGATAGCCATTTATAGTTAATTTGTTCTTCAAAGCAGTATTTTCTTATCTTAAAATGTCAATCTGTGAGTTTAACTGCTTAATCATTTCCTTCATTCCCATTTCTTCATCAGAATCTTCTTCGCCGAATATCATTCACATCTTTAAACGGTTCCGACCCTAATGATACTTTCCGACCAAAATCTGTTGGTATATACAGCCTAGAGTATTACTTACATGTGTTTTTTTGCCATTCTTTACCCACAAAGTCATATGAGAATGTGGTCTTGATAGGTCCACACAGTCTGGATGATCGTCATGAAATCGGTGGCACCATCGTTGGTGGCATTGTGGTATTCTCACAGATTTTCTAAAGAGAAGGTGGAAGTTAACTTTCTAAAGCTCTTCTGGCCTTTGTGGAAGTATAGCTTATTGCTGTTATCCACTTTGACAATCACCTTCTCCACTATCTCCCCTTTTACAGACATAAAGACCAAAGACAAGGTCATGTATATTTTGCCATTATTGAGTGACAAAGAGCAAAAGGGCTGAGGCGCTATATAGATTGCCATTGGTGGAGTGAGGATAACAAAATCGTTTGAAAATGCGAATCAGGTGTTGTATGCGCTCAAGGACTTGAAGGCAAACTATTGATTATTGTTGTGGTCTTCATTGATTTTTCAAAAAGACTTTCGGTACCTTATTTCAAACGAATTCGTGACAGATCTCATTCTCGTTGCGGCTGTGAGAAAACAAAATAGTGGTTTCATATTTGGGGTTATAACTTTTTTTTCCTTAAACTATACTGATTAATTTCAATGTGTTTTTACTATACTCTTATGTGCTTTTTGATTTCCTTCTGCAATGTCTCGCATATGCGTCCAAGTATCTCTCCGACCAAAATTGCACACACAAACATGCATGTTGTTCAAGATAGACATGATGTTCATAATAAAGCACGAGGAAGAAAAAATGAGATTGATTTGATGATTAAGGCCCTAAACGTTATTATGTATTTTAAAAGTAAGGTCCTAAAGTTCATATTTTTGGAATGTAAAAATCACGCATTTATAATGTAACTTCTATTTTCTTCAACTGAAAATTGAGAAAAAAAATATATAAGTAAAATATGGAGACAAATCTTAAAGTTAAGTTGTAATCAATATAAACTTAAAAAAAGAAGAAGAAGAAAATCCAACAATATCCAACGTACTCAAAGGCATGGCTTACAACTAAGATTAATAAATATCCCTCCAAAAGATTACACTTGAGTGTGCGTGAAAGTAAACACAAAAACAAGGTACAGACTAAGGAGATGAAAGATGATTATGATCCCTTGCAGTAACTCATGGTTATAGTAAGAGTGCTGTGATCTCAAAAGAGAGAGAGAGGATGTAAACCATGGTTATCCCCTCTCTCATTTGAGATCGCAGTATCCCTGCTGTAACCATGAGTTATAGCAGGGAATCCTGATCCGAGGAAAGGGTAGCCGTGTAGACAGCCCCAAGTGGAGCAGAAGAAGAAGAAGAAGAAGGAGCGGGAGAGACCAATTGGAGAAGAAGATTGAACGAGTCCAAGGGCTCTCCCCCCCCCCCCCACATGATACCTGCTGGTAAAAGTAAACCCCAACGAGAGACGAGATAGAAAAATAAATACCAACCCCTCTCTTTAGACTGTACACAGCTCACATTCATTCTTTGCTTCCTCCTTTTATATCACGAGATCCCCATCTCCTTCCTCTTCTTTTTCTGTCCCTTCTCTCTCTCTCTCTCTCTCTCTATAGCTTTCTTCTTACTGAAAACAACGCAATACCCAGATTCTATAAGGAATACGCCACACACCCACACAGACTCAGTGGATACAATGTCGTCTACCGGGAAACCGGCAAACGAAATGGGTGTCAATTCTCTGGCCAGCCGAGTCCATGACTCGCTCAGTCTCGACCAGAACAAGCCCGACTTCAGAGAACTCGATCTGGGTTCACTCACCCCAACTCGTGCTGCTTCAATTGGCGGAGCCACCCCAACAACCACCACCACCACAACAACAACAGCCAGCAGCTCTCCATTTGTGAAAAGATCCGATGGAGTGGGTACCAGCCACTCCGCCGAGCTCCGATCGGTTGCCACTGGACGTGGTTCGAAGCCGGGTCATAGAAGATCAAGTTCCACTGGAGCGCCATTGATTTACTCTGGCAGCGGAAGTTTTTACAACAGCAGTAGCACTAGTACAAGCAGTAGCACCACCACCAACAACAGCGGTGGTAGTTGTGGAAGTGGTACAGCAAGTTCAGTCTCTTCGCCTAATTCAATTCCTTACCCAAGTGGCAACATTTGCCCCTCGGGCAAAATCTTGAAATCTAACATGGGTTCCCGGAACTCATCCCGACCCGATAAGTTGGGTTTGGGTACCGGGCATTATGGCCACGGAAGCATAATAAAGAATGGTGGGAGTGGTGGAGGGGAATCGGGTATAATTAAGCGGGCAATGTCGAGTTCGGATCCGGAAGATTTGAAGAACGCGGGCAATGAGTTGTATAGAAGAGAGAATTTTTCGGAGGCTTTGGTCTTGTATGATCGTGCTATAGCCATATCGCCTGAAAATGCGGCCTACAGGAGTAACCGGTCGGCGGCATTGACTATGCTGGGGAGGTTGGGGGAGGCGGTGAGGGAGTGTGAGGAGGCTGTGAGGTTGGACCCTGGTTATGGAAGGGCTCATCAAAGATTGGCCTCGCTTTATCTCAGGTCTGTCTGCTTAGCTAGTATTAGTATCTTCTGATGGGGGGGGGTCGATTCAGTTTCATTTATGCACTGACCATTACTGTTCCTGCTTTCATAACTTGTGTCGATTGACAAAGGGCAATTGGTTTGTGTGTGTATAACCTATGCTGTGTTTCATGGTATTGATGATCTATTTCCTTTTCACAGTACGTTGATTTCTCGTCTTATTTGGTTGCCAAGTCACAACTGTTCATTGGATTCCTTCGTATAGGATTTTGATTAGTTTGTTCTTTGAAGTCAGTTTTGCGTTCTGTTCTAATAGCTATCTACAGACGGAAGTTGAATAGGATAGAAGCAATTCACGGCATTCCCCCTTCTCTTCATTTTTTTTGTTGAGATGTGGAAACTCCAGAACTATTCACCACTAAAATGTATTACAGCTACGCTTTGATGCGTTCTGAAGGAATTATGTGAATAATCATTCTGTTATGGAGATGGTTTATAGATTAACTTCTTGGTCTACTTGGAGAGGCCTTTTTTCAATATCTACATTGATCTGACTGAGAGGTCAATGTTGGTTCTCTTTTATCTGTTTTCAGCTTCATTAAACATTTCTTGCTTTCTGAACAATGGTACATTTATGCTTTTCCTGATTTAAACTGAGGCTGAATTTGCTATGCATTCAGGATCTTTCAGTTCACCCCTAGTTCAATGAGTGTGCTCGATTTTAATTAAACTTATGTTTAACGGGGTTAAATTTCAGCCTTGTACACGATTAAGTGATTCCTGTGACTGTTTCGGACCTTCCTTTGACGCTCTCATCTACAGGTTAGGACTGGTTGAAAATTCCCGTTACCACCTTTGTTTTCATGGACAACAGCCCGACACAGGCGAGTTGCAAAAACTGCAATCATTAGAGAAGCATATTAACAGATGTGCGGATGCCCGAAAGATGGGTGATTGGAAGGGAGCACTGAGGGAGTGTGATGCTGCCATGGTTGCTGGTGCAGTGTCGTCTCCACAGGTACCCCATATCCTGAAGTTCGATTTAAATTCCTGATTCCAGATATTGAAAAGCTAGCATCAGCTACGTTGTATTGTGCCTTATCTAAAGGTGTACAATGCTTTTGCGATTGCCAAACATTTAGTATTTCACTTTGAGATGTCGCAATGTTCAATATTTCCTGAATGAATCTCCAGATAATCGCTTGTAAAGCGGAGGCATTTTTGAAGCTCAAGCAATTTCAAGATGCTGATTGTAGCCTCTCTGATATTCCTAAATTAGAACCTTATCCTGCTTCCTGTTCCCAAGTCAAGTTCTTTGGAATGCTTTCTGAAGTTTATGTGCTCTATGTCCGGGCACAGGTTGACATGGCATTGGGACGGTGAAATCTAAATTCTGTCTTTTGAAATATAAAAGTTATGGCTCTTGGGTTGAATGAAAATCGTTGATAAATGTTTTCCAGGTTTGAGAATGCAGTTGCCGCTGCAGAGAAGGCTGGGCTGGTTGATTATAGTAACATAGAAGTTGCAATGTTGCTGAACAATGTGAAATCTGTAACAAGAGCTCGTGCCCGTGGTAGAGATCTTTTTACCTCTGGAAGGTACACTGAGGCATCTGCGGCCTATGGGGAAGGCCTCAAATACAATTTGAGTAACCCTGTTCTATATTGCAATAGGGCAATTTGTTGGTCTAAGCTTGGCCTGTGGGAGCAATCTGTGGAGGATTGTGATCAAGCCCTCAAGATCCATCCAAGTTACACCAAGGCTCTTTTCAGGAGGGCTGTCTCAAATGCGAAGGTGAATTGGTGCATTTATTTCTTCATTATTTATTGTTGATGGATTTTGACTTAGCGTTTGGCTTTGATTCTCATGATTATTGTAGCTTGAACGATGGGCAGAAGCAGTGAGGGACTATGAACTCTTGAGCAGGGAACTTCCCGGGGACAATGAGGTTGCTGAATCTCTATTGCACGCACAAGATGCACTAAAGAAGTTACACAGGGAGGTGGTTCATGATGATAAATTTGGCCAAATGGAGGAAGGCTCTGGCCATGGTCGGTTTAGAGCTGCTATATCTTCAGCTCGTAAGTCCTGCCCCTCCATCCCAAAAAACTAATTATCTGTTCTGATTTAGTTTCTCCTCTTTCATTGATTTCTGAGTCTTTCTAATATGATCTTCAGACATTGGGCTGTTTTCAGTATTCGTTAGCAGTGCCATCTACCCAACTTTTGCGACCATTATCTTCATTTGTAGATTCACTCCGTCGTCTATCCTTTCCTGTCGTTTGACCACTACATCTTTTATTCCGTGCTATGTGTAACCGTTATTGGGATATTCAGTACTACATAAGAATACACCTGAGATTAGATACCTTTATCACCTGAGATTTTGCGTGATTGAATGTTGCATACTGGGATGTCCATTACCTTTGAAATGTTATAAAAATTCAATAACTTCCTGGCAAACTTTTTTACTTCGCCAATTCTGCGGACTTTCTAATGATTGACACTCTCTTGTCAATATATTAACATATATAATGAATGTATCTTTGTCTATGAAGGTGGATGTGGAGCAGAGCTCAGCAGCGGCAATAGCCAAAAGCATAAGAACTCTGATCTCTAACATATATAGAAGAATGGTGGCAAGGTGAAGGAGCTGGTCTGCGCTAGCCATCCGGGCTTGTAGTCATTTGTGCGGCATCTTTCTTCTGCTACCGTACCTTCCCTTGATTTAGGCAAGTTTCACTTGCAATATAGCCATCAAGATAAGAATATCATTCTTGAAAGGAACCCATGATGTAATAGCAAGGTTAGCTCATTGTTTTAGCTTACTAGTTCCATTCTTTCTATTCTTAGTCTTCCCTTATTGGTTGAGTTCTCATTTATACGTCAATTTATTGTGCATAATTTTTAGACTACTTTGTACCTCAGATACCTCTATGAGAGAAGAAAAATGGTCAGACATGCATATTTATCTTTGACTCTTCCATGTGAATCACATACTTTATTGCCAATTGATTCTTCATTTTCCCTCCTCATCTCTGGCTGGTGTTGAACAAAATTGCCAGCATTTTTGACGTTTTAGTGGAGAAAATCTTGCGCTTTGTGCTACACTGATTCGACCAAGGTAAGGTTATTTTGTTGTTCCCAGGACCTACATTTTTGGAGGGGCTACCCAATGTAGTATTACCGTCCACGCTGTGACATGTTGATGTTAAGAGGTTCTGGGTTTTGGCGGTTGTGGTCTTGCAGGTCGACTCATCACACAGACCCATAGACTGAAAATGTTTGAACAGATAGGACGGGGGAAATAGAGATGGGAGTCCAGTCTGTTCAAACCTCTCCACTGTGAAAGATTTTCTTCTGGCATTTAGAATTGCTTTGACAGCCTGTTTCTGAGTTTTAAGTGAAAAGAAATGAAGAGGGGGAGAAGAGAAGGGAAGGGAAGGGAAGGGAAGGGAAGGGGCTGCTCCTTTTTCTCCGTGTCTGTGACTTTTAGATGGAAGAGAATAATATTTTTTTTTCCTTCTTGTGTTCTTCTTGAGTGGAAGAGAAGGGAGAAAAAGTTATATTTGTCATTTACTAAAATGTCCTTATATATTTTCAGTAACGAGTTCTCATGCATGTTTACATAGAAGGAAAATCTTGGTATTACAAAAGTTTTGTCAAACTTCCTTTCTTTCCATTTCTTCTCAATTTTGAGAAGAAAGATTTAAAGAAGCTGTTTGAGATTGATTTTTAAAAGTAGATTTTGATTAAATCAGAATCTGTTTTAATTCGTTTTAAGTATAATAGATTAAAAGTGGTTGAATGTGTTTGGATAAAAAGGGATTAAAGTAGGTTTAGAGTAGCAAAATTACCATCTAGTGTATTTAAACTGAAATTGAGTATTTAATGTTGTTTATATGTAAGGATATTTTGGTAAATTTCTTGGTTAAACCTAATTCTCCAAAACTAATTAAATCTTAATACAAGAAAATGAAGATTATGGATTTAATCAATTTTGAGCACAATGGAACAAATTTAATCAGCTCACTTTTTTTTTTTGCCAAACACTTTAAAACTGATTTAATTTGAATTTAAAATCAAGTTTGACCAATCTAGAATCGATTCCAAACACCCTAAAAGAGAAAGAGACTCGAGCTTCATTTCATTTCTTTTATCTCCTCACAAAAGCTCACAATGGAAGTAATTTAGAAAGATTAATGTTAATCAGTTGACGGTATCAAGTTTACATAATGAGTTAAATCAGCTAAGATTGGCTGTGGCGCATGATTATTGATTCACATTTGACAAGGATTAGTTAGTATACATACCATGTTGGATAAGGCTGGGTGAGGTATAATTTCCATACTGGGTTAGGACCAGGATTATATGTATGTCGGATAAATAAGTATATCCTGTTGACTTTGTTCGGTAGTGTAACACGGATTTAGGCTGGATAACATTAAAAAGGGAAAAAAATTATTAAGTCACCACTTTTTCGTCCAAAAAAAATAATAAATAAAAGTCCAACTTTCACCATTTTTAGTTCATAAAGTTTTACTTTGAATAACATGAAATATATCCAAGCATGACCTTAGAGAAAAATGTGTACCCAATCACAAAATGAAAACAAATCATTCATAAACTTAAACATAAATAATTCTGTCATTACATACCATCCATAAAACTAACAACCGACCATATTACATTTAATGATAATTGATCAGTGCTATATATTAATAACAGAAACAAGTAACTCGGATACAAGATATCATCCATAAAACTAAAAACAACCATACTACATTTAATGATAATTGATCAGTGTTATATATTCATAACATAAACAAGTAACTCAGACACAATCATCATGAATAAAATCATAAATAAACCCATGCTTTTAATATACAATCCTAATGTCCGAAAACATTATTTAGATCTCATGCTTGTTCTACCATTCTTGAAACATTTATTTGGCTAAGTTTTCTCTGCATTCCATCCATTATTCACATGTTTTAGTGGTAGTGGTTGCATAGGCATCCCAGTCGATCTCCTCTTCAGAAGGAGAAAGAGGATGGAAAGAAAGGTGCTTATTGGCCAGAGACGGTTGACGAGAAGGGTCAGCGGCAGAAATGGCTTCTTGCTAGCCGCGGTGGGTGTTGTGGTGCAATGGAGTCCTCTCCTCCTTTCTCCTTTGTTCTCTCCTGCTTACCTAATCCATCTTTATTTTTGTTTTTTTTTAATTCTAAGTGCTTGTATTAAAATAAAGCCATTCCTCCAAGGTTCGCTTGAGTCTGGTTATCTTATCCGTTCGTTATTAACGCGGCCAAATGTCGGATAGGATAATTTTTATTATGTGTGGAGCTCTTACTCCAGCAATGTAGCCTTAAAATCTTGGTTAAATTCCAATTGGCCCACGGAGAGCCCAATACTATGCCACCTTAGGAGTTACAATCTTAATATGCATGAATTAGAATCTTTTATGTTATTCGATACTTGGACTAATGTAGAGATGTCAACAGCCAGCCCGACCTTAAAATGGCCTGAGCTGGCCAGACCCTAAACATGAATAGTGCAGGCCCTGTGATATAGGGCTAAGGCCAGACCGTAGTATTGGCCAAAAAAGCCCTGCTCGAGTCAGCCCCTAAAAAAGGCCCAACCCTCAATCAGCCCGTTTTCTAGGCCCGGCTCGAATGAAATGGGTCTGGCCCGAATTTCGCTAGAATGTAGACGACCGGATTTGGGCCGGCTAGTCTCTGACCCTTTTTCTTTTTTATTTTTTGAATTTTTTGTCTTTTCTCTGAAGGCCAGATTCCTTCCAACGGTCATATTTTTGCAAAATTTCACTTTTATCCCTAACAGCTATATGGCGGCTAGTTTGGAGGGTATTTTTCTCCAACAAATTTTTAACAACTCTTTTATGCACTTTACACTTTTACCCTCCCTAATAACTATAAAATGCTAGTTTTCGGGAGTATTTAGGTCTTTTGTGAACTTTAAAAATTTATAAATCACCCCATTTTCTTCACATTTTTCACACCAATCTTCTCACCCTCTCTTATCTAAATTTTACAAACTTTGCTACCATTCTTATTTGTTACTAAGTATTAACCCTCTCCAATTTTTAATTACAAGTATTATTTATTTACAACTTTTATTCCTTTTCATTTAATTATTCTTCCTAGTTTTATTTTTCATTCTTGTCAAACAATTTTAGCGTCACATATGTTTCGATTATTTAAATCACGTAGCAAACATTCAACACCACCACAAGTACCACCACAACCATTTGATTTTTAAAATCTGCCAATAATGGGTATAGATACTCAAGCTAATTGGCAGTGTAGCCAAAATATTTCAGAGTTTGAATATGCACTTTGAAAAGATACCCAGCATTTTAGTCAAAGACACAGCTCGGTTGGCGACACTATTACTCAATGGCAAAATTTTGCCCCGATGAGCGGTCATCACGATAAAGGACATATCAATCCTGCCGCTAGTCCGCCAGAAGTCCAAAAGGGAGAAAAAAAGGAAAGCTCAATGTTGGAATCATTTTTGAGGATATTATGGTTGATGACATTTGAAAAGCTCAATATAAGTGTTGCAGTAAATTATTTTTGTGTGGTAGTGGTAATGGACATCTTAATGGGCATTTCTCGACATGTGCACCAAATCAAGATCATGTTGAACCTAGTCAAATGCAGTTATCTTTTGACAAAATGCTATTTATTTATAATCAACGAGACCAAAGAGATGGTCTTGCTGAATTTATTGTTCACGATAAACAAGATTTTAGTTTTGCTATAATGTTAAGCACTTTAGATATATGAATACTTACGTGCAACCTTTGTACAAAAAGGTTCACAGAAACATAACTAGATCCGCACTTAGACAATATAATGCTGTTAAAGCATGCTTGATTGATTATTTTGATAATTTGGATGGTAGAGTTAGTCTTATTTCTGATGTTTAAAAATCTACTTTTACTCTAGTAAGTTATGCTTGTATGACCGTCCATTGGATTGATTCTGATTGGACAATGAATAAGAGAATCATCGATTTTGAACTCTTTACTTATTATCCGCATGATGTAGCTAAAGTTGCTACTATTGTAATTAATACATGTACCACGTTTAAAATAAAGAATACAATTATGAGTATCACTTCTAATAATGCTTCTAAGAATGTAGCTGCTATTGAAGTCTTAAATTAGAACATTTGACCTGTACTTGATGGTAAGTTATTTAATGCCCTAATCGAATCGAATCCTAAATTAAACTAATTGAACTCCTAATTGAATGTCCTAATCTAACCGAACCCTAAATTGAACTAATTGAACCCTAAATTGATTGCCCCAAATCAACCGAATCCTAAATTGAACCAATAAAACTCCCTAATTGAACCATAAATTGAAGTAATTGAATCATAATTAAATCCTAAATTGAATGCCCTAATCGAATCGAACCCTAAATTAAACTAATTGAACCCCTAATTGAATGCCCTGATCCAACCGAACCCTAAATTGAAATAATTGAACCCCCCTAATTGAACCCTAAATTGAATGCCCCAAATCAACCGAACCCAAAATTGAATCAATAGAACCCCCTAATTGAACCCTAAATTGCTATAATTGAACCCTAATTAAACCCTAAATTGAATGCCCTAATCGAACCAAACCCTAAATTAAACTAATTGAACCCCTAATTGACCCTAAATTGAATGCCCTAATACAATCGAACCCTAAATTGAAATAATTCAAGGGCATCGGATATGTGCATTTTGAACAATTTTTTTCCATTTGAACATTGATCATTTGTTTGATAATTTTAGGTTGTTAATTGTGCATTTGAGAATTGTGAATATTGATCTGTGATTTTAGGTTCTTAATTTACTAGTTGTGTATTTGAAGTAATTGCGATTATTAATTGATGATTTTAGATTGTTAATTGTGCATTGAGCATTTGAGATATTGAGATTATTGAAGGAGGATGGGACCTAATTGGATTGAATGTGTGATTTTTGTTAATTTTTATTGCATTGAGCATTTGAGAATTAAGATTGTTGATGGAGGATGAGACCCAATGGGATTGAGATACCTGTTAGTTAGCGCAGACACGGACACCACGTCTAATCGACGGTGTCCAACATTTACAAAATAAATCAACATATGCCGATGTGTCCGGAGGTGCATGTCGGTGGGCGTCAGACATGTGTCGGTATGTATCGGACACGTGTCCAAAGGTGTCAGACACGTATCAGACACCATATTGACACCCTGTATGAGGTGTCGGAATCAAGATTGTTGACTGTGCATTAAATTTAGGTTAATTAGGTTAACGCGACATTTTTAGCATGCACCCCTTGGAATCTCATCGTGGCTCCAGCACTGGCTATAATTAGCCCTAATTAGTTCTGATTAACAATAGTTTAATAAATCAACTAACCCTAATTAGCTCTAACGAGTCTAATTAGTCTTAACTAACCCTAAGAATTTAATGAAAATCAAATAAGCTGTAATTACCCCAAATTAGCCCAAATAAACCCAATTACGCGCATATTGATTATAGTTAGCCTAATTAGTCGTAATTTGCACTAACATAACCCAATTAAGCCTAATTAGCACTAATCAACACTACTCGGCACAATTAAACCCTAATTAGGACTAAATAACCTAATTAGTCCTAATCAACCCTAATTAGCTATAATTATCTGAAACTAGCCCTCGTTAATAATAATTAGCTCTAACATAACCCAATTAAGTCTAATCTAGCCCTAATTAGGACTAATCAGCACTACTCGGCACAATTAGACCCTAATTAGGACTAAATAACCCTAATTAGTCCTAATCAACCCTAATTAGCCATAATTAATACTCGTAATTAACCCTAATAACCCAGTTAGCCCTTATTAGCCCTTGTACATCCCATAATTACTCCATATTGTCCAGAGATGGTTCAATTACTCGTTGTTTACAAACCCTGCCTTCTTTATATTAGTTGTAGTTTTGAGCAGTCCATTGGCAACGATAGTTCAACTCGTTGCCAACGAATTCTATTTAATGTGGAATTGGTAACATATGTAACGATCTTTCTGCAGTTTTGATATTTTGGAAAGATTCTTGCATACGTTATCAATTTCTGAACGCATGCATGCATAAAAATCCTTAGTTCCCGTGCAAAGGTACTCATGATAAGTAATGCTTTATAATGAGCCTTTGGATGTCCAGTTTGAACAATTTGAAAAAGCTAATTGTTTATAAAATAGTGTTTTGACTCATGCTTTGTATTCTATGTCTTGGCTATTTGGTACACGTTCTCGTGTGTTTCTCCAGGTACATACAGATCTGGTGTTCTAACATCCGTCAAACCTCCGGGAGACTATATTTCAGATATTACCTAGCGGATCGATGTGAGTCAGTTTGTTTAAGTTGTCAATTTTTTGTCTTTCTATCCTCAGTGTCTGTTACGTTAATTAATGCCCTAACATATCTTTATATCACTGTTTTTGTAGGCCTCGTATGAACAACTTAGGGGGTCTGAGGAGCAGTCCGGACAGCCATCAGCGTCCATTAGTACGGGTGCGAGTACTGGGGCGTTAAAGCGATGGCTGGCTACGCTGGAGGTCGTCAATCGGCCGAAAGGCCGCATACGCGGCCTGCTCATGCCGTGATAGGAGCGTCCTCACCCCCCGCTGCCCCTCCACAGACACCAACTCCTCGGCATCTATTGGACGACAAGGAGATCGCGCGCATTGCTACGGTGGTGTTGAGGATGATCAGGGAGCAGGATCAGCAGGGTACCGTAATTGGACATGCAGAGCCAGCCCTGAATCAGCAGGATCCAGATCCGGGACTCGGCAACCCTGATGAGCCCCTTCTCGTGCCCGGTCCCAGCTTCCCCCCGGCCCCCGCGCCAGGCTTGTACTTTTCTCCCCTCCCCTAACCGGCTGTATCCGGTTCCCAGCTTGTACATAATGAGTCTTTTTTATGATTAATTATACATATTTCTTTGTGTATTGATTATTGCGCGTTGTTGTTGAGGATTTATTTTTTTATTACAGGTTTGGGCATTAGAAAAATAAAAATAAATTTTTTTAAAAAATTTTGATTTTTGGCGACGGATTATATCCGTCACTAAATTTTTTTATCACTATCGGTTTTTTAGCGACGGATTAATCCGTCGGTAAATAAGACATTTAGCGACGGAATATTGCGTTGCTAAAAAATTTATTCCGTCGCTAATTTAACAAATAAAGAAATTAAATTAAAATACTTAAAATATAATTAGAGATCCGTCGTAAAAACTTAAATATTACATGACGGATTTAAAAATTCCGTCGCCAAACTATTAGTAACAGACTTTTATACGAGGGACTTTTAGCGACGGATTTTTCCGTCGCCAAAAGTCTTTTTTCTTGTAGTGTTTTCTATCTATTATGCTATGGAATTTAATCTCTTCACCACCTCTGAAACAAGTTTGGTTAAGAGGTATGGTGCCACACCACCAATCTTCTCGTAAAGATATACCGTTACTATCACCCACCACCTACTTAATTCCTTTTTGTAAGAGTTTCTTAAGCTCTTAGGGTTCGTTTGACAAATTTTTTTTTTTGTTTTCAGTTTTTAAAGAGCAGCTTAATTTTTTTTTTTTATAAAAACAAGTGGGTGTTTGATAACCCCTTTTTTTCAGGTTTTTTTTTTTTTTTGTGTTTGGTAACCCTTTTTATTTTGACTTTTTTTTTGTGGTTTGCGGTGGCGGTGGTGGGGCGTAGCGGTGGTCGACGGTGGTGGTGGTGGCCGACGGCCGAAGGTGGCTGCCGGCAGTCACCGGCAGTGATGGCCGGCAGCCGGCGGCCGGAGGTGGCTGCCGGCAGTCTCCGGCGGTGGTCGCCGGCAGCCGGTGGTGGCTGCCGGCAGTCTCTAGCGGTGGTCGCCGGCGGCCGGAGGTGGCTGCGGCAGTCTCCGGCGGTGGTTGCCGGCGACGGGAGGTGGCTGCCGGTGGTCGCCGGCGGCCGGAGGTGGTTGCCGGCAGTGTCGTGCGGTGGTCGCCGGCGGCCGGTGGTGGGAGGGTGGTGGTGGTGGTCTAAAAAAAAAAACCAAAAGTGAAAAAAAAATCAGTTTTTGGAGTTTTTTTTTTTACTCTCTAGTTTAAAAACTAGTTTTTTAAATTGAAAAAAAAATGGTTACCAAACGCTCCTTTTTTTTCAATTTTTAAAATTGAAAAAAAAGAGGCAAAAAAAGAGTGTCAAACCTACCCTTAGAATCCCTCCGCAGAATTGAGAAGCTCTATTTTTCTTTTTCCAATCTGTAGGGTTATTTGTGATTTTATTTTTGTCTTTTATCATCTCAACCCAAAGTTTGCTTCCCCGTTTATGACTTTCCAGCCAAGTTCGGATAGCATGGTAGTATTATTTTCTTTAGCTTTTTCGATGCCAAGGCCCCCCATATGTTTAAGTTTGCAGACAGTCTCACAATTGATGAGATGAATTTTCTTTGAGTCATTGAGATCCCTCCAAATGAAGTTTCTGTTAAGTTTGTCAAGGGTTTTACAGGGTGACAAGGGGAAAGGGATAGTTTGCATGGAGTAAATGGGCAGAGCAGCATTAACAGCATGGATAAGCGTAACTTTACCCCTCAAAGAAAAAAAATTTAGTTTTCCATCTCGCAAGTCTACTTTGGACCCTCTCAATAACGTAAAAGAAACGGTTTTTGGGGATCTTATTATGGATAAGAGGAACTCCCAAGTATTTTCCTAGGTTTTTGGTAATGGGGATCCCACACAAATGACTCAAAACACAGGCTTCATGTCTAGGGATGTTTTTAGAAACAAACATTTTAGATTTAGCAAGGTTAATACTAAGTCCAGTTTCCTCACAAAAAGTATTTCGGTCTACAATCATGTGTTTGCAATTCCTTTTATTAGCCTTAGCAAAAAAACATGAGGTCATCAGTATAGAAGATGTGAGATATAACAGGTCTTTTTTGGGAAGTCCTCAATCCAGTCCACTTTTACGAAATGGTTTTCATGTGCATGAGATTAGAAAGTCTTTCCATACATAGGACAAAAACATATGGGGAGAGGGAATCCACTTTGTGTAATGCCTCTCTCAGGCTTTGTAGTATCAGTAGTTTCTCCATTCCAAAGAAAGGCCATGTAGTTTCCCGTAATACAATTCATAATTAAGTCAATAATGTCCTTAGGGAATTTGAATTCTTGAAGAGTGTGACGAATAAAATTCCACCTAATTTTATCATAAGATTTTTTTAGATCAATCTTCCAAATCATACCTCACTGCTTGCCTTTTTTGTGATTCAAGGAGTGAAGAATTTCTTGGGTGATACATATATTATCAGAAGTATGTCTTCCAAGAAGAAAACTACTTTGGAAAGGACTAATGAGGCCTTCTAAGAGAGGAAGAATTCTATTGACAATGATTTTAGTAATAATTTCATAATTAACATTAAATAAACTAAAAGGTCTGAATTGCATAATTCTTTTAGGGGGGTGGTCAGATTTAGGTATGAGGGCCACAGAGACATCTTTATCAGCAGGGGGAATTTTCTTGTTTTGGAAGCAATTTTTGACATATTGGATGATGGAGGGACCTATCACATTCTAGAATTAATGGTAAAGGAGCGAGAGAATCTCGTTGGGTCCAGGGGCCTTGTTAGCCTTGATATCAAAGGTAGCATTGTGGATTTCCATATCTTCACTATTTTTGGATAGAGATTCCTGAGCCTCAGCGTATAAACTCATATTATAGTCCAGTGAGGGTAATCTCTAATAGGTCCCTTATTCGAAAAGAGGTTTTTAAAGTTAGTGATGATGATATTTTGAGTTCCTTAGGTTAGTCAGTCCATATGTCATTACAATTTTTTAGACCCTCAATTCTGTTTCTTTTCCTTCTTTTAAGAGTCGTAACATGGAAAAACTCTGTGTTTCTTTCACCCATGGTAATGGTTTTTTCTTTAGATTTTTGGAACCATAATTTAAAGATGGTATTATATTCGTTTCTAAGCTCTCTATTCAATTTGTCCAGATTAAAACTGAAGTGTTGGGATAATGCCTTTTGGATATCATTAAGTCTAGCTATGATATGTCTTTACTTTTTGAATATGTTACCAAAGATCTCTTTATTCCATTTAATAGCAAGGGGGAAAAAATTATCTTTGGCTATGGTAAAGGGGGTATTGTTAGCCCACGCTTTTTCAACGACATTTATAAAATCCTCATAATCAGTCCACATAGCTTCCATCCTAAACGGTTTACTTATGTTTCTCAAGCTATCAATACCATTAATATGTAAAATCATAGGGCAATGGTCAGAATACATACGCGGCATATCGGTGACAATAGCCTTTGAAAAATTATTCGCCAGATACTGTTAGCAACCACCCGTCCAGCCTCTCCTTAGTATTGGCAAAACCTTTACAAGCATTATCCCATGTAAGCTTTGGTCCTCGGCATCCCAAGTCCATAAGGCCGCATTTATTAAGGTTATTGTTGAAATGTTGACATCTCTGAAAATCGTTGAAGGGAGTGAAGCTAAGTCTTCCTGAAGGACTGGCACAGTCATTGAAGTCTCCCACAATCATCCAAGGAACGGGAACAGACTCAACAAAATTCGATAAGTTTATCCACAAATCAGCCTTAATAGCTTCATAGAGATTCCCGTACACAGCCTAAAAAAATCAATTTTCATGGCTATTTTTTTAAACCTCAATGTGCACACCTGATTATGGGTTTGTATCGGAGTAATCGTGAACTCTAGGGGGGTTCCAAAGCACCCAAATTTTCCCTGCTCTTCCGCTTGGGTCAACTATACTAGACATTGTAAGTCCAAAGTAGTCAAAGAATTTTCCGTAGATTCAAAGCAGGCTTTTGTTTCCATAAAAGAAATTATAAAGGGTTTGAACTGACGAAAAAGTTGGCTAATTTGGTTTTTGAAATTTGTATTACCAGTACCAGCATTCCAGATAAGAATCATTACAAGTGGTTGTGCATAGTATCCTCTTCGACAAAAGGTACTTACCTTTCAACAGATTTTTTGCCTTTTTCATTCCCACAATGGGGTAGGTTAGATGCTGACGCCCGTACTTCTAATGGGGCTTCTGCTTCGATCCACCGATCTGATTTTTCTATCATACGAAATTCCTCGATTATTGTCGCAGTCTCCATGAACAGTATTAGCTCTTCCCCTAACTGCTCCTTCATTTCCACCCCAAGGTAGCTGAGGTTTCCGACTTTGATCTGCTTCATGGGAGTGTGTTTGTGAAGTTTGGGGGTCGGCTGATTTTTCTATGTGTAAATATTTATATATATGTATGTATATATATATATATATATATATATATATATATATATATATATGCATATTTTTCCCGGCTTGATGTAGCTGTATTGAAGTCCACTTTGATTGGTCTTTCAAATTTAATTGCTATTCTTCTCAGGACATTTTCACTATAATATTCAATTGGCAGTTTTGGCAGCCTTAGCCAAATTGCTGGTGACGTTTCAGTTGCTTCCAAGGGTTTGAAATGGGGTTCCCATTTATGGACAGAGAGGTAATGGTTAAAAATTATACAAGGACCTCCATTGAGAGCTTGTAAGGCATCTTGTTTGAAATCGAATTTGATTAGGAAGAATTCGTCATCTAGATCAATCCTCTCACAATTCCCAGGCAGATTTTAACCTTGTTGTTAGTGCTCTGAATCCAATATCTTTCCCAAGAAGTTTGATTGAGGCAATCTTGCCATTGGGCACTTATGGATTGACTTAAGGCTTCAGGGAGTTTGATTTCTGGGATGATTCCCGCGGTTATGTTTTCTACCTCTGAGCGCACCCTGGGGGGGGGGGGGGGGGGGTTGGTTTACTCTTTAATTTCATCTATGGAATTGACAACTTTGCCTTCTTGGTCTTGAACATGGCATTTCTATAGGATTTGTGTTTCACGGGTTCTTCATGGATTTATGTGGACGGAAAGGGCATTTTTCCATCTGTTTGGGGTGGGTGGTCTTCCTCCATTATGGTGATTGGTTTAGATTCTCTGTTTTTTTACAGGGGTTGAGTCACTGTTGGTGGAGGAATGTTCTTCTTTTTGCCCTTCCCTGACCTCCTCATTTGTGGTTGTACGTATATTCTCTTCAAGTAAAGTGGTTTGGTGCACTTTTTACAATTTCTTGGAGTTTCCCTCTCCGCCGTTAAGGTTTGAGGGTTTAATCTTGGAACAAACTTTGGCTGCTATTCCGTTTGTAAGAATCTTCCTCCAACCCCATATATAGTGACAATTAATAGTCATTAAGTATCTCTAGTGGTTTTTCTGTTAACAATTTCAGCGACAACTCTTAAAAGCACTTTTTTAGGGTTACTAAATAAAAGTCACTAGAAAGATTTAACAATCATTAATTGTCATTACATGGGGATAGGAGGAAGATTCCTTCGACCCGGGTAGCAGCCGGATTTTTTCCTTAATCTTGGGACAGGGTCAACAACATTTATCATGTATTTAAGACCTTTAGGGTTCACTATTTCCTCTTCATGACTTGTGTTGTCTCCTTCTTCAATATATCTGGTGCTGCCCCAGAATTTTTCGGCTAAAAATATTGCCAGTTGGCGTGGCGTGGGGGGGTTGGGTTGTGGAAAGCTAGACGCCTGTTTAGCTTCTAAGGATTCATCACCAACCTTGGGGGAGAGGGGAGAGGAGGTGGGGTAAGGTCGGGGCTACTTCTCAAGGCTAATTGGGGGGGAGTATCTGATCTTGTCATTCTTTCCCTTTTAAGGTGTTGTTTATAACATGAAAGTAAATCAACGTGCACAAGTCACACTGTGTGCAGCGTTAGGCTGGAAGAAGCCATGTTCTCAGTTATAAGGAGAAGGGCCAAGCAGTACTCAGTTTCCTTAAAAAAATCCCTTCTTGTCCACCTATTGAGCTTATCCAATTCAATCTATTTTATCTCCCACCATCTCCCCTGCCCTGATACCCATCCCCTCTGATACCCAGTGGTAACAATAAGGTATCCTAAAAATGCGTAGCAAGACTTTTCTAGCGGCAAAATATGTTAGCAAAGTCGTTAAAAATCTTAAAGAAAAGGGGTAGCGACAATTGAATGTCACAATCGCCACTAGAGCACCCTTGCCTCCAGATTTGAGTCACCCACCCACTTTGTCTATATAAACCAGCTAAATCTATGCATAGAGCTCAAAACCCCATCAAACAATTACCAACCTCACGTAGATAAATATGACTCTCAAAAGCCTACTGCTACATTGCCTGTCTGTCGTCATTGCACTTGTCTCAAGTGCAAGTGCAAATGTATAAGAAGACGATCCCTTTGCATGCAAAGCACCTTCTCCTTAGCTACCACAATTATTCCACCTTCTCCTTAGCTACCCGAGTACCCTTTTTTCCTGTCAATTATAGTGGCGCAATTAATTCTCTCATGTGGTTTGCTTCTCATGCTAATGGTGGTAGTGGTGGTGAAGTTTGGCTCAAGGAATATGCCAATTTTAATAGTGTGTTGTTCGTGGGAGATGGTTCTGGTGCCAACCTAGCGCACAACATTACTGTCACTCTCAGGTTTCAAAGTATTGGCCGGGATCAGCAAAGTGAAAGGGATCTACCTCATCGGCATTATGCTAACTGATCCATTCTTGTAAAGCGAAAGCACATCTCTGATAGAGAGTCCAACGGAAGAGCACTAGTTAACAAGTTGTGGCGTTTTGTGTTGAATCCCACTAACCCGTGTTTCGAGTTAAATGACATGTGGCTGAATCCAGCCAAGGATCTGGCATTGGCAATCCTCAGGTGCGAGAGGGTGCTGCTTTGTTTCTCCCAAAAAAAGCGTGTTGGTGGAGGGGAACTATGGTCACATTGGGCGATTGCGGAAGACTAAGTGGAAGGGAGTGGTGGAAGTTATAGAGGCCACAGACATGCCAAACTTGTTTCATTTGAACCCAATGTATGTCAACTCCCCTGAAGCTAAGGCCATGCTCAAATGAGTGGCTTCTTTCATAAATGAGAAGGAAGCCTTGTGATTGCCATAAACATGCTCTCATTGAGGTTTACTTCACCTCATGCTCGGGTGAAAAACAAAAATCACTCCTTGATCAGAAATCTCCTTTTTTTCTCTTCTATTTTCCTTTCCAGTTGGTGTACATCAAATAACTCTCATGAACTCCATAATCAAATTAGGCACATATATGTATTAACATCTTATACCAAGCTTCATTTTGTTTATGGCAAATTTTGAATGTCCGAAACTCTCATAGACAAACAAAGAGGAGTCCACGGCCAAACCCCATCCTCTAAGGCAGTGTTCTCTTAAAATATTAAGAAAAAAGAACTTCATAAACTCTTCCGAAATGTGAGTGCTTCGTGTTTTGGAAGTCATGCCACTGAACCCTATCTACCAAGCTAGAGATTAGCCAAGACAAGCACGAATTAAGCTCAAGATGGCTTGCAAGAGGTCTGAGAAGGCCATTGTATGTATGGATGCACAGAAAGCAATTGAAATAACAGAGTTTGGTAAGCCAGTTGCAGTTTTTGGATAGTTTAGAGCCCGAAGTTTAGACAAGTTATATGGCCTTTTTTGTCCACAACTATATGGCTCTCTTACCCCACATATTTCTACTGCCAATTGTACTCAAATATGTGACCTTGCACATGAAAAAAGTGGGTGAAAAGAGAGTCGTATACAGGAGCTACTAATTTACAATACTAATTACTTCATCAAAGTTTGTCAAGTACACTAAGCACCCTTTTCTTACAATACTAACTTTTCAAACTTTCGTACGAGTCCTTTCTCACTCTCACTCTTTTTCAATTAACTGCTGCATAGCCTCCCATAAGTAAACATCTACTTTAACGGCTCTCATGCATTGTAGCACTGCGCAATTCCCTAAAATTTAGCAGATGAGACTAAAGTCCTGCTTAAAAACTATTTGGTTTGCAGTTTTTTCTTTAGTTTTGTAACCGGTGAAAAAAAAACGCGTTTGACACTTTTTTTTTGACCCTTTAGTTTTGAAAACCAGTTTGACTTTCCTGTTTTGGTTTTTGTTTTGAGACCACTCCCCTCCCCCACCCCGCAACAGCGATCGCCGGATGTCGGCCACCGCCGGCCATCGCTGCGATTGCCGTCACCGACTGCCAGCCAACGTTGCAGCCGGCAGCTGCTGGCCACCGTCGCTAGTCACCGTCGCCGGCCACCCTGCTGGCCACCGCCACTCCCCACCACCGCCACCACCCACCATCGCCACCAAAGAAAAAACTCAAAATAAAAACTGAATAATCATTTGTTTTTGTAAAAAAATAAAACTAAACTGATTTTAATTTTTTATTTTTTTTTAAAACAGAAAACTAAAACTGAAAGTGATTTGAAACAAACTCTAAGAATGCTTAGAACAAGAAAAACCATAATTAAACTGAATTGTACTAGTTACCCAAAAGAAACAAAGTATTCCCTCAAAAGAAAAAAAAAATTGGTATCAATTATTGTCGACTTCAGATTATTTATGGACGAAAGACATATATATATATATATATATATATTTGGGTGAAAGCCAATTTTATTAAAACCAAAGAATCGTACGTACACACGATAAACAATCTGCCACATTTCTATCATTTAGTGTGATTTGCATATCCCACAGAAGGACATATATTTTACAACTAATCAACGACTGTTTTTCAAATTTTCAGATCACCAGTACACTGTTGCACAACCTTTTTCTCGTGAGCGGCTTCGGCGTTCACTAGCGCTTACGAGTACTCACGTAACTCTCTGATTTTCAAATAATCGCGCCAATTGGTTTAGCAAACACGAACAGTACGTGCACACAGCAAACTCAACGAGTAGTTAGAAATAGATTGTGAGGAGAGGAACAATCCGAAGAAAACGATGGAGTTCAACTGTGGAGGAGGAGCAAATCTGTTCCGGAGAGGACCAAAGAAGATCTCGCTCGAACAATACTTCGATTTCATCTGGTCTCACAAGCAATTGGATCTCTCCGTCAACAATCTCAACCAGGTTCTTCATCATCTCGGTCTCTCTCTCTCTCTCTCTCTCTCACACACACACACACACACACAGGTTTCTCAACTTATTGTTTGGTAATGCAAATTCAGAGTTCTACGGATATAATTTTAGTAGCATAAATCTCCTGCAAGATTCATTGATTCTTTAGCTAATGATCGGTCTGTTTTTACGAATTAAGCTTCTGATCATGATTTTTGAGACTAAACTCCAAACACACACACACACACACTCTTTGCTGTTCGAGGCACCGTAATGTAATGTTTGAGATTCACACTAAATACATGCAAATTTGGATTCAACCTACTGTAAGTAACATGCATCTCCTGCCAAATTCGTTGACTTGTACCTAATAATCGGTTATTTTATTAAATTAAGCTTGAAATCATGTTTTCGGAGACTAAAGTCCACACAACACATAAAGACGACAAAATTAAGCTTGAAATCATGTTTTCGGAGACGAAAGTCCACACAACACAAAGACGACAAAGACAGTATTGTTTGGATACTGTAATCTTAGAGACCTACATGAAGTACTTGCAAATTCAGCCTCAATTCGATTTCGGTAGTTAAATTTCGTGTATGTCGGCAAAATTTCACCGATTGTGCGCTTCAGTTGCTGATTTCGTGAACTGAAAACAGATCATCAACATTCATGGATTAAGGCAGCTCAAAAAGAACAAGGTAAGTGATTGATTAGTCAGTATGAAATCAGCATATAATTCCTCCGGCTTTATATTGCATTTTTTTAACAGACATCAGATCAAATGTTTGAATTTGGCAGAAGGTACTGGTGGATGCGATGAAATCGGTAGATCTGATGGAGTTGACTCGGTCAACAGTCAAAGACGACGTTTCTTCTTGCGCGTTCATCACCCTCCCCGAGGTAATCCAAGACCTGATGGATATTAACTGGCAGGAGTGCTCGATCACTTCCATCCAGACATTGAACTCTGTGGATTACGACTTTAACCTCGCTTCAAACGCCAAGCCCAAGCCCAAGCCCAAGCCAGATTTGGCTCCGCGATCATCTGGAGGACCACGGACGAAGGTGCGGAGGTTGGGACGTGCTGAGGATGACGGCAGCGTTGCCTCTGCAGTTATTGGCTCTGGCGGTGGTGGATCTTGCTCTGCGGTGGCCGCAGATGGTGTTTCTGGTGGTGGTGAGAGCAATTCTGCTTCGGCGGTGAGCAGTGAATCAACTCTGATTCGAAGGTGAAACGTCGATGGCAGAGTTGTGGTTTCTTCTAAAAGGCCATGGCATTTATGTCTCTTAGCATCCTATTGATGTGCTGCTACCGGGGCTACGGATATTTTTTTGGTTGTAAATATGTCAACTAAACTCACTTTGTTAAAGAAGAGCTTTCACCCAACAGTACATGTTACCGTTGATACAGTATTTGAATGTTTGGACACCATCAGCTTCTTCTTTTTTTTTTTTTAAGATACAAGATTACCTTCTTTTTTTATCTTCAATGTATTACGATCTATAGCTGATTTAAATGTATTGAAGACTTTATATTTCAATACTTAATCAAGTGATCGAATTTGACCAATTTAACGGCGTGCCAAACCAAATCTGAGCTCATTTTTCCAAAAAAGTTACAAACTAAGAAGAAGAGAATGAGGATCATCACGATAGCATCAAGTTTAGGGTGTTATTAGTTCTTACGACAACCAAGCTCCATATATAGGTATCAGGTGCACATGGAACTTTTGGCCATCTTATTTGTAAATCATTCACCAGGCTAATCCCTAACATACTCACTGCCTGAAACGAAGTAGCTCTACCATATGGAGAGGAACGTATGGCTTGCGAGACTTGAACAAGTACGGTGGTCCTCCGTTGGGCGTTGGGATGTACTATTAAACCTAAATGGGGTTTTTTTTTTTTTTTGGGGGGGGGGGGGGGGGTGTTAACCCTTTATAATTTGAGAATTCTAGTTTTCAAAGTAATGAAAAATTATATTTGAAAGGATTACAAAACATGTTGCTATATTGTACCATTAACATATTAGTAATACTTTTTGTTGTTTTTAAAATTATTGATGCCATAGAAAGTGGATTTGCAGTTGACGTGGAGGTGCAACAAGGAACACAATTCGAGTCAGATGCCAAGTATAGTGATGTGAGACACAACAAGGATGGAGTAAGGGCAGAGATCAAATGCTTCTCAGACAGAGCCTGAGGGTGGTAGGGCTGAGGGCGATGGTGTCCTTTCCCCCCGTCCTTTTTCATGTCCTTCGCCCCCCTCCTTTTTTCAGAGGCAGCTCAAAGCTTGACCGCAGAGTCTTCTGCCATTTTTTTTCTTTCACAGCCTTTGACTGCTCACTCACGGATTTTTTTCTCTGTCTTCTTTCTTCACTCTCCCTCACTTTTCTCTCTTTATAATCCCTTCTCTCCGAACCCTTTCTTCCACTCTCCATCATCTTTACCAACTGTCTTCATACTCCATATCTCACTGGAAAGGGGTTAACTAATACGAGGAACCTTGTAACTTTGCAGTGTAATTTAACATATCAAGCTAGCGCGATTTCGCGCGAAACTTTTATGAGAACCCTAGGATGTTGGGAAGTTCCATTTCCAGGAGTTCGGGCCATTCCGAAGTCGTTAGCTATTTTTTTGGCCGAACGGGCTTTTAAGCGCTCGATCCGGACACCAGTTCAGGATTTTTGGGCGAAAAGTCCGTAGAATACTTTTTAGATCAAGAACGAATTCAGAAAACTTAAAATAACATTTCAAAGCACTTTTGAGATTGTTCTGATGCCAGGGGCATTTGGTAATTTGCCACCCCGAAAGGGGTATTTTGGTAATTTTACGGTGTTAAGTTTTTCAAAGGACTTTTTAGTCCAGAAATGTTAGTAAAACACCTGAAAGGTTTTTTTGAAGCTGGTTTGGAGCGTTAGGGTGATAATACCCCTGGGGGCATTTCGGTAATTTGCCGCTCATCAGGGGTATTTTGGTAATTGAACATTGTAAAATTTTACGTAACTGAAGGAAATAAGTTTTATTTTTATTTTATTTAATTCTATGACTTGTTGAGAATGATATACATTTTTATTTTTTCGATTTCAGTATCAATATGGATGCAACTGGAGGAAATACTTTTTGTGAAGATTCTGATCCACCTTACTTGGGTCAAGTTTTTCAAATAATGGACAAAGTTGAAGCATACTATAGAGCATATTCGAAAACGATAGGTTTTGGTATTAGAATTAAGATGACTAGAAAACGGGTGAATACATATCAAATTTGTGGAAGACTATTTGAGTGTCATAGAGGAGCACCGTATATACCCTCGGTTGTTCGGATCAGTGACGAAGGGCCAACAAGACAAAGAAAACGGGACACATTTCTGGGTACCGGCTGCAAGGCCCGTGTGTATGTAGTACACCGAAAAAATAAAAATCATTGGGTTATGACGGGAGTGGAGTTGAACCATAATCATCAGTTGATGACCCTTAGTAAGATTGGTCAAGTTCATCAACACCGAGAAATAAGAGCGGCACACAGACAACTGATATTTACAATGGCCGAGGCTAAAATTTCACCTTCTAGAATGATGGGGGTTTTCTCAAGCCAGGCTGGAGCTATTGACAAGTTGAGTTTCAACGAAGTAGACCTTCGAAATGAACTTCGTGTTCAGATGAAAGAGTTTTTCGGTAAGAGTGATTCTCAAGCTACACTTGATATCTTTAGCCACCTTCAGAGTGAGAATTCTGGCTTTTTCTATAGTCTCCATGTAATACTCCGGATTTTTGGCTACTTATGTAGGTAATAATTTAAAAATTATACTGATTTGAATTAAGTAATGGACCATAGAGAATTTTCTTGAAATCCTTTTAGTGATGAAATTAAATATTTAATGGTCTTAGTGGCTAATGTGATTAGATTAAATATTATTTAAACAAAGAAGAAGAAGAAGAAGAGATTTCGACTTGGATTAGGATTTTAAGTCATATTGTGATTAAGTTAGTTGATTAGATTAAGTATTATTTCAAAGAAGAGAGATTTCGACTTGAATTAGGATTTTAAATCATATTGTGATTAAATTAGTAATGAAGACTTTAAGATGTGTTATAATTATACTAGCAATGAGGACTTTTAGCTGTGTTATGATTGCACCATCAATTAGGACTTCAAGTCATATTAGAATTAAATTAGCAAACTATATAAGGGAGAAGAAGACATAAGAGTCTTCATATTTTTTAGAGATAAAGGAGAGGAAAGAGAAAAGAGTCAATTGCATTCTTTTGGGTATTCAAGCAAAAAGGTGGTGATTGATCTAAGATAAAGAATCAATTGCATTCTTTTGGGTATTCAAGCAAAAAGGTGGTGATTGATTTAAGATAAAGAGTCAAGTGCATTCTTTTGGGTATTTTCAAGCAAAAAGGTGGTGATTGATCCAAGATAAAGAGGAGATTTTTGACATGATTTTGTTACTTTGAAGTAAAGATCCAAGATAAAGAGGAGATTTTTGACATGATATTCGTTACTTTGAGGTAAGGGTTTTTACGCCGTCTTTTCGTTTCATACACGAGAATCTTTGCGTCTTCGTTTGATTTCAAAATTGAATTTGCTTCCAAGCCTATTATTGATCATCACGTTTTTTGTAACGTTATCAATGATCTTGTTTCACTGTCTTATAATTTGCGTTAAAGACAGTTTCCATGTGATTTATAAAAATCTTTGTTCGTTATATCGTAAAAGGTCGTTTGTGATTATTTTGTACTCTCAGCCGTTCTTTGTTCGCGGTCAAAAAAGTTTCTTTCAAAGATTTTTAGTCCAACGTATCTCTCTTTTATTGGTCTTGACATGTGAATTCCGAGTCTCTTTTGCCACGTGTCAACTTTCTGCCGGGTCTTTTTGGTTATTAACAATTTGCTTTCGCTTTCTCGATTTTCGCGCATTTCTTTTCACCCAAAACTTCTTTTGACGATATCTCATTCACCCGATCTCCGATTGAGCTGATTTTTGTTTCGTTGGATTCGTATTTTATTCTCTTCGATTTGAGTCTATAATGACTATTTTTGGACTTTGAATAAATATTCGCTATAGTTATCAAACTACTTTGTGGGTGATATTTGTGTTTGAAAGTCACTTTTAATTATCGTGACTTATTTGTGACGCGCCGGCTGCGATATTCGACATGGTATAACCATGATTTGTGATGCTTAATAATAAGCAATTTGTGTATGTGACACCCACAAGTTTTGATAAATTTATTTTGATATTCGACTTATTAGTTATGTAAACCCTTTTTTGAGTCGATTTGTTATTCGTTTTTGAGTCGATATTCGACTTATTGGTTATGTAACCCTTTTTTTGAGTTGATTTGTTATTCGTTTGTAAATCGATATTCGACTTATTGGTTATTTAACCCATTTTTCGGTCGCTTCTGTTATTCGGTTGTGAAATTTGACTGAGTTATCTAAATTCCTATTTATTGGCTCTATTCGATAACTCTGAATTCGTATTCGTATCCATTTTTGGCCCTCTGTGTGTAAAAACTTTTACTGGGCAATTCGTGCTCACCCCTTTGTTTTTTTGTTTCCTTTCCCTTCCAGGCCAAAAGTAGCACGAAGGGCGAGATATTAGTACAGCGGTTGGAATTGCTCTGGTTTTTGATATTGAGAATAGAGCTTATGATTTCTTTAGACAAAAATTGGTTAGTTGGTTTATTTTCCTTTGGGTTCAGATATTTAGTCTGAGAGATTTATAATAAAGTTTTGGATTATTTTTGGGAGTTAAGTTTTGAGATACAAATCATTTTGTTTGCGGTATTTTAGATGCTCTGCTCTACCATTAAGGTTGTTATGTTTTGGACAGGATTGGATTATGGTTTAAGGACGTGTTTGGACCTCGGGTTCGGGGCGTTACACTCCAACTGGATGATGAGAACTGCATTAGTACTATATTTTGGGCGGATGCCTGTTCTAGAGCTGCTTACCAAAATTTTGGGGATGTTGTGACGTTTGACACCACATACCGCACAAATAAGTACTCTATGCCTTTTGCTCCGTTCACCGGGGTGAACGACCACTATCAGTCAATCTTGTTTGTCTTTGCCCTGCTTAGGGATGAGACGGAGGAGTCATTTACATGGTTATTTGAAATGTGGCTTAAAGTATCATATTCCTCCAAAGACCATCATCACCGACCAAGATCTGGCAATGAAAAATGCAATTGCTAAGGTCCTTCCAGATACTCACCATGGCCTGTGCACATGGCACATAAGCAACAAATATCCCGAACGGCTTCACAATGTATATGCAAACCATTCGACATTCAAGACTGACTTTAATACATGTGTGAAGAAATCGTTGACAGTAGACGTGTTCGAGCAGAGGTGGGCCAAGTTAATGGATGACTACTATTTGCACAATCATGAATGGTTACAATCCTTGTATGAGATCAAGACACAGTGGGTCGGTGCCTACACCAAGAAGTTTTTTGCAGCCTGAATGACTACAACCTGGAGAAGCGAAGGTATGAATGCATTCTTTGATGGGTACATAGGCCATTCTTCAAGTATAAAAGAGTTCGTATTAGAGATGCAAAAAGCCCTTGACAAGCAATTTTTCCTTGAGAGAGAAGCCAACGCAACGCGGCTACAGTTTACAGAGAAAGAGCCATAGTAGTTTTTTCACCTTTGGAGGCTCATGCGGCTCAAGTCTATACCAAGAAAATGTTTAGACAGTTTCAAGAGGAACTACTAAAGTCGAATCAATATAGCATGACAAAGTTGCACGAGTATTCCACCAGAGATCTCAAGGTTTATGCTTTGACAAATGTGACGAATTTTGCCAATCCGTGCTCTTCGTTGGCTTCGAGGAATAGAAGACATTTTACCATAGCAGTTTGTATGGACACCGGGTTGGTTAATTGCAACTGTCAACTGTTTGAGCATAAAGGTATACTTTGTCGACACGCGTTGAAAGTTTTTAGCGCCAAGAATGCTCGTGAAATCCCTCCACAATATATCTTGGAACGGTGGACGAAGGAAGCCAATAGAGTCCACGGTCACATTCCTTACGTGCCCAATGTTTCAGTTGATTTCGAGCAATCTGAGATGCTGCGATATAATCACCTTTGTAACATCATGCACGATTTATCATTGAATGCAGCGTCAACATTTGATGGGTACAGGTATCAAGTTGAAGCAGCCGCATGGGATAAGGCTAACCTTGATCAGTTTAGGATCGCATTATCAGAAAGACGGGACACTCCGACTACTCGGGCGACTCCAGCCGGTAGATTCAATCGAGCTTCACAGCCAGTCATTGACTGCACTAGCCTGCAAGGTGAGGAGGACGACATTTTTGATCCAATTATTTCTCAAACGAAAGGGCGAAAACGAGCTATACGCATGAAGAATCCGATTGAAGAAGCAACGGGTCAAAAAAAATTGCGAAAGTGTGCGTTGTGTAATAAGATGACTGATCATGACAAGAGAAACCATTATAAAGTGTTAGGTATCGAACCTGACAGTATGGTCGAGGAGGACGATGATGAGGAAGAGTGTTAGAGTTAATGTTTCAGTTGTATAAATTAAACTTTTATAATATTTAAATTTGTGATTTGGTTTGTGGATTATTGATATTTTTGGTAGGGCCTATTCGGGCACACTTTAGCGCCCAATTCATAGCTTTCGAAAAATTACGTAATTTTGTCACTTTTTTTTTTGCTCATTGCACCTTAGGCACGCTAGTTAGCCCATTTGTATGAATTTCGGCAAAAAACGAGACACGTTATTTTTTTGGATTTTCCTATGAAGGGCCTATTCAGGAACACTTTAGGGCCAAATTCATAACTTTTGAAAAATTACGTAATTTTTTTTGTCACTTTTTTTTTTGCTCATTGCACCTTAGGCACGCTAGTTAGCCCATTTGTATGAATTTCGGCAAAAAATGAGACACATTATTTTTTGGGTTTTCCTATGAAGAGCCTATTCGGGCACACTTTAGGGCCCAATTCATAACTTTAAAAAAATTACGTAATTTTTTTTGTTACTTTTTTTTTGCTCATTGCACCTTAGGCACGCTAGTTAGCCCATTGTCCAAAATCAAACAATGGTAATAATAAGGCTAATTCAATTTCAAACCTTAATATCCAAAATCCAACAATAGAAGTAATAATCCATACGAATGTCTGCTACATCTCAGGATAATGGTGATAATGGTAAGGAAGGCGTCTAGCTACACCCTTTTTCAGCTCCCAGGCTATTCTATATCTAAACGTCAAGGCATCGTTTCGAGATCACGTATCATATTCAAGCACATCCGAGCGAGCTATGTAGTCCATGTACTTGAGGACGTAAATCCCGCAATCATGACTGTTATATTGCTTTGGTCGGTTTTGTATCGTCACGACCGTCCAAGGATCTATCATTGTTTTGCTCGTGATGGCTTCCCCCTTAAAATGTCGGCACGCTAGTGGAATAATAGTAATCTGCATCCAACAATAAAAAAAGTTATCAAGCCTATGTAACAAGAAGAATAGACTATGAGCGAAGGTCAAGAAATATAAACTAACAACCACATTAATGTACGTGGAGTACATCTGCGCCAGCTGCCGACCAGGTCCGTCTTCCCTTAGGCTATCGTATATGTGGACCACTTTATTCTCTGGAAAGAGAACTAATAGGAAGAAGTGGCTTGCATGAAGAGCAGGTAGCATGATTAGGTTCGCCTCAGCTACGTAACATTGATAGTCCGCGTTCAAGTAGAAAATCACGTTTGCAGATGGTCGCCATTCACCCTTGCTTGTCCCTCGCATCCTCCTCCATTCTGTGAACTCCTTCATGCTATTCACCATGAAGGGGATAACAAAAGAGGCATACATGTTGAGCTTCAAAGTTTGGCAGGGGTCATAATTTAGCTCTCTAACACGAAGTAGATCTATATAAGCGTCAATGAGAAAATTTGAAATATCTGTATTTGGCACCAACAGTCTTAGATCAGAGTGAGCTAGGAATCCCGAAACAGGAAAGTCTGTTGTAGCGATTGGCTCATGCCCAAAGTAGTGTCGTTCGATCCAATCCCTTTTGGCCGGACTAAATGGCTTCGTCGGTTGTCCTTTATTTGACCGGATGCTTGGGCGCGATGCCTGAATTCCTACTTGGGTCACCTAACTCTGGCGCAGAGAGTCGTACGCGTCAGGAGGCAAGCGACTAGACGGCTCCCACACCTGAATATGGGGTTGAGAGTTGTATGCGTCAGGAGGCAAGCAAGTAGACGGCTCCCACACCTGACTCTAGGGCTGAGAGTCGTACGCGTCAGGAGGCAAGCGACTAGACGGCTCCCACACCTGACTCTGGGGCTACTAGTCGTACGCGTCAGGAGGCAAGCGACTAGATGGATTCCCTTGGTAACCCCGATATGCAAGACTAAAGTTTTGAACTTCAGTCTTGTACCTCTCAATGGACCTCTTGAGATTGTCAGGAGCCTGCACGACAAACCAGTCAAACCCCTCCAGCTACTTGAACACCTCAGT
Source organism: Escallonia herrerae (assembly GCA_033070095.1). Lineage (NCBI taxonomy): Eukaryota > Viridiplantae > Streptophyta > Magnoliopsida > Escalloniales > Escalloniaceae > Escallonia > Escallonia herrerae. Next base: position 9,329 of record JAVXUP010000234.1, on the reverse strand, counting down.
GCCCTAGTCAACCTAAAAAACATGCATACAAAATATGGCTAATCATTTCAGGCATGGTAGTTAAGGTGCGCAAATAAAAATTGAAACAACACTAGCATGACTTACAATGTTCAATGCCCAAAACTGGTCATAGATCTCACGTGGCGCATACGATGTCTTCCTCGCCTGGGAGGGCGATTCACCTCGTGCGCGTCACCTTGAGAAACCATTGCAGGTATTCCTCAATGCTGATGTTGTCGGCCTTCAGCGATACAAGGCTATCATATGTTTTTTGCCAAGTATTCCACTGTTGCACCTCGTCGCTCAACAAATTCAAGGCATCAGGCACCTCGAAGTTCGGCCCTTGACCACTCCTGTATGGTCGCATGTCTACAGCGGGTTTTGGTATCCCTTGTAGACAGCCAGCTTGCCTCATAGCTCGATCGGGCATCTGAAACTCACATACATTGAAGTGAATAAGCGGCACCCGAACCAAACCTGCTAGCACGTACGACACCAGAAGTTGTCAACACCACTCATTCAACTGATGCATCACCTTGCTATATGGCTGCCACGTCACCTGGGATGCATTTAGTATCTCTAGTTCCCCCCGATAGAACTTTAGATGGTTGTGCGGGTCTACCCGTCTCCTCCGGTTGGTCGTAGGCCCCCAGGCCCACACCCTAGGCCACGTCTCATCGGAATATGCCAGCGGTTGTGGATGACCCGTGGGTAGCCTCTCGTAAGACCAAACCTGTGAATGCAAACATTATCTAGAATTAGCACATTAATGCACGAATATATTGACACGTCAACCAAGAAAATAAATGCTCAAACCTGTAATAGAGTGAGGCAGGCGGCAATGGACTTGGCACCCTTTCTCGTAGCTCTGTGCAGTGCTCGATATAGGTGCACAAGGACAGCTGAACCCCACGAATACGAGTATACCTCCTCAAGATCCTCCAAGAACACCATATACTTCGGATGCACCGTGTTTTTTGAATGCGTCGGAAGTAATATAGCTCCAATAATATAAAGAAGGAATGCCTTCATATACGTCACCAAATCGTGAGGAGTGTATTCATCCGGTAGCACGTCATACTGCTCTCTCAGCCATTTAAGTTTGATGTCGTTTGTTGTAAGAGCTTCCCTCAGAATTCTCGAGAAATACTGCCTAGCCATCTTCTCTATGGATGCAGACGTTTTGCTCGAAGTAATGGGTTTTCCGTGACATGGGATTCCAAGTATAAATCCGACGTCCTCTAATGTAATAGTCATTTCACCAAACCGGAAGTGAAATGAGTTCGTCTCGCTCCTCCATCGTTCACCAATCCGATGTCATGTCGAGACCAAATCCCAGGATCGGTGAACATAGATAAATTTTGACGGTGTAATAGTTGTATTTGTTCCTCGTTTAGTACCCACTCTTCGAGATGACTTGTGCTTTGAATTGTTTCCAAAACACCCCTATTGACACCGTCAAATACGTGCCTCGCGACGTGGTCATCGTCATCGTATAGGATTGATGTATCATGAGGTCCGGGGTTGAAATCCATATATCTAAGAACAAAATATAATCGTAAACCAACTTAGCGTCCATAATATTTACATTCCAAAACTATAACTGGATCTTTAAACTAGCTTCCCAACGCATTAGCAATAGTCATTATCTCATTATTTCAATGTATTAAAACAATTCCTCACTTCTCACCACTCCGAACGCTTAATTACGCTAGTTCCCTAAAATTTAGCGCCAACGTGGTTATTTAGCAATATACCCCCTGATGGCCGCTACACCCCCAACACCTCAAAACCGCTTTAAAACCACTTTTTAAATGTATTACATCAATTATATACCAAATATTTCCTTTATCAAGTTTTAAAGGGGATGAGTTACCAAAACACCCTCAACTTATGCAAAATACCTCCTGACAGCTATCGTCCCAACAAACATTTCAGAACAACTTTAAAATAACTTTTCGGGTGTCTTACACCCCTTCCCGAACTAAAAGTCATTCAGAAAATTTTACAATGTTCAATTACCAAAATACCCCCGATGAGCGGCAAATTACCGAAATGCTTCCAGGGGTTCGTTATCACCCTAACGCCCAAAATCATGTTCAAAACAACCTTTCAGGTGTTTTACTTACATTTCTTGACTAAAAAGTCCTTTGAAAAACTTAACACCGTAAAATTACCAAAAAACCCCTCTTGGGGTAGCAAATTACCAAAATGCCCCTGGCATTAGAAAATCTCAAAAGTGCTTTAAAATGCTATTTTAAGCTTCCTGAATTTATTCTTGATCTAAAAAGTATTTTACAGATTTTTCGCCCAAAAATCCCGAACCAATGTCCGAATCGAGCGCTTAAAAGGGCCTTCGGCCAAAAAAATAGCTAACGACTTCGAAATGATCTGAATTCCTGGGGAATGGAACTTCCCAACATCCTAGGGTTCTCATAAAAGTTTTGTGCAAAATCGCGCTAGCTTGATATTTTAAATTACACTGCAAAAGTTACAAGGTTCCCCGTATCAGTTAACCCCTTTCCAGTCTTTGGAGAAATCTAAAATTTTTCCCTGATATATATCTTTTGAAAATAACTAGGGCCTCTTTTTTGCACTTTGGCAAAATCTAGCTCTAGCTATTTTTTATAAATTCGTGAACAACTGTCTAGTTTAGTTTTCACCTTTAGCGACAATTACGTTTCGTATTCACATTAAACACACATAGTGTTACACGCCAGGAACACACATAGTGTTAAAAATTATTTCCTCCAGTTGTGTAAAATTTTACAATGTTCAATTACCAAAATACCCCCCGATGAGCGACAAATTACCGAAATGCCCCTGGGGGGTTCATTATCACCCTAACGCCCCGCAATCAACTTGAAAACAACATTTTAGGTGTTTTACTTGCATTTCTGGACTAAAAAGTCCTTTGAAAAATTTTACCGAAAAAATTACCAAAATACCCCTCTCGGGGTGGCAAATTACTAAAATGCCCCTGACTTAGAAAATCTCAAAATCTCAAAAGTGCTTTGAATTGCTATTTTAAGTTTCCTGAATTCATTCTTGATCTAAACAGTATTTTACGGACTTTTCGCCCAAAAATTCCAAACCGATGTTCGGATCGAGCGCTTAAAAGCCCGTTCGGCCAAAAAAATAGCTAACAACTTTGGAATGGCCCGAATTCCTGGGAAATGGAACTTCCCAACATCCTAGGGTTCTCATAAAAGTTTTGCGCAAAATCGCGCTAGCTTGATATTTTAAATTACACTGCAAAGTTACGAGGTTCCGCGTATCAGTTAACCCCTTTCCAGTCTTTGAAAAAATCTAAAATTTTTCCCTGATATAGATCTTTTGAAAATAACTAGGGTCTTTTTTTTGCACTTTGGCAAAATCTAGCTCTAGCAATGGTAAGAACAATTTGAAATTAACAATGAATTATAAGAAAATTCGAAATACTTACTTGCTTTAAACTTGATATATTTTAATCTTCTAGCGGTTATCCACCGATTTTTGACCGTAGAATATTTTTGTTAATGTTATTGTGGAGATTATGCAGGTAAGATTTGGAGTATGAAGAAGATGGAAGAAAGAGTTGGGAAAGATGATGTAGAGTGAAAGAGAGGGTTCTGTCCAGAAAGAATTGGGGAGAACGGATTATAGAGAGAGAAAAGCGAGGGAAAGAGAAGAAAGAAGACCCGTGAGTCTGAACATCTCAGACTCATGGGTTTTCTTTCTCTATTCGTGCCACGTGTTGCGGTTTGGGGGGGGGGGGGGACTTTAGCAGCGAGAAGCCAAGTGTTGCGCTGGGGGGGGGGGGGGGCAACTTTAGCAGGGAGAAGCCAAGTGTTGCGGTGGCTGAGAGGGGGCCACCTTTGAGGAAAAAGCATGAAAAAAAAAGCAACACTTTCTTGCGGTTTTTGTGTGGGGGGGGGGGGGGGACGGAAAAAGTAAGATAAAAACAGGAAAAAAAAACAGCAACACTTTGTTACGGTTTATTTTTTTGTGGGGTGGGGGGGTGGGGCCACGACAAAAGTAGGAAAAAAAAACCGCAACACTTTGTTGCGGTTTGTTTTTGGGGGGGCTAAAAGTAATGATGGGGGGGGGGGGGGGGGGCACCTGAAAAAAGTAAAATGGTTTTGACTATTCGAGTAAGGCTATGACAATTCAAGTTTATCAAAGCATACCGGCAAAATGGAACTATGATGATTTAGCGATTTGGTGCACGCTACCCTGAGCGGGTGTATCACTTACCTTTGTGGTTTGCAGGCGTCTTCTTTAATCTTTGTGGGAAACTTTTGTAGGATTCATGTAGACAGCTATTGAAAAACATGCATCAGATTATTTAGCCAACCCCAGTTAGTTTGAGGAAAAGCTGAGCGGAGTTGTGTAACATAGTTTCTTCTTCGTAAGATGCCATTGTCTTGACGGAGTTTTAGCATCACCAAGAATTTAAAATAGAAGATGCCTTTTTCTCATTCAAAAATTCTCTGAGCACCACAAGAAGTTTTGGCTGTTAAGCTTTTGAGAGGCAAGGCAGAGTAAATAAAGCTTTAGCAGTAATGTGTGCAAAACGATGCGTGAAAATTATTGAACATGAAAAGCTCTTAACATTACATGTACACTGTCTAAAAATTAATGCTTTCACCTAAAACTTAGAAATTAGTGAATGATGCACGCCCCTGATCTCATGTGGAGCAGCTGATTACTCAATTTTTAATGTCTTTTGTGGTAAGTTTAATCTATGAAATTTGTCAGCTGTTTTTGTTTTTTTTTTTTGGGCAGGGGGGGGGGGGGGGGGACGAAAAAAGTAAGATAAAAATAGGAAAAAAAACCGCAACACTTTGTTACTGTTTATTTTTTTGGGGGGTGGGGCCACGAAAAAAGTAGGAAGAGAAAAACAGGAAAAAAAAACCGCCCCTTTGTTGCAGTTTTTTTGGGGGGGGGGGGGGGGGGGGGGCGAAAGTAATGATGGGGGGCCACCTGAAAAAGCAGAAAAACAGCCGCAACAATTTGTTGGGGTTTGTTTTTTTTGGGGGGGGTGGGGGGCGAAAGTAATGATGGGGGGCCACCTAAAAAGCAGAAAAACAACAACAAAGTGGTACCAAATTGTTTTGGTAACCACTCTGAAGATTTGAAGCTTAACATGTATCCCACTTATTTTTCGCAATTAATGGTGACCAGCATGAGAGAATTCACAGAATGAAGGAGGTGAGGGGCAGGCAGGGGTAAGTGGAAACCATCTGGAAACGTCTTAGGCGTGTTGAACTCGAAATATCAATGTCACGCTGCTCATGCGAACCTTATCATGATACCTTGTCATCATGCAAACCATTGGTTTTTATTTAGTTCTCCATCCAGCGAATAGAGCGGTCCACATATACGATAGCCTAAGGGAGGACGGACCTGGGTGGTCGCTGGCACATATGTACAGCTAGTACATCACTGCAGTGGTTAGTTTTTATCTGTTGACCTTGGCTCATAGTATATTCTTCTTGTTACATAGGCTTGATGATATTTTTTATTGTTGGATGCAGACTACTATCCTCTCGCTAGCGTTCCAAGATTACTCGGGAGAGATGATCACCAGGAATTCGACGGTAGAGCCCTGGACGGTCGTGATGATACAGGACCGACCAAATCAATATAACAGTCACGATTGCGGGATTTACGTCCTCAAGTACATGGACTACATTGCTCGCTCGGAGGTGCTCGAATATACGTCATGGACTAAGAAGGATGCCTTGACTTTTAGGTATTGGATAGTCTGGGAGCTGAAAAAGAATGAAGCTAGACGCCTTCATTACCATTATCCTAAGTAACGTGCCTAAGGTGCAATAAGCAAAAAAAATAATTTGTCTCGAATTTCGCTGAATTTCATAAAAATGGGCTAACTAGCATGCCTAAGGTGCAATGAGAAAAAAAAAGTGACAAAAAATTTACAAGATTTTCGGAAGTTATGAATTGAGCGCTAAAGTGTGCGCGAATAGGCCCTTCATAGGAAAATCAAAAAAATTATTTATCTCCATTTTTGCCAAAATTTATAAAAATGGGCTAACTAGCGTGCCTAAGGTGCAATGAGCAAAAAAGAAGTGACAAAAAAATTACAACATTTTTCGCAAGCTAAGAATTAGGCGCTAAAGTGTGCGCGAATAGGCCTTTCATAGGAAAATCAAAAAAATTATTTGTCTCAAAATTCATAAAAATGGGCTAAATAGCATGCCTAAGGTGCAATGAGTAAAAAAAAAGTGACAAAAAAAATTACAAAATTTTTCAGAAGTTATGAACTGGGCGCTAAAGTGTGCGCGAATAGGCCTTTTATAAGAAATCCAAAACAATTATTTGTCACAAATTTCACCGAATTTCATAAAAATGGGCTAACTAGTGTGCCTAAGGTTGAGAAAAAAAACGTGACAAAAAAAATTACGTTGTTTTTCGGAAGCTATGAAATGGGCGCTAAAAGTGTGCTCGAATAGGCCCTTCATAGCACAACCAAAACAATTATTTGTCTCCATTTTCGCCGAATTTCATAAAAATGGGCTAACTAGCGTGCCTAAGGTGCAATGAGCAAAAAAGAAGTGACAAAAAAATTACAACATTTTTCGCAAGTTAAGAATTTGGCGCTAAAGTATGCGCGAATAGGCCTTACATAGGAAAACCAAAAAAATTATTTGTCTTGAATTTTGCCGAAATTCATTAAAATGGGCTAACTAGCATGCCTAAGGTGCAATGAGCAAAAAAAAAAGTGACAAGAATCCTAAATGTGAAAAAAAATTGTAGAAGGGGGGGGGGGGGGGGAAAGGAAAGGGGAAGAAAAAGGAAAAAAAGGAAAGGACATACCAACCGCAACTTGTTGCGGTTGGGGGCTTGACACGGGGGGGGGGGGGGGGAGACATCAGGGGGTAGGGGGGACCTTTCGCAAAAAAAAATGATTAGCAACCGTAACACTTTGTTGCGGTTGGGCACTAAGGGTCTGGATCGGTTCCCATATATATATATATATATATATATATATATATATATATATATATATATATATATATATATATATATATATTCCTTCATGCACACTAAAATAAAGACTTCCCCACACCCACTGCCTCACGGCAGTGGGTCTTCTCTACTCCCCTTCCCCCAATTTTCTTTTTGTCCAAATCTTAAATGCATGTATCCATAAACACACACACACATATAGGTTACCAAGCAAACATTTGTTTACCCACTAATATATACATATATATATATATATATATATATACACACACACGCACACACAGTACACAACACGCCACAATGCACTAATACTTAGATCCTAAGGCACTGAAAATGGTAACTATGGCAGCTTCACTCTCTTGCTAACACAGATTCACACACCAACACATTACATACACCATACTCGGCTACCATGCTCACTGCCATGCTGCAGTGGGTCTGCTCCATCTCTCCTTATTTTTTTTTCTTTTTCTTCCCTCTCACACCCATTTGCCGTGACCACTACCTTCTCTTTTTCTTCTTCCATTTTCACTTACTCATGACATAAACACACACTTACTAGAAACCACATTTTCAAAATCCATTACAGACATGATTGTGGGTCTATATATGTATATCCTTTCAAACTCATTACATTCTTTCAAACCATTCTCACCTATTTCAAAGCTTCACTTCCCACTAAAAATGGACATAGAAATGAAAAGAAGTCTATCGCATGAACCGATCTGCTTGTTCACAGCAGCACTACTTTCCCATACCCACCATTTCACGCCCAGCACTAACACACAATATACGCATATATACACATCTACACACCACACCACACAAACGCACTCCCTGGCACACCCTACACACACACACACACACTTTTATGCACCTCTACCTCACGATTTACTCACAATGCACGCACAGTCACGCCCAACACTCCTGATGCACCTGCCAATGCATCCATCACGCACTGATACATACGCACAGTCTCATTTTTCCACCATTTCGTCCAAAACGCACCGTTTCTATCACCTACCAAAAAATTGATGATTCTCTTAGGACTTCTCCTTAAAAACTGTAAGCATCAGAGAAAAGGTTTAAGAGAACACTTACTGGAAGAGATTCGGTTGCCAAAAAATTCCCTTCTTCGATCTCCTTCCCTCCTTACGTTTCCTCTGTATCTCTCTCTTTCTCTCAATTGTGAGATTGGAGGCTGAAAGGGTGCCTTGGATGGCTACCCGTTATATATATATATATATATATATATATATATATATATATATATATATATATATATATATATATATATATATATATATATATATATATATATATAGGGAGCTGATCCGTTAATAGCGCTAGCAAAATGGGGTATTTTGCTAGCGCGATCTGACCGTCCATCCTGAAAGATGGACGGTCCAGATCGCGCCTTTTTCCAAAACTGATCCTCGTCCGCCATACAGTCTCGCGGACGGGATTTTTACCTTTTTGCCCTCCTCCCATGTCCGCGAGACTGTCTTGCGGACGCCTTTTCTGTTCCTGACATGTGTCAGGAAAAAGGCGTCCGCGAGACAGTATGGCGACGGACGATCTCTAGGCTGACACATGTCAGGACCTGTCCGCTCGGTCGCCTATAAAGTCTCCTGTCAGAGCCCCGAGAACTGTCCCCTTGGTATCTGTGACGTCAACAGTGTCCGCTTTGTGGGAAATCTCCAATGTAGCGGACGGCGTCCCTTCGTCCACTCTCTCCTGCTATAAATATTTAATCAAATCGGGCTATATATATTATTGTAGCGGACGGCGTCCCTTCTCTCTCTCTCTCTCTCTCGAACATATAACCCAAGCCGCTACCCCATCTATGGCGACCCACATCTCCGGTCACCCACATCTCCGCTGACACCACCGTCATCCCCTCAACGCCGATCTCGATGGCTTCTGGATCGGATCCACCTACGCCTACGATTATATTGACAACTTGCACCTGGTAGGCAAACACTTTTTCAAAGCCATGATACCGGGATTTGAGCATGAACTTGTAGGCTATCCCTCTTTCTCTTTCTCTGTATTTTCATGTGTTAAAAGTTTGATCTTTTGTTTTTCTTAACCAAAACTAACCTATTTTTTGTATTGTGTTTGGTAGGACATACCGGAAGCATTTACCAATCAATTTACAACAATTCATGATAGTGCAAGATTATATAGCCGCAAGGGGGCATGGCAGGTTGAAATCAAGCTGAAGCCCGGCCGATCCCAAAAAAAGGAATTCGCAGAGGGTTGGAACGTCTTCGTGCGCCAGCATGGCCTTGAACTCGGGGACTTTGTAGTGTTCGAACACCTTGGGTGGTGGGATTTTCAAGTTGTAATCT